>CM024624.1:63438075-64038075 GCA_014182585.1 Eucalyptus coolabah
AATAATTACATTAATTCCGGACAAAATCCTAGCGGATAATGCCTACAAAATGCAAAAATATTAATATTGACAAACCATATTCTAACTTAAACAATAATGACAAAATTTAAAATGAATAAATAAATGACAATAAGATAAAAAAAATAAAATAAACTACCTAGGGGAGGACAACGAAGTGTCAATAGAGGACCTAAGCATGAATGAAGGAGACGAGGCGGCATTGGAACTCCAAATGAGATCGGGCGAGGTCTGGCAAAGGTAGACCTACAACAAAATAGGGGATTGCTCGAGCAATAGGTGGCTTTGCGGGTTGCTAGCGTGGCGGCTATCGGCGTGAGAAAAAACGAGCATTGGTCGGGCGTCGCACGGTGAGGTGGAGCAAGGGTGTCAAAGCTTCGGTGCTGCAGGATCGCGACGACGAGGCGGAACAAAGGTGTTGGGGCTTTTTGTGCTACGAGGTTGAGAGACGGTAGAGCGGGAGCGAGCGGCGATCGTTAGGGAAGATCGGAGCGGCGTGGTGCGGGTGTTGGGCGATCCGGCTCGGGTTCGGTTTCGGCAAAGCTTCGGCGAGCTTTGCGGGGAGAAACGACGACCGGCAACAAGAGCAAACGTTGGGTCATTGCGGGTCGGTGGCGGGGGTCGCGGTGATACTCATGGGCGGCGAATGCGGGCGTCGGGGACACGGAGGTCACGAGGCATGGCGTTAGGCTCCGATGGTGCTGCCGGGCAGAATAGCGAGGCGGCAGCAAGTTGTTGCTAATACGGTGGGCAAAGCGGCAAGGTAAGCTGAGTGACAGGTTGCAGTGGTGGCTAGGCGGATGGGGGTTGTTGTGGCACAACAGACAGGTCGCGCAATGGCAGGCAACCTGACACAGGCGGCGACGGAGCATTGGCATCGTGGCAAAAGCAAAGTGAAATAACGGGGGAAGTCACGGTGGGCTTTAACTTCGGCGAGACGGGACGGAGCGGGAGCGGCTCGGGCGTCAACTTGCGTGGGTGGAGGCTCGGTTGGCAAGGTAGTAGTGGCGAGAGAGGTGGCGGTGGAAGCGTGCGGCGCTCGGACAGTCGCAAGTCGTCGATGCGGGGCATCGGGTGAAGGTCTGCTGCGAGAGGGAGCAACGGTGAAGCGACGGTGGTGTGGGTGCGGCGGCGCAAGTGAGGGCGCGGTGGTGCACCGGATCGAGACGCCAATAGCAGGCGCCGGTCTCTTCGTTCTTCAGTTTTTGCTGACTTTCTCTCTCTTTCCCTCACACGTCTCACTCAGCTGTCTCTCTCTCTCTGTCTGCTATGCTCTGTTGCACTTTTCAACATAAGAAAAAGTGTTCCATTTGCTAACCTCGAAACCAGCAAAGGAAAACCTATGAAAACTTCTCTCACAGAAACTTCATTTCCTTTCTTTGAACGTTTCGAAAAAACCAGTCAAAGCCTCCCCCTCCACCGAAGCCTTGCTTTCTCTATTTATATAGGAAAAACTCGAGTTTGTTTTTGCATGTGGAGATTTTCACTCAACCACTTAACAAAGAAATGGCTCCAAAATCACATGACAACTTTTTTTTTTTAATTTTGAAATGAGGATATATTTTCAACAACAAAGATTTTCAAAACCAAATGTTTTATTTTATTTATTATTTTCTAAAATATTAGGCATCAACAATTGCCCCTCTTTGAAGGGAAACTCGTAAAGGTTTCCTTCAAAGATAAATGACACCTAAATTTAAACCAATCTGGTCGTTTAACAAAATAGCCCCCACAAATTGCCGTGTCCTCTTCCTTCATCTAGGATTTCATCATCTGAGAAAGCAATCTGGTCGTTTAACAAAATAGCCCCCACAAATTCCTCCAACTTCTCAGGTTCAATGGACTTTGGGACATGTACTTTGTTAAGGACTTTCATCAAGGACTTCGATGTTTCTTCGATATCAAAAGAAACTCTAATATGGAGACTTGTGCCGGCATTTTATGAAGTTGGTCCACTACATTATACTTACTTGCCTTAATTACAGCTAAGAATTCTTTAGCTTCCTCATCAGTGACTGGCTTGATAGGTTGTGAATTGGCTTGACCATAAATGTGTCCTAATCAGTGACCACATCTATCTTCGCATCATAACACCATGGTATCGCCTTATCATTCGTGTATGCATTGGGAATCAATTCTTCATCATCTGATGGTGGCACATCGTTAATGATTAATCCCTCTTCATCCGACGCATCTTCCAACGGTGGCATGTCAAAAGCTAGGGAATCGTTAGCTTTAATATTCAAGCCAGTAAACTCATTCTCAAAATCAGAAAACTCATCCTCCAAATCAATAATGATTGCAGTGGTAGTCGAAACTATGCTAGTATGATTTGCGTAAAAAATCATCCCATTCTTGGACATGGTCTTAACTCTTTGCATCTTCTGAAACATGGTGGGCTCTTCCGCATTTGAATAATATCCAGCTCGAACTAAACCATTATAAACATCGTCTACATGCACCTTCAAGTTCTTCTTCTACCAGCATCAAAACTAAAAACGGCATTCACAGCTTATGGGTGGTTAGGGAGTGGGTTATTCTGGATGTTTGGGTGTGTATCACGAAATGAGACCACCTTGGCATCCAAGAGATTTTGGATTTTGTGTCGCAGCATATAGCAATCATCAACATAATCCCCTACTTTCCCCATATGGTAAGCACATGTCTTGGACAGATGATAGTTGAGGAAACGTTCGGGATTAGATTGCTTAGGTTCCTTACCGAGTAATCCTTTCTTTTGAAAGGTCGGCAAGATCTTGGACAAGGGCTTGGGAAGTGGCGTAAATTGATGCTTGGAAGAGTTTTTCTGCTGGCCAAAGAATGGTCATACTCCTTCTTGTTGGGTGTTCGGGGTAGGGCGAGGTGGTTGAACATAACTTGCATTAACCACCACTGCAGGTTCTTCATTCTTCTTGGTCAAGATTCTCCTATACGAGCTAGTTTGATCGGACGCCCATCCATCACACAATGCTACTTCAATTTGCTCGCCAACCTAGATTAGCTGATTGAATGACTCGGCAGTTGAACCCAGCATTTGATTTTGATATTCGGCGGGAGTGTCTTCATGAACAAATCCATCAGCTCCTTTTCGTCGGCTCCAAAGTAATTTGAGTAGCTACAGTCCTCCATCTTATGACATATGCCTTGAAAGATTCCGTCATCTTCTTCTCAGTGCGAAGTAAATCTTCTCGAGATTGAGTGACATCAATATTATACTTATATTGCTTGAAGAAGGCATCAGTCAAATCCTCCCAAGTCTCTAGGAGATTAATCTTCTTCATAATGTACCATTGCGGTGCCGATCTGTCGAGGCTTGCTTGAAATTGTTGAATGATCAATGGTATGTTATCAACATATTGGGTCATCCTAACCACATAAGTCTGTAGATGGATCTTTGGGCAAGAGGTGCCATCATACTTTTCAAAGTCCGGCATTTTTAACTTCTTTGGCATCTTGATTTTTGTATACGGGATAGACCCGTTGGATCTTGGCTAAATGAACCTACAAACGCTTAAGTTTCTCCTCAATTTTTATCAAGAGTTTTTCCTGGTCATTTTTTGGTACAGCCGAAGGTATCACTTGTACCTCATCATCAACAACAATTTGAGGTGCATCAGTAATTTTAATCCTAGAGGGATCATTAGAGGTAAATGGCCCAACCTGCAGATGTATTCTTGCCTTTATCTCTTGGATCAGCCATGGGAGCATGTTGTGGTAACACCACTTCATCTTGCGGAGTTGGTGGAGTAGTGTTTGCTTGGAGAGAATCGATTTGCTTAGAGAGCTGCTCAAGAACATTCAGGACTTGCTTCATCTCCGATTCGAGGGCGGTAATGCGAGCTTGTTCAACAACACGCATTTGTTTGGTGTTATCAGCCATTGTTGCTCTAGAACGGATAGGGATTGATGATCTTGGGTGAGCCGTGTTGTCACCTAGGGGATTAAAAGAGATAAGACATTGAT
This sequence comes from Eucalyptus coolabah, assembly GCA_014182585.1. Classification (NCBI taxonomy): domain Eukaryota; kingdom Viridiplantae; phylum Streptophyta; class Magnoliopsida; order Myrtales; family Myrtaceae; genus Eucalyptus; species Eucalyptus coolabah. Next base: position 63,442,057 of record CM024624.1, read on the forward strand.
CCATGACAATGGTCTAATCACCCGATTTTATTTATTTTAGACATTGAACCAAACTTCATAACAAACAAAACATCGAACTAAAAAACAAGGTCCATAAACATTGAACTAAAAATTGAAAATACTAAATTGAAATCAAGGTCCCTAAACATTGAACTAAAAAACAAAACATCTCATTTTATATGCTTTCGAGAACCCAACGCCTTGTGAAGCTTCTTATTTTCAGCTTTAATCATTTCCACTTTTCGTTTAAGATGCTCAATTTGTGCTTGCTGAGTAGGCTTCTCAATCACATCGGGGACCACTTTGGACATAAGGTAGCGAATCCGGTATTGTTGGATGTAGAATGCCGATGCATGGTGGATCCCCTCCTCGCATTTCAATCTCTTGAGCACTAAAATCTTCTCTAGATGGCATTCGTTCCATGTAGCAATGATCTTCTGGACCTCGTTGAAGTAATCATAGTCCGTACAAACAAAACAAACTTGGAACAATTCCGTCTTGAGGGGCGGAGGAACTTCTTGAAGAGCTCTGTACTGACGGGCCATCCTATATGGGTAATAAGAAGTAACACCAGAAAGGCCCAACAACGGAATTGGCCCATCATACTTGTGAGAGAAACAAGCCTCCCGAACATGGAGCCATTTAGTATGCAGTTTTCAAAAATTAATCCAACCGGCGTCTTGTTTATTTTGGGAAAAACGTTCCCGAACCGTAAATTTTTGTATGGGGTGTCTTAAATCATCAATCTTAAATTGCTTCATAAGGTGCCCAAAACTTCTTATGTGTGAGAAAAACCATATTTGTAAAAGTTCAGGAAGGGCACGCATGGTTTTTTCTTCATTCTGTTTGAAACGGTTTAATGACAAAAATGTTTCAACTAAAACCATGGTGACATAATTTAATCCGTTACAAACACGATTAACCACCCATGAAATTGAAGGATTAATGGCATTTCTTCGATAAGGAAAAACGATTAGCCGAAAAATGCTAACATGAAGATGCTAGCTTTTGAAATCATTGATCAATTTGCAAAACATTCTTCCAAAAGTGAAAATGGGCATGCAAAACAATTGGCTTTAACAACTTTCCTTACTCTTTCGGCTTTAATTTCTAAGAACGTGATAATTCACAAATAGAATCTTACCAATAGGTGGTCTAACAAGTTCCTTTTCTAGGGGCATTCTAATGGCAACACTATATTCTTCAAGTGTTGGAGTCAATTCATACTCACCACATATGAAGGTGGAAGTTTGTGGACACTAGAATTGAGGGAGTGCCCGTATCACACTAGAGTGGACGTTGATCTCTAACCGTGGGAGAAGTCGGGCGATCTAGCTTGCACATATCTCTGGCCATCTTGATATAATTGATCCAACCACCTCTTAAGCTCTTTTTTGGGGTGGAAATGAATTGTACGTCGCCACCTCGTCACATATAAAACGAGACTGACGATGAAACCTAATGTCATGGATCAACAAAAATTGCAATAAAGTAAGTAAATTGTGAAAAATTTAGACAACTTACTTTCACCGTAAATGGATGACAATCACATAGACACGCGTATGAAATGTGAGGCTCGATTTCTAAATAGATAGCTTAACAAGGTGGAGATAAAATGATGATCTGGCCGTTGTAGTCTCACATTAACGTGTCAAGTCCTCCTAATCCGACTTAGTCGAATGGAATGCCCAATAATCACGCAGTCTCGCGGATATGGACAAACACATTCGACACCATGAAAAACTTTCGGGGAAGAGAAGGTCAACTTCTATATAGCAGTCTCGCTTTGGAGGAAGTATCCTTCTTAACACCATCCTAGAAATCCTATCGCAGCCTAGGTCCGACCACAGGTTGTGTGTACAATAATGTAGTGCTAAAAGCAGTAAAACATGCACAATAATTTAAATGCAAACAACACTTCTATAGTTTAAATTCAAACATTCATCCTTAACTCCAACCTGCAAGACAAGGGTTAGTAATCACTACTCCCTTATACCTCTCATCCTACAAAAACATTTAACACCTTAAAAGTTAGGGACGTACTTGGATCCTCGCTACCAAACAAAAATATTTTAAAAGAAAAAGAAAAATTGGCCTAAGTTCACTAAGTGTTTTAACACAAGTTCCCCAACGAGTCACTGCTGTTGTGACCTAAATTTTGGGTGTATCACCTAAAACTAGGTTAATGGACTACTAAGTCTTTAAACTCAACTCGGGCTCTCCCCAAGCCCATACCAATTCGCGATTTAAAGTTCAAATATTTAACATGCAAAAAGATTATTAACTAGGAGTCGCCACTAATCGATTTGTGGTAGGTTGATTAAACACCTAAGTAAAATAATGTGAGGATTATTTTACTCCTACGAATCAGAGACTAAGGGTACGGGGACTTGGTTACACTAGATTTCTCTAATGCTCTTTTGGTACCATTTTTTAATTTTTAAAAATATTTTTGCAAGCAGCTTAGATTTATTTTAACTTAAATTTCTATTATGCACATGGGTGATCACACGGGTACTCAATGATTATTAAACATTCAATAAAATAAATTGCATCAAAATAATTAAACATACAAAGCAAACAATTTTTTTTTTTTTTTGGATTTTCTTGAAAATTAGAATTCTTTTAAAAATGCATTTTTTTAACTAAATGACTTAATCTTATTAATATGCAAATTCTAATTAAATGGACCTATCATGCAAACTAGTTATTATGCACCTCATGACCTAATTTCACTAATGAACAAATTATAATTAGATTATCATATTATGCGAACTAGTTAACATGCACCTAGTATATATATATTATTGAAATTCAGAATTAAAAAAAAAACCTAATTAAACTATCTAAAAAGGGATAATTTTCTAATTTACTCTAGGGATTGATTTGACTTAAACCCTATCCTATCTTAGAAAACTATTTTTTGAAAAATGAAAAATTAAAATGTGCGAACATTATCTAAAAAACTAATTTAGGTCCAACCCTAACCTATTTCTAAATATGCAACCCAAAAAAATGTAATCCTAAGAAAATTCTAATTTACTAAACCTACATGTCTAATTTACTAAACCTATATGCTCATGCAGAATTTTCATTTTTAGTTTGTTTAGAGATAAGTAATTATTAAATAAATATTAAATCTAAGCCATCAACAAAATAAATGATTAAATAATTGAAAAAATAATATGTTGTCTTACAAGCCAAATTAACGATTATCATAACCCTAATTATAAATAGATCAAAATAATTAAAAATCTAATCTGAAGTCTTATGGATCAAATTAATAATTATAGTGATTTAACAATTAAAATTCTACCAAAAGCTCGAAAATTAATATAATTAAAAAATAATCCGATGTCCGTCGGATTAAATTAATAATTACATTAATTCCGGACAAAATCTAGCGGATAATGCCTACAAAGTGCACAAATATTAACATTGACAAACCATATTCTAACTTAAACAATAATAACAAAATTTAAAATGAATAGATAAATGGCAATAAAGAAAATGAACTACCTAGGGGAGGACAATAGTGTCGATAGAGGATTGGCACGGATGAAGGAGACGGGCGGCATCGGAACTCTAGTGAGATCAAAGGGCGAGGTCCAATGAAGGTAGACATGCAACAAAACAGGGGATCGCTCCGAGCAATAGGTGGCTTCGAGGGTTGCTAGCGTGGTGGTACCGGCATGAGAAAATGAGTGTCGGTCGGGCGTCACACGGTAAGGCGAAGCGGGGTGTCGAGCTTCTAAGCTGTAGATCGGCGATGATAGAGGCGGAACAAAGGCGTCGAGGCTTCGTGCTACGGGCTAAGAGACAGCAACGCAGAGCAACAAAGCGGTCGCCGGGAAGCTCGGAGTCGGCGCGATCGGATGCTGGACAAATCCGGCTCGAGTCCGGTTTCGACAAAGTTTCGGTAGAGCTTCGGCGGGGAAGCGAAAGAACCGGCAGCGGGAGCAAACGTCGAGTCATTGCGGTGGATCGCGGGGTCGCGGCGGTACTCGTGGGTGGCAAGCAATGGCGTTAGGGACACAGATGTCACTGAGGCATGGCGTTAAGCTCCAGTGGTGTTGATGTGCGGAATGGCGAGGCAGCAGCAAGTCGTTGCCAATGCAGTGGGCAGAGCGACAAGGCGGGCTTAGCGACGGATTGCAACGACGGCTAGGCGGATGGGGGTCATTGTGGCACGAAGACGGGTTGCAGCAATGGCAGGCAACCTAACACGGGCGGCGATGGGGCAATGGCATCGTGGCGAAGTAGCAAAACAACAGGGCAAAGTCGCGATGGGCTTCGGCTCCGGGCGAGACGAGAGAGAGCAGAAGCGACTTAGGCGTCAACTCGTGCGGGTGGAGGGCTCTGTTGGCAGGGCAGTAGTGGCAGAGACGTGGCGGTCGAAGCATGCGGCGCTCGAACAGTCGCAAGTCACTGGTGCGGGGCGTCAAGTGAAGGTCTGATGCGGAGGGAGCAACAGCAAAGCGGTGCTGGTGTGGGTGTGGCGGCACGAGTGCGGGCGCGGTGGTGTGCCGGATCGAGGTGCCAACGAAGCGCCGCTCTTGCTTCTTCTTCGTTTTTGCTGACTTTCTCTCTTTCCCTCACACATCTTTGTCTCTCTCTCTCTCTCTCTCTCTCTCTCTTGTTGCTGTGCTCTGTTGCACTTTTCAGCGGAAGAAAAAGTGTTCCCTTTGTTGACCTCGAAACCAGCAAAGGAAAACCTATGAAAACTTCTCTCACGAAAACATCATTTCCTTTCTCCGAACGTTTGAAAAACCAATCAAAAGCCTCCCCCTTCCACCGAAGCCTTGCTTTCTCTATTTATATAGGAAAAACTCGAGTTTGTTTTTTGCATGTGAAGATTTTTACTCAATCACTTAACAAAGAAATTGCTCCAAAATCGCGAAACAACTAATTTTTGAATTTTGAAATGAGGATATATATTCAACAACAAAGATTTTCAAAACCAAATGTTTTATTTTATTCATTATTTTCTAAAATATTAGGTGTCAACAAATCTCCGTCCTAAGTTGTAAGATCTTCTTCCAGGCCCAGAAACAGTAGGTTGGCTTTTTAACGACTTAGAAATTACTCCTTTTTAAAAAAGTCGAGTGGACCCACTTGCACCACAACGACTCCTTATCTTAAAACAGAAGCTAGATATATTTCAGCATGGCAGCCTTATTACAATCTCAGAGCCTTCGAATACCAAGATCGCCCTCCACTTTCGGGAGGCAAACATCATCCCGAGAAATCTTGGCCCCCTCTCGCTCAATTCGGGACCTTTCCAAAGGAATTGTTTGAGTATACGCTCAACCCGGTCCAACATAGTTGCAGGAAGAATGAAAGCACTCGCCTAATAAGCTTGAATAGTATGAAGGACTAACCTAATCAATTGAAGTCGACCAGCAATCGATAAAAAATGATGTGCCAAAGATTGCACCCTCGTAGTAATGCAACTGACAAGAGAACAACAATCCGTCTTCCAAAGTCTCGACGTAATAATTGGAACCCTCATATAATGTACCGGTAAGTTTCCTTCATGGAAGCCAAGGTCAAGAAGGATTTGGTTCCTTAAGGTAGGCAGGCCCACAGCCAAGAAAACCTCACTTTTGTTTGAGTTCGGGTGTAACCCACTCCAATCCGAGAATGTTTGGAGGCATTCTTTGAGGAGAGTCACTGAAGGCAAGTCGGCTTCACAGAACAGAAAAGACGTCATCGACAAAGAAAAGGTGCGAGGGGTTGGTAGCCCTACATCTCCAAAAGAATTTAAAGTCCGGCTTTAAGGAGCACTTAATAAGGATCCCTAAATAGGAAGATATAGGATCACCTTGCCTAAGGCCACGACCCACTAGCAAAGAACCCATGTAACTCTCTATTTCATGCAATGGAAAACTTAGGAGTCCAAACACAGGTCATGATAAGTGAACCAAATGTTCGGGAAACCTAAACGCAATGGGAACACTTTGAAGAAAGTCTCAATCGACTGTGTCATAGGCTTTTCTGAAGTCCACATTAATTGCACACTTAGGTGAATAAGGCTCAAGATGGAAACTAAAAAAAAGTTCCTGAGTCAAAAGGATATTATCCTTGATCCGCCAGCCTTTAACAAATGCACTTTGAAAAGGCCTCACCAAATCCTTCAACACTGCAGCAACCCTATTAGCTAGAATCTTAGTAATACACTTGTAGATAGTATTGCAATAGGCAATAGGCTTGTAATCATCGACAATAGTCATGCTGGAAACTTTCGGCACCAAAACCAATATGGTATTGTTGATCTCCCTTAAGAGCCTTCCCGAGGTGAAGAAGTCTCTCATGATAGCCGTGACCAAAAGTCTAATCGTCCCCTAGTTTTCCTTAAAGAATTCAATTGTGAAGCCATTTAGCCTAGGGGCCTTACCCCGAGCTAAAGAAAATAGAGTGTCTCAAACCTCTAGGTCAGAGATGGGCCTTGCAAGAGACATAATCTGGTCATCAGACAACGAATACTGGATGACATCCTGGATCTCCTTAATCGAAGGCCTTCCTTGCACATCTTGCGGCGTGAGAAGATTCTGGAAATAATCAACAAAATGTTGCTGGACCAACTGCAGATCAGTGATTTGGTTACCCAATGTATCTATGATCGAGAGGATTCTGTTTCTCAACTATCTCTTATTGACATAGTGGTGGAAGAACTTTGTATTACGGTCCCCCTCTTTAAGCCACTTGACTCTCGCCTTTTGCCTATAAAAAGACTCCTCCTTGGAGTGAAGGTCCAAGAAGGTGGGCGTTGATTCTTCTCTAACTCAGCAAGTTCAACCCTGGAGGGGTCCTGTTGAAGGCCAATCTAAGTGATCTTTAAAGCCTCCCTCACTTCTGACGTCCTGGCGAAGATGTTGGAGGAATACTCTCTATTTAGCTGCTTGAGGCAACTTTTAAGGGACTTAAGCTTGTAAACAAGCCTATACATGGGCACGCCCTCCCGGATCCTCCCAAACTTGCTTTATGATTGTCTCAAAGTCTGGATGCTTCATCCAAAAATAAAAAAACTTCAAGGGTTTCCTCCGAAGCACTGGGTTCACCACCTTGACCACCATAGGCAAATGATCAGAGATCCTCAGTGCTAGGAAAGACGCTTCCCAATAGGAAAAAAACTTGGCTCCAACTGGTATTCACAAGGACTCTATCTATCTTTCTTGCCTTGCAAGAAGATCCGGAAGATGTAGTCCAGGTGTACTGAAAGCCAATATACCCGAGGTCATCTAGTTTAGACTGATCTAAGCACTTTGCACCCCTCCCCCTTTTTCAAACTTTTTGAAATAAATTCGTACAAGGTCCCGTATTTGAAATTAACCTCCCAAACTTTGCACGCATCTCGTATAAAACCTCCTCGTTTTATTGAGCACATAAAACTTAGGCGTCCAAACCCAACACCATATTTCTTTTTTATTTCTTTTCCAACCACCCTCTTTTGAAAACAAACCTTAGTAACCCCTCTTTTTTTGTTCAAAACGTTTAAAAATAAATTCATAGGTGCTCACTTGTGGCATCCCAAAATTTCACGGCCATTTCTAGAGGCGTTACGACCTATGGAAAAGTGAATGGTTGTGTTGTTGAAGTATGTTGTGGCCTCTAAACCAAAAGAATGTAATAGATTAAGGCCGAACGCTTTAATGGAAAGGTATCTTATGTTCTTGGGTTATTAAAGTTGGTGTTATATGATAATTTGATAATAAGAATTTTGTTCTTGGCTATGCACCTTATGGAGTTGATTTTTATGGATTAATGTTGCAAGTTTTTGGCCATATTATTTTTGTAATTAGGTATTTATTTAAGTGGAAAATAATAGTGGATTATTAAAGGAGGGAGTGGGCTGATTTTTGGGCCAAACCAGCCCATAATCCCCACCCTTCGACCGGCGAAGGCCCAACCCAAGAGGCCTAATGGGACGTCGACCAAGGCTGGCCCAAGCCTAGCCTGATGAAGCCACCCTCTTGCATGAAGAATGTCAAGTGGTGTGAGGGGTCTTCCAAGTGTCACATTACAAGCAAAGCTAATGATGGTTAATCATTAAGGGGAAGAAATTAGTGAGGGGAAGGGGCAAATTAGGCGAGGAGAAACTGAGAGAGGGGGAGGGGTGTCGCACAAGAGATGAAGAGAGAAAGAGAGGTAGCCGAAGGAAGAGGAGGACCCGAGCCCCGTGCGTCCGTCTAGCCATCGCCGTCGAGCCGCCATGCCCTCCGTTTTGCTTGCTGCGATTTGCTTGGACTAGAGGCAAGTAGAGTTCATCAATCTACCCTTTGCTTACTGTGATGTGCATGTAGAAAATGGTAAACTTCGGATGTAGTAGAGGTGAGGAAATTTCGGAGTTTTGGGGAGAAGCGTCATGGTTTACCATTCTGTTTTTCTAGAAAGGTAGTCTGTCTCCTTGCTGTTTCGTGAACTTTAGGTGGGTGTCTAGTTGGAATTTCACTTTCACTTCTTGATGAAAGTTGTAGAGAACCTCTTGAAGTATAACATATCAAAATTGAGATGAAATGGACAAGTATAGGTCGGTGAAACCTTTTTCTTTGAAGAAGTTAAATCTGGAAATCGTAATACTAACCTAGTGTGATTCTGTAAATTTTATAAAATTATCCGATTGGAATTTGGTCTTATGTTCTGAATGAAAGTTGAAGATGACATAGTAAGGAGTAATATAATAAAATTTGAGAGGAAATGGACGAGTTTAGGTGGGTGAAACGATTTTATCCGAAATGGTTAGATCTAGAATTTGATGTCGAGGGTTATAGACAGTTATGGTTATTATAGTTTTTAATCTATCACAAATATGATTTTGAGTTCTCATGAAATATTTACTTCTAGATTTTGTCTATAATATATAAAAATTTCATAATTTTTGGATTTGATTTAGGATTTTTACTGAATTGGTGAATGAAACTATGTGTGGCAATATTCCGAAATTATAAAGATTGTAATGCATGGACTGTACCGAAATGTATGATGTTCTTTTGAGGTGGTGTCCTTCATGAAATGTTTTTCTCTAGATCTTTTATATAACATGTTGAATTTATAGAATTTATTAAGGCTGTTTACTAATTTTTCAAGAATTATGACCAAAGGAATGCAATATGTTTTTATCCGAAATTTTGCTGTATTTTAAAAAATAAATGAAATTGCTCCATGTGATATAATCTCTTGAGTAGTTCATTATGCTGCATATGTGGTGACATATGGCATATTATATGACATCAAAAACTGGTTGAGACCTTTGATATTGTTGCATCAAATGTCATGTTGAAATTGAGATACATGTGTGAATATGAATTATGACAATGATGATACCGTCGGAGGTGTGCGCTAACGATGCCTCGGGAGTGTTTGGATGCCCGGAGTGTGGGTGCCGGATGCCCGGAGTGTGTGTGCCAGATGCCCCAAGAGTGTTGAAATGCCTGGAGGTGTGTGCCGGGGAGATACCTCGTGATGCCAGTTGGGGTATGAGATGCTCGGAGGTGTGTGCTGGAGGCTCCTCACGATGCCAAGTTGGGTGCGGCGATAAATGAGGGATGCAAACACTGATCCTGGGAAGAAAGATGAAAATGAGATCCTCTTATGAAAGTGAAAATTTAAAATTGAATCAAGTGCATGGTGGAATATGCATGGCTACTTGATGATATATGCACAAGTGCATGGTGGTATATGCACATTGCATGGTGGAATATGCATGGCTGCTCGATGACATATGTACAAGTGCATAGTGGTATATACACATTGCATGGTGGAATATGCATGGTTGCTTGATAACATATGTACAAGTGCATGGTGGTATATACACATTGCATGGTGGAATATGCATGGCTGCTTGATGATATAAGTACAAGTGCATGGTGGCATATGCATGTTGTATTGTGATATATGCATGGCTGTGAGGTGAGTGGTGAGGTATGCTCGAATGCATGAATGATATGTGTTTTATTCATGATACCTTGATTGCTCTGTTTGACGCATTGTGTAGTTTGGTGAATCTTTACTGCTGAGTGGTTGTACTCACCCATTTGAGGATTAACATTTCAGATTAGAAAGATGCCTCTATCACCAGTCGTGCTTGGTACCTTCTATGGCATACCTACTAACGTTGATGTGGAATGCACAGAGCATTCCTGTATTAGTGTACCTGGTCTGATGTTTGTCTGAGTCCGTGTCTTAGTGATGTACGACGTGGGTTTTTGCTGATGGCTCTGTTATCCAAGACTTTTTTTCTGTTCACGTTCGACGCAATGCGATGATGCTAGGGATGCTACCGCCGCCACCGCCCGATGCACCGGGTTGGGTGTGATGTCACGTATGATTGGTGGGAGTTGACACTTTTTGAGATAGCCGACGCTTGTTGATGGAGGGGTGTACATGTCTGATGTAGGGACGAGTTCTCTTTTGAGTTATAGCCAAGTATAGTTAAAAATCTTGGCCTTTTGTTGTACCGATCCGAGATGTCCATCGTGAAAATGTAAATAAAAGTGACTCAGCTTTATCTTTTCATTTGGTGCATAGTTGGTGTGCATTGCATTATTGTTATTGGAGTAAGGGATGGTGAGACTCGTTTATGCTTCGTTGATGAGCTGCGCTGGGACCTTTACAAAAAAAGGGGGGAGTGGAGAAGAATTCTATTGATCAACCCCTATGAACTATAGTTCCACTTTAATTAAAAAGTTATTAGACCGGTATGTAGTAGGATAAGTGATGAGTACCTATGGCAACCCTAACGGATCGGGGAGCGTGCTGAGGGGGTGCCACACTCACTTACTCAAAATTAATCCGTCAAACTTTACATGCATCTAGTTTAAAACCTCGTTATCTTATTGAGCAAATAATTTTTGGTGTCCAACCCGATACCTAATTGTTTTTCTAATTAAAAGCTCATAAGATCACCTTTTTCAATAATAATAAACCATCACCATAACACAACCATTTACATATCATTAGGCATAAGTTCTAAGCATGTCACAAGTCAATCACATTACCAAATATACATTATCTAGCAAGCACTACACCAAGAATAACCACAAAATCACAACCGGCCCTAACCGATAGAAACTAGGGGTGAGCACGGTTCCCAGGTAGAACCGGGAACCGGAGAACAGAACCGGAGGTTCCGGTTCGGTTCCCTTCTAGGAAAAGTGGTTCCGGTTCCCGGTTCCCTTTTTTTTCTCGGGAACCAAGCTATTCGGTTCTGTTCGGTTCCGTGGAAAAGGGAACCGGAACCGAAACCGGAACCGAAACCGAGAACCGGCTAGGGTTCTACAAAAAGCCCTAAATTAATTTTACGTTTACCCTTCTCACTTCTTAGTTCACACTTCGCAGTTCTCTTTCCTCTCCCGTTCTCTCTCACGCTTGCTCGCGCCGACGAGTTCCTCGATGAATCGGGCGATCACCTTCTTGGATCTCCACACGGACTCGGGCCACAAGTCCCTCGACGAGTTCCTCTCCGGCAAGACTTACATCTCCGGGTAACGCTTCAATCTCTCTCTCGCTCTCTCGGTTCTTTGTGCGAGGGATCAATCGGTCGATTCGGTATCTTGGGCCCCCTTGCTTGTTTGGGATGTTTATCGGCGTCGTTTTTGATGGCAAAGATCAGCTCATGAAGGACGACATCAAGGTATACGCCGCGGTTCTCGATAAGCCCGGAGGCTCGTTCCTGAACGCCGGCAAGTGGTCCAAGTGTGTCCTCACATCTCGCCTCGAGGTTCGTTTCTCTCCTCGATTTGGCTTTTATGTTGATGGGTTGCTCGATTTTGCTTGATTCGAACTTCCTTTTGGATAGGATCGCTTCTAGTAGTTTGTGTAGTGATTGATTCGATGATCGTGAGTTTTAGATGCTGGTTCTTGGTACCATGTTTCGTGATTTAGCATCTTGGTACTAGTACCCAAAAGGATTCTCAAAAGCGAGGATTTTTTTGTGTTTAGGAATGCCTGTTATGCTGGATTTCTTGTACCTTGGCCCAAAATAGCCAGCTACGTGGGGTGTTTCAAATTCCTTCTGTCTTCCCCTGAGGCGGCGTACCTCATAGTTTTAAATTTCATAAGCTTCTAATCCTAAGAGTTCTCTCATGTTATCATGTCTGTTGCCTGTTATTTTGGAATTATGAGATTGAGTTTTGCTATCATTATTGTCTTCTGGCAATGCATAGCAGCTTCATATTTTTGTCATCTGAACATATAATATATTCTTATGTTGGATGAGTTGTAGTGCATTACCGAAACATTTTTCCCTTTATCTGATCTTGCAATAAATTACAACTGTTGTTAGTCTATGTAAGAGAGGGAGAGAGAGATTGTCAAGTAATTCTTTTCTCAAGTTAAGAGTTCAAACATCATCTAATGTGCGGGATAATGGCCTTGTGCCCATCGTTGAACCTGAGATTCTTCTTGATGGAGATTTCCCTATTGAGAGGACTCTTGAAGTGGCAGAGAAGGTTTGGTCCGAGTTCTTTCTCTATTTGGCTGAGAACAATGTTTTGTTTGAGGGTATCTTGCTTAAACACAGCATGGTAACTCCTGGAGCTGGGCATAAGAAGAAGGCTTCTCCTGAGACAATTGCCAAGTACACTCTTACAATGTTGAGAAGGAGAGTTCCACCTGCTGTTCCAAGAATCATGGTATGTTTATGTTAACATTTATACATCTTTGCAGCCTAACATTTATGAATATATGATAGTAATCACTGTTGTTGGGGAGGTTAGCATGATAGCAGGTAATTGCATAGTTATGATAAGAGAGCATCAATTTCAATAGAACCTATTAGATAATTGGCATTTTTTTTCTCTTTGTTTCCAGTTTTTGTCAGGTGGACAATCTGAAGTTGAAGCCACCCTTAGCTTTAACGCGATGAACCGAGCCCCAACCCTTGGCATGTGAGAGCACTCTTACAGCTACTTTAAAAGACACTTTTGCTAAGAGATAGATAATGCACTTTGACATGAATCATGACTTTCAAAATCAAAGGGGGCTGTAGTCCCGCACTTTGACATGCTTGGTCGAAGTTTGTTGCTTGCATCGTTGATTTTCTTGTGTTTGTCAATTGTCACAACAAAAGTGGCTAAGTTGCCATCATTTTTCTGATCTTGGCTTGAGTGACATAGAAGCTTTGGTTTGTCTCTTTGCTTCTTTGTTGTAGTTCAAATTTAAAAATGAAAAAAAAAAAAAAAAAGAACATGTTGGAACTGGAACCGACCACAGAACCCGTGGCGGGGGTAGGTTCCCGGGTTCTTGGTTCTGACGGGTAGGTTCCGGGTTCCGACGGAACCGAACCGGAACCGGAACCGCTCACCCCTAATAGAAACCGAGCCACTCACGCGTCTTCAAGTTTAAATCAAGAAGTAAATTGCTCAAACTGTTACAAAAACTGTGTCCGTGTCCAGAAATTCTATTTTTCAAAACCAGCTTGGTTTGAGACCCAAAACTTGTTCGTTTGATCTAAAATTTGAATATGTTAAACTAAAAAATGTAAGGAAAAAAATTTTGTGAAAGAACTCTTTCGAAAATCGAACCCTAACAGTTGATAAAAATCTTTTGAATACCAAAAGGTCACAAGTTCCTATATAAACTAAGATTATGTTTTGCAAATAACGAGGTTGAAACCTTATTCTTTTAAATCCCTAAAATTATTAGTAAAATATACGTCATAGCTGAAGATGTTTAGAGAATTTTTCAAGAAAAAGTAATTTCAAAATCGCAGCACATTTTTCCCCACAAAAATAGCAAACGGCGAGGTCCAATGACCAAATCCAAGGGAGATCCACTAAATTAAACTAAACCACCCTCATTAGTGCTAATCTAACCAATTAGATTAACACTAATCAATATTAAGAATAATCTAACCAAACTAGATTAACATTAATCCAACTTAAGACAAATCTAACTTAATACTAATCTAATCAAGCTAATTAACACTAATCTAACCTCTAAGATTAATTAACAATCTAATCAATGATTAAGCAATTAACTCACTGGAATTTGACGGCGAGCTCTAGTGGCAAAGGAAAACAGCCCACAAGCTCACAGCTTGTGGCTGGTTTGGTTCTATAGAGCAGCTGGTCGTGGGGGTTGATGGTGCGGACGGTGAGGTCGGGATGGCGACTGGACGTGGCTATGGTGGTGCAGAAGTGCAGAGGCGGTGGTTGTTCTGGTGGGTTGGGCAGTAGCAGCAAAAATAAAAGGAAAGAAGGGGCTGCTGGAGTTGGACGGTGGAAGAGAAATGAAGAAGAAGAAGTAGAAGGAAAATAAAGGGAGCTAGTCTGTTGCTGCAAGGGGCTCACACACGGTTAAAGGAGGGAAATGGGAGAGGAAAGAGAGGGAGAGAAAGAGAAACCAAATAAGTCAAAGCACTAGCCAATGAAAAACCTTGCAAAACATCAAAATGATGATGAAAATGCCGCAAAGTCTTCAGCCAATAAGTCTCGTTGCCAACCAATGGGAAATTAGCTCAATTTCTTCACAAATAAGCCATTTTGGACAGCAAAATGGCTCACTCTTCATCCCATCCGAATTTCCAATGCTTTTCCATTTTGTCCGAAATTGATTTTCTGCAAAAATTTCGGACTCGACGAAATTCCTCTGAAAAATGAGACGGTGTCATAAAAATGAATCGTGACACACTCAAACATCCGATTCCCAAAATTGAATTCGATTCGTGGTTAAAATCGACCGAACGCAATTTTAGTACAACCTAACTTATTGGGTAACTTTTAAGGATTTTAGTGCGTTTGACCAGTGGTCGATAATTTTCAATCCACGTTTGTGCATCTTCGACTCGTCGATGACTTTCAGTTGTCATAAAAATCACAAGATTTCAATTACGGGTACCGAGTATAAAATTGATAGAAAACCGGATTAGTGCCATTTGATGCGAATTTTGTAATCATGTGGAATCACCCGCAATTCAATTACATTATTTCATCGAGTCAACTTATATCCGAACACAAATTAATTATAACGGTGTCATATTGACCATTGCTGATTATCACGATCGAAGAATCGATTTCCGATCGAATTCTCTAGTTTGTCGCATTTATATCCTTTAACGGCTTCACCTAAAAGAGTAGTTAACTTGTGAATGACCAGCTTAGAGTAAAATGACCATAGGCGCGTTAATGAAATGTCCATTTCATATATTCAAGACAAGGTCAAAATTCATGATGTCACAGTATCTTCATCTAAATGTTGTTTGATTTGAGTTCATTGCTAGTGCAAAAGGCTATAGACATCCCAAAGGGAATAAATCATCTATATTTTGTACCGAATTATGCACTTTTGCATCATCCTAAAAATTTTCAATTGTAACATATGTTTGGAATCCAAGAAGTTATTTGATTCAAAATATTGTATTTTCGTCGATAGAATGATTCAAAATGTATTTTGTACTTTTCCAACCTTGACTCCAAATTTAATCTATTGGGGTGAAATTCTCAACAATATTGACTAAAAGTATGATTTACTATCCAATCTTTATAACTTCGTCAAACATAAAGTGGCATAATTATATCACTTTAACATGTAAGAGAACATAAGTAAGAACCATCGTCATAGCCAAAAATGCTTGCCAACTTGCAGTTTTGACATGGAAAAAGTGAATACCAGCAGAGCCGATTAATGGCTGGATCAATTGTCCATTAAATTACCTCGTATTACCGACCAAGGATGATAATTAATTTCAGCTAGTCGGGATTATCTATTTTGTGAATTAATTACTGCAATTTTTCAAGATATCTATCTATTTGATATTATTACCATGGTGCTTTCTCACTTGTGCAATTGAACATTAGGAGTTTATTAACACCTAAACTTTGACTAAATATTTAAAAATTTGCATAGAAAATTATGGACAAATTTGCCCCTAACAAAAGGATTTTTGCATGACATAGGTAATAATATTATTTACATCTATTAAGTTTTGTTTTCTATTTTTCTTACCCTACTTTCTAATAATTTAAAAAAAAAAAAAAAAAATAGCCCACAGGGCTCCTTATTCTTTCTCCTTCCTTCCCTTCTCCGCAACTCACGCGTGCCGAGGTTGTCGACACGCGCGCAGAAGACGATTGACGGCAGAGAGAGGGGAGTAGGCTAGCAACGGATGGGACACGCTTTCAATGCTGAGATGAGACACCAGTTCATCCAAGGGGAGGCTGGTCGGCACCCCTAGGACCAGCGCCCGAAGCCTCCATCGTTCAGGTCGTATAAGTTCCGACCCCAACTATGTCATATGCTTTCTAGCTGTTAAGCCCCGGTTTATCCCATGCCGTTTGTTCCGGTCTTCGATTGAGGTCCCGTTTCAGCTGCTGCTCGTTGCCCAGGAGGTCTCACGCCATGTGCTCGATGAAACGCCTAAGCTAGATGCGCGTTCGTGTCCTTTGTCTAAGGCCGAGACTTGCTGTGTTTCGTTCGTGCCTGTACTGAGGTCGGGTCTCGCTTGTCCATTGTCTGTTGATTTCGGCATGAGTTCGATAGTTTGTTAAGCCTGACATTTGCAGAGGGGCCTTCAAGAAGAAGACCGCACGAAGAAAAAAAGAGAAGAAATAAGGAAAAGACAAAAGAAAAGAGAAAGGAAAAGTCAAAAATGGGAGTAAGAAGGAAAAGACAAAAGATAAAAGGGCACCTACTGCTTTTAAGTGAAGTGGGAGGCTGGCGTTGTTGAACGATAGTTTGTTCAGGAGAGAATTTGACTAACTCATATTTGGAATGATAGGCTTTCGCCTTTTTCTGCTCCGATACCAAGATAAAAATAGAAATGTAGAAAATAGAGAATAGAGAAGATATAAGAATTGTATATTTTAATTTTTTGAATTATGTATTACAATAAATGATGACTCCTATATACATATACTTAAAAAGAATCTTAAGAGATATACATTGACAATAGAATTAGTAACCACCAGTGAAAATATTTGAATCAATCTCAAATATTTTGATTGTGCTCTAGTTCTTGTGTGAGATGGAGATAACAGTATCAATCTTAGATTGCCTACATGTGGATATTTTGATTGTGCTCCAATTCTAGTGCGAGTTGCAGTTAAGTTTAATTTCGATGCGAGCTAGAATAACTTGCAGTGAATTAGGTCAACACAAGATTATAATGAAAAAGTGGCTGAGCTAACTCTTAATAATTTCCATAGTCATTATAAGTGGAGTATTTAACAGTAGAAAACACTTGATGGAATCAAAATCACTTATTAAATGTAGAGTGAGGCCGCTTTTATCAGAATTATTGGCGATAATCTTTTAGAGCACTTATGAATGAACTAAGCACGCGCATGGCCTACTAGCACAAAATCACATTGAACGATAATATTTGTGGGAGTGTAATGTGATTAGAGAAAATTATAATTCATAAAACGAAATTCTTAGTTCATAGAAGTTTCAAATTTTACCAATGATTTCTTAAATTATATATAATTTTTTTCTTGGTCCGATTTATAACTTAACAATTACTAGTTCTGATGCATTACACTTTAACAACCCATCATTATTCTTTTTTTTATTTTCAAAAATTTTGAAAAATTTGAGAGGTTGTTAGATATTTCAATAGTGTAGAAATATTTAAAAGTAAGAGCTTTTATAGAAGTTACAAAAAAAAAATTGTTTTTGTAATATTTTTTATCGTCATTAATTTGTAATGGTTTTTGTCCGTCACTGATCTATAGTGGCATTGTAATGGTTTTGTAACGTTTGATTTATTTTTTTTCATAAATCTTCCATTATTTTATCATGGCTTATAATAATCATAAAATAATTACCAATTGATTTATATCGGTTTCTTAATGACTTTCTCTTTCATTTAATATAATATGAGACTTCAAACCACAATTTAAAAAAAAAAGATACATAGAATCAAAAAGAGAATTTTCCTTCCCTTCTCATATCTTTAATTTCTTTGCACGATGATACATATAACATTGTTTCTATTTCTTTTATTATTTTGAATGGAAGAAAGAAGATGTTTGTTATATTTTGAGAGGGTAGTCCTTGAGTCTATTGCATTGGGTTTCATACTTCAAATGATGGAATTTTCCTTAAGCTTGCACGCATAAGACATTTTATCTTATTTTTTCCATCCTTTTCAACAAATTTCCAACAAATCTTATATTTCATATTATCTAAAATTTATCCAACACTTGATGCATCAACGTAAACAAATCATTAGGGGATCTTTAGTAACGTGTTGAAAAACTTGTGTTTAAAATTTATGACAGTGACATATAGTATAACCTACACAGCCAATAGCAACCGAATTATCATATAAAAGGGCTCGTCTACTATTATTTTAGTATCACTCTGCAATAATAAATGAAATTCGTGCGCTATTTTCCTGCCCGACACTGTCCTTCTCATGCAATCAATTGGACATATCTTTGATCATATCCACGCATTTAAACGTCTGAATGTACACAAATCATGACAAATGACAACTAATCAACTGGCAATTACTTATTTCTTTATACCACGTGCAATTTTTTTCTTTGATAAATATATGTCTAAAATATATGCTGCGGCATTGTGCAATGTGAACACACCAAACTATGTTGGACTGC
Organism: Eucalyptus coolabah; assembly: GCA_014182585.1. Taxonomy (NCBI): domain Eukaryota; kingdom Viridiplantae; phylum Streptophyta; class Magnoliopsida; order Myrtales; family Myrtaceae; genus Eucalyptus; species Eucalyptus coolabah. Next base: position 63,460,617 of record CM024624.1, read on the forward strand.
ATCCGGTTTGGCAAGGAAACAAGAGGCATCCCTCAAAATGTGTGCCGCTTAACAAAATAGTTTCCTTGTTAAGAGGTCGAGCAAAAAACAAAATCAGGGTTTAGGGTTTAATGTTTTTTGGATCAATACAAAAGGACCTTAGTCTATTTAAATTCATACTCTCCATATTACCACATTTTAATTTGTCAATGCCCAGACATTTGTCAGTGTAAATTGTTGTTGTCAGAGACCAAGTCAGATCTACAATTCCAACTTGATTAATATATAAACTTATATTTAAGAGTAGGACAGTTACTGATCGTATGTTTTTGCATGTTTGCAATGTTAAGATGTTAATACATGGTAGTAGGGTTGTGCATGGTCCGGGTGGGCGGTTCCCGACCTAGAACCGGGAACTGCCCGCTAAGGACCAGTTCTGAAAAATTAGAACTGGGATTCACCCGTTTGTTGCATGGATCCACCCGGGAACCGGACCGCCGGTTCAGTCCGATTCTTGGGTGGATCCATGGAACCGATCTTGGCGCGAAACAATTTTGGTTTTTAACATAGAACGGTCGGGTCTATGAGTTGGGAAGGAGGGGAGGAGGTCTATGGTCGGGTTTTCAACATAAAACGATCGCGAAATAATTTTCTGCGGCTGTGGCAGGTGGCGGCCGACGCGAGGGGGCGAACAACAGCGGCGGAGGAGCAACGGTGGTGGTGTCAATGCTCGGGGAGGAATCGAAATGGCAATAGGATTAGGAGGAACCGAGGAAGAGACAAAGAGAGAGAGAGAATCGAAGACGAAGGGAGTGAGGAGATGAGATCTAATCTAGGAGATTATTTTATGACAAATTGTGAGGGTAAATATGGTGTGCATTAGTGAGTATAATCATTAGCTGGAAAACATTGAAAGTCACTCAATTGTGATTATAATTTTTGTTTTATACTTGATTTACAGTGGAATGTTGCGCCGCTCTCTAATGAAGTAAATCACATCAAATCTAACCTCGTAAATTTAATGTCCTATTAATTTATTTATTTTATTATTCGAACACTTCGTTAATAACAGCATGGTCAACTTTTTAGGCAAGTCGTGTTGAAGCTTTGAGTGAATTTTCACTTGCTTTAGAACGTCCACGGCTTGTCGGAGGGTCCATTAATTGCGGTAAAGAGGGCTGACCAGATGTCTTTGGCCCAATTACGTAGATCCTGGCTGCAATCCAGTCCAAGTAATTCAACAAGGGTGAGAGTAGGGCTTGTGCAACTTGCCAAACGAATCTTAGACAAACTTACTAATACCCTATTACCTCATGATTGAAACAACGTGCTTATCAATCAAATCTAGGGAAAATCCAAAAATATGCAGCACCTCCAGAGGAGAAACAGCCATCACTATAAGTCGTTATTGGACATTGGGCAAATAACATGAACTGTCGGAAAAAGAAAACATGCACGTTGGAGCCTAAAAAAGCATAGAAAATCTAAGGGTGCCATAATGTAAATTGGGGTAAAGGAAAAAGAGACCGTCAAGTATATGACAGAAAGCATAATGGAGATTTGGGAAAAATGCTTTCACTGTATTGATTGTATACATTTACATTGGTAAATTTATAATGTAAGAGACAAAAGAATAAAACAGGAAAAAATAATAAATGAATCACTATTTTCGTATTTTCCTATTTACCAAACTAATCCACAATTGACTGAATCACTATTGACAGAATCGGGATCTTCAAGATATATTTCTAACACTCCCCCTCAAGCTGGTGGCCTGTAAATGTCAAGGATACCTAGCTTGCTCAATAGATACCTATGCTATTTCCGACATAATGCTTTAGTTCCGATTCCTTTTGTCACGAGAACTCCATCTTTGATTTTATCCCGAGTGAAATGACAATCCACTTCTATGTGTTTTGTTCTCTCATGAAAAACAAGATTTGCTGCTAATTTAAGTGCAACAACATTATCACAAAACAATTCACTTGGTCCACTGATTTGTACTCCAAGGTCCAAGAGTAGTCCTCGTATCCAAACTATTTCACGGGTAGCCTTTGCCATGGCCCGATACTTTGATTCTGCAAATGACAAGGATACTGATTGATTGCTTCTTCGTCTTCCAAGAGATTAATTACTTTCCCAGCTTTATGCATAAATTAGTCATGGATCTTCTGGTCATTGAGCAAGTGGCATAATCTGTGTCACAAAAAGCTGTCATTTTCATATTGCAGTCCCGAGATAGAAGTATACCAAGGCCTGGACATCCCTTCAAATACTTCACAACCTTCAACGCAGCATTCATATGTGATTGCTTTGGCATATGCATGAACCGGCTGAGTACTTGTACCGCATAAGATATGTCAGGTCTTGTCATTGTAAGATATATCAACTTTCCGACAAGTCGCTGATATTCGAAAGGATCTTTGAGCAATGAGTCCTTGATGGTTGAAGGGGAATTAAGGTCATACTCATGTGTTGTCAGTTTGACATTCTGCTCAACCGGGATGGCTGCTGGTTTACAACCCGATAACCACCGTTGAAAATAATCTCCAAGATGAACTTCCTTTGACTGAGGCAAATTCCTTCATTGGATCGAGCAATCTCAATACCAAGAAAATACTTCAGTGGTCCCAAGTCTTTGATATGAAAAGTGGAGTGCAAATACTTTTGAACTTCGCAACATCGATTCATTATTTCCCATGACAAGTATGTCATCGACATATATCAACAAATAAATTGATGAATCTTTTGTAGTACGTGTAAACAAGGCATAATCATACTTAGAATGCTCAAAACCTGCATTGGTTAGTGTAGCAGTGAATTTTGCATACCATTGTCTAGATGCCTGTTTTAATCTATATAAGGATTTACGAATACGACATACCCAAGACTCCCCATATCTGCGTAATCCTTGAGGAATATCCATGTAGATTTCTTCATCTAGATCACCATGGAGAAAAGCATTATGCACATCCATCTGATGGAGGGACCAATTTCGTATGGCTGCAATGAACAAGAAGGAACGTATAGTGACTTCTTTAGCTACTGGAGAAAACGTCTCATGGTAGTCAAAGCCTTCTTTTTGAGTGAATCCCTTCGCGACTAATCGAGCTTTATAGCGCTCAATAGAACCATATGCCTTGAATTTGATTTTATAAACCCATTTGCAACCAATTGGTTTTCGGCGTGGGGGCAAAGGAACGATATCCCAAGTGTCATTCTCCATTAGAGTGATAAGTTCAGATTCCATCGCATGTCGCCATCTAGGGTCTCGTGCTACCTCAACAAATGAGGATGGTTCATGTTCTGCTGATATACGACTGATACAACATGTGTCCTTGCGATAACGATTAAATGACACATATGAGGTAATGGGATATTGTGTACTTGAAGAACTTGTGGTAGAACATATGTAATCTTGGGTCCATGTAGGTGGACGAGTGTGCCATCCGAACGTCGAGGTCGCTCGATGATATGTGATGGAGGATCTGATGACTCGAAATAACGGGTGAATCAACTGTTGTTGAAAGAGACCGAGGAATGTCTTCGATAAACTAGGCGATGTCGTTTCTTGAGCTATGGATTCCATCATAACCGACATAGATGGTCTTGGTGTGATAAGGAACCCTAGTGTCGAAGATAAAGATTCATCGAACAAAAAACATCTGTCATGTCCTAACGATAAAAAGGCTGTGGTGAAGAGACCATTTCTTCAAACGGAAATACATCTTCGTGGAATACAACATCCCCGCTAATGAAGAAATTTCCAGTAGAGATTTCCATAACTCGATATCCTTTGTGAAGAGGAGGATATCCCATGAAAACGCACTGAGTGGCCCGAGGGCCCATTTTATCTTGGGGACCCACATTTGTTGCATAACATAAACAACCAAATACTTTAAGGTGATTAATATTAGGCTATTTGTTGTAAAGCATCTCAAAAGGGGTCCTACCATTAAGAATCCGAGATGGCATGCGATTAATCAAGTAGGCTGCTGTGACCACACAATCTCCCCAAAAATCTTTTGGAATAGAAGCTTGGTATTTTAGGGCACGGGCTACCTCTAACAAGTGCCTATGTTTGCGCTCAATGACCCCATTTTGTTGTGGAATGTAAGTGCAGGAGCTTTCATGAAGTATGCCATAAGAAGATAATAATGTGTTGCAATCAGAAGTGAAAAATTCATGCTCATTATCTGTATGAATTCGATGTACATATCTACCGAACTGATTCCTAATTATGGAAAGGAAATTTGACAAATTACCAAAAGTGGCTTTTCAATTGCATAAGATACACCCAACTGGGCATGAGTGTAATCATCAACAATTGTAAGGAAGAATCGAGATCCGTCATGGTGAGGGGTATGATAAGGTCCCAAGATGTCCATATGAAGCAATGAAAATGATTTGTTGCACAAGATGTACTTTTTGGAAAAGATGCTCGGGATTGTTTAGCTAAAGGACATATTGGACATTTTGAATGAGGAAAAATGCACTTGACCCAATCGTTGATGAGAAATGAGATTTTTATTTTTACTAATGGCATTATAAGAAACATGCTTATTCAATAATTCTAAATCTCCTAGGGAATTATTCCAGAAATAGAGTCCCTGTGTGTGACATCCAGATTTTCGGGTTCTAATTTCGATTGGATAAATAGGGCCATTTTTGTTCAGTTGAAGCTAGGGATCGTGAAATTGGGATGCAAGTGGGCTATATTGGTAGAGAAAATACCAATTGGAATGACGAGGTGTTGAATGAAATTATGAGAGTCAATTTAAATTGAATCAAGAGGAATTATGGTCCAATTGGGAAGAAACCCTAGCAAATTCGTATGCCCATAGACCCAATATTTTAAATTACCTAAAGTCTTCTAGAAGGGGTAGAATTGACAAGAAAATGTGGGTGGATGACAGCCATAGTGGCCCACGTATGGCTGACCTAAGAGAGAGAGAGAGAGAAAAAGAAAGAAAATGGGTTTTCTCTTCTTCCTTCCCTCTCCCGTCGCTGTCTCTCTCTTCCTTCATCTTCTTCTTTGGATGTGCGACGCCATGGAAGCCGAAGAAGCCGAAGCAAAGACAGCAGCTCCGCCCATCGTCGCCTCTCGTCGTCATCGTCGCACGCCCGCAAGCACCGAAGCTGCTCACGCACCCGAGCCGCCGCCGAGCCGCCGACCGCGTGTGTCCGCCCCTCTCTCCTCCCTCTCGGTTCGAACAGAACCAGCCAGCGAAATGTAAGCGCGATCGGTGTTGCTTGAAGGAGCTGCACCGCGCCGGAGCTGCCATCGCCGCCGCACGCCGCCTAGCCGCCGTCCGCTCGTGCTCCGCCCGCCTCGGTCTCCCCTCGCTCGCCCCTCTGTTCCGGCGATGTTTCAGATCTGGTAGAGCTCCGCCGGAGCCGTCCACCCCTCCTCCGGCCACCGTGAAGACTCGCCTTGGTCTTGTTCAGCTCCTCCGCCCATTCCCGAGCCCAACCAGCCCGGATCCGCCCACCTTCGCCTCCAACCAGCAGCGATCGAGGACTCGGCTGCGAAATGGGTTTGCAAAGAATCGTTTGGCCCATTTTGGCCATTTTCCCGAGCTCGGATGCTCGGCCCGCTTTGGGGAAAGTTGATCCTCGCGTCGAGCCCGTCGTTTTGAGTGAGTTTTACTCACTAATGCCTCCTTAGTGTGCTAATTACATTTAAAGGTTGATTAGTGTTAATTAAGTGTAATTAGGTTGTTAGATTAGAATTGATTAGTGATTATTAGTTAATTGCTTTGCATATTAGTTGTGTGATTAGTGTAATTAGATAGAGAATTGTCTGTAGTATTTATTGGATGCTTCTTGGGATTTTTCCCGTCCCTTATCAGGTGTTAATTAAGCAATTCGGGCCTAGGTGGTATTTTTAGGAATTAAATATTAATTTTCGAAATTAATTATTTAATTATTTATTTTCCGGAAATTCAACTGGGATGGCCAGTGACCGGGATTTTATGCTGATGATGGTGGCGCAGACCGTTTATTTAATTGAGCTTTGTATTGTGCTAAATTGAATTTATTGCATTTATTTATTTAATTTTCGAAATTAATTATTTAATTATTTATTTTCCGGAAATTCAACCGGGATGGCCAAAGGACCGGAATTTCGTGCTGATTGTCATGGTGTAGTCCGTTTATTTAATTGAACCATATTTCATGCTGAATTGAATTATTTGTGAAAGAAGGAATTATTCTTTAATTGAATAATCTTTGGTTATTAATTGAAAAAGAACCGGGCTTCGCTTGATAATGCCAAAAGGATCTAAGTGGGCTACGAAAATGGTGGAATTTATAAAAAGGAAATTATTATGTTTTGGCTAGGGCCAATCGAGTACCTACTCATGGCATTTTATCGAGAATGATAAAGCTGGTTATTTGATTATTTGCTTGGAATGATATGATCTACCGGCTTGATGACTCTACGGAGCATCTGGAGACAGGACGGTATGATAAATTGTGTGTATACCGGCTCGATGACTCTACGGAGCATCTTGAGATAGGACGGTATGATAAATTGTGTGTATACCGGCTCGATGACTCCACGGAGCATCTTGAGACAGGATGGTATGATCTACCGGCTCGGTGACTCTGATTATCTTGAGACAATACGGTATGATATATCGGCTCGATAATCTTATAGATCATCTTGAGACAGTACGGTATGATAAAGGGTCGGGTGGGACCATAAAGCCACTAGATCTTGAAAGGGTCGGGTGGGACCACAAAGCCACTAAATCTTGGAAAGGTCGGGTGGGACCATAAAGCCACTAAATCTTGGAAAGGTCGGGTGGGACCGTAAAGCCACTAGATATTGATAAGGTCGGGTGGGACCGTAAAGCCACTAAATCTAAGGAATTGCTTGGTGTTGGATGAATGACCTAGAAATGGTCCGATCGACTTGTAATCGACTAGGTCGATTGATCGATGATTCGATCTGAGAGTGACTTGATGTAATTCATTGCCTTGATTTGATGTTGTGAATTGAATGATTGAATAGCGATGGTCGTGAGTGGTCTTCTTGGTGTGTAATCGACTAGGTCGATTAGATCGATGCTTCGATCTATAATATGATTGCTTGGGTGCCTGTATGATCTGTGCTAATATGCGGGTGGAATCGAGGCCAAGGTAAGTCCTCGACTCATGTTGTGCATAGGCAGCCCTAAGGTGTATTAGTTTACTAATCGGGTCTTAGAGGGTAGAACTTGCTGAGACGTTGTCTCAAAGTGGTTATTGAATAACCATTTCGGGACCTGGATGAGGAGCCTAAGGAGCATGAATCGATGAGGAGATCCCCGTCGAGGAACCTGAGGAGGAGTACGTGAAGGAGAACCCTGAGGATGATCCAGAGTAGGATCCTGATGACGATTGTTATAGAATCAATTTGAGTAGAAACCAATCGTTTTAGTATGGCTTGTATATGATTGCAATGGTGTGGTTTTCAGGTTCAATTTCCTAGTCCTACTTGTATATCCCATTGCTTTATTGTCTGGGGATTTTTATAACCGCTTCCGCATGTGCATATATAAATGAAAGGGTCGGCGATATGTAGTCCTGGGGATATCGCATAATAAAATCGACCAAAAGTTAAGGGATGTGCGCGTGCCTGAGGATCGGGGCGTGACACTGTGCCATACTACCAAGCCCATCACTCTGCCAGTCGAATGGTCCTGAAAGAGACAATTGTCTAAATTGAATATGGCATGGCAAGAGTTATCCTCACATACTCTTGAGATAGATAGAAGATTGAATTCAAACTTTGGAATATATAGAACATTTCTGAGGATTAAATTTTGACCAAGATGTACAATGTCGATTTTGGTAACATTTGTGATGTTCCCATTTGGAAGACGCATCATGACAAGGAATTCTGGCATTTTATATATGTGGGAAAAAGGATTTTTGTTGCATATTACGTGGTCACTAGTACCTGAATCGATTATCCATACATCAACTGAAAATGAATTCTTATTATAAAGGAAGGTACCTAAGAATCTTGCACCCTTGTCGTTAGTCTTGAATTGATCTAGCATCTATACAATAATCTAATATTGTTCTTGGGTGATTGTTTGATGAGGTGTCCACCGGCCCTTTGTGTAAAAACCTATGAAACTATGGATTCTCTGTTTTTTGTCCTTGTCATTAGGTCTTCCATGCAGCTTCCAACGCGTTTCAACGGTATGGTGTGGACGTTTACGGTAGTCGCAATATTTATTATTAAAACGGGAATTTTCTCCACTAACCTTTCTTGCCGACGTGGCATTCCGCAGCCCATAGGATCTGTCATAAAAGGAGCTGACATGGCACAATCCCAACTGTCCATTTTTGTTGAAGCCACGGATAAATGGTGACCGTCTGATTTAGCGTGTCGATCTCGTTCGTCCATTCCAGCGCCAAGATCCTAGCTGTCAGATCCAGCGTATTTATCTAAGCCGTCCATCTTAGATCGAGGATCCAAGCCGTCCATTCCCCCCTTTTGATCCAAACCGTCCATTCATAAGTTCTTTAGGGTTTCCCCCATTTCTCCTTGCTGCAACCACGATTCTCTACCTCTCTAGATCCATAGGGTTTCCCAGGTTTTCGTCAGAGGTCTTCTCGCTGGAGGATAGGAAGGTGAGACTCATACCCTCACCTACTCGAGCGTGCTCGACAACAGCTACTCTATGGTGCCGTTGTTGGACGGCCAACTGATAGATGTGGCCGAGCAGTGGTGGAGGGTTCATCGCGAGGATCTGCGACTAGAAGGCTGAGAACGACTCGTTGAGAATCAGTAAGAACCGTGTGGCTTTTTCTCTTTCTCGGATTTCTTTGTACTATTTTAGCGTCGCCTCGGGTCCTTGTACATGTTCCTCGGCTGACTCGAGTTCGTTCCATAGGGAGGAAAGCCGATTGAAGCAAGCGGTAACCGAGAGGTTCCCTTGCTTCAATTCGATCAATGCTTGGGTAATACTGAAGAGCCATGCTTGATCGAGCTGGCCATACATCTCTTTGATGTTGTCCCAGATTTGCTTGGAGTCCTTAGTAGGCAGCAATCCAATAGCAACGTCGAGGGCGAGTGTGTTGCCGATTTAGGTGCAAACCAACTGGTTGCACTTTCGCCGGTGACGTTGGAGGCACTCGTTAGTCGAGAATGGAACAGCTCCATCAATGAAGCCATCTTTGTCTTTTCTTACAAGAGCCCACCGGAGATCCTGAGCCCATGAGGAATAGTTCTCGGGTCTGCTGAGTTGGAGGCTAATGAGGCATAGTTCAGGGCCGTCCACTAGTGATGTGTAAAGGGGGTCGCCGGATTCAAGCCGGCCGCTACTGACAACCGGAAAGACCATCGGCATATACCCGGGTGGAAGTGCCGGGTAGGGATTCGTCCCTTGACTCGGCATAGGTCCGGGTCCCTGACTTGGCACAGATCTGAAACTTTGGCCCGAATTTGTCTGGGCTAATTCTTCAGTTGGGCTAGTTATGGATGGCGTAGGTCCGAAGGATATTGGGTCCACATCTGTCCTAGCCCAATAGCCCATTGATACCAATTGACTGGAGGAAACGTTGGGGGACACTGAGTTGGGCCGGAAGTTTGACCCAATGCTTGAATGAATCTTGCGAGATTGTGGGTTTCTTCTGGTTGTTGAACAAAAGACCGCTCCTCGCCAGAAAGGATAGCCGGATCTAATGGGGTGGGTGTCTCCTCTGTTGAGGAGCTTTCAATGTTCTTGTTCTTTGTCATGGTATCAAGAAAAAGTAGAATTCCTAACTAGTTTGCTGGTTTGTTTCGCAGGATAGAGATGCGCAACAATAGCCCAGAAAAGGAACGGAGGCAACTCTAAAAGTGCGGAAGCTAGGCCAGGAAAAGCTGCTCTGATACCATAACAGAAAGCATAATGGAGATTTGGGAAAAATGCTTTCACTGTATTGATTGTATACATTTACATTGGTAAATTTATAATGTAAGAGACAAAAGAATAAAACAGGAAAAAATAATAAATGAATCACTATTTTCCTATTTTCTTATTTAGCAAACTAATCCATGATTGACTGAATCACTATTGACAGAATCGAGATCTTCAAATTATATTTCCAACAGTATAAAGTGATTTTTTTCAAAATTCCTTCCTGACTTTTTTTTTTTTTTTGGTACAGGAGAACGGTGATTTTTGTGTTTTATTTTTACCTCAATAATCTAGGCATCCTTTGCCAAAAGAAAAAAAGAAAATTGCTTACCAAGATTAGGGTTTCTGAAAAAGGCAGTAATGCATTTTAAGGAATAATTCGATTTGCAAAATTTTTATTCACACGTGTCATAGGGAAGTCACCTCTTAAAATTTTTAAAAGTTTTCTTTTTTGATTGTTGAAGTCGACTAAACAAATGCTCTCAAAAGATTCTCTGAACAAGAGAAAACGTCACATGCAAAGGTGTCTGCATTGCATGGCAGGGCGAGCGCAATAAGACACAAATTTGCCTTTTCGCTAGAGCACCTAGAGCATAATACGAGTTATTCTTTTTCTTTTTTTATATTTGATAAACCATTTAAAAAGAAAATGTTTTTCTCTTATCCTTTCATTTTTTTTTTTTTTTTTTTTGTGCTGAATATCCCTTAAAATCATTAAACCCATCAAATAGATGGGTTGGATTGGGTTTAAAAAAATTCAACCCAAATAAACCCTTTTAACCCATGTTGACTCATTTCTATATAATACAAATTTAGTGACAATACCTAACCCAACCTTTATTTCTCAAATACTTCCATTTTAACTAAAATTTAAGAGAACTCATATCCAAACTGAGGTAAAAGTGCGAAGCGAGCAAGCGCAAGATCAAGAAAGAATGAAGAGTGAGCATATTTGTCTATCTAGTTTAAGTAAATTATACATCCATTTATTACTCGATGAATACCCATATTATATTTAAACCCATTTATAGCTCATTTACTTAATTTAAATAACTCATAGAACAACTCATTTCACACACACACACACACACACACACACACACATATATATATATATATATATATATATATAAAAAGTTAAGAAATGGGTTTATAATCCATTTTGCTACATCTATCAATCATGTAGATCCTGGCAATTATAGAGGTGTAGGGCTTGTGCAACTTATCTAGCAAATCATAAACGACTGGACTTTCCCTAGTCAAATTAATGAGTCACACCGCGTCTCATTAATCAAATCATGTAGCCAGCTTCTCCAACATGTTTTAATAGGGGCTTTTGTACTAGTCTCTGATCTAGTTCCACTTTTGTATGTTTTACATGTCGAGAGCAAGATCAGAAGAGAGATTTCGTGCACGCTTCTGTTTCGCCAAGGAATTGAGACAAGCTCGGTCTAGGTACAACCCTACTACATAGATCTCTTCGAAAACGGGTAGAAGCAGTCATGACTATAAGCCCCTATTTCACATTGGAAAAATAAAACAAACTCGCTTTTACATAACTATGTTTTGCAATTTGCATCATTTTCTTCTTTTACGAGCAATCCTCCACGAAAACGTTGACGCCTATTGGTCTCGAGAAGATAACAAAACAGGAATCGGGGATGAATCTTGGAGCAGTTGATGAGCGCGTCAAATTTTTTTTTTTTTTTAAATTCTTACCCTTTCTTGCCGGTATGACTAAAGTAAGTCGAGATAAACTTATCAGCTCTTCCCTTGGCGGTGCTCTTTAACCAATCTTCTTTTTCGTGGAAACACGGAAAAATGAGCACCGTCCCTTCGAAAGACAAATGCTCATCTTTTCTTCCTTGAAGTTTCATCTGTTGTGAGGTCAAAGGGCACGTTTCTGTGGGCACTACGGCGGCTCACGTTAATGAGACAGCGACTGCTAAACATTATAAGAAATTTCCTATAAATAGCCCCTTTCCATGGAAGGGGAAGGTCACAAGGTAGAAAGAGTAGAAAGAGAACATATCAAGTGATTGGTACAAGTTCTCCGAGAGAGAGAGAGCGAGAGAGAGAGAAAAGAGAGAGAGAGAGAGAGAGAGAGAGAGAGAGAGAGAGAGAGAGAGGATGGGGACATTTCTAGGGTATGCGTTCACCTTGATCCTACTCTTTTGCATAGCTCAAGGCAAAGTCCTCCACTATGATTTCGTGGTAAGTAGGAACATCCCGTCCTTGAGCACTTCAAGCGTGTCATTTTCAGGCCATATAGAACATTTAGAGACTATTGGCCCATTCGTTATGAGTTTTAGACTCCTTTAGAAACATTAGATTCAACCATAATCTCATGAATCGTAAATGTTATCATATTACAATATTCAATGTAAGAATCAACTTATATTCAATTTCTTTACAGTTTATCAGCATCCCGCAAATTTCTACAGTCGTGTGATTTATTAACTTATTCTTTTTGGATATAGTTTCCAACCCCATTTGGAGTCTTTACTCCGGAAGAAAATTCAGCTAGGGGCTTTGAATGAATTAATGTTACTGGTGAATAAGGATGCGCCAAAATGATTCTTGCATCAATTTAATAAGAGAGACCGTGTCAAATGTATGACGGCCCAAGTTTTACAGGATGATTTTTTTATTTGTGGTAGGTAAAGGAGACACCCATTGACATGTTGTGTGAGACGAATCGGACTGTATTGACCGTGAATGGTCTATTTCCGGGGCCGGAGATCCGTGCCCACAAGGGCGATACCATCTACGTCAATGTTACCAACATAGGACCTTATGGAGTCACTATTCATTGGTAAAAATAAAACCACCCTTCCTCCACCCTTGATCCCCACTCCTTTCTCGCCTTCCTAATATTGTCCACATGTGCAGGCATGGAGTGAGACAAATAAGGTATCCCTGGTCTGATGGCCCGGAGAACATCACACAATGCCCTATCCCTACGAACTCAAGCTTCCTTCAAAAAGTCATTCTCACCGAAGAAGAAGGCACGCTATGGTGGCACGCACACAGCGATTGGACACGTGCAACTGTACACGGCCCTATAATCATTTTGCCCGTTGACAACACCAACTACCCTTACAAGTTTGACAAACAACACACAATTGTGATCGGTATTCTAATTTCAACTAACTTAAATGACAGAAATAAATTTTTCACTTACACACGCACAAATAACAGTTTTGTTTTGTTTTTCTTAACAAAGCTATAATTTGGCACGCAGCTGAATGGTATGCGAGAGATACGAAGGCCATAATTGATGAGGCTCTTGCTACTGGGGGCGATCCAGACTTGTCTGTGGCCTATACCATCAATGTTCAACTAGGAGACACTTATCCATGCTCTAATGGTACTACTTCTATTGTGTATATATGAGTGATATATGCTATTTTTCAAAAAGAAAAGCTTTTCCATTTTTCCTCGTTTTGTTAATAAGGTGTTTTCGTTTTCTTTTGCAGGTTTAATGTACAATATAATAGTTGTGCAAGGAAAAACGTATCTATTTCGGATCATCCACTCAGGGATGAACGAAGAGATGTTCTTCGGCATAGCCAAGCACAATCTCACCGTAGTCGGAATGGATGGAGCTTATTTGAAGCCACTTCAGACCAATTACCTCATGATAACTCCTGGTCAAACAATGGATGTTTTGGTCATCGCAAACCAAAGCCTTGGTCGCTACTACATGGTATTCAGTCCGTTTGTGGACACCGATGCCTCGACCAACGACAACGTCACAAGGGGGATATTCCAATACACTGGTAGTTATAACCACTTGGAGACTCCCGCATTACCTGAGCTTCCGGGTTTTACCAACAAGAGAGATGCTGGAAACTTCACTATCCAATTGAGGAGTTTGAACAGCAAAGAACATCCAACCACGGTTCCGACCAAAATCACTAGGAACATTACGATCACAGTGTCTGTGAATCAACAGTCATGTCCTGCTAATAAAACATGTCTTGGTCTAGAGGGCTCTATGCATTCGGCGAGCTTGAACAACATAAGTTTTTGGACTCCATCAATTAGCATTCTCCAAGCATACTACAAGTAAGTAAATTGCTAGACCTACCAACTTTGATCATATTTGTTTGGATTGAATATTTTTCCTAAACCAATAGAGGTGATTCAGGTTGAAATGTTTTCCCAACCGAACCAATTTAACTGGTTGAAACCTTCATTTTCTTGGAGCGAAGGTGTAATTCAACATCCAAATGTGTCTATAACATTATGTTCGTGTGGTGTGTGCAGCAATATAAGTGGAGTCTACAACAATACTTTTTCGGATAAACCACCTTTTGTGTTCGACTACACCGGAAACGTCTTGACCTTAGGGGAAGCTGCCTTTGTGAGCACCGAAGGGTTGATGATCAAGTATAATGAGGAGGTCGAAATAAGATTCGAAGGGACCAACTTCGGAGCAGCGGAGAATCACCCCATGCATTTGCACGGCTATAGCTTTTATGTCGTCGGAATGGGCGATGGAAATTTCAGCGACTCCTATGTATCGCAGTATAATACAGTGGATCCACCCTATATTAACACCATTGGACTCCCCAAAAACGGCTGGACAGCGATCAGATTCAGAGCCAATAATCCAGGTATTATGATTTCATCAGGAGAAATGCATCGAAAAATATATTTCTCATCCATTTGGCCATTAGTTTTGCATGAATTTAGTCATGTAGATGAATGCATAATTGAATGATCTAAGATGCTTCCGCCGCCCCAACACATGCCTCCTTGTTCTGGGCTTTAATCATGACGCCGTTTGCTTTGAGTTCATAAGTATACTACTATTGAAGATTCGCAATTTTAGATCATTCCAATAAGTTTCAATTGTAATCTTCAATCAGAATAATGTAATTTTCTTTTGATAAATGATTCGAAATGTATTGCACGGTGAGTCGAGGAACTTGGTGGATCGTACATACAAAGATATGCTTTAAATGAGATTTTTATTCTGGTGTTAAAGATAGGTACCGGGAATTGTATTAGTTTATGAAATTGGCAGAATAGTGTTTTTCTTAGCTCCCTTGTGGTTCAGCTGACGGAGGAATGAAGAAACCATTTCGTACACTATGCTGAGAAAGAAAGCTAGTAAAAGTTGCGATGCCTCTTTCGCAACGCAGCGAGTTGATGAGTTCAACATGTCGTATGTCCTAGGATAATCATTATCTTTAATCAGCTCTTTGTTTTCAATTTGATTGTGTTGTTAGGCTGATAGATGTATTCGGATAAAGAATTAATCATCAAGATTGTGTGACTTTAGTCTTTTGTTTGGGACCTTATGTCTAATGAAGGTCTCATAATTCCTCGAAGTTTAGATTGACCTTTTCAGCTGGAATTTGTCGCACATATCTTTTACTAACTGTTGGTTAAAATCTTCCACATCTGCGTAAGTTTCTACACAAGTGTATTTGCAAGCATTTCATGAAAAAGTTTTAGGTTTCTTAAAGCAACCTATTCACCTTCGTTTTGATCGTTGTGATAGCCTCTTTAATTGGCATTGGAGAAAGTTGCTCAAGAGCAAAAAAATCTTTTATGGCAACTTTACAGGAGCTTATTTTTGCGAAGAACATTCTAATATTCAACCACATAGGTTTGAAGGAGTTAATTATACTTATTCGAAATGCATGATGAAAAAGTTTATTCGATCCATGGACTATGCGTTGATCGAAAGAGGTTCATATATTCCAACAAAGAGGTTAGGCTGCTGATTCTTTATGCGCAGCTAATTCCACACAGATTGCGGAAGAACGAGATAGTCTAAAATCAAAGTCGTACATATTTGTGTTGTGCTTTAACGCCCATTGAGTTTAACATAATTTCTTCTTTTAGGTCGGCAGAGGAAATCTGGGATTTGCCCTATGAAGGCACCGATACTTAAAAGAGACCGAGATGAACATATTGCTTGGAGATCACGAGACATTCAGAATGGAGAGTCCCATTAACACAAAGGAAATATTCGTGCACTACAAGTACATCATGGGTAGACTTGCCACGCATGGCATGATCTACGAAAAAGAGAATCATACAAGCAAGATATTTCGAGCATTACCAACAGAATGGACTGACGTGCAAATATCAATTCCTTAAGCTCAGATACTTCAATTCTTTGATTCGGATGAACTTATTGCAGCTCTCATAACTTATGAAATCAAATTCAACGAAGATCCTAAAACATTCGAAGGTAAAAAATCTATGGCGTTTGAAATTATCAATATACAGATAGTGAAGAATCGTTGTCTCACCATCATGTGGACAATGATGTAGCATTCTTTCACTTATCTTAGCAACTTCATACATTGACATCAACAAATCATCAAGTGGATTCCATCAAAAAAAAAAAAATTATTGAGTGAATTAGTGAACTTGGCTTTTAATATTCATTATGATAATAGATAACTCAAAATAATCTCCTGCAATTAATAAGAACTATAGTTTATTTCTGAGATTTCCGACCCTTCTTATCTAAGTTGTTTAGAGAAACTTTACGGAATTTTAGCAACGTGTTGAAAAGCTTTTGTTTAGGATTTATAAAAGTGACATATTGTATAACGTATAGCAACCGATTTATTTCTTGAAAGGACTCGTCTACTATCGTTTCATTATTACCCTCCAATACTCAATGAAATTTCGTGCACTATTTTCCTGCCCGAGACTGTCCTTCTCATGCAATCAATTGGACATATCTTAGATAATATCCACACATATAAACGTCTGAATGAACATAAATTACGACAACTGAAAACTAATTACGGGCAATTGCTTATTTGTTCATACCACGTGCATTTTTATTTTTTATTTTTAAGAAATATATGTCTAAACTGTAAGCTGCAGTACTGTGCAGAGTGAACACACCAAACCATCTTGGACTTCATCGAGTTTGCCATAGAAACAAGAGGAGTCCTTCGGAATATATGCTGCTTCCTAAAATAATCCTATTGGCTACCGACGGCAATTTCGACGTCCGGGAACTAGTCCTTGATGTTGGGCAGCCCTCACAGACGTTCCACCTCTCCTTCACGATGGATTGCGATCGTCGCACCGTCACCCTCCACGGCTCCTTCACCCAGACCCTCTTCGCCTTATTGAGTCATCTCGGTTTTCATGGCAAAGCTGAGTTACCACGATTCTCTTGGATCCTTCAACAAAAATATCCAACTAAAATTGATCGGATGACTGAATTGGTACGATTGCAAAAGGTTTATGATTGAATTGGCTAGAAAAAGGTTTATGATTAAATTGGATAAAAAAATGTAATAGGGTTAGGATTGTTTTTGTAATTTTTCGTTATTAGACTTAGTATGATTTGTTCCAGCTGGCCATATTCTGTTGGATGCAACTGCATGGTGTGAGGAAGTGATTGCTTGAATGGAGTTTCTGCTTGAGTACTAGACAATTAGATTTCATTTTTTTTTTTTTTTGGTCAGAAACGAAGGAAACTATATTGATGTAGAGAAACCATTACATCCGGCGGCAATAGCATCTGCGCAAATAAGGTCTACCAACTGAAAAGGGGGAAAACAGTCCAACATTGGACAGAGGAAAAACGATCATGGGCCTTTGCAGCCCAATCAGCAGCAACATTTGCCTCCCTCCGGCAGTGCCCTAGCAAGAGATTAGGGAAATTGGAGAGTAAAGAGGCGGCTTCGAGAAAGAGGGACTGAGCTTCCCATGGCGGCTTGCGGCGAGATTGGAGGATGTCAACCACAATTTGGCTATCTGATTCAAGAACAATCGGAGCATCCGATAAGGCCTAGTGCTGGAGATGTTGTAGGGAGAAGGACACCGCTTGGATCTCAGCTTGAAGGGCAGACGATGCGGGAAAGCACCTGGAAAAGCCATCGGTTTGCCAGCCCCAAGATGGGCGAGAGCCTTTGTCAGCATACATAAAAGATTTGGAATGAAAGTATAAACCTTTAAAAACTTTGCTCCAAAGAGATGAAGGTTGATTAAGTAAACGCCAAGCCTGCTTGGCCAACATAGCTCTATTAAACTGAATAAGATCTCGAAATCCTAAACCTCCATCTGCTTTCCGTCTTTTCGAACATCCCAACTTCTCCAATGAATTCCTGATTTATTTCTGTCATTCTGCCACCAAAATTTGGCTATACTTCTTTCAATAGATCTGCAAATAGACATAGGCAACTTGAAAGTAGACATTGCGTACTGAGGAATAGCTTGAATAACAGTTTTGAGTAGGATTTCTTTCCTGCTCTTTGAGATCAAATTGGCTTTCCAGCTCTCCAACTTAGAATGAACTCGGCTTAATATCCAGGAGAACATATCCTTTTTCGAATGTCCCCAATCCGACGGTATCCCTAAGTACTTCCCACATTTGTTTAGAATAGGAACCCGAAGCTCTGACGCCAAATTCTACTGCAAACTGAAGGGGCAATCTTTTGCACAGTAGATACTTGATTTATTTCGGTTAATTTCCTGCCCTGTTGCAAGACAATACTGCTGTAGTATATTTGATAGGTTTTGACATTCAGTAATAGTACCATGAAGAAAGACAATGGCATCATCCGCAAAAAAAAAAAAATGAGTTAAGGGAGGGCACCATAATTCCTATTATATGATTAAGACCAACAGCTTTCTTAATAAGTGTAGAAAGGAGATTAGCCAACAAAATAAACAGGTAAGGGGAAAGAGGATCCCCTTGTCTTAGACCTCGAGAAGGGTGGAAATAACTAAGATGTTCTCCATTTAATTTAACACAGGACGATTGGGTGGAAATGCATTGCATAGCCCAATTCACCCAAATAGGATGAAAACCCAATTTTAATAAATAATCTTGGAGAAAATCCCATTCAACCCTGTCACACGCTTTCCTCATGTCCACTTTCAAAACAGCTGGATAAGTAGACCTTCCTTTCTTAATTCGAAGCTGGTGTAGGACTTCTTGAACCAAAGAGGACGTTATCCCGAATTTGTCTACCCCCACAAAAGCCGACTGTTCCTCCGAGATAAGGTCTGGAAGGATGAGTTTTAACCGATTGGCAATAATTTTTGAAATGACCTTGTAAGCAAAATTGCACAAACCGATAGGACGATACTGATCAAGACTTTCCGGGTGAGGAACTTTAGGAATCAGGGTTATCAAAGTTCTGTTTAAGTAAGAAGGCATAATACCAGTAATAAAGAACTCATGAACAACTGCAAAAAGATCAGATTTAATGATATCCCAATGCGTCTGATAAAATAAACCACTAAGTCCATCAGGGCCTGGAGCTTTGGCTGCTCCTAATTGAAAAGTAGCCTGCTTTACCTCTTCTAGGGTAAGAGCAGCTATTAACTGAGCATTCATATCCTGAGTTACCAAAGGATCACATTGATCGAGAATGGGAGCATAATGACGACTTCCTACGGAGGTATATAAAGAAGAAAAGAAAGTTGTTACCATTTCTTTAATTCGGGTAGGATCCTGCTCCCATAAGTTGTCATCATTCTTAAGCATAGTAATCCGGTTGCGCTGACATCGCTGAACAGTTGTTGCATGAAAAAATCTAGTGTTCTTGTCTCTCCATTTTAGCCAGTTTAGTCTCGAACGGATAGCCCAATATTGTTCTTCTCGACTCCATACCCTCTGCAGTTCTTCTTTCAAAGCTTTAACTTCTGTCTGGTCAGATAAGACATGTCGTTGATTTATAAGGTGCTGTAGCTGCAGCTGCAACTCATCAGCCCTCATTCTGTTATGTGAAAATTTCGAACGGCTCCATTTCGTTAAAGCATAAGTAACTGCTTGAATTCTCCTATTGAAGGAAACTGTGTTGCTGTGGATAGAGTGCCAAGAAGTGGTAATAATGTCCCTACATTCCTCATCCTGATTCCAATAGGACTCATACTTAAAGTAGTATTGTCTAGAGCCTCTCACTGGGAAAGTGTCAAGAATCAGAGGGCTGTGGTCTGAACCAACAGCAAGTAAGGCGAAAACCTCAGCCCTAGGAAAACGAAGTTGCCATTCCAAAGGTGAGCATAGTGCGCGATCAAGACACTCCTTGATTAACTCATTTCCTTGACGATTGTTTGTCCACGTAAATGCGCAACCCTTTGCTTCAATTGACATTAAAGAACAATCATTAAGAACAGATTGAAAAGATGCCAACTTAGTAAAATCTACTGGTCTACCTCCATACTTTTCCCAGTGAAAGAGAATCTCATTAAAATCACCAATGCAGGCCCAAGGAAGAGTATTAGCAAAGCTGATGTTGATGAGATCCTGCCAAACATCTTGACACAGACGAGCACCAGTAGGGGCGTGAAGACACGTGAGGCGCCAGGTAATATTTCCTGCTACTTCTGTACATAACATGTCAAAATAATTTGGTGTCGAACGCTCAAAAGAAAGAGAAACCGAATCATTCCATAGAACTGCTAAACCCCCTGCTAAACCGACCGAATTATAAACAGAAGGTGAGAAAACGCAACTTAAGCTATAACTGAGTTAGGACAGCTTCACCGTTTTTAGTTTCCATCAAAAATACTAAGTCAGGGCGTTCCTTGAGAACCGGGGCCTTTAAATGCCGAACTGTCGGGGTATTGCCCAACCCCGGCAATTCCAACCGATCGCCATTTGTGAGTAGGGGGCTGTGAGGGCCAGCCACCCATGCCCAACTTCCATCGCCAGAGCTTGCACTACCGGAGTGTCCAAGAATAAAGATTCATCCAGATCATCAGGTACAACTCTTGGTATATCATATGGGTTATATCGCTTCAGTTTTTTAACAGGGCCAGCTCTTGAGAAATGTCGAGAAGTTTTAAAACTCTTATCCTGTTGAAAAGAATTTGTGTTAAGCTAAACCCCTTTCTGCTTTGCTGATGCTGGAATCAAGGCAGTATGTAAACCTCCAGCCAGTTTTGATACGGGGGGAAACTCAGTTGGACAAGGCTGCAAGGGTGGAGATGTGCTAGAGGAAGGAATAGGCAATAGTAAAGGGAAGGGTGGAGCAACTGTTGGGGGAGTTTCAGGTATCACTTCCTCCACAAAATCTTCCACTGCTTTGTCTCATAATAAAGTTTCCAGTACGGGCTATGTTCCTTGAGCTCGGCTTGCAACCATTGTCCATACGGTAACTTATCCTCGCCTGTTAAAACATCAGCAGTAATAGATTTCTCGGGACAAGAGGTAGTATAATGTCCCAGCTTGCCACATAGATAACAATAATGAGCAAGACGTTCATATCTAAAGTCGAGCCAAAGAGTCTTATCATTTATTCTAATTAGACGACCTATCTGTAGAGGATGCCGAAAGTCAATCTCAATTCGAGCACGCCCTGATCTCATGGTAAATGTGTCTTGACCATCAGCTCTGACTTCTAAGACTTTCCCAACTGTCATAACTGCTTTTCTAATAGTCGGCTCTGAACACAAAATGTACAGGTGGAGAAATCATAGCAATGTAGCGGTGTGTTAGGAATCCAAGACTTAAATACGACCAAACGACCAGAGAAAACCCAGGGTCCCCCCGAAACCCGTTGTTTATCAGTAAGTAATTTAAATTTCGCTGCATATAAACCGTCTTCACGCTGAGATATATCCACCTGTTCCGTACGCCACACCTTTTCATAATACTCTGAAAAGCCTGAAAATTAACAGGAGAGTCAGCAAATACCTTGCCAATTAGAGTTAAACGGCATTCATTCAATTTCGCAGGAGTGGGCTCATCATCCCAAACTTCCAAATCATGAGGGAGCACAGTCGTCCCAAGCTCGACACAACGCGACCAGACGAGTCGAATTTTCTTCATCACCTTGTGCCATATCAGCGAGAGGCAGAGTAAAATCAAAGAGAAAAGCAGGAAGGCGGAAAGCATTGGGACCCAAGAGAAGTGGGAGGAGGTCGCATGCAAGTAGGAGGAGCTCGCATGCAGGTAGTTTGATGGGTGACCAGAGGAAGGGAAGCAGTGCGAATTCGGAGAGAAAAGATGGAGAAGAAAAGGAGCAGAAAGAGAGAAGGCGAAAGCGTAGAGCAAATCAACACTGGAAATTGGAATAGTGCGAAGTGGTAACCTGTGCCGAGAAGATTAGCTGGTAAAAAAGAAAATCCATTGAGAGAGCCAAGGTAAGAAGAAGAGATTAGGGTTTAAGAAATCCAGAAATTCGAAAGAGAAACTCTGCATGCGCAAGAGAAAAGTTATCCCTGAAGGATAGAGAGAAAAACCCCGAAAACTGAAACAATTAGATTTCATTTAGTTGGGTGCAACTTGACATATACGCTCGACTTTTCAAAATTTCTTAACACGTGAACTTTTTATTTGGGGGGGAGGGGGATATTCAAGTCCTCCTACTACTCCATTTGATATCAAGTTATGCTTAAATCTTTCTTTATCTTTTTAGTTAAGTCTTGATATATCGAATTTCGTAGTGTGCATATTTATGATTGAATAATCTTTATCATTGACATGCTTTAGTTTGACTTTGATTCATTCGCGACCTCTTTTTCAGCGTCGATTATGGGCACCCGTGGAGGCTAATGGCTCGGCTAGGTCTACTAGGCTTAGCCTAGGCTCTCCCAAGCCCACCAATTCACATCTTAATGGTTTGATTTTTTAACCTATGAGTTAATTTTAAAAAGGAGTTGCCATTAATTAATTTGGGATGGGTCGATTAGAAATCCAAGCGAATTATTGGGAGAAATATTCGCTCCTACGCAACTAAAGAAATTAGGATTAGGAACTTGATTACACTAATTAATCATTAATGCCATTCCGATACCTAATCTTATTTAAACCCTAAGGCTTTTGGATTTTCCATGCATTTATGGAGGAAAAACATATTTTTTGGACATAAAAAGCATTTTTTGGATCTTTGATCTTTTTTTTTTGAAAATATAAATCATTTTTGGCTTTTTCTAATTTTTTAGAAAATTGTGAAATGTTTTTGGATTTTTTTATTTATGAAAAATAAATTATTTTTTATTTTTTATTATTAAAATATTATTATTTATAATAATAATAATATAATATTATTGATAAAAAATGACTGGGTCGCCAGCGGTTGGCCCGAATGGGCCTAAAACATGGGCCCAGACCGAGCCTCACTCCTTTTTTTTTTTTATAAAACAAAATGCTTAGCCCACAGGCCCACATTGTAAACCAGCCTATACCGGCTCTAGCATTTCTGGCCTGAATCATCCAAAATCCTACCCGGTTTGCAATTCACACTTGACCTAGTTCGAGGACTAAACCCTACTCAATTAGGGTGCGAATAATAACACTTCTAGGCTGGGAAGAGTTTTTCTTTCAGAAATAGTTCTTTTTCTATTTCTATTCCAAGGAATAATTTCTGAGTAAAAGAATCCATTTGGTAACTACACAAAATTTCTACTCTTGGAATAGAAAAAAATAGAAATGCATTTTATAACGCAATAGTTTCTTTTTTGTATTTATTAATTCTTTATTCTTACTCATAGATCGTCAACCGCTAACCGTCGTCCGCTACCACGGCACGACCATCGGCCGCCAACCATGACCATTAACTGCCGCCGGGCGGCCGCTAGAGTAGGTGGCCGATGGGTTGTGTGCAGCGCAAGGGGCTCGGGCGGTTGAAGGTGGCCACAGCAAGAGAGAGAAATAAAAGAAAAATAAAAATGAAAATTAGCTTATTTCTAAAAATTATTCCCAGGAACAAGAAGCAATTTTTTTGCTTCTTGTTTCTGCTCCAAATCTATTCTCGAGCTAACTTTCTATTCCTGCGAATAGAAAAACAACTTGGTGTTACAAACAGGTTTTTGTTCTTTTTTTGTATCGAGGAACAAAAGAACATAAATTTTGAGGCAGAGAAATGTTGTCATGCAGCACCTTAGGCTACGCATGACAATGCTTCTTGGCTGGGGAAGAATTTTTTTTTTTAGAAATAGTTCTTTTCTATTTTTATTCAGGGAACAATTTCTAGGTAAAAGAACTCATTTGGTAACTACACAAAATTTCTATTATTGGAATAAAAATAATAGAAATACGTTTGGTAACGCAACGGTTTTTTTTGCATTTATTCATTTTTATTCTTATTCACGGATCGCCAACCACTAATCGCCGGCCGACGGCAGCCCGACGGCCGATGGGCTGTGCGCGGTGATCGACGGTGACGGTCGGCAGCCGATGGGCTATGCGGTGGCGGTCGGTGGTGATGGTCGGCGGCCGACGGTTGTGCAGCGGTGGTAGCAACCGGTGGCCAAGGTTGGCAACCAACAAGTGGCGATGGGTGGCGGCAAGCAGCGGCGGCGGCGGGTGGTAATGGCAATGGTCGGTGGGCGGCAATGGCTTCGAGCGGTTAGAGGTGGCCACGGCAAGAAAAATGAATAAAATAAAAATAAAAAAGAAAATTGGCTTATTTTTAGAAATTGTTCCCGAAAACAAAAAGCAATGTTTTTTTGCTTCTCGTTTCTGCTCCAAATCTATTCCCGGACTAATTTTCTGTTCCGGGTAATATAAAAACAATTTGGTGTTATCAAACGGATTTCTATTCTTTTTTTGTTATGGGGAATAAAAGAATAGAAATTCTTAAGAATGGAAACATTGTCATGCGCCACCTTAGTGACCCACACCCAACCCAATTACAGCCATGACCCGTTTTGTAGCAAAACCCTACTCGAACGACAACCCATGCCTGACCCAATTTGTGACCCGGCATCTCCTTCATAGACTCGGCTCCATTGTACCCTTGTTTTCGGTGATCTGCAGCAAAGGCGGTCAAGCTCGTCTTGGTCTGAGCTTGGGCCTCTGCCAACACCACCTCAGCCTCTACCCATCCAGCTTACGTCGCCAATCACATTGCTCTTCACCGCCGGTAACTGCAGATCCAACTGCGATCATTATACTTACTTGGGACTTTCTTTGAATGCCTGGAGGGCACCAGCAGGGAGGGGGGAAGCCAAGCAATAAATGGTCGAGGTCATGGCAAGACTCAAGGGTAGACATCAAGCAGAGGTTTTAGTAGCTGGACGACGGATGATTGGGGGCCGAAACTTGCATGAGGTTGATGGTCGCAAGTCCCGGCTTGACAACTTAAAATGCCAAAAAACAAAACAAACCCTAGCTCACCACAAAAAGGGCCATAGAGGCAGGCAGCTGGTCACGAAGCAAGCGCAGCCATCAATGGCGTTGGTGGCCCTTCTTCCTCCAACCCAGCAGATCTAGGTTTCTCTTCCCCTCGCTTGCGATCTTTCAAGTTGTAGATCCTCCGTCTCTCTCTCTTGGGCTTGCTCACCGCCGGCCTCTCCTGACGTCTCTCGGGGGAGGTCGTTTGAGCTCACAACCCCTCTCTCTCTCTCGCTTACTCTTCAAGCCTCCCCTGAAGTCTCTCCGGGAAGTTCTCCAAGCTCGCTCGTTCACCATCGACGGAGATTGCAACTCGCCTATTTATAGGTGAGGAGGGTCTAGTCGACAGAGAGCCTTAGCCACTAGTCCTCGGCTTGTCGACCAAACTCTCTCGGCCGGACTAGTGTCCTATCCCTTCTTCTCCACCGGGACGCGCTCGGCATTGAAGGCGAGAATTGATGGCGCCTGAGAAACGTCTCCTGGCCGACGTCGGCCTACTCCCCCTCGGCCATAAGTCCTGTGCGCTGGTTGCGAGAGGCTAAGGAAGAAGACAAGAAAAAAAGGGCCGGGCCATGAAGAAACGGGAGTGGGCCCCGGGCCCATGTCGGGGTGGGGGAGAGGAGGAAGGAAAGGGGGCTAAGCACTAGCGGCTAATGCTTCTGTTTTATTATTATAATCATTATTATTATTATTATTATTATATTATTATTATTATTATTATTATTATTATTATTATTGAATTATCCAAAAAAAGAGAATGAAGATTAATGGACGCAAATAAAAACTAAGCCCTAATTTATGCGAAAATCATTTTTGTTAGGGCCGGATCAATTCCTAATTATCTTATGCAATTTAATTTAAAATACATAGTCAAAATTTAGGTGTCAACAGATTCCCTTATTTTATTCCTTGCATTAGTTTATACATATTAGAGTTTCAAACCTTTAATCCCTCAAGTTGGACCCTAATATTTTCTTGTGTAATTTGCTATGATTGATTTGGTTAGTTAAACCTTGATGGCCTTGAAAAAGCATATTATCAATGACATGGTTAATTCTAATCTTAATGTGTATTTCAATGCATCATGATAGTATCAATCATCATTGGTCATCACTGTCTCACACATTTTTAGAGCTTAGCGCAAATAATTTTTGGTCTTTTAATTAGGCATATGCACGTTAGTTTTAGAATGCATATAGTTTTAGAATAATACATATCTCACATAAATTTGTTAAAAAAAAAATGTTATCTCGGTTTCATTCATGTAAACCTAAAATTAATTAGGCTTATGTTATATAACGCATGCCATTTACATATAAGTTTAAATAATTGTATCATGTCGGCCTTCTCACTCTGCCACTATCATACATCACTCGTTAGTTGCCTTCGCCCAACTCACATTTATGCCTCTCTCTCGCGCGCATGCGGACGCGCCTTTGCCCTTCACCACAAGCCCTCGGTGTTGCAAGATCCAAATGCAGGCCATTGTGATTGCTCAGATTGAGGCTATATGAGGTGTTCAACCTTAGATCGACCTAGAAATGAGGTTGTAGAGGCCTTGGCGACAACTTACATCATCAAGCGAGATTTCAATTTAAAGGATTGCTAACAAAAAAAAATAAAAATGATAACTCCATAGAAAAATTCATATGTTATACAAACCAATTCAACATTGGTAAGAAATTCAAATAAGACTGATAACTTAAAAGTAGTTGGGAGTTTATCCTATTTTAGGTTGGTACCAAATTATTATCGATTAATAAGTTTGAAAAGTTCGTAAGCTATCCATATAAAATTTGATAAGTTAGTACAAAAGTTGGTAATTTTCAAATTACAAAAAAAAAAAAAAAAAGGTAATTTCAAAAGTCTAAGTTACTAGCAAGTTACTTGGAAATAAGTCAAAAAATAAAAATTCATATATCAATTTATTAACCAATAAATCTTTAATGTTTATTGGGACTTATTAAAATTTACAAGCATGGATAAAAATTCGTAGTCCTTTGTTATGGAATAATAAAATTCTTCACATAAAATAAATAGTTCCCTTTCTCTTTTCGGTGATGTCTCGTTTCCATGGCAAAAATATTTTCGTGTACAGAATATATATAAAAAGAAACTGCTAAAAATAGAAACGACCATCGGAGGATAATTCCCAAAGTCAGCCCAGAGGACAACTCCTAAGTTTGGGGTTTACCCTCCATTCTCACCTAAACTCCTAGAAATTAATTAGTGTGATATATGACATGAACTAATAGATCTTGATGCCTCTTAGTGACGGTGAGGGATAATACACTGTACTATGTAGTACATCTTATGCTCCTAAAGGTTTGTACATGTACTGCTTAGTTCTCTAAGTTGGTGATTAAATGCAATGAAGTCTAGATCTTCTTCGCTTCCTTCTTCCATCGAATGCCGCGGGCAAACTCTTTCATCGACGGATGATCTTTTGCTCCCAAGAGTCAAAAGTCAGGAAAGCCAAGAGATGAATCAACTCTCGCAGTGTGGCTTAACTGGCTTTCTATCACAACACATCATGCTTCTCAATAACCTCCCATTCCCATTTATAGGAGTTCCCGAATAGACACATATTGATCGGTTGCACCGTGGGTTCTGGAATCAGGAGGTAAGCATTTTGTCTTGTTTTCCACTAGTTCAATCTCTTGTGATACTCCATCAGGAGGTAAGCATTTTGTCTTCGTTCCACCTGTAAATTGCCCTTTATGAGCTCTACTATTGTGCAATAGATATAGAGGACTATTTTACAGTTTCGGGCTTATTTACCTAAAGCAGGCTTCTTGGATATCTAGTCCAACAGGTAAGTTACGTAAGACCTACGGCTCTATGTTTCTTTCTGATGTAGTTCTTTCAATAATAATTCCAAAGTTGCCATTTCAATCCTAAGTCTTTGTGCAAAATTTAAATGTAGTTCTTTTGATTTACTTTCACTAGTAATTACTAACGTAGCAATTTAGTTATTATTGATTGTCTTATGTGGCACATCGTCACGTCAGCGATTTTTGGTAAAAATTGATCGAAATGATGATATTAGAATTTTACACAAAGATTTAAGATTTAATTAACAAAATTGAAAAATTTATGACTAAATTGCTTCTCGTACAATATATTTAGATTGATTAGATAATTTCTCTATATCTTATGCGTTTGGAGTGATTGCACTTATTCGATTCATAATTACATATAAAATTCAATGCTAAAAACACCATGGACTTCACTATGCCAATCCTCCATTATTGCTAGGGGTGAGCAACAAAGACCGCCCGAACTGGTTCCATGCATTCAAGAGTTGAATCCAAAGGTCTTTGAGAAGATCTCTTTACATCATGACCAACCCAGAAATACTAAAAGCATCTGTTTCTCTCGCTTCCTCCCCATCTTCCTCAACCCATTCAGATTTTCGCGTTTCAAATGCTTCTAAGATAGATTATCTTTATGAAGTCTCTCTTAGTAAGGAAATTAAAATCTCTGAAACCCAACTTCCCTTCATGAACCTGATATAGCTAGTATGAGTACCTAGAGGGGGGTGAATAGGTATATAAAAGATTTTTCTTGATAATTGCACAATACTTAGACAGTTGAAGGATTTGCGACAAATAATAATCAACGTAAGACTGAGTAAAGAAAAGAGAGAATTGAACACGCGGTTTATAGTGGTTCGGCTTTATTCAAGCCTACGTCCACTCTTCTGCACTGACAGCCAATTGGCTGGATTCCACTATGAACAAAGAGATGTTACAGCATTGATCTTCCTTGATTTCTAGGTGTAGATGACCTACCACACTTGCTCAAGGTATCACCAAGTATA
Source organism: Eucalyptus coolabah (assembly GCA_014182585.1). Taxonomy (NCBI): domain Eukaryota; kingdom Viridiplantae; phylum Streptophyta; class Magnoliopsida; order Myrtales; family Myrtaceae; genus Eucalyptus; species Eucalyptus coolabah. Next base: position 63,489,385 of record CM024624.1, read on the forward strand.
GACACTCTCTGTGTATACAATTTCGCTCAAAATGTATCGACTAATAATCAAGGTACTTCAGACTCTAGAATTTCTCTATCGATCACGTACTCAAACAACTAGAACGTCTTCCTTTTTATACTCCTTTATGCCATCATACCCATTGGCACTTTCCAAAGGAATTCCTCCAATCTACCCGTTGGATGGAATCAATCAAGAAGATCATTCGAGCTATTAAAGGAACCTGACGATAGCCCATCAATCTCGTTCGCCCATACAATCGGGATCTTGGTTTCCAAGAATAGAACATTCCAAGAATATTTCGTCGACCACCGGATCTTCAATTGATCTAGATACGAACAAAAGAGTCCATTATATTTATCCAACCAAGAGATCTTCTCCGAGGATAGGATTAAATCCTCAACCACATACTTCGGCTCTAGATTTCCTTCGTCACTGGATCAGAAAGACTATCAATGAGAATAGTCTTGAGTCTTGAGTCTGGTGATCAGAGAGTCTTCAAACTTTAAACTAGACGGTCTCGAGATATCCGACTAGATTGATAGAAACGTTTTGTCGCTTCAAAATATTCTGGAAAGATTTCTCCAACAATCTCCCCCTTTTTTATGATGACAAAACTTTCCTGTAGATTTGAACAACTTTGACCTGCAAAAACATTTCTCAAGCAATATGGCTAACTCATAAAGATTAATAAAATAACCAGACTCGCATCCATAGAAAATTGGTTAGTCTTTCATGAGTAATACCATATAACAACACTTGATATAAATGCAAATAGTCAAGCATCTAAATCCACACCAATTCAGTCAAATTTAAGTTCACACCCAAGTTCACTCAAGTCATACTTAAAAAAACATAGCCACAAAAACAAATTTGAAGTCAAAGTTTAAAGTTGGTTGGTTGGTTCAAATTGCTTCTCCCCCTTTTTGTCATAAAAAAAAAAAAAAAAAAAAAAAGGTGAGAAAGGAGTCGGGTCTACTTGGGAATGCGCACGATCCGGAAATCTCCCATGGACTGGACTACGCCTTCTAGCCTCTTCAAGTCTTCCCTTAATTGAGCTACCTCCTCTCCTTTGGCATTGGCTTGAAGTTGTAGAGCGAGGTCTTTCATTTTATCCTCCAGGTAACAGAAGATGCTTGTCCAGCATTCTTCATGGCTTGAATTTCATAGTCCAGAGCATAGATTTGGCCCCGCATTTCCAGAAGAACATCAAGAATACGACGAAAATCTGCTGAATTGTCCGTCTGTGTACTTGCATTTGCTTCCTCAGATGGATTGAATGCAGATGATGGCGCTTCTGTATAATCTTGCAGTTTTTGTGTTGACGTATCGTGTCCTTCTTCAAGCAATTGAGAAGCCTGAAACTCTTCTGGATCTGCTGGAGATTGTCTTAGACCTTCACTATTGGCAGCATGAGGTGTGGACCTTTCTTGCTCGACAACTCCCCCTGTCTCTAGGACATCAAAAGGGGAAGAGTGATGATCATGCTCTTGTGTATCTTGATTCCCCTTCTCTCCAGATTAAGCTGCAGACTTTTCTTTCTCTTCTTCTCCTTTTTCTTCAGCTTCTTTCTCCTTTTCTCGCTGCTCTTCTTCTTCTTTGTTCTTGGCTTGCTCCTCTTCTTCTCTCTGTTTCTTCTGATGTTCTGTCGATTGGGGTGCAGAACGTCTGGTCCTTATCAAGGCAGTGATTGTGAGATCTTCCTCCTCATCTTCATCCTCCAAGATGAGAGTTCTCTTCTTTTGGATGAGGCACCAATGGCCTCCTTCCCTTTTCTCTTTGAAGCGCATTTAAACTGGAGTCTTTACTCTGAATTTCTCCATTGCCTTGGAAATTTCTTGCAGACGCATCTTCGTTAACATCTTCAAACCTACCACCATCTTATCGCACGGTCAAACACAAAGTGTATGTGGCGGTTCAATATTCATGTGTCTCGAAGATCTTGGTCACTGCACTGGGTAAGGCAATTGTCCCTTGTCCTTCGACATTGCTCTATACATGTGAAAGAGAATAGTGTGAGGGAGAGAGAACTTCTTCCCGAGTTGATTGCATACATCAATTTTGCCTCGGAATTAGACACATCGCCTTTGATGTAGACTTGGGCCCGATGCAATTGATCACAATTTTGTACAGCACAATATTGATGGCACGCATCCTTGAATAGATGATTCTTCCTTCTACATCTCTATCTTTGACAAGTTCCAATGAGGCACGAGCAACTAAGACTTTGATTGGTTGATAACGTCCTCGTTCAACTCCAATTATGTCCGCCAACATGTCCACGTCTACCACATAATCCTGGTCTCGAACACTGAATGATATTCTATTCGCATCTAAAAGCTGAGATTCGAATAGAAGTATGCTGTCAATTGCGCATAACCGTCTGTGGTATCGGTACAAAATTGCTCAAGTTGAAGCAGATTGAACTTCTCCCTTAAGTTCACATTAACGGCATCCAAGAAATCGAAATCAACACTTCTAAGATTTATCACCCCTCGTTTCAGCAGTCTGAAGAACAGATTCTACTGTTCCTTCGATTTAAACAACTCCATCCTTTTTCCCTTCACCTTCGCAGCAACACCCATTCTAGGTTGAAAATCACCGAACATTTTATCATCATCGTTCCCGTCGGTCAAATTTGGTCCCGATATACGAGGGTCACTTGGAATGTTCGCAAGTGCTTCCTCGGCCTTTCCCTTGGGAGCAATTCCCAAATCCTCCATTTTTCTCAGAAAGATATACTCATTCCCATAATTCTTATCTTTGAGAAAATCATCCACGTAGTTCAACGGAGTTCCAAGTATTTTCAATGCACAAGTAGAGTTTGTAAATATAAGAGGGTTTTTAGACTCTTACAGGGTCTCGCGTCATCGATTATCTCTTCCTCCGGTTGTTGACCCGCACCTTGTGGGGTAGATGGCGTTGAGTGACGTGGTGGAGAGTGAATCGGGCTCTGTTGCTGACTTGATAATTCTTTCTCTTCGGTGAGATCAAAATGGGTAGGCTCCTCCTTCATTCTCTCGTGGTCCCCTATTCGCGATTCTTGAAGACTTCCTCGAAGAAGACATCCTCCATTGTCGCTAAAAGATTCCTTTACTTGCTTTCCCAAGAAAAGATGACAACTTTCTCGAAGATGAATACGAAGTAGAAATCGGATTGGGAGGAGAATGCTTTTTAGGGTTTTTAAGATTGGGTGAAAAAGAAAACTATATATATAACTCAGTTTTGAAAAAGGAAAGTTCAATCGGCACAAGGAAAGTGTACGAACACTTCTTTTTAAAATCATTAACTGCCAAAATTAATCCTTTCGAAAAGACAAGATTTCGATTTTCATGGAGACTATAAAATAACCGAACGAAAGATCGTACCTTTTCAAGTTTAGATAAACTAGCAACTTACGCCTATATCCATGAAAGTCCGAGTATGAGGATTTAGAGTCCGAGAGATTAGAGTCCGAGGGTTGGTGAGTCTCTAGACTTTAACTTCTTCAAGCTTCAAAATGTTGAGTTTGGAACGGATAAAATCGAATTGATTTTTCTCCAAAGGCTTTGTGAATATATCCGCTAGTTGACTTTTTGAATCAACAAATTGAATCGAGATTTCTCTATTTTGAATATGATCTCTAATGAAGTGATGTCGAATCTCTATATGCTTTGCTCTTGAATGAAAAATTGGATTTTTGGTGAGATTGATTGCGCTAGTGTTGTCACATTTGATTTCTGTGCATGAGTCTTCAATCCCAAAGTCTTGTAGCTGTTGTTTTATCCATAGAATTTGCGAACAGCAGCTTCCAAGGGCTACATACTCGCTTCGTTGTTGAGAGAGCTACGGTGCTTTGTTTCCTTGAAAACCAAGACACCGTCCCCGCTTCCAAGCAACCGACAAGTTCCTGAAGTACTCTTTCTATCGACTCTGAGCCGGCCAGATTCGTCCGAATATCCTTAAGATTAAAGTCTCCCTTCTTAGGATACTAAAGACGATGCTTGAAGATGAAGCAACGTATTATTAAATACGTTTTGCAGCACCGAGATGGGATTCTCTAGGATCTGATTGAAACCTAGCACATATGCAAACACTCAACAAAGTGTCGTCTAGAAGCAAGAAGATAAAGAAGTGAACCAATAATGCTTCGTACAGCTTTTGATCAACTTTCTTCCCTTCTTCATCTTTGTCTATCTTCAAAGAACTTGACATTGGTATATCAGTCTTTTTGCAATTTTCCAATCCAAACCTTTTGACAAGATCATTAGCATATTTTTCTTGGTAAATAAAAGTTCCTTCCTTCAATTGCTTTACTTGAAGACCAAGAAAGAATGTTAATTCTCCCATCATACTCATTTCAAACTCATCCCGCATAGACTTAGAAAATTTCTTGCATAGACTTTCATTAGAGGATCCAAAAATAATATCATCCACATATATTTAAACAAGTAAAAAGCTTTTGTTTTCCTTTTTAATAAATAAAGTAGTATCTACTTTACCTTTGACAAAACCATTATGTAATAAGAACTTACTCGATCAGTCGTACCAAGCTCAAGGTGCTTGCTTTAAACCATATAAGGCCTTTTTCGGTCCCAAGACCGAGTCCGGCTTCTTTGGGTCTTCAAACCCAGGTGGTTGTTCCACATAAACTTCTTCTTGGATAAATCCATTTAGGAAAGCACTTTTGACGTCCATTTTGAATAACTTGAAATTTTTGTAACAAGCAAACGCAAGTAATAGTCGAATAGCTTCTAACCTTGCTACGGAGCGTAAGTCTCATCATAGTCTATTCCTTCTTCTTGTGTGTATCCTTTGGCCACGAGTCTTGCTTTATTTCGTACGACTTTCCCTTTTCATTCATCTTGTTTCGAACACCCATTTGGCTCCAATAACAGTTTTATCTTTTAGTTTAGATGTCAATTCCCAGACATCATTAATGTTGAACTGTTTGAGCTCTTCTTGCATAGCTTCGATCCAGCTTTCATCAAATAAAGCTTCTTCTATGCTTTTTGGTTCAATTTCAGAAATGAGAGCTACAGCACTAGACTCTTCACGTCTTTTGGATCTGGTGCGAATTCCTTCATTAATTTCGCCGATAATGAGATCTTTGGGATGACTGGACTTATGCTTCCAGTTACTAGTTGATTTGTCCGGTGATGATCTCTTTCTTTATTTGAATCTTCATGAACATCTTGATGCTGGTCTTCTAGAGTCTCGAGATACTTCTTGAGTTGTAAGCTTTAGAAGGTCTGGAGTAGGTTCGACTCTTCATATTGAGTCTGATCGGATTCATCTTGCGTAGAGTCTTGGAATTTGACATTCATTGACTCCTCCACAAACCGGCTCTTCTTGTTATAGACTCTGTAGGCTTTGTTTGATGTAGAATATCCAAGGAAGATGCCTTCATCTCGATCTTTCTTCAAACTTACCAACTCGATCTTTTGCATTTCTCAATATAAAGCATTTGCAACCGAACACATGAAAGTATGAAACAATGGGCTTCTTACCTTTGAATAACTCATAAGGGGTTTTCTCTAGAATAGGTCTTAGGAAGACTCTATTGATGATATAGCATGCTGTTGAAACAGCTTCAGACCAAAATCGTGAAGAAATTTTACTTTCAATTAAAAGAGTTATAGCCATTTCTTGAAGAGATCTATTCTTTCTTTCCACAACTCCATTTTGCTGAGGAGTATATGAAGAGGAGAACACATGCTTAAATCCAGATTCATCACACAATTTGTAAAATCTTGATTTTCAAATTCACCTCCATGATCTGTTCTTATACTTGAGATAACACATCCTTTTTCATTTTGAACCTTTTTTAGCAAATTTTTCAAAATACAAGAAGGTTTCTGACTTACTTGCAAGGAAATATACCCAAGTAAAGCGGGAGTAATCGTCCACAATTACTAGGCAATATTTCTCACCTCCAATACTCTGGGTTCTGGTTGGTCCGAAGATATCCATATGCAGCAACCGTAGTACATGATTAGTATAGACATGATTTATTGGCTTGAATGAATTTCTTACCTTCTTTCCCAGAATACATGGTGTGCATGGATCGGACTTTTGGTATGGTAATTTGGGTAGACCTCGAACAAGCTGCTTTGATGAGATTTTGGCTAATTGCTTCATGTTGACATGACCAAGCTTTCTATGCCATAAGCTTGCTTCATCTTGAATTGAGATTAGGCATTGCGATTCATTTAGATTCATGTCTAAGAGGTAGATATTTCCATGTCTTCGACCCATGAAAGACGAGTAGAGTCTTTTTACCGATTCCAGAGCATATTCCTTCTTGAAAGGAGATCTTAAAACCGATCACACAATTGGCTAATCTTTGGGAAGGTTATAGTTGAGTCCTTCCACTAGAGAAACATTGCTTATTGTGAGATTTCCAATTTTCACAGTTCCAAATCCCATAATACGTCCTTTGCCGTTTCCTCCAAATGAAACTTTTCCACCATTTACTTGAACAAGCTTTATGAAGCAATTTAAGTCTCCCCGTCATGTGTCTTGAACATCCGCCGTCAAGATACCACTTTACCTTTTTCTTGACGGAGACCTGCATTTAAAAGAGAGTCTCAAGCTTTCTTTAGTACCCAAATTTTCTTGGGTCCTTTGGTGTTAGTAGGATAAATATTATTAGGCCATACTTTCTTAATGTGCTTCCAAACCATAGGACACTCTTTTTCAAAGTGATCCCGACCGTTACACTTTGAACACCTTAGAGCATTTCGACCTACGTACTTTACAAAACTTTCTTGAAATGATTTTTGTAAGCCTCTCTCGATGGTCTTTTCTTAATTCTTTCTTTTACTTTAGGAAAATCAATCAAGGGAATTGTTTCCGTTGTCATGCCTAGAACAGACTTATTGAAGTTAGGTCTTTGAACCGAAAGAACTTTTTAAAGTTTTTCGGATCCTATCGAAAATTTCTTTGAAATATTTGATAAGTCAGTTTTTAAAAGCATTTTCTTTCAAAAGATTATCTTCTTTTTCTTTAAGAGTAGAAACTTTCAAGTCTAAACTTTTAACTCTTTCTTCTAAAATGTTTTCCTTTTGTTTTAGAGCTGAGTTTTCCTTTTAAGTTCGGAAATTCTTTTGAGACAAGTCTTAAGACTAAAACACAGTTCATTAATGTATTTAGAGACTTTGATAGGAATTTTAAAATCACTTACCTCAAATTCACATGTCCGAGTCCGATCCGTAATGAGTCCGAGTCCGAATGTGCCATCGACATATGTTGGCATATTCATTATCACTTTCTTCACATTATGTATCACTCCGTGTTTCGGCTTTGAGAGTTTTTCGAAACTTCTCGCTTTTCCTCTTTTCTTCTTCGAAGAGGGACAGGTTGGGTCCGATGTGTCCATTTTTCTTACATTCGGCGACTACATCTTTGTTTGGTTCCTCATCATCAAATGTACTTGGTCTCTGTCTTTGGAAACTTTGTTTCTTTGAGTTGAACCTTCTTCCTTTTTTATTCAGTTTTCTGATCTTCTTATCATGAGAGCAAGCTCCTCATCGTCCATATTATCTTCGAATCTATATCATCGAATCATCATTTGATTTTAATGCAATGAATTTCTTACCTCTTGGATCTTCGTCTTTATTAATTCGTTCCACTTCATAAGACTCAAGAGTTCCAATCAACTCGTCGACGATAGAGGCATAATTCTTTGCGTCTCTCTTATTGAAGTTTTTATATGATTCCAATCCTTGGAGAGTCCACGCAAGAGCTTGTTCACCTTCATGGGATCAGAAATTTTTGTCCTTGGTTCTCAAGACCATTGACAATATCTGTAAAACGACTAAACATGTCGCTTATAGATTCTCCCGATTTCATTTTGAAGGCTTCATATTGACCGAGGAGAATGTTAATTCTGGTCTCCTTCACTCGATCTGTTCATTCATAGGTGATATGTAATCTGTCCCATACTTCTTTTGCTGTAACACAAGAAGATATTCTGTTATATTCAGTTGGAGACAAGGCACAATATAAAGAGTAAATTGCTTTTGCATCGAGTGCTTGTCTCTTGTTTATCTCTTCCCGAGTCATTCCACTGGTCTCAATAATTTCTTTCCCTCTTTCGAGACTGATGCAAAGAGAGGAGTGATTCCTCTTTCCACAACGTCCTATTCAAGAGGATCCTTTGATCGTAGGAAAGCTTTCATCATGTTCTTCCGGATGTTGTAATCCTTTCTATCGAGTAGGGTGGTCTGGTATTGCTTTGCCCTTCCACTAGCCCCGGTGCTAGCATACTAGCCATGGATCTTTTACTCTAAAGTAAAACGCTTCAAATAAAGTAAGAACACGAGCTCTGATACCAATTGATATAGTTAGTACGAGTACCTAGAGAGGGGTGAATAGGTATATAAAAAAATTTTCTTGATAATTGCGCAATACTTAGACAGCTTGAAGGATTTGCGACAAATAATAATCAACGTAAGACTGAGTAAAGAAAAGAGAGAATTGAACACGCGGTTTATAGTGGTTCGGCTTTATTCAAGCCTACGTCCACTCTTCTGCACTGACAACCAATTGGCTGGATTCCACTATGAACAAAGAGATGTTACAGCATTGATCTTCCTTGATTTCTAGGTGTAGATGACCTACCAAACTCACTCAAGGTATCACCAAGTATAGACACTCTCTGTGTATACAATTTCGCTCAAAATGTATCGACTAATAATCAAGGTACTTCAGACTCTGGAATTTCTCTATCGATCACATACTCAAACAACTAGAACGTCTTCCTTTTTATATTCCTTTATGCCATCATACCCGTTGGCACTTTCTAAAGGAATTCCTCCAATCTACCCATTGGATGGAATTAATCAAGAAGATCATTCGAGCTATTAAAGGAACTCCGACGATAGCCCATCAATCCCGTTCGCCCATACAATCGGGATCTTGGTTTCCAAGAATAGAACATTCCAAGAATATTTCGCCGACCACCGGATCTTCAATTGATCTAGATACAAACAAAAGAATCCATTATATTGATCCAACCAAGAGATCTTCTCCAGGGATAAGATTAAATCCTCAACCACATACTTCGGCTCTGGATTTCCTTCGTCACCGGATCGGAAAGACTCGTCAATGAGAATAGTCTTGAGTCTTGAGTCTTGAGTCTAGAGTCTCGGTGATCGAGAGTCTTCGACTTTAAACTAGACGGTCTGCAGATATCCGACTAGACTGGATAGAAACGTTTTGTCGGCTTCAAAATATTCCGGAAAGATTTCTCCAACGAACCCTTATTCCACTTTTGCCAAACCCACCTCATCATTTTCTCCTATTCGCTCCATCCGACAACTCATCCACCAATCCCCAAAGGAAGTAAAGGAGTACGTCCAATCCTCCAAATTCGACCAACATCCCATTCCTGCCATTCAAAAGGAGTATTTCGTTACTCTTCAAATTCCTCTAGAATTTCCCAGACAACGGACTCAACATGGATATTCTCATGTCTATTATGGAGCTGTTTGTCTTGCTCTTACTTTTCATGGTCGAAAGAGTTTGCCAATCGTGGCAAGAACAACATTATTGGATACTAGGTTCCTAGAATACCGGCATACTTGCATTGGTAATGTCCAAACCATTCTAAATGCTAGAACAATCTTTGTGACCTTATATCCAAATTTCAATATCGCTCTTTCAAACCCCTAGCTACTTTCTTTTCTAAAAGTCTAGGTTCAGCTCATTGGAGCTCCTCAAACTGCTTATTCTATTGCAGCAACACTGCACTACCAGATGGTTTATCGAGTGTAGAACCATACTCTTGACTTGAATTTCCACAATGAAAATGAAGATGCTCTATTCATCTCTATGCATAATGATCAAGCATCCTGCATTCATTTTCCCAAACAAATCCCAAAAGAAAAGTTGGCCAAGCTTCTTCCGAAACTTAGATCACCAACTATGAGAAGCTACATCAGAATAACAAGCCCTTCTAGTCTTCGAACTCTAATTTTGTCAGAAAGAAATATGGCACTGTTTTCATCGATTTGACAAGAAAAAGGAAGAAAGTCCTTTTATTTTCCAGACTCTCTTCATAATTGAACCATGTGTTTTAAAGTCAATTTCCGAACCGATCCCAAAAGACTTCCTTAGTATTTTCAAAGTAATGGAAACCCTATCCATTACTATAAGGACTAGTATGGTCATTGCTTTTGGGATCCTTTTTGTCAATACTCCTATTATACAAATTCTCCTGATGAAGTAGACCCAACTGCAAGACCCCGATGGAAGCACAAGAAGCCAAAAGATACTATGTACTAAAGGTACTTGAATGAAGACTTCTCCATTGATACTCTTGATGAGTGTGATAAATTCTAATTTATGGTCTCCTATGCTCCAACTCCGCCACTAAAGTTCATTGCTCCGCCCTCAAGTTCATTGGATCCACCACCACCACATCCTTCTCAGAAAAAACCAGCTATTTTCCCATTTTATAAGCGAATCCTAAAGTGGGCAAAAAAACATTCCTACCCACTTGAGGCTTCACCCGAAACACCACCTAGTTCCTCTATCACCATATTTTCAGAGGTAGATTTTCCTCCTCTTGTTCGAGAAAGTTCGAAACTCTCCTTCCCTGCTCCAAAAGAATTTATCAATCCACAAGGAAAATATCAAAATGTTCCTAAGATACCTGCCCCCACTAATGTGGATGAACATGAAAGATAGAAAAGAACTCCTATTGCTGAAGTTGTCTTGAATTGGCAATTAGAGACTCTTTTAGCACACAACAATGTGTTCAAAGCAACTGATTCTAAAATCGTGAATGTGCAACAAGATCTTCAAAGATATAATGAAACCACCAAGAAGATGCTTTCGGACCTATAAAAAAAGGCTTCATGCCTTGGAATCAAGACAACATTTCGGGTATCACCATCTCGAAAGTCCCAAGGTAGAAATAGAAAGCTTAAAAGGCAAATCCAACTCCTTGAAGATGGAAGATTCAATCCTTTTAATCCATTCCCAACTACATTGTGGACGAAGCATTCACCTCCTCCACCAGCTCAGAATACGTCTATCTTTACTTTTGCTATCGAGAAGCCCCACCCAAAGATAAGACCGATGTAGTGGAAATGCGAAATTGTCTCAAGGAACTGGACGGAATAAGGAAAGATAAAGGAAAAGAGAAGATGCCTAAATAATCATCGCTTGTTATAAAGGAAAAACCAAACTAAATGATGCTATTAAATCCATTAGAATCATTTTTGAGAGATTTAGGCAATTAGGAGAAACAGCCTGATCCCCGCCACCCATCCCGTCATCCCTAAAGATCATATTCTATTTCCTTCATAACTAGTTTTTCCATCGAACTGGTTTTTCAAATGGATACTAAGTTAGATTCATCAGTATCATTTTCGTCCTCTTCATCCTTCTCAATCCCTGCCATTGATTCATTTCCTATCACACCTGTAACTTCATCAATATTCATGGCCAATCCTCAGGACTAGGATATGGAATCAAGCCCTTCTAAACTGGAGGTTAATCAGCCAAACAATCATTCACAGCATATGTCTACTTCGTCTAAATGAAAAATATGTATACATTACTCTTACATAAGCTTCTGACTTTGCCCTTGAGTGCACTTTGATAATTGACTCATAGAACACATTTTGCATCCGATATATTAACTACAATTTCGAGACCAATTTTAATTGAAATCAAGCTTGAGACCTCTAAATCTAATTCCATGACTTTAGAGCACGTATTGGACGGTTCTATGAATGTCATAGTCCTTCCTATTAGATACTAATTAAATGGTAAATGCAAAAACTTCCGACAAGCACCAAAATTTTGGATCAAAACGATGGAAAGGACAGCTAAAGAACGTGACACGTCAATGCAAACCTGCATGCAATCCTAAGTTATCCGAAGAGGAGATATAATGATCAAAAGAAGAGGCATTTCAAGTTAAAATAATGGGATTACCTCAAATAAATTTCAGCCCAAAACCAAGCATTGACCAAGACTGAAGTCCACTCCACGTGGCGTACATCCCACATCGCAGCTTTGGAGTGAGAGTGACGATCACGTTCGGGGAAATAGCGCCAAAGCGAAGATCTGTAACGCGTCGAGGTCCTGAAGCAATGGAGCATTTGGGTGATCTGCTTGGCGTATAAATGAGTCGCCAAGAAAGCTATCACTTTCATCACTAATAGCTCGAGCTAAGCACTTGTGCAGGACCAATACATTGCAGATCGCTGCTCAAGCCCATGGCGATTCATCATCCCCGCACCACATAAACCTCGCATTCCATGTACCTTTGCATTTGATATATTTCGGAATGCCCTGGAAACGGAATGAGTCGGAAGCGTCGGACCGGGTCGGAGGACAACCTCTTTGACTAGATCTGCGACTTTGTACTGGTCTTCTTCCATTGTAGAACGTGGAGAGAGAGAATGAGGGGAGAGAGAGAGAGAGAGAGAGAGAGAGAGAGAGAGAGAGAAAGTTGGGTGGGGGCGAGTAAGAGTGGTGGTGGCTTCTTTTTGTGGTTTAAGGGCGCCGAAATGATGGATTTCGTAAATTTTTGGAAAATTGAAATGAAAAATTGACCACCTTGCAAGATTGAGAAAGTAATTCGAGGGAGAAAAATGTACTATGTTGTTTCCTTTTATGCGAGGTCTTGTCTTAACTTTACTCAAACGGTCGTGTTGTTTCTTTTTGTACATTCGTTCATAGTTCTATCCCTTGTATAATTAAATTTACCCATTTTTTTCACTAAAAAGGCAAAATTGCCTTAACGTATTCAGTTGCATTTAAAAGTGGTAGACCCAAATTTACTTTCATTCTTTTTGTTCCTTTTCTATTTTTAAGTAGAATCTGATTATCATAATTAAACATTTCACACGTTTTGTATTTGTTTAATGTGGCTATCTCGTGTATATAGAAGGTATTATGCTTTCTTTTTTCTTTCTTCTTTTTTAGATTTTACTTCCAAAAGAAAGTTTTGTGGAAAAGAACAATTTCTCAGAAATCTAATTCTTTTTACATTGTTGAGCAAATTAATGAGTTAATTGTCAAGTAGAATCTAGAAATTAACATTGACAATTTTGTTAAAAAAACTTATCTTCATAATCTTTTACTTCTGTTGAGCATATCACCATCAAATTCTTCCTTTTCTTGATATTATTTTGAAAACACTTCATGAATGATAATAACTTTTTGTCAATTCAAATCGATGAGATTTCATTGGCATTTAAAGAAAACATTTGTTATTTAATAAATGTTGTGATTTAATTACGTTTCATCTTTTAAAATTTCACATTGAAGAATATAACTATGATTTTATTTTAGAAATTCTTCATTTTTTTTTTTTAATTTCATCGACCATCCCATTATATGTCTATGTGTACAACAAATAGTTTAAAAGAAAGAGTTTGTGAAAGTTTATAAACAAATTATTACATTAAAAAATTTTATATTAAAATTTTTCTAGATTATACTTGTCAATTAATCCACAAATCTGTTAAACAACTTTGGAAAAATTAGATTTCTTGAAAATTTCTCTTTTTGACAAAACTGTTGCATATGTCTTTCCACACGATCTAAGGGCTAGGAGTCCACACGCACCTGTTGCATTGCACCTAACAATATTTTGCTGAGCACAACCCACTCCTTCCTCTCCACTGCATGTCTTTCAGGAATTCCTGCTCCGGAAAGTTTGCTCCGTGGGAATAAGTATAGTCATATAAAAGGTCGCGAATTTTCAAGAATTCTAGCCGAGAAGGCCGGGGATTGAGAATCCAGTCTTCACAACTTGTGAATGAGCTTGATTAAGCCAACGCATTACTGAAGGTCTTAGTCCTCGTTTAAAAATATAAAATTAGGTCTTTGTTGCTTTAATCATACTACAATTTCACATAGCACCAATACTATCCATTGCATATGGGGAATCCACGTAATATGTGATTGGGTCAAAAGGAATTACTTTTCGTCCATGTGCTTTCATAACTTTTTCTAGTTAATTTTATATACTTTCTATTTGTCTAATCGAATCCTAGGTTCGCAAATTTTCTAACCATGAGCATTGGCATACTTTATCAACATCACGCAACAGTTATGTTAGCTGAAGTTACTCGGACTTGGCATTCGAGTATCTCGAGATGTAAATGCAAGTCCCCATTTCCATGAAATGCTCTAGCCAATACCATTGTGCAGTGGACGTCTTGCTGGAGCACGTGAAACATTCACTAAGGAGACTTCATCTTAGTCAACTTTAAATTAATCAGCTAGGTAACGGTAGTCCACCGAGTCTTTCTGCTCTCAACCGGACAGAATCAAAAGGCCACATGACCACGAAGTAGAGAACGTCGAATTGAAGATTTTGCACGTTCATGCAAACGAAATTTGCCTTAGGGAAGCAGCTAACTAGCTGTAACGCGTCGAAGTCTTAGGAGCACGTCCGAGTTCGTATTATATAAGAAGCACTGCAGGGGTCCCTTTTGTTTTTCCTCGTTCATCTGAGCATAAGCATTTCGTCCAACGCGTCTTTTTGGCAGAGAAACTGATAACAGAGACGATCATGACCAAGGTAAGTACTTGCACTAGTATAGTCGATAGTTTTTATCTTTTTATTTTGTGTTTGTGTTCGCATTTGTTGTTTGCTAATCAACTCCATCATTTTGCAGAGGAAGATTGTGATTAAGCTTGGTGTGCAGGGCCAGAGATACAAGACCAGGGCACTTCAGATTGCAACTACAGCCGATGGTGAGAGACCCTAGAAATCGTATATCATAGTCAAGATACCCCATTACCCAATTTAATCCCGAAAAATATTTTTATCATGTCATAAATATTTAATATTACTTGACAAGGAGTACTCTTTACACAAATTGGTATAAGAAAGACGGCTTTTATTGTAACGACTTTTAGATGGCAAGATTTTTTATTGATTATCTTTTCTAATACTATATAAGAATCCACATCTTTAAATAATAGATCTGCGTAGAGGTAATTTAGCATGCTCTATGTCATTGTAGGGGTGGAATCTGTGAGTTTTCATGAAGAGCGTGAAGAGGAGATGGTGGTGATAGGGAAAGGAGTTGATGCAGTGACGATCGTCAGCAAATTAAGGAAGAAAGTTGGGAAGTCGACCAAGTTACTAAGCGTTGAGGATCTTGTGGATTAATTAATGAAACCAAAAGCTAAAACTAGCATGGAAGACATTGTCCTAGATTCCATCCTTACTTTCTAGGGCATTTACTTTATTGCTTTGCTCTTCGTGAACTATTTTACTAGTCATGCGTGTGTATTTGTATTCTAAGTCCAAGTTCTTTGGCCGCTTGAACTTGTCTTTATCCCGCATATTTGATGGCACTTTTGTTTTACGGACTAGTTTCTTTGATCTATCCTTCTAAATAATATTTCCTTTTCGTCCGCTTTTAATGATTATGGGCATGAGCATGACCTCTTCTTTTTTTTTTCTTTTTTTTTTTCCATTTGATGGTTATGGGTAGTGCACACAATATCTTTTACCAGGGGTTCTAGTCAACACTTTGGTTGAAAGACACTATGTGAAGCATCAATTGACCAGCAGGATTCTAAACTTCACAAGGCTTTACCAGCGATAGTCTAGTAATTCAACACCCTACCTAGATGCTACACCTTTTTAATGTCCAGTGGCCTGCACAACCTTGTCTTCTAATTACCCACTAGTTTTTTCTTCCTAGCGGAGTGGGAATACAGGAGGTGACATTGGGGAGTCCCAACCCTCAGCAGTTCTTCACTCTATTTTTTCTCCTTTGAGCCTTTTAAGGACTTGCTCAGGTCTACAAATCTATCATTATATCCGCATTTTAGATGGCATCTTTTTCTACGAACTAGTTTCTTCAAGGGATGTTTGTTAACCATCCAAATAGTGACTAATTCTGATTTTTTGTTCTCAATAGTAGTTTTGGAACATAATCGCGTTTGGTAAAAGTTTTGTTCTCGAAAGTAGATTTGGAACAAAATTAATATTTTTTATTCCCGAAAGTAGATTTGGAACAAAATTAAGAATAAAAAAAGAGTTGATTCTTGTTTCCGAGAACAAATCTAAGAATCAAGACCATATTTCTCTTCTTCTTCCCTTTTCTTCTTCTTCATCTACCGACATCCCGCACTTGCCGTCCACTGTCGTCCGCCGCTGTCCATCGTCCGTCGTCTTCCGCTGTCCATCTTCTGCCATCCACCACTGCTAGTCGCCGGCAACCGGTTCGACATGCTCGCCAGCCTAGGGTGAGGTCCAACGAGCTCGCCGGTGGCCGGGCGGGCATCATCCAGCCCCAACAAGACTTGCCTAGCCACTAACGAGGGCCGACGACGCTCTAGTGAGGTCACTTGCCCTCGTCGGCTGGTCGCCGGACCGCCAACCAACCACTTGAAGAAGAAGAACAGAGAGAAAGGAAAAAAAGAAAAGAAAAATATAAATTAAAAGAAAATAATTTGGAGTAGAAATTTTGAGCATAATACCAAACGCAATTCTATTTCAGAATAAAAAATTTTAGACAGCTACCAAACGGCTTAAAATGCTCGATTTTGTTCCTGAACAGAATAAAAAAGAATCATTTATTATCATAATTTGTTCCCGAGAACAAAATCGTTTCCAAATGCGCCCTTCGTCTATCCTTCTTAATAATATCTCATTTTTCATCTGCTTTTTATTGTTTAGTGCATGAGCATGGCTTATTCTTATTCTTTTTTTTTTTTTCTTTTTTTTCATTTTATGGTTGTAGGTAGTGCCAAATAATAGAGGTGGCAAAATGGGTCGAATGTGGGTTATGAAGTTGTAATAGGCCATGACCCACATTCGACTCATTTTAAGTTCAGTTTTATATGGGTCGAAAATGGGTCACGCGTTTTGACCCATTTTCGACCCATTTTTAAACCCTAAAAAAAAAAAAAAAATGAAAATCCTAGCGACACAACCCTTCGACCTTCGTCCTCCGCTGCTCACCTCTAAGCCGCCTCCGCCACACGCTGCCATGGCTCGCCTCCACCGCCCGCTGCCATGGCTTGCCTCTGCCGCTCCCTCAAAGGTCACCGACAACTGGCGAGGCTCGAGCTCGCCCGGTGTCAAGCGGGCTCGATCTCACCGGTGTCGGGCGAGGCTCGATCTCGCCGAGATCCGGCAAGGTCAAGGCCCCGCCCGACGCGGGCGAGCTCGAGCCTTGCCGGCGTCGGGCAGGGCCTCGCCTCGCCGGATCCGGCGAGATCAAGCCCCGCTTGACGCCTACGAGCTTGAGCCTTGCTAGATCCGGCGTGGCTCAGCCTCACCGAATGCGGTGAGGCTCAAGCTCGTCGACGTTGGCGGGGCCTCAACCTTGCCAAATCTGTCGAGATCGAGCCCCGCCCAATGCCGAGCTCGAGTCTCGCCAAATCCGGCAGGCTCGGCCTCGCCGACAATGATCGGCGAGATCGAGCCTTGCTTAACACCAACGAGCTTGAGCCTTGCTAGATTCGGCATGGCTCGGCCTCGCAGATTGGTGAGATTGAGCCCTACCCAACGCCGGCGAGCTTAATCTCGCCTATCGGCGCCGCCGACCATCATCGTGGCCTAGGCCAAAGAAGAAGAAAAGAATAGAAAAATTAAAAATAATTATTAAAAATTAAAAATGATATTTTAAAAAATAAAAATTATATTTTAAAAAATAAAAATTATATTTTTAAAATAAAATTATTAAAAATTTATTATTAAAAATAATTAATATATATATATTTTAAAAAAATTAAAAATTCGATTTTAAAAGAATATAAAAGAATTATAAAAATTTCCATTAAATTTGTATTGCATAAAAATTGTTAAAAATTTGTATTGCATAAAAATATTTTAACAATAAGTAGGTTTTAGCAATACGGGTCGGGTCGGATATGAGTCGGTCGGTACGGGTCATTAGATTTACATTATAAGAATATGGGTCAAAACGGGTTAATTGGTCAAATATGGGTTGATCAATTTTCGACCCGACCCACCCATTTGCCACCCCTACCAAATAACAAGGAAAAGCCATCAAGACCATTATGGAGCCGTGGATGCATCCTATCCTAGCACTATCTCAAAACCCCGATCGTTTGACTAGGCCGAAGCATTCTTCGGGTGTGTTCTCGATGGCGTTAGCTTGGCAAGCCATCTGTCCCAAGAGAAATTTGGTCCCGTGGTGGTACTTCGTATGGAACAAAACTCTTATCCCACGGTACCAAGTCCACCTTTGGCTCACAACCAAGCATTGACTACCTACCTAGGTCCTTCTACTATCCTATGGTAGAATTGTTGATGCTTCTTGTGTTTTTTTGTAACTCTAGACTAGATATGATCGATCATCTATTTTTTGATCACCACACTACAGCTAGTCTTGCCATGTTTTGGGCTACTAAATGCAACCTTCCTTAGCATAACAGGGGGTGGATGGACAATCTTCAATGGGCCATCAAGTGTATCCCAGGCAATGACTTTTATCAAAGTATTGTGAGGTACTCCTCCGGTGCTCTATGCCACACCATTTGGAAGATGCGGAATGACATACCCTTTCGGGGCCAAGTCCTATCCATTCCCGCAATGAAAAAACATCTCATCAAAGTTGTGAAGGATAAGGCACTTACCTTCAATCACGTTTTCAACACACCAAAAAACAAGAGGATCCAAAGAAGTTGGGGACTCAACCCCACTATCTTCTCTTCGGCGGTGTCTATTCCCTCTTTGTAATTTTGTTGAGGATTGTTCATGCTTGACTTCCTTTTTTTCTTTTTTTTTTTCTTTTCTCAGCACCCTTCCACTCATTATGACTTGTAGGCCATTATGAGTGTAAGTTTTGGTGCCAAGACCCCGCTGTATAGCCGTGTTTGGTTAAAAGTTAATACAATGCTTACATTACCAATATATATATATATATATATATATATATATATATATATATATAACAAGGGAAAAGTGTTAAAAAAAAGTCATAAACATTTTGTATTTATGTCAATTTAGTCCTAAACATTTTCACTTAATATCAATTCAGTTCTTTCAGACTAATTTTTACCGGATTTTGTTAATGGGGTGCCGACCGACCGACATGGCACAATCAACACCGACGTTAACAACTTTTAATAATATTTTAATATTTTTGAATTTTTTATTTTTATTTTCTTTTTATTTTGCCTTTTTCTTTTTCTTTTTCTTTTTCTTTTTCTTTTTCTTTTTTTCCTTCTCCTCCTCGTTCCTCCAGCTAGTCGATGGACCTTAGCAACCAACCAAAAGTGACAACCAACGAGGTCAAGGTCAAGGTCGACCTCATCGGCCTCTAGCAAGGCTCGCCGGTGGTTGTGAGGGCGACCTCACACTAGGTGGCAAGGCTCACCCTCACCAGATCTGGCAAGGGTCAAGCCTTGCTAGCCATGGCTGAGGCTTGACCTCGCTAGATTCGACGAGGTCGAGCTTCGCCCAAGCCTCACCCAACCTCTCGGCAAAGCCAACTTAAGGCTGCCCAAGCCACAAGGGCGGTCTTGCTCCAAGCTAGCGAGGGTCAAGCCTTGCCGGAGGTTGGGCAAGGCATGACCCTTGCCGGCTGCATCCGCCGAGGGCAAGCCTTGCCACCCCACATGAGGCTACCCTCACGGCCACTAGCGAGGGCTTGAGCCTCGCTAGTAGCCGACGAGGTCAAGGTCCAAAGGATCGAGACGGAGGAATGAGGTGGAAAAGGAAAAAAAGAAAAATATAAGAAAAAGAAAATAAAAATTCTAAAATATTTAAAATATTATTAAAAGTTATCCACGTCGCTAACTAGCACTCGGTTCAACAAAATCTTGCCAAAATTAGCCAAAAAGAACTCAATTGGCACTAAGTGAAAAGGTTCATGATTAAATTAGTACTAATAAAAGGTTTATGACTAAATTAACATAAATGCAAAGGTTTCTTACTTTTTTTTTTAACACTTTTCCCCAAATAACAAGGAGAATAACAAATTCTATTATCCAATACTCGAGAGGAGAAATTACTAGACAAAATTCACAATGAATATCAAGGACACGAGATATTTAGTTGGTTCAATTTGAGTAATGATAATTATTCTATGGGGAGAGTCGGGCTGCAAATAAATTCATTATGAGTCCAGAGAATTATAAAGTTGCAATACTCAAACACCTAAATGTTTTTGAATTTTAGATTACACCCAAAGCAAATGTAGAAGTGTTATCTCATAATACCTCACAAGACTTGCCCGAAAAATTCTTGAAGACAAAATCCTAACACTCCTATCGATTGCTTTGAAGTGTAATAACCAAGCAGAATAACCCACATGTGTGCTTTTTATTCTGGTTCACTTCACTTGCCTGGAATTTGAAATCAAGAATGATTAAGCAACTAAAACAAATCCAAGCGAAATCATAGCCCTGCCGACTCAAACATGGAATGCATCATTTATTCAATGCAAGATCAGACTCCACCAAATTTTGGACTTCACCCAATTTGGTTGGAGAGAAAGTCCAATTAAGACTTTGCTTGATAAACGCCGCATCCGATATCGCTTGCACTCTACTGGTCGACCTACAATCTCCCATTCAGGTGGTGTCATGTTTGTAAACCTGTCAAATTGGGTTCGAAATTCATTTAGTAACTCAACATTATTTAGAAGGGTTATACTAAACTTTGCGGATGAGAATAATGGGTTTGCAAAATAAAGAGGTCAAAATAAGTGGGTTATAGGGTTGCAAATGGGTGATAAACCAATTTATGATTGGATCAACTAAAATGCGATTTATGTGGACATAATATAACTAAATAAAAGATGTTCCCAATGTCTATTATGTCAATGCTAACTAAGCTTAAAATAATATTTTATATAGAGGTCGGGTCAACTCCTAATTTTCTTATACGATATATGATTATACATGATAATCAAAATTTATGTAACAATAATGGTTCAGGATATTGATGTCATAGTGATAATATTATATGGATTTTCCCTTTAGGAAAATGAGTAAAGAATTTTCTTCCCCATTATTAGATGAATAAAATATGATATTTTTTAAGTTATATTTCGAGTTTAGGCTATATACAAAATTCCATCCATTTGAAGTTTTTGATTTGTTCAAAATATGGTGTCCATCTTTTAGTCTTGCGCAAATCTAGATTACTCGGGCGAAGGAAGTTGATCTTTTATCTTCGACCGGTTTGACTTCTTGGGCTTTATTTATATTGCGTAGACAATTTCTTTGGACATGTGCAAAAGAAACGTATATATAAATATATACATGTACGTATGGGCCAAGGGAAGTCAGAGGAAAGGCAAGTAAAAGCAAGGGTTTTGCTTTTTCCTTCTTGCCTGCAGTAGCCGCATATAAAAAAAAGAAAAAGAAATCGTGGGTTTTCTTTTCTTCAGTGAAGAGGAAGCCGCACGGTGAGCTCTCGACGTAGCCGCACAAGGACGAACGCAAAGCAAACGAAGCGAGCGTTGTGTTCGACAGCCGTACGATGAGCTTTACGTTCAATTGAATTATTTATATGTAAACATGTTAGGTGAAACACTTGAACATATAAGTAATTACACCTTTAACTTTTTAATTATAGTAGATTATTTATTATTATTGACTTTATCTATGAATACAGGTATCAACACTTAGATCAAATCATATAAATTGTGTCTTTTATTGTTTTTCATTTATTTCACAATGATTTCACATTGACTTAAATTTCAAGATGTGATATTTTTTGTGTTAGTCTTATAACACTATGATACTTCATAGTAAATAAAATGGTAGTAAAGATGCGTAAATATAGATGCCATCTTATGATTCAATTTTAATGAATTATTCTCATTCTGAGATTATGTCCTTTCATTACCTAAAATAACTCAAATCAAATTATCCTTTCTTTTTTCATTTTCTTTCGGTGCACATACATAAATGAGTCCCCTTCTTGCCTGTCACACTTAGAGCAAACCCCAGCAACGTTTTCAATATCAAACCTTCACATAGATATTCCATACCCTACAAGTCCATGTCCGCGAATAAATGAATGATGGACGGATTTGTATTTTAAGAAAATTCATGTATCAAACATATATATAATCCTCTATATCACTCATATATTCCGATTGTAATTTTAATCTCTTTCCCAAATACGATTTGATTCATCTACAATTAAGAGAACAAATTTATCAGTTTGTGTGCTTATCTCAATGATTGTTTTAAATGCATATGTGTGAGCTCTTGTGCTATTACGTACATGGTAATAAAAGAGTTGTGAAATATATGGACACATTATTCTTATCTATACATATTTTATCCGATATATTAACTAAAATGTCAGTATCAATTTTACTGGATCAAGCTCGAGACCTTTAATTATGATGTTATGCACGTGCGCACTTAGTCTTGATATGTAAAGAGTGGCAAAAATGTCAAATGGGCAAAGAGAGAATTTATGTAATTCATGGCTTTAGAACACGTATTGGACGCGTTCTATGGTAGCCTAGAACCTTCTTCTTAATACTAAGATCAATGGCACATGCAAAGACCCCCTAGACGCACCAAAAATCTTGGGTCAACCTTTGCATCCAATCCTAAATAGCCAGCATTGAAGTCAACTCCACGAAGTGGAGTGACAATCTACTTGCGGGTGCAGTAATATCATTGTGACGATCTCGTTCACACTGTTCTTTGAAAGAAGAGGGAAAAACAAAAGAAGAGACTTCACGACGAAGACAAAGAGCTGTCCGCGTCGAGGTCTTGAAGCAATGGAGCATTTGCGTGATCTGCTCGCGTATAAATAAGCGGGTCGCAAGACCTCTCGTTTTCATCACTCATAACTACTGGAGCCAAGCTCTCGCGGGTGTCTTCACGCAGCCAAATTCGATCTGAAGAATCCCAGCCAGACAGACAGCACGAAGGTCTGTGCATACTTTGCTATTGCAGTGAGATCTGTTCTGTTGTATTTGTGTCTAATGTGGTCTTGTCCTCTTTTATTTCCCGTCATTTCCAGATGAAGATCGTGATGAAGGTAGAGATGAATTGCGGGAAGTGCAGGACCAAGGCGTTGCAGATCGCTACTCAAACAGATGGTGATTACTTATCCCTACACCTCTTTCTCTTTGTTTTCCTTTGTAGATAGACACGATGCATGTTGATATACTTCGCAATTCTCATTCGCCCTTTGGCCCAGTTGTTTTGTGAGTTAGTCTGAGTTTCTAAAATCTCTCTTTTCACTACTGCCAAAATACGGAAACAAACCGAACTGAATCAGTCGTCTTTCGGTGCATTTTGTGGTGCCTAATCCAAAGAACTGGGATTGATCTGACCTTTCCTCGTTGTGCTCGCAGGTGCGGAATTCGTGGGGTTCGACGAGGAGCGTCAGGACGAATTGGTCGTGGCAGGGAAAGGAGTTGATGCTGTGAAGATTGTGGGAGCATTGAGGAAGAAGGTTGGGAAGACGAGGCTGATAAGCGTTGAGAATTAATTGATAAAGCCTAAAGCTCAGAACGAGACGGACATATAGAGTTCAGAAGATTTCAGGATTTTCTATTACGCACATATCGCCCTTGATGTTCACATAGATATGATTACTTTTTTCCATGCAAATTCTCATTCTTCCTGTAGAAAAAGTGAAGGCAGGTATGTATGTTCTTGGACTGTCAATTACGTATTTTGTTATTCATGTATGTATGCTGTTAAAAATCATATGTGCTTGTAGTTTGCCCTCGTGCTTTGTATAATTGAGGAACACTGTTTGATTATTGATTACCTGTTTCTGTCCTATATGTATTAATTACTTGTTACCAGACATAGATTAACTCACAAAAATTATAAAGTGAAAGTAAGGGTGAGTACCATGTGTCCGTTTAATTCGGAAATTGGTCAAAACTGGCCTTGCCTGTCCGGTTCAAGGCTGATTCCCTAGATAACCTAGTAAGTTCTGAGTTGAAAACCTTGGAATTGACCAGGTTCAGTTCAATGTTAGAGTTGAGCCTTAAATCTATTGATTTTATTTAGGATAGAATTGACCAAATCGGTTTCATGGTAAAACCCATATTGAACTGATTAGCAAATCTTTTTCAGAGAAAATTCTAACAAGTTTAACAATTTTAAAATCCTAAGAGGCTCTAGAGGCTCTAGAGATATGCAATTGATTTAGACTACATGCACAGCCTGAGCCCACATCCTTCTCTTTTTAATCAAAATATAATTTACTATACAAATTTAAAAGTCAAGCTCCTAGCTCTAACTTCACTCTTTCTTTTTCTTTTCTTCCTCCTGTTCCACCTCTCTCTCTCTCTCTCTCTCTCTCTCTCTCTCTCTCTGTACGGTCTCTTGCTGTCTCGGATGCGGACCCAAGATACATTGGCACTTAAAATTATTAGTTACTATGATAAATTGAGAATTACAAACTAATTTAAATAGGGAGTTATAGATGAAAAAAATAAGATCAGATGATTCTCAATTTGCCTGATTCTAGATTTTCTTGAACCAGCCTCTAGAGCAAGACAGCCCGAATTATACTCACTCCTAAGTGTTATGAGTGCGTGGAACCTAATTAATGCTTCAGTAGTTATGAGAAGGATATAAAACCCAAATGATGTAAAGAAGTTTTTGATTAAAATGTTTTCCAGCTACAAAATAATTTTCTCACCCACGTCCAAGTAGGCATCCGGATATATCATCCACGTCATATTTTGGCCTTGTCCAATGGCCACATTAGTTGAATTTGGTTGGATTTAATAAACACGATGTCGTAATTTGAGTCCAGGTTCCCATCCCCATGAAATTCTAATCATTTTGAGAAGGACGTCTTGTGGGTGCACGTCAAGCTTTCGCTAAGAAGACTTTTTCTTAAGTCAACTTTAAATTAATCAGCCGACTAACGGAAGTTCGCCGAGTCTTTGCGCTCTCAATCGGACCAAATCAAAAGAGCACATAACGATCATGTAGAGAACGTCAAATTGAATGATTTTGTGCATTAATAGATACGAATTTGCCTTAGGGAAGCAGCTATATAGCTTTACGAATATCTCTAAGTTCATAGAGCTTCATTTTTTGCCACAAATTGCTGGCGTAAACTGTAGCCGTCACGAATGAGTCATCAAAAATATGTATACATTACTCTTACGTATGCTTCTGACTTTGACCTTGAGTGCACTTTGATAATTGACTCATAGAACGCATTTTGCATCCAGTATATTGACTACAATTTCGAGACCAATTTTAATTGGAATCAAGCTTGAGACCTCTAAATCTAATTCCATGACTTTGGAGCATGTATTGGATGGTTCTATGAATGTCATAGTCCTTCTTATTAAATACTAATTAAATGGCACTTGCAAAAACTCCTAACACGCACCGAAATTTTGGGTCAAAACGATGGAAAGGACAGCTAATGAACGTGACACATCAATGCAAACCTGCATGCAATCCTAAGTTATCCGAAGAGGAGAGATATTGATCAAAAGAACCTGTTGGCTAGAGGCATTTCTAGTTAAAATAATGGGATTACCTTAAATAAATTTCAGCCCAAAACCAAGCATTGACCAGGACTGAAGTCCACTCCACGTGGCGTACATCCCACATCGCAGCTTCCTAGCAATGGCGTGAGAGTGACGGTCACGTTCGTGGAAATAGCGCCAAAGCGAAGATCTGTAA
This sequence comes from Eucalyptus coolabah, assembly GCA_014182585.1. Taxonomy (NCBI): domain Eukaryota; kingdom Viridiplantae; phylum Streptophyta; class Magnoliopsida; order Myrtales; family Myrtaceae; genus Eucalyptus; species Eucalyptus coolabah. The sequence goes on from CM024624.1 coordinate 63,514,978, forward strand.
TGCGTCGAGGTCCTGAAGCAATGGAGCATTTGGGTGATCTGCTTGGCGTATAAATAGGTCGCCAAGAAAGCTCTCACTTTCATCACTCATAGCTAAGCACTTGTGCGAGACCAAGGCATCGCAGATCGCTGCTCGAGCACATGGTGATTCATTATCCCGGCACCACATAAACCTCGCATTCCATGTATTTTTGCATTTGATATATTTGGGAATTCTCAGTCGCTCTCTGGCTCGGTTGCTTTCCAAATTAATCCGAGTTCCTAATGCTTCTCTTGCAAAAGCAGACCCGAACCGAACCCGTCGTCCTTTGGTGCACTTTGTGCTGCATGATGATGCAAGTAACTGGGATTAATCTGATCTTTTATCGTTGTACTTGCTAGCTGCGGAATTCGTGGGGTTTGACGAGGAGCGTCAAGATGAAGTGATGGTGATAGGGAGAGGAGTTGATGCTGTGGAGATTGTGGGCGCGTTGAGGAAGAAGGTTGGGAAGACGAGGCTGATAAGCGTTGAGGATTAATCGACGAAGCCTAAAGCTAGAAAACGAGACAGAATATACACAGCTCACGAGATTTTAAAATGATCTTTTAAGCACGTATTACACTTGGTTGTCACGTAGATTTGCTTACTTCTTTCCTTGCAAATTCTCATTCTTCCTACTGTAGAAAAAGTTCAGGCTAATGTACTTGTAGTTTACCCTTGTACATTAAGGGCTCGCATGATAAAATTTATGTTTCTCAATTTCTCTATTTCTATGTTCCCCCGGAACAGGTTTGGAACATAAATCCATGTGGTAACGCAATTTGATTTATCTATTTCTGAAACAGATTTCTATTCCAGAAATAGAAAAATTGAAGAAATCAAAAACTGAAATTTTTAACTTCTCGTTTCTGAAATAGAAATCAAAACTGAAATCAAACCATATAAAAGAACCTTGCGCTTTCTTGCTAACTTAATTCATTCATAACCACAATTTCACAAATTATTGCTAATTTTCTTTTCTTATTTTGCTTGTGTGTTTTTTTTTTTTTTTTTGCATTTTTTTTTTTTTATAACTTCCTCTTTAGGATGAAAGACAATTGAATGGGTCCCCAATTTTCAAAAACGACCAAGGTTCTTAAATGCTTACTTAAAAACAATGGGGCTCTTTCCTCCTAGAAAAGGCACGCGCATGGCCAGTTGAAGAAAAAAAAAGTTCTTATGTAATAGATGAATAAAAACGTGCTTAGAAATTTAATCTTATTTCCAAAATTCTTGCAAAATCAAAATAATTAAATTGTTACACAATCTTGAATTTTAATTCGAAGGCAAGAGATTCAAGAGAATCTCTCTTTTGCTATGCAAGGGCCATTAAAGATTCATTTAGCAACAATAAAGAAATTAGGGATGAGCAACTGGATTGATTCAATTCGAGAATCAAAATAAACCGACCTTCCCCGATTGGTTCCTAACCATAAACATTACTTTAAGGTAGAATTATTATACATTCCTTTACACCATTAATTTTATTTTGTTGATAATCTTGTAAAATACTAGTTTTTGATAAAATGACAAGGCTGTATAAGTGCCATTGATGGCACCCATATTCATGCTTCCATAGTACTAATCTCAACCTACACAAGATGAGCTTGCAAACGATACATTGACCGAGAAGGGAAACCAAATAAATACGCTTAGAAAAACAATTGCTAATAAAATGGCAATGGATAATAATATGCCGGAAATTCCATGAAATTGTATTTTCAACTTTTGTAAAGTATTAGTATTATTTCGACTTGTTATTTTATATTTGAGGATTTCCTATGTTGTTTTAGTATTATTTCGACTATTAGTTTATATTTGAAGATTTCATATGTTGTTATCTAATCAATTTCTATTCCTAGAAATATAAATTTTGTTATGTTATCAAATGGATTTCTGTTTCAGAAATAGAAATTTTGAGCCGTTATCAAACGAGTTTCTTTGCTCGAAACTTGTCCAAGGAATAGAAATTAAAAATTGATTTCTAACTAGAAATCAATTTCTGTTTCAGAAATTTTATCATGCACAACCTAACTAATCGAGGTTGCTGAATTTGTTTATTAATTTCTTCTTATCTACCCTATATTTATTAATTACTTGTTATATGTCAAAGTTCGGCTCACAGAAATTATTAGTATTAGGGGTGGGCAACGGTGCGGCGGTGCTCGTTAAATCTAGAAACTAGACAAAACCGGCCTTGTTGGTGTTGTTTGAGGCTGGTTCCTAGGACAACAAGGTGAGTTCATGGGCTTAAAACCTGCGAACCAATCAGGTTTAAATCCATCGGTTCAATTCTCGGGTATAGCTGAATCCTTAATCAACTTTGAACGGGTCATCAATTTCTTTTTAGAAAATTATAGATAGTTAGTAACTTTACAATAACAAAAGTCCCACAAAGACATATGCAATTGCCAAGATGACATGCCCACCCTCCAGTCACAACCATCTCTTTCCAATCTAGATAAAGTTCGCAATTTTACAATTAAATATCAAAACCCTAGCTCTCACTTTGCTCTTGCCTTTTATTTATTTCTTCCATTTTGCCTCTCACTCTCACTCTCATCTCTCCATGTCTCTTTATTCTCTAGCCATTGCTCCGTCTCTCTCACTTTTTGGGTCATGGCTCTCACTATCTAGAATGTGAATCAAACTAATATAAATTGTGAATTACAAGTGAATTGAAATATAGTATTGAAGAAAAAATAATTATAAAAAAAATCATAATAAGGGGAGGTTGTTACCAATTTTAGGGTAAGGCTAGTTCGTTGCTCGGTTCCAAATTTTCAAAAACTAGCCCCTTTTTTTCATTCAACTCTTGGTTCCAACTATGGATCGAATCACCCAAACTATATACATTCCTAAGTGGAAGAAGTGCAGAGAACCGATTGTACCTCGAGATCATAATAAATAATCTTCGCTAGAAAAGTCCAATTATTATAAAATAATCCAGATGGTCGGAGAAAATTCTTTCATGAAACATGTTTTCCAACTACAAAGTAATTGTCTTGAAAAAGCGAATCCATAACACTTAAACCATTATTGTCTCTCTTTATTTATTAAGTTACGTATGGAAAAGTTGCACGATCCCGATGTAACGAGCCCAAACTCACCGACACCGTTGGATGATGTAGACGACCCGAAGGGATCTCGGACCACTGCATCTGGCGCATCCGTTTATCTTTCCACATGATCTAAGGGCTACGAGTCCAGATACACCTGTTTGATTACACCTAACAATGTTTCGCTAAGTACACCCAACTCCCCCCTCTCCACTTCATGTCTTTCAGAAATTCCTGCTCAAAAAAGTTTGCTCCATGGGAATAAGTCATAGTTATATAAAAGGTCCTGAGATGGTCGTGAATTCTCAAGAATTCTGGCCGAAAAGGCTGACGATCGAGAATATAGTCCGCACAACTTGTCAACGAGCTTGATTAAGCCAACGCACTAGTGAAGGTCTTAGTCCTCTTTTAAAAATATAAAATTAAGTCTTTGTTGCTTTATTCATACTACAATTTCACGTTGCACCAATACTATCTATTGCATATGGGGAATCCACGTAATATGTGATTGGGTCAAAAGGAATTACTTTTTGTCCATGTGCTTTCACAACATTTTCTAGTTAATTTTAGATACTTTCTATCTGTCTGATCGGATCCCACTTCCACAAATTTCCTAATCAAGTCCTCCCGACATCAAATCCAGCTCCAAGTGAACATCAGCATACTCTATCAACATCATAATTGGCATCGTCCAACAATTACGTTAGCTGAAATTACTCAGACTTGGCATTCAAGGATCTCGAGATGTAAATGCAAGCCGGTCTCCATGAAATGCTCTAGCTATGCCATTATGCAATGGACGTCTTGCTGTAGTACATGAAGCTCTAACTAAGGAGACCTCTTTTGAGTCAACTTTAAATTAATCAGCTAACTACCGGAAGTCCACTGAGTCTTTCCGCTCTCAACCGGACCAAATCAAAAGGCCACATGACCACGGTGTAGAGAACGTCGAATTGAAGATTTTGCACATTCATACGAACAAATTTTGCCTTAGGGAAGCTGCTAACTAGCTGTAACGCGTCGAAATCTTAAAAGCACTTCCGAATTTGTATTATTTAAGAAGCACTGCAGAGGTCCCTTTTGTTTTTCCTCGTTCATCCGAGCATAAGCATTTCGTTCGATGTGTCTTTTTTGGCAGAGAAAGAGATCTCGGAGACGACATGACCAAGGTTAGTATTTGCACTAACTTATTCTAATAGTATAGTTGATAGTTTTTATTTATTTTATTTTGTGTTTGTGTACATTCGTTATCTGCTAATCAATGTTCTAAGTTTTCTCCATCATTATGCAGGGAAGATCGTGATTAAGCTTGGTTTGTTTGGGCCAAAGATACAGACCAGGCACTTCAGATTGCAACTACAGCGGATGGTGACAAACCCTAGGAATCATATATAGTAGTCAAGATACCCCATTACACAATTTAAATCCCAAAAATATTATTATCGCATTTTAAATAAATAACATTATTCACAAGAAGTACTCTTTACACAAATTGGTATTGTAAAGATGGTTTTTGTCGTAATTAAGCTAAAGGGGAGTCATAATAAATCAAGGGTATCTTTCTCTAAGAGTAATCGGAACCTTATGATAGAGCTCTAAAGGCTTGTTCAATCGAGTATGATTTTCACTAAAGCTTTTCACACGTTTAAAGAAAAGACTACCCAAATAGACATCTTCAGCCATTTTCGAGGAAACTGAAAAAATTTTGAAAATTTTCTTGATTGTTAGGAATTTTTAGGTTTTTATATATTTTTAAGTTTTTGGATTTTCAAAAAGTAATTTTATTTTTTCAAAATTTTTAATTTTCTAAGGATTCTTATGGATAAAATTTTTAAGAATTTTTTAATTTCCCAAGGATTTTTATGGATTTTTGAATTTTGAAAATTATTCTGAATTTTTTAGTATTTTTATGGTTTTCTGAAATTTTTAATTTTTTTAGAATTTTCTGGACCTGTTATATTTTTAAATATTAAAAGATAATTCGGACCGGGTCAAGAGACCTGACCCTACTAAACCGATCCGGACCCTATAGGTTCGGGTTGGGCTAAACCCGGGCTGGCCTCAAAGCCCACTTTAACAAAGAAAAGGCCCACGCGGACTTTTTAAAAAGGGACGGCCGCCAGCCCACTTAGATTCTAAACCACTTTACTGCGGCCCATATCACACCAGCCCAAGCAGACAAAACCACAGCCAATTTTCTTTTTTTTTCATTCTTGTTTTTTTATTTTGGTTTTCCTTTTCTTTTTATTCATTTTTTTTTTTAAATCTTCGGGTCTTCTTCTACTACAGCTTCATTACCCGAAGCTCCCCACTTTGCCCGAAGCGTGCTCTTCACCAAAACTCAACCAAAACCACACCAGCCTCAGAATGTGCGGTCGTCGTTCCAAAAAGTTCATATGAAAGCGAATGCACTTTTTCTCCCTACTTTTGGACATTTTGAACAGAAGCATCGGCTTGATTTGCCGTCGTACACGGTACGCCAATGTAACGTGTTCAACATGAATGACTGACTTTAGGGGCTTTTTTTTATTGGGAAAAATAGTAAAGCCAAGTTTTGGGCAAGTAGACATATGTAATACCCAAACGCATCTCATCATTTTGCAATATCTTTTTGTAAGTTTGTCTAGTGTACCTATTATTATTGGGAAAATTACCAAAAAATTCATAAACATATTGTAATTGTATCAATTTAGTAAAAACTTATTTTTTGACCAATTAAATCTTAAACCTTTTACAATTATTTCCAATCGGTCCATCCGGCCAAAAATGACTGGGTCAGTAGCTAACATGGCAACCGGCCGACGCCAAATGAAATTTTTTTAATAATATTTTTATTTTTGAAATATTTTATTAATTTTTTAATCTTTTTTCCTCCTCCTTTTTTTTTTCCTCTCCCTCCTTCCTCCTCCTCTCCTCCTTCCCTTGGCTCCGACAACCGACCAAAGGGGAGGGCTACCTAGCGGGCGAGCCCTTGCCAAATCTAGCGAGGGGCCTCGTCGTCGCCCGTGTCCGGCGAGGCGAGCCCCACGGGCAAGCCCCACCTGATCTAGCAAGGGCTCGCCGTCGGGTAAGGCGAGCTCTCGCTAGATCCGACGAGGGGGGCTCATCGTCGCGTCTAGCAAGGCCCTCCTCGCTTGATTTGGTGAGGGCTCGCCTCACCTGACGATCGCGAGGGGAGCCCTCGCTGGATCTAGCGGGGGCTCGCCTCGCCGTTGCTAGGTGCTCACCGACCGGCGAGGCGAGCCCTCGCTGCACCCGGCGACGGCGAGGCCCCCTCATCAAGTCTAGCAAGGGCTCATCCCGCTGGCCGCCTCAATCCGGCATCTAGCCAGCCTTCCCCTCTAGCCAATCGCCAAAGCCAAGGGAAGAAGGAGGAGAGGAGGAGGAAGGAGGGAGAGGGAGAAGAAAAAAAAAAAAAGAGGAAAAAAGATAAAATAAATTATTAAAATATTATTTAAAAATGTTGTTGGCGTTGGCCGACCGCCACGTCGCACCGGCCTGTCATTTTTGGTCGGATGAACTAATAAGGAATAATTGTAAAAGGTTTAAGACTCAATTGGTCAAAAAATAAGTTTGGGACTGAACTAGCACAATTGCAATAGGTTTAAGATTTTTGTGGTAATTTTCCCTACTATTCTTCTTGACGAAAGTTCATAGAAGTCAATAAATTTTTCATATACATTGTGCCCTAAATATAACGCCTACATTGTCATCGTTTCATAATTTATGTTAAGGATTTTGCTAAAACTCTCTCCAAGAGCACTTGTTAATAAGTGTCCTGGAGGCTCATGTGAACAAGATTTGTTAACAGTTTCCTATATACAATTCTTTTTAGTGTCATGTGCAATCAATGCTTAGGAAATCAGAATGTTTCCATTAAGTATGCTTAATGACTGTTCAGGGCACCCATTGATCGGACCTAAATATGTATACTAAAACTAACTAAAGCTTTTTCCCATGTCTATAAGGTTTGTAAAGGTCAAATTAGTGCCTTCATTTTAGGAGAAGTTCATGAAGGCTTTTCATTGGCTCAAAGCGAAACCAACATGCTGGCCTGCTGCATGGATAATTAGAGATATTGAAAATGAGCAGAGCACTATAAATTAACATGTCGAGAGAAAAGTCAACTTGCACAAGCAATCTTTCTATAGTTTTCTATCATATGACAATTCTTCCTGATGGAAAAATTGGTAATATATTTTCAAAAAACATATATATCTCAACGTTAGTCATGTGTAAACTAAGCCTTGCATGTAGAAAACAATATATACATACATACATACGATATCACACCGAACAAACGACGATACAGAAGAAACACATGAGATTAAACGAAGAATAACAAAAAGAGTAAGCAATATTAAGGACAACTATTAGGCACTCATTTTCCTATATGGTATTAGAGTACAATTCAAGAGTGGTTTGGCTTTCTTATTATACATCCAATCGATCATCACATATTAAATTTTTCATTTTGATGGAACTAGACCCCAGATATATAGTATGAACCCATAACCTAAGTCGGCGGCCGGATTACAATTTCAATGCAAAATGGCGGAATTTGCTAGGAACTATCGTAACATTTCTGAGCGTCAATTTACCGGAAGCTTCTCTTAAAATGCTTTTCTTTGTTCTTTTTTCGGGGGGCTCCCAACGTCAATGCTGCCTTGCCCGAGAACGCTTCAAAAACGCGTCGCAAACGTGTGTCCGTACTGGATCACAAAAAAAAACGTGTGTCCGTACAAGAGCCAAGTGCTATAAAGTCGTTCATCGCCACCCTCGTCTTCCCGCAGCTTCCAATCAGTATTCGCTCATTTCTCTAGGGCTTACGCGCGCCGGCTGGTGCATAACATTCAGCTTCCATTGATTTGATCAGAGCATACCTGAGAAAACATGACGGTTTGTGAATTCTGCTTCTGTGATTATGTTTGGGTGTCCAGATCTCCTGTTTCTCTTCTCTTTCATCTCTTTGAGTTAGCTGGTTTCGCGTGTTGACGTTGTCTGTGCACTGATCCGCAGAAGAAGATCGTGTTGAAGGTTCGGATGAAGTGCCAGAAATGCAGAACCAAGGCTCTTCAGACCATCACCGAAGCAGATGGTAACGACCCTCTCCTTCCCATGAACTTGGTTTTATGCTTAGGTTAATCGGCCTCATTCGATGATGTTTTCATCGCGTCTGATCTTGAATCATCACTTCTGCTCAACCTCAGTTCCTCCAAAACGAATTAATAATTTTCACTTCGACTGTTGCCGCTGTTTTAAATTACACAATCAATTTCCCTGACAAGCTATGCTGTCAACATATGCAGGTGTAAACTCAGCGGCCTTTGAAGGAGAAGACAAGGTGGTGGTAATTGGGGAAGGAGTTGACGCAGTGCCTCTGGTCAACCGTTTAAGAAAGAAAGTCGGTACAACTCAGATTATTAGCCTCGGAGAAGGGAATTGACGCCCATGAAAAGAAAATACTCACATGAAGAAAATGACATGACTCAGATTTTTCTTTTCTGTTCTTTTCCTATTTTGAGAGAGAAAAGATTGCCGAGTTTCAATGGGAGGCTGCTGAAATTTTTTTGTATTACTTTTCTTGGCTCTTTTTACAATTATGATTCGACATGAATAACAATATAAAAAATGTTAATATATTCAGTGAGATGTTACATATACAGTCATTTTTTTTATATGCCTATGTGTCTTATTCCTAATTTTTGTCCGTAAATAGATGGAGAGGTTACATATAATTTTGGAAGCGAGTCAATCAGAGTAAATACTTCGTTTTTTTTATCTTCCTTCTTCTAGTCTTATTAATATGTTTGCTACTAAACTTTTACATATTCATTCGATGAGAGGGAGGGGAGAGACATGCCCATGTAAAAGGTCAACAAGCCTTAAGAATTCTGGTAAAAAGGCGCACTAGAATTGTCCTTACCAACGGATTCAATGGGAAAACTTTTTGCGAGGGTCTTGGTCCTCTTTTAATAATAAAAAATAAGGTATTCGTTCCTTATATAAACAGAGAATTCACCTAATTTCTAGTTGGGTCAAATCAGTACGAAGACCTGCTATCAAGTAAAAGGTGGTAAAGGACGAGTGCACTGACGTTTGGGCCGCGGTTTCATACTTCAATTAGGCGACTCAAAATTTCTTATAATCAGATCAACCTTGAATATGTACGACCTTTTTCAAGAATATACCGATTAAAGTCATTTTCAATTGGCAATAATTGCATAAGGATGACCAAATATTGTTCCAAGTCCCCAACCCCATGAAATGTTACATCTACGAACGAGTTCGAAATAGCCTTCTTGGTAAAAGAATCAAGTTGAGCTATAAACATTGTTTGGCAACTCCCAAATCTAGCATTCCAACGTCTAAGACGTATGTTGAGTGGTCTAGCATTTAATGTGGATCCATTGATCATTTGTTCAAATCATGTGGAGCGTCTTTCAACTTAGAATAAGTGACATGTCAACTGTTTATAGAGGGCCTCCTTGAATGCTCCTTATACCTATTACTTATAACCATGTGACTTGCGAGATGCACGAGTTAGATTTAGCAATATTTCCATGTAATATTACCCAATTAGAACCAAATTTTACTTTGACCTTCTATGTAAATATAAGTGTTAAAATTAAATAATTGCAAATAAGAAGTAACATGAATGAATATACTAAGTATATTACAATCAACCATGTATCACATAATATATGTACATATATATACACACACATGCTCATGTGCAACGTTCACTACTAAGGGAAAATGGGGTACAGACACCGCAAGTACCAAAAAGTTCCATAAGGTACATGTTAGTGTCAAAATTGGAAAAAATTGGGATACTTAGCTCTATTAGTTTTATAGAAAATAATTTATGAGAAAACGTTTTCCGGATTTTCTAGGTTCGTTTCATAGAAAATGAATTCCTTAAAGACCATCAAAAGAAAAAAAGTCTTCTAAAGTAGGGAAAATATTTTCCACTTTTGAAAAGTGGAAAACATTTTCCTCGCTTGATCTTTCTTATCTTACACCTTTACAAATCCTCACTTCCTCCTCACGTTTCTTCTTCTACTTTTCTTTTTATTTGAATTATTTTTAATTTTATTTTTCTTTTTTAATTCAAATTATTTTTAATTTCCTTTTTCTTTTCTTTTCTTTTTTCTTTTCTTTTCTTTGTTTCCCATCTTGCTAGTCGTCGATCAGGTAAACCTCAAACTCATCAATCTTAAACTCGCACTTGTCGATCCGGGCGAGCCTCGAGCTTGACACTCACACTCGCCAATGAACGGAAAATATTTTCCTTACCGAACACTGGAAAATATTTTCTTAAACATTTTCAAGTTTTGGCCGAACACCGAAAAATATTGTTATGTTCTTGGAAAATGACTTCGGAAAAATACTTTCCGGAAATTGTCCATTTTCTGCGAAACGAACAGACCCTTAAGTGCTAATGGCAAGAAATTCTAGCCAAATGGCTAATGTGGCTTTTTCGACGACTTTTTCTACTGACGTGCAATTTCTTTTTAGAAAAATTGTCCACGTGGCGCTATAATCCCCCAAAATTAATTTTTAATATAAATATTAATTAAAAATAAATAAATAAAAACTAAATTATTAGAAAAAAAAAGAGGGGGATAGCAAGTTCGGCGAAGGCCTCCCAGCCCTAGCCGAACTTGCTGTTCCCCTTTTTGTCTTTTATAAAATTTTAGTTTGTTTATTTATTTATAATTAATATTAAATTAACAAATTTATGGACAAAATGATGTCGTTTTGGACGTTCATTATTAAGTAAGCATTCGACGAGCCATGTAGACCACTTTAAATTATTAAAATAAGTCACGTCGAATTTCTAGCTACCCTCGCTAATGTTGACACTTAAGTGTCTACTCGTGTCAAGTTTTGGCACTTGCCATCTACTTTCTCCAAGAGAAAATTAATGGATTACTAAGCGTGATGCTCAACACAGCTCTTCCAAGCCTGATCAATTGTAACTTGATAGTTTATCTTATTTTTGGAGCTACCGCTAATTGATTATGGTTGATTAGACACTAAAGTAAAATGCGAATGAAGCAAAGATTCATCGGACTTGAGAATTTAATTATGCTAGATTAATATAACGTTTTTTCGGTATCTTTTCTCAATGTTTTGCATGTAGTCTTTATCAATAAATTTTAAGGGTGATCATATGGGTATGCAAACAAAAAGGGTAGGAGGACCTCGGTTGTGAGGTTGATTGGCTGATCATGCAGGTTGCATAGGTTGTAGCCAATAACAATTAGATGCAAGATAACCATGCCAACACTAGTGTTTGCAAAATGGGTTGTGCAAGGAGGAAGAACTTGAAGCAGCAAGTATCGCATTTGTTGGTGTGGAGATGGACAGAATAGTACGTGGTTCTTTCAAGGTAGCCAGTCAAGCCTCCTCACTCAATAATTCCAATACAACTGTCTCAATACGAGGAAAATATCCCTATGTAGAAGGGAGACCCTCATAGATTCAAATTCATCATTCAGGGTCATCAAAAATTGCATGACATGCATGCCATCATAATTTTCAAAAAAGTGTGAGCATCACTAGCCCCCTTGAAGCGAGGTCCAGACAAGGTTAACTAATTTCAAATAGCACGCATAAAGGATAGAAAATCATTACTGGACTGGCTTGCCTTTTGATGCATGTAATATAAATTCCCTAACAGCTGATATTTGTGGGCAATATTTGAATTGGAATAACAACCGACGATAAGATCCCAAGCTTCCTTTGTTGTATTAAAAGACAAATCTAGATTTAAATAGATGGGATCGAAGTGTTTTGAAATTATATGAGAACATGATGACTTTTACTATCCCATTCTTCCAAACGATCCACAAATTTAGCCTCAGCTTCCTTAGAAATTTTAGTTAGCAGACAAATATCTCAGGTGACATAACTCCAAAGTCAGCGTGCTTTCAAGAAGCTTAATATTCTTGAGCCCATAAAACATAATTAAAACCATTTAAAGTAATCTGAATGGGTGTTGAGATGTCCAATTATACGTAATAGGCACTTTACCAATATAAAAACCAGCAGTATTGAATACGTCGGAGAGTAGGTATGGACAAAACAAGGCCAAAAACAAATTTAGGATGTCAAAATACCTTGAGAACTGGTTGGAAAACACCAAAACCAAGCAGAAAACGATCAAACCGATTAGAAATGTTACGAAACCTGTCTGGTCGATCTTATATGAACCGGTCAACGGTAAAAAAATTAGAGATGACGTGGCACTAATGTAGTGGATGAGAGTATTGCGAAGGAAGGGCCGTTGGTGCTTGCAAGCGAGTGTCTCAGTCAAGGCGCGTGAGATGGCGAGGTGTGGAGGTGTGTACAGCGGTGGTTGGCGACAAAAGTTCGTAAGCTGCCTCAATGAGGGGCGGTTAATCGTGGGTTGGTGTTTGTTTTTTGAAATAAGTGGCAGAAGGCATCCAAATCACCACCGAACAGAGGCGACCTCCCTAAGTTTAAGACCCGGCAGCGCGTGTGGTGGCATTGGTCGTCCGTTGGCGACAAAATTTCAGGACTTGTCTCATTTAAGGGCGGCGGAAGTATGCCAAATAATAGCAACTAAAGGCCTTGGCCTTTGCAAAGAATAAGGAGAGAGGAAGCCGGTGTGACTGGTATAGTGGCAGCCATCATGTAATAGACTCGATGAATGCTTTTTAGATAATAATGGCTCTAATATCAAGTTGAGATTTGTAATTTGGGATGAACGAGAGGAAAGCATAGCATATTCACATTACAAAATGAAGACTACAAGCATTCCCTTATATAGAGGGTGAGAAGGCAATTAAGTTCAATTATAATTAATGTTAAATTACAATTAACCTATACAATTAACCTAATCTCATTATATATAAGCCTAACATCTCTTTTCTTTTCGTCTTTTTCTTTTTTAACTTGAGTGCGGGGGGAAGTGGGAGTATCTCCTCCACGTACGAGAACGAGATAAAAACATGGAAAAGCAGCTCACCCTTGATTTTAGTGAACCAGGCCACATTAAATGCCGTTCACTTGCGCTTAGTTCCGGTTGTTCATTGTTTAAAATTTGATTGGTTTCTTTCTTTTGTCAAAAAAGTTTGATTGGTTTATGAGTGAAAAGAGATGATCCATTTTCTGAGTAATGAAGTTTTTAAGCTTATTGTCAACCTAAAGGTTTAATTAGTAATATAAGCTCACTGTTAAGTGATCTGGAGTCCCACTAGTCACAGGTATGTTGCCCCTCGATCATTCATTATCGTCCCAACATTTTGGTTGGTTCCTTTGCAGCATAAGTTTGATCACGCCATGGTGTAGGATCACAACTCTAGTCCTACTAGCACAATGGCATCACAGTAGCGATAAACTCTTTCAGATGTAGCACAAATATTTTATGATGAATGTGGAACTCCAATGACAATGTTTGAGGATGTCATATTGATGTCTGAATTTTTTATCGACAGTTTAGGTAATCTTTATGTGAAAATAATCAAAAACATATCTAATAAAACATACATAAATAAATAAATGATAAGAGGCTTACTTGGGTTTTTGTCTAGTTTGCATAGCCTGCAAAAGCTATCCTATGATCATTCGCGGCCCAAATCCATCAAAATCAGAAATGGTCTAATTGATATAAAAAGAACCCATCACGTAAACAAGTCTAGGAACCAGGCTATCATCCGGATTTTGTGTCAACAAGACTCCATTTATTTCGTTAAAGAAATAGAAGGATAATGATTCAGAAAATATATTTTTTAAAGTGATTGCTTGTATCGCTTGAATTAATTAGCTAATAGAAAACATTTTACTATCAATAATAATTTATGTATCCAAATTTTTTGTTATTAACGTATATTTTTTTCATTCATTCATTTTTATAAATAATACAAGCAATCAATTTAAATAAAATATTTTTAAAATTATTTATTTTTTATGAAATAAACGAAGGTTGGAGCCCGACGTATGCCCCACGAAGTAAGAAAGCAGAGGTCTCTCTCCTTTCCCCTGTCGCCGATCACTGAAGTCGAAAGAGACAGCCGAAAGCCAAAAAAACACAGAATCGAGAGATTCGTTTGGAGCTTCTTCTACGCGGACGCTGATCTCCTGTGACGCTGGCGCCGCCAAGACGTCGCCGTTCGCGGCCAAAGACAGGCTCCGAGGGATGTACATCATTGCTTTGTTTATTAAGCTGAATGCGAGGTTTGTGATTTAAGGTTTCGAGTGAGCGTAGAAATGGTAATGGTGGATCTGTTGGTAGGAATTCAAATGCGATCCGATGTCATTGCAATTGTCTGGATCGGAATTGATGCTTCGATAATGACTCCGTGTTCTGTTTTTGAACTGATCGCCCGTGTTCGTTAAAATGCCTGAACGAAATTTGGAATACAATTTCGAGAAGCATTCTTATGCATTAGTGTTTGGAATGATTGTTGTGTAATATAACTGTTCGACTCATTTACAGCGTCTCTGTTTCCAGTGATTTTAGACTATATGGCCGAGATCTCCATATGCCATGACTACTTTGATTTGATGTTCAAATCCACCCATATATGTTGTCTCTGATCCTGATATCTTCCATGTATATAGATTCATGCTAGTGGATTATCTAGACTAGCAAAGCATTACAAGTTTCTCCACGAGGAACCTTGAATTCGTCTTGGCATCTGATGAATTTTATTCGCTGGATTGAGATTATGCTTGCTGGTTGTGTATTGTCTTGCTCGGCTGATTGGTGTTGTAGTCTTAAAAATGCTTGATAATTTTGCACTTCTGAATCTGATTACACTTGTGAATTTCCTTGAGCTGTCATATGGGCTAGTTGGGGTTTCTCAATCGCACTGATTGCTACTCAGCATGGTGGCCAGGGAAGCTTTCATATTGACATGATAGGATAGCAAATTCCTCAAGAGGAAGATTCACCTATTGTCTTGCGTTATAATATGATTTTGTTTGGAGATAATATGAAGGTAGAACCGTTTGTTGTGCAAAATACGTAGGCTTAAGAGGGACATGCCCAACATGAATGGAGGACAATGACGACTCTATATCATCTGACTCATGGTGAGGGACGCGGTCGGTGTGTGATTGATCGCTAATAGGGCACCCCTAATTGTGATTTTGTTAAAATCAGTTGAAAATGCGCTTGTATTTCAATTTGGTTTAATTGAATCGAGTGTTTTTCACTCTACTTCCTTCAACATGTATTTTTTCTTTTTTCCTTCTTTTCTTTCACATAAACTGCACCACGTGGTGCACATATTTTCTTATACTTCGTTAGTATTTGCACTAACTTATTCTAATAGTATAGTTGATAGTTTTTATTTATTTTATTTTGTGTTTGTGTACATTCGTTATTTTCTAATCAATGTTCTAAGTTTTCTCCATCATTATGCAGAGGAAGATCGTGATTAAGCTTGGTTTGCAGGGCCAAAGATACAGGACCAGGGCACTTCAGATTGCAACTACAGCGGATGGTGTGACAAACCCTAGAAATCATATATAGTAGTCAAGATACCCCATTACACAATTTAAACCCCAAAAATATTATTATTGCATTTTAAATATTTAACATTATTCACAAGAAGTACTCTTTACACAAATTGGTATTGTAAAGATTGTTTTTGTCATAACAGCTTTTAGTTTTGTGCATATATTTGGACACAATATAAAAGTGCTTTTAGAGAGAACAATTTTTTTATGGATGGTATTTACTACTACTATATATCCACATCTTTATGTAATGGATCTGCGTAGAGCTAAATTAGAATGCTTCTATGTCATTGCAGGTGTGGAATCCGTGAGGTTTGATGAAGAACGTGAAGACGAGATGGCGGTGATAGGGAAAGGAGTTGATGCAGTGACGATCGTCGGCAAATTAAGGAAGAAAGTTGGGAAGTCAACCAAGTTATTAAGCGTTGAGGATCTTGTGGATTAATTAATGAAACCAAAAGCTAAAACCCACATGGAAGACATTGTCCTAGATTCAAACCTTACTTTTCTAGCTCATTTACTTTACTGCTTTGTTCTTCGTGAACTACTTTACTGGTCGATGTTCTTTGGTCGCTTGGATTTGTCTTTATACCAACATTTTAGACGGCACTTCTTTTTCTTTTTTTTTTACGGACTAGTTTCTTTAGTCTATCCTTCTTAATAATATATCATCTTTCATCCGCTTTTAATGATTAAGTAAATGAGCATGGCTTCTTCCTTTTTTTTTTTTTTTTTTTTTAATGGTTGTGGGTTGTGCGAAATAACAAGGAGAATAACAAATTTTGTAATTCGATACACAAGAGGGGAAATTACTAGAGAAAGTTCAAAATGAACAATAAGGACACCGGATAATGATTTGGTTAAGTCTGAATATTGATGGTTATTCTTTGAGGAGAGTCAGCCGTAAATAAATTCATTGTGAGTCCAGAGAATCATAAATGTAATGCTTAATCACTTAAATATTTTACAATCTTAGATTACACCCAAAGTGAATGCAGAAGTGTTCCCTCACAATATCTCACAAGATTTGCTCAAAGAATTCATGAAATCCTAACTCTCCTATTGATTGCTTTAAAGTGTAATAACCAAGCAGAATAACCCACATGCGTGTTTTATTCTGGTTCACTGCACTTGCTTGGAATGAAACCAAGTAGGATTAAGCAACTAAAACAAATTCAAGCTAAATCATAGACTTGCCAACTCAAACATGGAATGCATGTTTTATTCAATGCAAGATCAGACTCCACCAAATTTTGGACTTCACCCAATTCGGTTCGAGACAAAGTCCAATTAAGACTTTGCTTGGTAAACACCACATCCGATATCACTCGCACTCTACAATCTCCAATTCGAGTGGTATCATGTTTGTAAACCCGTCAAAATGGGTTCTAAATTCAATTATAAATGGGTCCATTATTAACCCATCTACAGCTCACTTAACCAATTCATCTTCTTCTTCTTCAGTTCTTAGGTCTCACACAAATCCAAATTGGGCAACGGCCCCAAGTAATCAAGCCCGCTGTTCGCACTGTTCCAATCCTCGGCCACAGTTTTGTGCAATTGAAGAACCGCCCACTTATTGTTGACGCTTCCTGGGCCAGTCTTGGAGGCAAATTTGGCGAACAGATCGGCGAATCGAGGGTTTGAGAGGACTTAACTAGGGTGGCGAGCCGATACTTGATTGACTCGGAGAGGGCGGCAGCATCGGGGGTGAGCTGGCTGGATTGGATGCGGAATGCGTAGCAGAGCGAGCTCTGGAAACGGAGCGAGTCGGGAGCATCGGGCGGGGGCGCTGGGGGGTTCTAGGAGAGCAAGCGGAGGACGAGCTGTTTGACTAGATCTGCCACCTTGTACTGGTTTTCTTCTTCCATTGTAGAACGTGGAGAGAGAGAATGAGGGGGGAGAGAGACAGAGAGTTGGGTGGGGGCGAGTAAGCGTGGTGGCTTCTTTTTGATTGTTTAAGGTCGCGGAAATTATGAATTTCGTAATTTTTAGGAAAATTGAAATTAAAAATTGACTGCCTTCCAAGATTGAGAAAGTTGTTCGAGAGAGAAAATGTACTAGGTTGTTTCCTTTTTGACAAGGTCTTGTGTTAACTTTATTCAATATGGCTCATGTTGTTTCTTTTTTTTTTACATTTGCTTCATAGTTCCATCCCTTGTATAATTAAATTCACCCCATTTTTTACTGAAAAGGCAAAATTGCCTTAACGTATTCAATTGCATTTTAAAGTAGTAAACCCAAATTTACTTTCCTTATTTTTTGTTTTTTTTTTTTCTATTTTTATTTAGAATTTAGTTGTCATAATTAAACATTTCATATGTTTTGTATTTGTTTAATGTGGCTATCTCGTGTATATTAAAGGTATTATGCTTTATTTTTTTTCTTTTTTTCTTTTTTGGAAAGTTTTGTTGAAAAGAACAATTTCTCAAAAACATAATTCTTTTTACATTGTTGAGCAAATTAATGAGTTAATTGTCAAGTAGATGTAGCCACCTACCCCTCGAGAGAGGGAACCACCTACCCCTTAGGAGAGGGAACGGGTGTAGTGGTATTGCCTAAACAGCGGGCCTGCGACCAATGATCAAGTATAGGTTTTCCCAAGTCCATACCCCATATGACATTAGGATATTCATAAATTTTGTAATAAGGAATTGTCACTAATCTATTAGAGTCGGTTAGAAATCAAGTAAGGAATGAGAATATATCACACTTTCTACGTAATTAAAGAATTTAGGGTTGAGAACTTAATTACATTAATTAAGTAATTAGTACCATTTTTGATACCTAATCTTGTTCATGTCTTTGTCAAGCAATTTGGATTAATTTTAATCCTATTAACTAATCTATGAGGTGATCATGCGGATACGCAATTATTAAAATAACAAATAATAACCAAAGAAGGCATTGAATAAATTGCAAGGCAAAGAAGCATCTAACAACTAAGAGATAATTAAGTGACATTCCTAACTAAGCTAAAGGGGAGTCATAATAAATCGAGGGTATCTTTCTCTGAGAGTAATTGGAACCCTATGATATGGCTCTAAAGGCTTGTTCAATCGAGTACAATTTTCACCAAGGCTTTTCACATGTTTAAAGAAAAGACAACCCAAAAAAGACTTCTTCAGCCATTTTCGAGTAAACTAAATTTAAAAAAAAAAAAAATTCTTGATTTTTAGGAATTTTTAGGTTTTAATATATTTTAAATGTTTTTGGATTTTCAAAAAGTAATTTTATTTTTTCGAATTTTAAAATTTTTCAAGGATTCTTATGGATTCTTGAATTTGTAAAAATTTTCTGAATTTTTAAATTTTTATTTCAGAATTTTCCGGATTTTTTATATTTTTTAATATTAAAAGACAATTCGGACAGGGTCAAGAGACCCGGCCCTACTAAACCGACCCGGACCCTATTGGTCCGGGTTGGGCTAAAACAGGGCTGGCCTCAAAGCCCACTTTAAAAAAAGAAAAGGCCCACGCGGATTTTTTTTTTTAAAAGGGCGGCCGCTAGCCCACTTAAATTCTAAACTACTTCACCACGGCCCATATCATACCAGCCCATCGACCAGCCCAAGCAGACAAACTACAGCCCATTTTCTCTTTTCTTTCATTCTTTTTATTTTTTATTTTTTTATATTTTTGGTTTTCCTTTTCTTTTTATTCATTTTTTTTTTTTTTTTTTAAATCTTCGGGTCTTCTTCTACTACAGCTTCATTAGCCGAAGCTCCCCCTTTGCCCGAAGCGTGCTCTTCACCAAAACTCAACCAAAACCACACCAGCCTCACAACGTGCGGTCGCCGGCTCCCTTCCATCGCCGAACCACCACCGTCCACCGGTCGTCCATTCCGACCGGTGCCGACCTCCGCCGGCTACCTACACCGGCGGCCGTTTCCGGCGTGACACCAAAAACTTCGTCGATTCGATAACACACGAATATTTTACGCAAACCATACTAAAAACCAAGTATAAACAATAAAAACTAACATGATTTAACAGAGATAGCAGCAGGCACTAGTCTATTTCGAGTTTAAAACGCAGACTGCATTTCAGCTCTCTTTGGGGCATTTCATCAAACAGCTAGGGTTCATCGGCGAGAGGAGATAAACGGATTCATTCGAGACGTGGGCTTAGGCAAACGTCCGCACGACATGTACAACAAGCACTCAAGATAGCTCGGGGACGGGTTAATCGCACTCAGAATGGGCATTAACGAGAAACGACTGGCCTCGACCAAAACACACCCCAAAAACTCCAGATCTCGTTCAAGCATTTTAGCAAAAACAAGAGATTTTTGCCTCGATCGATACTCAAACGCGGGCCTAACCGAATATACCAGAACACACAGAAACATCCATGAAGGATCGGTAGGACCGACCTCTCGCGAACCGGTCGGTCGCGAGCTCCAGGCCGACACCTCCCCAAAACGGGGCACCTATGATTCGGAAGACATACCTGGTTCGGACGACGAGCAACGGGCGGACCTTAGGCGACGGCGAAAAGCTCTCTCGATCTCACTCTCTCCCTCTGGCTCGCCCTCCGCTCTCTCGAGCTCTCAGATCTCTCCCTCGGAATCTCTCTCTCGGCTCCCGAACGAAAAAAATAAATAAAATGGAACGAGCCCCTCTCTCTCTCCCTTGCTTCTGCCGCTGCCAGCTTGCCGGCAGGCCTGATCCCGACCAGCGGATCACGGCTGCTTTTGCTTTCTGCTCCTTTAAATCTCTGTCGCCAGAGAGGAGCGCGCGTCGCGTGAGGGAGGAAGGAGGAAGAAGATGGCGCGCGGGCCGGGCCGGGGAAGGAACAAAGGAAATGGGCCTGGCCCAAGCAAAGAAGAGGAAGAAGAATGGAAGAAGAAGGGAAAAGAGAGAAGGCCGGGCCGGCCTAGCCCCAGCTCGGTCTCCCTTTTTTTCTCTCTCTTTTTTTAATTAAATCATTTTTCAAAAAAATCTAACAATTAATACTAATAATGCAAATGTTCCTAAATCAAATGCACGAGTTGACTCATTCCAAAAAGTTCATATGAAAGAGAACACACTTTTTCTCCCTACTTTTGGACTTTTTGTACCAAAGCAATGGTTTGATTTCCCATCGTACACGGTACGCCTATATAACATTTTCAACATGAACGACTGACTTTAGCTGTCTTTCTTTATTGGGAAAAATAGTAAAGCAAAGTTCTGGGCAAGTAGACATATGTAATACCCAAACGCATCTCATCATTTTACAAATTTTTTTTGTAAGTTTGTTTGGTGCACCTACCATTATTCTTGACGAAAGTTCATAGAAGTCAATAAATTTTTCATATACATTGTGCCCTAAATATAACGCCTACATTGTCATCGTTTCGAATTTATGTTAAGGATTATGCTAAAAGTTATTCAAAAGCACTTGTTAATAAGTGTCATGGAGGCTCCTTTGAACGAGATTTGTTAACATTTCCTATACACAATTCTTTTTAGTGTCATGTGCAATCAATGCTTAGGAAATCAGAATGTTTCCATTAAGTATGCTTAAGGGCACTCATTAATCGGACCTAAATATGTATACTAAAACTAACTAAAGCTTTTCCCCATGTTTATAAGGTTTGTAAAAGTCAAATTAGTGCCTTCATTTTAGGAGAAGTTCATGAAGGCTTTTCATTGGCTCAAAGCGAAACCAACATGCTCGCCTGCTGCATGGATAATTAGAGATAATGAAAATGAGCAGAGCACTATAAATTAACATGTCCATAGAAAAGTCAACTTGCACAAGCAATCTTTCTATAGTTTTATATCATACGACAATTCTTCCGGATGGAAAAATTGGAAATATATTTTGAAAAAACATATATATCTCAACATTAGTCATCCAACCCACCCTACTTATGGGCATGCTGGCTTGGGCCTTTCCCCCTCTAATTGCGGAAGGGGGAGATTCGAGTCCTGGCATACACATTGCGCACCTTAACTGTGACGTTGGGGAGGTGGGTCCCCGCAAAGACCATCCCGGGTTTATGTCGCCGGCTACACCGACCGTACGACGGTTCTCTAATTACCAAAAAGAAAAAAAAAAAAAACATTAGTCAAGCATAAACTAAGCCTTTCGTGTAGAAAACAATACATACATATATATATATGCTATCACACCAAACAAACGACGATACAAAAGAGACACATGAGATTAAGCGAAGAATAAAAAAAAGAGTAAGCAACATAAAGGACAACTATTAGGCACTCATTTTCCTCTATGGTATTAGAGTACAATTCAAGAGTGGTTTGGCTTTCTTATTATACATCCAATCGATCATCACATATTAAATTTTTCGTTTTGATGGAACTGGACCCTAGATAAATAGTATGAACCCATAACCTAAGTCGGCCGCCGGATTACAATTTCAATGCAAAATGGCGGAATTTGCTAGGAACTATCGTAACATTTCTGACGTCAATTGACCGGAAGCTTCTCTTAAAATGCTTTTCTTTTATCCTTTTTTAATTACTGTTTTGGGCCTTCCAACGTCAATGCTGCCTTGCCCGAGAAGGCTTAAAAAACGCGTCGCAAACGTGTGTCCGTACAAGCCAAGTGCTATAAAGCCGTTCATCGCCACCCTCGTCTTCCCGCAGCTTCCAATCAGTATTCACTCATTTCTCTAGGGCTTCCGCGCGCCGGCTCGTGCATCACATTTAGCTTCCATTGATTTGATCAGAGCATACCTGGGAAAACATGACGGTTTGTGAATTCTGCTTCTGTGATTATGTTTGGGTGTCCAGATCTCTTGTTTCTCTTCTCTTTCATCTCTTTGAGTTAGCTGGTTTCAAGTGTTGACGTTGTCTGTGCACTGATCCGCAGAAGAAGATCGTGTTGAAGGTTCAGATGAACTGCCAGAAATGCAGAACCAAGGCTCTTCAGACCATCACCGAAGCAGATGGTAACGACCCTCTACTTCCCATGAACTTGGTTTTATGCTTAGGTTAATCGGCCTCGTTAGATGATGTTTTCATCGCGTCTGATCTTGAATCATCACTTCTGCTCAACCTCAGTTCCTCCAAAACGAATTAATAATTTTCACTTCGACTGTTGCCGCTGTTTTAAATTACACAATCAATTTCCCTGACAAGCTATGCTGTCAACATATGCAGGTGTAAACTCAGCGGCCTTTGAAGGAGAAGACAAGGTGGTGGTAATTGGGGAAGGAGTTGACGCAGTGCCTCTGGTCAACCGTTTAAGAAAGAAAGTCGGTCCAACTCAGATTATTAGCCTCGGAGAAGGGAAGTAACACCCATGAAATGAAAATACTCACATGAAGAAAATGACATGACTCAGATTTTTCTTTTCTGTTCTTTTTCCTATTTTGAGAGAGAGAGATTGTCAAGTTTCATTAGGAGGCTGCTGAAATTTTTGTATTACTTTTCTCGGCTCTTTTTACAATTATGATTCGACATGAATAACAATATCAAAGATGTTAATATATTTAGTGAGATTTTACATATACAATCATTTTTTTTTTTTATATGCCTATGTGTCTTATTCCTAATTTTTGTTGGTAAATAGATCGGTAGTCTACATATGATCTTGGAAACGAGTTAATCAAAGTAAATACTTCGTTTTTTATCTTCCTTTTTCTAGTTTTATTAATATATTTGCTACTAAACTTTTTACATATTCATTCGATGAGAGGGAGGGGGAGAGACGTGGTCATGTAAAAGGTCAACAAGTCTAAAGAATTCCGGTCAAAAAGCCGACTAGAATTGTCCTTACCAACGGATTGAATGGGAAAACTCGTTCGCGAAGGTCTTGGTCCTCTTTTAATAATACAAAATAAGGTCTTCGTTCCTTCTGTAAACAGAGACTTCACCTAATTTGTAGGTGGGTCAAATCAGTACGAAGACCTGCTATCAACTGACGTTGGGCCGCGGTTTCATACTTCAATTAGGCTGACTCAAAATTTCTTATAATCATATCAACCTTGAAAATCTATTAACTTTTTCATGAATATACCGATTAAAGTCATTTTCAATTGACAATAATTTCACAAGGATGACCAAACATCGTTCCAAGTCCCCAACCCTGTGAAATGCTACATCTATGAACCAATTCGAAATAGCCTTCTTGGTAAAAGAATCGAGTTAAGCTATAATCGTTGTTTGGTAACTCCCAAATCTAGCATTCCAATGTCTAAGACCTATGTTGAGTGGTCTAGTATTTAGTGTGAATCCATTGATCATGTGTTCAAATCATGTGAGTGTCTTCCAACTTAGAATAAGTGACATGTCAACTCCTTATAGAGGGCCTCCTTGAATGCTCCATATACCTATTACTTATAACCACGTTGACCCGTGAAATGCTCGGGTTAGAATTAGCAATATTTCCATGAAATATAACCCAATTAAAACCAAATTTTACTTTGACCTTCTATGTAAATATAAGTGTTAAAATTAAATGGTTGCAAATAAGAAGTAACATAAATGAATATACTGAGTATATAACAATTAACCACATATCACATAATATATGTACATATATACACACACACATATGCTCATGCGCAATGTTCACCGCTAAGGGAAAATGGGGTAAAGTATACTTAAGTGTCAAAATCAGAAAAAAAAAAAATTGGAATACTTAGACTCCATTCATTTTGCAAATTATGTGGCGTTTTTGGAAAATATTTTTCAAAAAGTCATTTTCCAATAAAATATAATTATTTACCGGTGTTCGGATGAAACCCGATAATGGAATGCAAAATTTTTTACTGTACGGTAAGGAAAATATTTTCTTCCATATACTCTTTTTCATTATTTTATTTTTTAAAATGAATTTTTCATATTTAAAAAAATGTAATTTTAAAATCTATTATTAATTTTTTTCATTTTCATTTTTATTTTTATTTTTCTTTGTTTTCCATCTCCTTCTTTCTTGGCCGGTTGCCGGCCACGGTGATGGCCCACGACCGGCCACCGGCGAGCCTCGAGCTCGCCGATGAGCACAAGGCTTGCCAAATCGACGAGTGCAAGCTTGAGATTAACAAGCTCGAGGTTCGCCTAGCGATGGCCAACAACTAGCCAAGAAAGAAGAAGATGTGAAACAAAGAAAAGAAATAGAAAAGAAAATTGAAATTAAAAATAATTCGAATTAAAAAGAAAAGAAGAAGAAGAAAGGGGAGGAGGAACTGAGGATTTGTAGAGGTGTGAGATAAGAGAGATCGAGTGAGAAAAATGTTTTCCACTTTTCAAAAGTGAAAAACATTTTCTTCTAATTTAGAAGACTTTTTTCCTTTTATAGAAAACATTTTCCCAAGGAATTTATTTTCAGAAAAACGAACGCCGGAAAATCTGGAAAGGTTTTCCCGGAAATTATTTTCCGCGAAACAAACGGAGCCTTAAGTGCCAATGGCGAAAATTCCGGCCAAATGGCTAACGTGGCATTTTCCGGTGACTTTTTCTACTGACGTGGCAATTTCTTTTTTTTTTTTTTAAATTCCACGTGGCGCTATAAACCACCAAAATTAATTTTTAATATAAATAATATTTATAAAGAAATAAAAAAACCAAATTATTAGAAAAGGGGGATAGCAGGTTCAGCGAAGGCCTCCACAGCCCTTGCCGAACTTGTTGTTCCCCCTTTTTATTTTAAAAAATTTACTTTATTTAGTTAATTTTAATTAATATTAAATTAATAAATTTATGGACAAAACGATATCGTTTTGCACGTTCATTGTTGAGTAAGCATTTTGATGAGCCACTTAGACCACTTTAAACTATTAAAATAAGCCACGTTGGATTTCTATTTACCCTTGCCAATGTTGGCACTTAAGTGTCCTGATTTTTTTTTTTTTAAGTGGCACTTAAATACATTTTGGAAACTTTGGTACTTAAGTATCTACCCGTGTCAAGTTTTGGCACTTGCAATATACTTTTCTCAAGAGAAAACTAACAAATTACTAAGCGTGGTGCTTAGCATAGGCTCTTCCAAGCATTATCAATTGTAACTTGATAGTTGATTTTATTTTTTGGAGCTGCCATTAATCGGTTATGGTTGATTAGACACTAAAGTAAAATGTGGATGGACCAGAGATTCATCAGATTCGAGAACTTGATTATACTAGATTAATCTAATGTTTTTTTGGTATATTTTCTCTTTATTTCAAAAATGTTTTGTACGTAGTCTTTATCAATAAATCTTAAGCCACAAACTTGTGAACGGTGATCATATAGGCATGCAATCAAGAAAGGGTAAGAGGACCTCTATTGTGAGGTTGATTGATTGATCCTGCGGGTTGCATAGGTTGTAGTTGATAACAATTAGATGCAAGATAACCATGCCAACACTAGTGTTTGCAAAATGGGTTGCGCAAGGAGGAAGAACTTGAAGTAGCAAGTATCGCATTTGTTGGTGTGGAGATGGACACAATAGCACGTGGTTCTTTCAAGGTCGCCAGTCGAGTCTCCTCACTCACTAATTCCGATACAACTATCTCAATACGAGGAAATATATCCCTATGTGAAGAGAGGCCCTCATGGGTTCAAACTCATCTTTCAAGGTCATAAAAAATTGCATGACATGCATACCATCACAATTTTCAGAAAATTAGTGAGCATCACTAATGGACTGATGCATGTGATATAAGTTCCCTAACAGCTGATATTTGTGGGTAATATTTGAATTGGAATAATGACCGAAAATAAGATCCCAAGCTTCCTTTGTCGTATTAAAAGATAAAACTAGATTCAAATAAACGGGATCGAAGTGTTTTGAAATTATATGAGAACATGATGACTTTTACTATCCCGTTCTTCGAAATGATCCACAAATTTAGCCTCAGTTTCCTTAGAAATTTTAGCTAGTGCATAAATATCTCAAGTGACATAGCTCCAAAGCTAGCGTCCTTTCTAGAAGCTTAATATTTCTTAAGCCCATAAAACATAATTAAAACCATTTAAAATAGTCTGAATGGGTGTTGTGATGTCCAATTTATACGTAATAGGCACTTTAACAATATAAAAACCAGCAAAACTGAATATGTCAAAGAGTAGGTATGGATAAAACAAGACCAAAAACAAATTTAGGATGTCAAAAAACCACGGTTGGAAAACACCAAAAAACAATCAGAAAACGATCGAACCGATTAGAAATGTGACGAAACCTGTCTGGTCGATCTTATATGAACTGGTCAACGGTAAAATATCAGAGATGACGTGGCACCAACGTAGTGGACGACGTTAGTAGTGTGAAGAACTGTTGGTGCTTGCAGCTGAGTATCTCAGTTGAGGCGTGTGAGATGGCGACATGTGGAGGTGCGTCCAGTGGTGATTGGCGACAAAACTTCACAAGCTGCTTCAATGGAGGGGCGGTTAATCGTGGGTTGGCAAAAAAATAAAAATAAAAATCGTGGGTTGGCGTTTGTTTTTCGAAATAGGTGGCGGAAGGCGTCCAAATCACCATGAACAGTGGCGAGCTCCCCAAGTTTCAGACCCGGCGGTGCGTGTGGTGGCATTGGTCGTCCGTCGGCGACAAAACTTCAGGATTTGTCTCATTTAAGGGCGGCAGTCTCATGATGGTGCCGCTTTTTCGAAATGAGCTGCGGAAGCATGCCAAATAATAGCAACTAAAGGCCTTGGTCTTTGCGAAGAATTAGGAGATACCAAGCCGATGCGACTAGTATAGTGGCAACCATCTTGTAATAGACTCGATGAACGCTCTTTAGATAATAATAGCTCTGATACCAAGTTGAAATTAGTAATCTGGGATAAATGAGAGGAGAGCATAGTATATTCACATTACAAAATGAAGACTACAAGCATTCTCTTATATAGAAAGTGAGAAGGCAATTAAGTTCAATTATAATTAATGTAAATTACAATTAACCAAATCGCAATATATATAAGTCTAACATCTCTTTTCTTTCTGTCTTTTCTTTTTTAACTTGAGTGCGGGGGAAGTTGGAGTAACTCCTCCAAGACATAGAAAAACAGCTCACTCTTGATTTTAGTGGACTAGGCCACATTAAGTGCCGTTGACTTGCGCTTAGCTCCGGTCGTTTACTATTTAAAGTTGGATTGTTTTTTCCTTTTGTCAAAAAAGTTTGACTAATTTAGGAGTGAAAAGAGATGATCCATTTTCTAAGTAACAAAGTTTTTAAGCTTATTATCATCTTGGAAACTTATTATCATCCTGGAGGTTGGATTAGTAATATAAGCTTACTCTTAAGTGATATGGAGTCCCATGAGTCACAAGTATGTTGCCCTCCATCATTCATCATCATGATGATGTTTTGGTTGGTTCCTTTGTAACGTAAGTTTGATTACACCGTGGTGTAGGATTACCACAACTCTAGTCCTACTAGCACAATGGCCTAATTGTAGCAATGAACTCTTTCAAAGCACAAATATTTTATGGTGAATGTGGAACTCCAATGATAATGTTTAGAGGTCGATGTTGAAGCTTGAATTTTTTGTCGACAATTACGGTAATCTTTAAGTGAAAATAATAAAAGACATATCTAATAAGACATACATAAATAAATAAAATAAATGATAATAGGGCTTAATTGGGTATCAGTCTAGTTTGCGCAGCCCACAAAAGCTATCCTCAGACCATTCGCGGCCCAAATCCATCAATATAAAAAGAGCCCATCACGTAAATAAGCCTAGCAACCAGGCTATCATCCGAATTTTGTGTCATTAATATTCTAAAAAAGAAAAAGATAACAATTTAGAAAATATTTTCTTAAAAGTGATTGTTCGTATAGCTTGAATTAATTAGTTAATAGAAAATATTATTACTATCAATAATAATTATGCATCCACATTTTTGTGACCAATGTTTTTTTTCTTCATTCATTCATCTTTATAAATAATACAAATAATTGATTTAAAATCATTTACTTTTCACAAAATAAATGAAAATTAAAGCCCGAAGTGTGGTCCAAGTAAGAAAGCACAGGCCTTTCTCTCTCTCTCTTTTTGCGCCCGTGTCGCCGATCAACGAAGTCGAAAGAGATGTCACAGCCGAAAGCTAAAACACACGGAATCGAGAGATTCGTTTGGAGCTTCTTCTACGCGGACGCCGATCTCCTGCGACGCTGCCGCTGCCGCCGCCAAGACGTCGCCGTTCGCGGCCAAAGACAGGCTACGAGGTATGTACATCATTGCTTTGTTCATTGAGCTGAATCCGAGGTTTGTGATTTAAGGTTTCGAGTGAGCGTAGAAATGGTGATGGTGGATCTGTTGGTAGGAGTTTAAATGCGTTCTAATGTCATTGCAATTGTCTGGTTCGGAATTTACGATTAGATAATGACTCCGTGTTCTGTTTTTGAACTGATCGCCAAATGTTCGTTAAAATGCCCGAACGAAATTTGGAATACAATTTCGAGAAGCATTCTTATGCATTAGTGTTTGGAATGATTGTTGTGTAATATACCTGTTCGACTCATTTACAGCGTCTCTGTTTCCAGTGATTTTAGACAATGGCCAAGATGTCCACATGTCATGACTACTTGAGTTGTTGTTCCAATCCATCCATATATGCTGTCTCTGATCCTGATATTCTTCCATGTATATAGAGACTCATTTCATCAATTATCTAGAGGAGCAAAGCATGTCGACTTACGCCACAAGTAACGTATACCCAAGGGGTCAT
Source organism: Eucalyptus coolabah (assembly GCA_014182585.1). Classification (NCBI taxonomy): domain Eukaryota; kingdom Viridiplantae; phylum Streptophyta; class Magnoliopsida; order Myrtales; family Myrtaceae; genus Eucalyptus; species Eucalyptus coolabah. The sequence goes on from CM024624.1 coordinate 63,544,166, forward strand.
AAATTCGTTTTGGTATCTGACTAGTTATGTTTGCCTAATTTAGATTATGCTTGCTGGTTGTGTATTCTCTTGCTCGGCTGATTGGTATTATAGTCTTCATTTGGTATTACTTTAACGATGCTTGATAATTTTGTACTTCTGAATTCGATTGCAATCATGAATTTCCTTGAGCTTTCCGTGGGCTAATTGAGGATCTCTCAATTGCACTGATCGCTATTCGTCATTGTGGCCAGGGAAGCTTTCATATTGATATGATAGGATAGCGAATTTCTCGAGGCATGCGAATTTCTTGAGGCAGATGTGCCTATTATCTTGCATTACAATGTGATTTTGTTTTGAGATAATATGAAGGTAGAACCATTTGTTGTACAAAATACATGAACTGGTGAATTCTGACTGGGACAAAGAGGAGAGATGTCTTACTCTTGAATCTATTGACAGTCTGGAATGTCTTACCTTAGTTGGATTAGCTCTCTGCCATGAACTAACATTAAGAAGAATGAGTAAAGAATAAAAGCAGAGAGCAGTGAGGTGTTTGGTGAGTGCTTGTGCATATATGCGTGTAAATGAGTGAAGAGTAACGAAGTGAGTATTTTTGAGCTATTTGGCCAAAACAAGAAAAGTATTTTTGAGCTAAATCTTCATTGCGCCATGTTGACATCTTCTCTGCTTGCTATTTAAGCTTTGAGATTGTAAAAAATTTGAGTCCTCCTCTCATTGGTGGTAAATTGGTCATTCATCCTCAAAAGATTTTTTTAAAAAAAAGATATATAAAAAAAAAAGGTAAGAAATTACTAGTTTCAATTAGGGAATTGAGTCTTAATAATATATTTAGTTCATATTCATTTAGTATAGGAAGTTGCTTTTAAGGTGAAATGAATTTTAGTTAGCTTTCTTTAAATAAAATACGTAACAAAGAAACATAAAAAATTGAAATATAGAAAATGTCAAAAAATTAATGAAAAAAATAAAAAGATAAAAAATCTTTAGACTTTATATTGGGTTTATCTTTAAGGAGTAGTTCTTTTAGCTTCTGATTTCATTAGTGAGAGTTTAGATAGGTACTTTCTCTTAGCCATACTTAGACCTCAATTTTGACTTTCGGGATTACCTCAAACGGTTGTTGAGAACAAGGCCACATAGGTATTTTTTGCCTGGCTCTTATCAGGTTACTTTACTGCACTTTACTTTTTACTTGTTCTTTCATTACTATCTTCAATGAATTGATTGTAATTGTTTTATATTGTTTTTCTATGTTGTGATCTGCTTGTTTTAATTGAATAGTTAGTTTACATTTAGGACCATAAATAAACACAAAAACATTGGATGGACACTTAGCAGAAAAATAGAATTGAATATTAAAACATTCATATAATGCAATTAAGTCATAAAACTTGTCAAGTTGGTGCAATTAAATACCTCAGTGAATTCAGTCTAATTTGGCTATAAAAAAATGCTGACGTGATTTTTTATTATTTCTAATGTCCCATGTGGCGTCTTATAGCATTAAGATTGACTAAAGTACTAAAATGACGTCGTTTTGGTTCAAATCTTAATTATTTTACACATAATCTTAATTAAATTAGATTTAAGAAGTCCAAAAGCTTTTCAAAAAGAAACAAACTAAAAAGCGAAAAGAGAAAAGTTTATAGGTGGGAGAGCCAGGCCCTCTACCTGTGGGCCACCATCCCATTGCCACAAAGGATTGGCAGGGTGTCAGCAATGATCAGCGGGGGCTGCCAGCGACCCCTGCCAGCCCCTTGCCGAACATTGCCAATGCACCCCGGCCTTTCCAACGCGGGCGGCAGTCCACAGATGGAGAATTTGGCCTCTCCCACTGGTTGTTTCCCCCTTTTTTTTCAAAAGTTAAGATTTTTAGTAAAAAAATTAGGATTTATACTAAAACAACGTTGTTTTAGTACTTTAGTTAATCTTAACGATACATAGACTGCCACGCAGGAGGAAATTTAAAAAAAAAAAAAATCATCCTCATTTTCCATTAACCAAATTGAATAGAGTTAATGAAAGATTTAACTACACTAATTTGGCAAGTTTTGAATTTGATTACACTTTTGAAAGTTTAAACATAATTGCACTTTCCTAAAAAATTTTACTACTTGTAGTGCACTTCTCCCATTGTTATTTTTATTAGTCTTGTGTTTTGCACTTGTTAGACCAATATTCAAATAAAGATCTCATCAAAAGCCAAAAAAAAAAAAAAAAATGTCGCCTAGAGAGAAAATGGCTGGGACCTAGAAAAAGCTCTCAGGAAAATAGAAGAGGAGACGACTCATCAGTGCATGAAGACTTTCGCTGATGGTTCTCTTGCTACACACGATGAGTCATCACTACTACACGTAAGGATAGGCAAGTGCATCTTTCATGTGGGGTTTGTAAACTCCTCTTCGCTTTTTCCTTTTGTTGGGTTTTGCTTCATGAGAAGTATATCGTGGGAAGCGGCATGTTTGATTATAATGGGCTTTGGTGACAATCACTTGCCAACGAAGATTGGAAGGTGAAGCTCTTTGAAGATAAGTCTTAGAGTATCTCAACCATCTGTCAATTTCAGTTGTAATATTCCTGTTGTGCAAGGTAGGGAGAATCCGCCTTGGTTGAGGACTGTTGGTCTCCAGTTCAGGATTTACCTGTAAACTCATCTTCCTTGGATTGCGTCAGAAGGATCATGACACGTTGCTTACCCATTCATTTCAATGTTTTCAGGTTCTTCAGCAAGCGGCTAGCAGGTTAAAAGCAATTTTGACAGAAATTTTGGGAGTTGGTTTTTGGATACTGTTGAGTATGAATTGTGTGTCTGATGATATATGTTGGGTTTAATTGAGTTTGGAGATGTGTATGTGTCATCTTTGATATAATTTTAGAAACTTTGATTTTGTGACCAACTCCCTGTTAGATCAAACATATAGATGTTTATATATTTTAATAGTAGGTTTAATTTGGTTTTGTTTTAGGTTGTCTTTCAGATAAGAAGATGGCTGTGTGATCCCCCTAATTTTTTTTGGAGTTGGGGTGTGATATTGGCTATGGTGATTGTTGCCATCAAGATTGTCCTGGGAATTGCAAAAGGCACGATAAATTTGATGAATTTCACAAAGGTACAATTTCTTAGTTTTGATGGATATATTTAACTGCATGAGTAGTTATTCATTGGCTTGGAAACCAAATTAAAATATTTCATTACAAGGATATCCTAGAAATTGAAGGGCAGAGCTTTCTTACGGTGGGATAAATTGAAGGAGCAATGTTTCAGGGAAGGAAAATCACCTGTCACGACTTGGTAGAAGATGCGTAGGTTGTTGTAATGTCGATGTTGCCCAGGGATAAGGAGGAATATTTGTTCGTTCGGCAAGATCAAAGGCATGTACAGCGGGAAAAGGGCATTGGCGGTTATACGAGGCTCTTTGAGCAGAATTTCCAAGATCATGCATGTTTCAGATGTTCTTGAAGGCAACCCGTCAAAGCCTGACGGTCGGGATTTTCAAGCGTAGAATGTCATTTTCGAGCCTCAACACCAAGACATTGAGCTCTTCCAATTTTCATTTGAAATGGCAGATGATTTTGAATGTGAACGTTTGTTTCAAGTTAGCGATGATTTTTGTGATTGTGGAGAGATTGTAACTGATCCAAAACATGAAATCTGATAAAATAGAAGTTATTGGAGGAAAGCTAGGATTTTTATAGAAGTTGATTTTTTGTGATGCCTGAAATGGACGGATCTATCTAACAATTTTGGTTGGAATCTTTTTCTCAAACCAATAGCTTTTGATTGATTTTGTAGATTTGATTCGGAGAGACCTGCTTAATGATCATATAAACTGGCATTTGGAAGACTGAACATGTTAAATGAGTAAACACGAGTTAGAACTCGTAAATACACATAAATCGTAATAGAGAAAAACTCTCAATTTTCTATTAATTCAGAGGATAAGCTCATCACAAAAAAGAATAATACGAATATAAATAGTCTAAATTGAAATCTCTTAAAAGATTGTCTAGAATCTGATTACCCATATTACGAAAAACATTAACCGAATAAGGCAACTTGGGTATGCTCTGAAGATTGTCACATCTAGAGATGTGGAGTTCCCGAAGATGAGAAAGGCAGTATAAACTTTGAGGTAGGCCAGAAATACGAGTGTCGGACAGTTTCAGGATTACCAAGGACGACAATTTACAAATGCTAGAGGGGATTATCCCCTTCACACTCTGGCATGAGGAGGAATCTGTCTCCTCCAGCTTTTGCAAATGCAGGATAGCTTGAGGAAACTCCTTTATGGAAGTACCCCTCATCCTGAGCACTTTCATAGCTTTCAAATCCTTGAATGAAGGAGGTAATTCCTGAATCAGTGTCCGATAAATCCAGGAGTTGCAGTGACCTGATATTTCCTATTTCCATCTGAAAGATTAGATGGCCTCTAGCAATTGGTCAGAGAAAATGTGTTCAGTTTCTCTAGCAATAGGATTGACTTCGGGAGGGGTACAGATTTCAGTGCCAGATAAATCCAGGAATTGTAGTGACCTGAGTTTCCCTATTCCATCTGGAAGATTGGATAGCCGTCTACAGTTCTTTAGAGACAGTGTCTTCAGTTTCTTCAGCGATCCGATGGACTCCCCAAGGGTAACAATTCCACTATTGTCTAGAGCGAGATGTTTGAGAGAATTCAAGTTCGGGATCAGATCAGATAGGTCGGTCAGCTCTTTACAATTGCGAGCACTGAGAGTTTTGAGCATCATCATGGAATCCTCTTGGAGATTAATCCGTGAAATGGAAGTTTCATCGATCACCAGCTCTTCCAAGTAGCTAATGGGACCCAAATCTGGCAATTCACGGAGGTGACTGCATCCCTTCATATTCAAAGAAACCAACTTCTTCAGATTACCAATTGATGGATGGATAACTGCTAAGCTAGAGCAACCTTCCAGAATAAGTCTTTCCAGCTCCATTGAAGCAGGAAATTGTGGAGTAGCAGTCAATTGGACACAACCAGTTAGTTTCAAAACTTTCAGTTTCCTTGCCTGCAAGATAATTAGGATTTGTTAGTAAATGTTTAGTTCCTGAGAAATACATGGTATAAAGGAAAAATGTATGAAGATAGTAAATTCATTCCATACCTCCACAAGCAGATTCCATCCTCTCCAGCCATTGCGAACCTGACTCCACGACAAATCAAGAATCACCAGTTTTTGCAAATTCAGATTTAAATGATCCTCAAAACTCCAAGGGCTCCCTTGCCAACCAAGCCACCTTAAACTCAAAAAATGATCCTGGAAATTTCCTCGAATATCAGCCTGGTCCAGCTTGAGGAGCCTCAAGTTCTGTAACTTGTCAAATCTGTCACATCCGAAGCTGATATTCACCTTGGATCCGTCAGCAAACTCCAGCCCAAGGGCTTCAACTTTCTCAGTACCCTGTCAATCAAGCAAGACAAGATTAAATCGAAAAAAAGAAGAAGAAGAAGCTGTCTTTTAGCATCACACTTGACGAATAATTAAAAGAAAAGGATCAATAACTGTATCAATTGGTATCTAAACAATAGATGTTGCGCAGTGCTCGCAGAAGTTACCTTCCTTCCTATTAGTACATCCAGTGCCTCTTCGTGCTTCCACAGCCTACTGCGCTGGCAAGGTTCATTATTGTTTTCACTCTTGACAATTTCCTGGCCAAAGTTCTTCAGTATTTCACGCATGCGTAGTTCTTTATCCTCTCCGATTTCTACCAAAGACATGGTGCGAAGAGATAGAATTGATATTGTAGGATAAAACTTAACGTCAAGCCACATGTGATAGGGGATTCTCTTGTCCTTTCCGTTGAAGAAACATGCTATATCAAGAAATATATTTCGTTCTTTCTCATTTAGGGTGGTATATCTCTTGAGGAAGGCTCCTTCGACAATCTCATCAGGAGCTTCTTTCAACTGAATCAGTTTTTCTGTCCACGCTTTCTTTTTCGTTACTTGAAACAGAGATTTACCTACCTTCTCGAGCACCAAAGGAAGCCCGTCAGTAGCAGCAACGATTTTCATTGCCAGCTCCTCAAATTCCTCAGGGGAGAATCCGTTCCAAAAGCATGCCAACAGAATAATGTCAGAGCTACATCTCGTTGCATCGTTCTAAGACCTAACTTCTCCACACCCCTGACTTTTATAAGGACGTCATCTCTTTGGGATGTCACAATGGCTCTGCTCCCCGGGCCCAACCAATCAAGCTCTCCGACTAATGCGCTGAGCTGGTCACGATCCTTCACATCATCCACGAGAACAAGGACCTTCATCGTGTGAAGCCTGTCCTGAATATGTTTCAGAGCATGGTCAGAACAATCGAACTTTTGGGCATATGTCTTGTGAAGGTGGGAAATTAGTCTGTTTTGCACAGACTCGATGCGGTGATTTCTAATTTCTTCTTGGAATTTGTCAAGAAAGCTACAGGCATCAAACAGATGGTTAAGTTTATTATAAACACATTTTGCCAGGACCGTCTTACCGACCCCGGGGATGCCATGTATTAGTAACACCTTTTCACATGTGTCTCCAATTTCCATTGCTTGCCCATCGTAGTAGTCAACCTTCAGCTTTGCCATTATCTCTTGCACATGAGGATCGACTCCTACTAATTGTTTTGGCACAGTTAGGTCCCTCTTCTTCAGCTTCTGCTCAACTTCATGGATAATTTGCTTTATGACTTCGCTATAATTCCTGCCAAAATGTAAATGGAATAAAAAGGACATGGAAGACAGAGGATAGCGGAAGAAAACTTATTTATGCATGATGCACCCTTTGTCATTGTTATAATAACGAATATATAATTGGATATGATTTGAACCTATTTAACCTTAACGCAGAAGTAGGCAAGATACATGAGAGAAGTATTCTCAGGCCATAGTGTTCCCTGGAAATTACCTTTTATAATTTTCGTGGAGATGGTGTCCCTTCAAGGCTCCAATCCGACGGAGGGCAGACATCCAGTGATTAACCAACGTACCATCTCTGCCGCGCTCCCTGTGCTCATCCAGGGCCGTCTGGAAAGGACCCGTGCAGTGGCGTACATCCGACGGCTCAACATAGAAGAAGATGGGGATGATGATGCGATTCTTCTGGTACTTGCACTTCAGCATTTGGTCCAATTCCATGAGGCAGCTCTTGCTGGACCCGTAACCCCGGGAGATGACGGGTATTGATATCGTGGACTGCTCAATCGCCTGGATCAGCTGGGGGTAGATTTCTTCCCCTCTCTCCAGCTCTTCCTCGTCCCTAAATACGCAAATCCCAACATCAGTCAAGCCGGTGTACAGGAAATCCGCAAAGCCGCAGCGCGTGTCTGGCCCTCTGAAACTCAGGAACACTTCGTAGTCTGGCCGCCTAGACATTGATGAGGAAGGATGGGAAAGGTGACTCGTGTCCATTGTTTGTGCAGCAGAGCTTAAGAAAACGTAAGAAGGAGCTCGGTCACTACGGATGCGCGCGTACTCTTATTTTGGTCATGGACCATCATCACACTTGTAGACCAGGGTTGACGTGGTTTTGGGAGACCAAATGGACTGTTGACTGGTCGGTGGCGGTGGCGCTTTAGGATCTTATATTTTTTTTTTGGCTGATTCTGTACTGTATCCGGATTAATTTCTGAACATTTCTTACAGTCTTCTTATTTCGATGTTTTTATTTTATTTTATTTTTTCTTCCAAATGAGGAAACTATTTATGAAAAAGAACAATAAAGTCCAAAACCTATTCTTTGTTTGAATTGTAAGAAAAATAAGATAATTACCAAATCAATTTTAAACTCATGCATGGATGCTAATTCAATTTTAAATTTACCAATCTTGTTAATATAGTCCTAAGCTTTTGTGAAAAATTTTAAGGTAATCACTTCGATTAATTGCCGTTAGAAATTTCAAATGTGGCGTCCCTTCAGTGCTAATGATCCTACATGTTAAGCTAATAAATTTGAGGTACAAATTCTTAGTTTGATGCATATTTTTTTGCACAGGAAGTTATTGGTTGGCTTGTGGAACTAAATAGTATTTATGTATAAATAAGTACACTAAAAATCCTAAAATTTATCGCGAAAATACAATTAAATTTTAAACTTTCAAAAGTTACAATCAAATTCTAAAATTTATAAAATTTGTCAAATGATGATTTTTTTTTTTTTTTTTTTACTTTCTTAAAACACATGGAACCGATGTAGTACCCACCAAGCGCCACATTGAGAAAAAAACTAGAAATTATAAAAAGAAAATAAAAGAAGGATTAAAAATTAATAAAGAAAAAGAGGATAAAAGAGAAATAACAATAAAAAAGCTGACATTTGAATAAAAATAAAAATAAAAACTCCGGGCCGCCATGGCTGAATAGGCGAGTTCAATGGATCTCGAGGGACCCTTGTCCTGAGCTCGACCAAGCTCGAGAAGCCATGCTCGCAAGCTCTAAATCTCTTTTCCTCCACGAGCTTAGTGAAGCTCGAGTGGCCATGGCAGCTCTGTCTTCATCCCTCTGGTACTTCACCCTTATGTATCTCCCCAGATTCACAAACGTTTTGACAGAGGTAATCCAGTTTTCAGAGAAGCTGATTCGATCACTAGCAAATCCAAAAATGGAGGTGTATCAGGCTGTATCCATTTCTTCATTCATCCTCATTAATCGATCGACAAGTTGGGGGAGGATTTCGAAGAGAAGCCCGTGATCGACATCTCTGAAGCCACCTGCTTGCTTTTATACCAAAATCAAATCTGCAGACAGAAGTTACTGCTTGAGGAAGAAAACGAGGAAGACGAAGATTCTGACTTCGAATTCACTTGGCTCAACACGGGTGGTTTGCCCGTCTCGGCCGACGTCGTCTTCAACAGCGGGTAGATCCCGCCCGGTTTCCCTCTTTTCAAGCGAGACCTCATCTTTGCCAAAGTCCGAGCCTTTGCTGTCGTCGTTGATTCTTTGGCTGCCTAGGAAGAAGCCGTTCATGGAAGCAAGTGCCGTTGGCGGGCTAGATGAGTCACAGGGGACTTATTGCAACTAAACCGTGCGAATCACGGAGATGTTAGCGGTCATGTAATTCTTTAATGCGGAAATTAAAAAATGAGGATCTTTGATCTTCATTATTTTTCACAACAAGAAGACTGAAAACATTATTTTATTTATAGCAGTATTATTAAAAATAATTATTGTAGAAACCGAAGAGATGAAGAAATTCGATTATTTCTCTTTACCCACTTTTCTTTAACGTGTATTATTTGATGGAAGATAAAGTACAATGTATATTCTCATAAGTGAAAAGATGACTAGACTCTATTTGTATAGACTATTAATAGGTGCCTACCATTAAAGCACGCTCTTACTTTATAAGAGCCGCATTTTTCAAAAGAATTGTAACTTCCTGATAGGAATTACACCTTTCGACAGAAGTTGCAATTTCTCCTAACTAATATTTCTTTTATAGCATTTTCATTAATTAATAATATCACGTGGGCCACGTTAATTCCTACAAGTGACGCCACCCTCGCTGGGGAGTTGTCGGAAGAGCGACTTGACCAGATCCTTGGAACTGTGGTAGTTTGGAGACTTCTTGCCGCGAGCAAAGCAATGGGCCAATGGCAGGGACTCCTTCATGCTAGCCACTCCTTGAGCTTTGTCAAGCTCGGCCGTTCATGGCTGCTGGAGCTTTTTATTTTTTATTTTTTAATAGCTTTTTCTTTATTCTTACCCTTTTTTTCTTTTATTCTCTTTTCTCTTTTTAATTTTAATTTTAATTTTAAACTTTAAGTTCTTTCTAATGTGGCACCCACCAAGCAAGTGTCTTAAAACGGTAATAAATTCCACTGGCTAAATTTAATAGGGTGAAAAAAAAATTGAAGGAGCAATGTTTGAGAGAAGGAAAATTACACGTCATGACTTAATCGAAGATATGTAGGTTGTTAAAATGTTGATTTTTTGCCTAGGGATAACGAGGAATATTTGTTTGATCGGCAAAATCAATCGTATGTATAGCTGGAAAAGAGCATCGGTGACTATACGAGGCTCGTTTTACAGAATTTCCAAAATCAAGCAAAATCGATGCATGTTTCAGAAGTCAACCCCTCAAAAGCAAGCGGAGCTGCTTGAGCTCGACAATGGCACCATGATATTGAGATCTTACACTTTTCATCTCAAATGGTAGATGATTATGAACTTGAACGTTCTTTTCAAGTTAGTGATGATTTTTGTGATAGCAGAGAGATTGAAACTAATCCAAAAATAATCATGAAATCGCGTTTTTCTAGATAAAATAAAAGTTGTCGAAGAAGAAATGCTATTTTTTTTTTTTTTTTTTTTTTTGGAAGTTGACTTTGTGATGCCTAGAATTGTCAAATCTATCTCTAAAATTGGGAAATTTGTTTAAAAAGTCCCAAATCAATTACACTTTTATTAATTCAATCATTCACTTTTCAATTTTGCCAATTGAATCCGTTTGGCTAATTTTGGCCAGAATTCGCTTAAGTGGACACTGCCCATGCTTCATGCCAGCATTAATATTTTGATTTTTTTACACTTTTTACTTTTTTGAATATTTTATATTTATTTCTATTTTCTTTTTTTTTTTCTCTATTTTTTTCTTTGTCAATGAGGATCATTGATGGACCATTGTTGACTGTGCAAGCCTCGATGGAAGCAAAGGCCCTTGACCACGGCCAGCAAGGCCACGATGTTCTCACCCAAACCTACGCGGCTTCGCAAGGGAGGGTTGCCTATGACCCTAATTGGCGAAGGAAAAAAAAAAAACACAAAGAGAAAAAGCAAAGAAAAAAGGAAAATAAAAATTTAAAATTCAAATTTAAAAAAATATTATTATATCATAAAAAGTTATCCATTATTAGAGTGAGTTATGGCACATGAGATGACCGATGCTCACGTTAGTAAATTTCAGTCAAAATTGACAAAATTAAAATGTTTATGATTAAATTTGTAAAAGTGTAATAGGTTTATAACTTTTTGAACAATTTTCCTACCAAATTTGGTTGAATCTTTTCTCAAAGCAAGAACTGTTAGTTGATTAGGGAGATGCGATTCCAAATTTTGAGAGGATTACAAGAGATTTGCTTTATGATTAGATAATCCGGCAATTTGAAAACTGATACGGGTAAACACGAGTCGCAACTTGTAACATGCATGAAGCATAGAGAAAAACTCTCAATTTTCTATTAATTCATAGGTTAAGCCCATTACAAAAGAGTATCACACGAATATAAATTCTGATGATTCAGTAATGAAAGAAACTTAGAAAGCTATTCAAGAAAAATAAATAAAATCTCTGCTATCCGGCACCTCATTATTCTGAATATCGATGAACATTAATCAAACTAAGGGGCAACTCCGGTAGGCTTTGAAGGTCGTCGCATCTGGGGACGCCGATTTCCTGGAGACGAGAGAGGCTGGAAATACTTGGACGAAGGCCAGAAATCCCAGTGCCGGACAGTTTCAGGCTTACCAAAGACGATAATCTCCAAATGTCGTCGGGGATTGTCCCATTTAAACTCAGGCAACCCGAGAAATCTATTTCTTCCAACTTCTCCAAATTCAGTATAGCTTCAGGAAACTCCTGTATGAAAGTACGGCTCATCCTGAGCACTTTCATATCTTTCAAATTCTCGACTGAAGGAGGTAACTTATCAATCAGAGTGTAAGATAAATCCAGGAATCGCAGTGACCTGAGCTTCCCTATTCCATCTGGAAGATCATATAGACTCTTGCAGTTCTTCAAAGAGAGTGTTTTTAGTTGCTCCAGCGATTTGATTGACTCCGGGAGGGTACGGATTTCAGAGTCATCTAGAGCAAGATGTTTGAGAGACTTTAAGTACCCAATCGAATTGGATAAATCAGTCAGGTATTTACAATTGCAAGCACTGAGAGTTTTGAGCTTCGTCATGGAATCCTCTCGGAAATCAATCTGTGAAATGGAAGATCCATCGATTAGCAGCTCCTTCAAGCCTCTCATGGGACCCGAATCTGGTAATGTACGAAGAAAGCTGCACCTCCTCACATTCAAAGAAACCAACTTCTCCAAATTACCAAATGATGGATGGATAGATTGTAACATATAGCAATCTTCCAGAATAAGTCTTTCCAGCTCCATTGAAGGAGGAAATGTTGGAGTGGTCATCAATCGGGGGCAACCGGTGAGTTTCAAAACTTTCAGTTTCCTTGCCTGCAAGACGGACAGGATATGAAACAGTACTTGTTTAGTTCCTGAGAAATTCTTCATCAAACGAAAAAATGCATTAAGATAGTAAATTCATTCCATACCTGGTTAAGCAGCTTCCAACCTCTCCACTTTCTGTCAACCTGACTCTGCGACAAGTCAAGAATCACCAAGTTTTGCACATTCAGATTTAGCAATTGTTTGTCAAACTTTTTAGCGCACCCTTGCCAATCAAGCCACCTTAAGCTCGAAAGACGATCCCCAAAGTTTCCCCGAATTTTAGCCCCATCCAGCTTGAGGAACCTCAAGCTCTGTAAACCAACAAAATGATCACATTCAAAACTCATATTCCTTTGAAATCCGCCTGCAAAGTCCAGCCCAAGGGCTTCAATTGACTCAGTACCCTGTCAATCAAGCAAAACAAAATTAACTTAAAAAAATGGAGCTGTCTTTCAGCATCACACTTGATGAATAATTGAACGAAAAGGATCAATAACGTTATCAATTGACATCTAAAGAAGAACAGATGTGGTGCAGTGCTTGCAGAAGTTACCTTCCTTCCTATTAGTACATCCAGTGCCTCTTCATGGTTCCACAGCCTACTGCGCTTGCAAGGTTCTTTCTTGTTTTCCCTCTTGACAATTTCCCTGCCAAAGTTCTTCAGTATTTCACGCATGCGTAGTTCTTTATCCTCTCCAATTTCTATCAAAGACATCGCTTGAAGAGATAAAATTGAGGTCGTCGGAGAAAACTGAAGGTCATGCCACATGTAATAGGGGATTCTCTTGTCCATTCTGTTGACAAAGCATGCTACATCAAGAAATATCTGCTGTGCATTCTCATCTAGGGTAGTGTAACTCTTGAGGAAGGCTGCTTGGACACTCTCATCAGGAGCTTCTTTCAATTGAAACAGTTTTTCCTTCCACACTTCTTTGCTTTTTCTGGACAGAAACTCACCAACCTCCTTGAGCGCTAAAGGAAGCCCGTCAGTAGCAGCAATGATTTTTGTTGACAGCTCCTTGAATTCCTGAGGGGGAGAATCCGTTCCAAAAGCATGCCAACAGAATAACTTCAGAGCTTCATCCTGGTTCATCGGTTCAAGCAAAACGCTTCCCACCCCAGTGATATTTTTAAGTACGTCTTTTCTGCGGGACGTCAGAATGACCCTGCTCCCTGGGCCAAGACAATCAAGCTTTCCAGCTAATGCGGTGAGCTGTTCATGATCCTTCACGTCATCAAGGAGAAGAAGGATCTTCATGTTGAGAAACGTGTTCCGAATATAAATCTGAGCATCGTCAGAACTATCGAACTTTAGGGCATTTCCCTTATGGAGGTGGGAAATTAGTCTGTTTTGCACAGACAAGATGCCCTGATCTCTAATTTCTTCTTGGATCTCCCAAAGAAAGCTACAGGCATCGAACAGATGATAAATTTGATCATAAACATATTTGGCCAGGAATGTCTTACCCACCCCGGGGATCCCATATATTCCCAAAACCTTCACACCTGTGTCCCCAATTTTAACCGCTTGCCCATAGCGGTAGTCAACCTCCAGCTTTGCCATTATGCCTTGCACATGAGAGTCGACTCCCACTAATTGTTTCGTCCCAATTGGTTCCTCCTTCTTCAGCTTCTGTGAAGCTTCGCCTACAATTTGCTTTATGAGCTTGCCATCGGACCTGCCAAATGTAATTGGAATAAAAAGGACAAGGAAGAGAAAGGATTTAGAACAGAAGAAAACCTATTTGTACGAATGCAGCCGTTGTCATAGTTAGAATAACTAATAATCTCAGCGCAAGAGTAGGCAGGACACATGAGAAAAGTAATCTCAGACCAGAGCGTGTCATGGAATTCGAAAATTTTCACAACTTGTAAAAAGACATGAAGCGAAATGGAAACAAATTATTGATTTTCTATTAATTCAAAGTATAAGCTCATTAGAAAAGAGAATAATACGAATGTAAATGAAATCTCCTACGGACGCACCCAAAGACATTGATCAAACTAGAGGGCAACTCGGGTAGGCTCTGAAGATTGGAGCATCCGGAGATGTGGAGTTCCCGGAGATGAGAAAGACTGGACATACTTGGAGGTAGGCCAGAAATCTGAGTGTTGGACAGTTTCAGGATTGCCAAAGACGACAATCTCCCAACGTCCTCTGGGATTTTTCCCTCTAAACTCCGGCATAATGAGAAATCTATCTCTTCCAGCTTCTTCAAATTCAGTACAGCTTCAGGAAACTCTCGTATGGAAGTGTCCCTCATCCTAAGCACTTTCATAGCTTCCAAATCCTTGACTGACGCTGGCAACTTCTGAATCGCAGTGTCAGATAAATCCAGGAATTGCAGTGACCTGAGCATCCCTATCCCATCTGGAAGATTGGATAGATTTCTGCAGTTCTTCAGAGACAGCGTGTTCAGCTCTTTCAGCAATCCAATGGACTCCGGAAGGGTACCAATTTTAGAGCCGTCTAGAACAAGATATGTGAGAGACTCTAAGTACCCGATTGAATGGGATATTTGAGTCAGGCTTTTACAATCGCGAGCACTGAGGATTTTTAGATTCCCCATTGAACCTTCTTGGAAATCAATCCAAGCAATGGCAGTTCCATCGATCACCACCTCTTCCAGGTCTCTCATGGGACCCAAATCTGGCAATTCACAAAGGATACTGCAGTTCTTCATATTCAAAGAAACCAACTTCTCCAGATTACTAGCTGATGGATCGATGACTGCTAAATTTGAGCAACCCTCCAGAATAAGTCTTTCCAGTTCCATTGAAGCAGGAAATTTTGGAGTGGCGATCAATCGGACACAATTAATTAGTTTCAAAACTTTGAGTTTCCTTATCTGCAAGAAAGACAGGATATCACAATAAATTTTGAGTTCTTGAGAAGCACGTCGTCAAATGAAAAAATGCATGAAGATAGTGAATTCTTTCTGTACCACCACAAGCAGCTCCCATCCTCTCCAGTCTTGGTCAACCTGACTCCCCGACAAATCAAGAATCACCAAGTTTTGCAAATTCAGATTTAGTGATTTAATGTCAAAAATCTTAAAGCACCCTTGCCAATCAAGCCACCTTAAGCTTGAAAGACGATCCCCAAAGTTTCCACAAATGCCAGCCTGATCTAGCTTGAGAAACCTCAAGTTATGTAAACCGTCAAATTGATCACATTTAAAACTGATATTTCCTTTGGATCCTTCACGAAACTCAAGCCCGAGGGCTTCGACTTTCTCAGTCCCCTGTGAATCAAGCAAAACAAAATTTAATTAAAAAGTTGGAGCTGTCTTTAGCATCACACTTGACAGAGAATTGAACGAAAAGGATCAATAACTGTATCCATTGGCATCTAAAGAAGAAAAGATGTGGCACAGTGCTCGCAGAAGTTACCTCCTTTCTTCCTAGCACATGCAGTGCTTCTTCGTGGTTGCAGAGCCTACTGCGCTTGCAAGGTTCATTTCTGTTTTCATTCGTGACAATTTCCCGGCCAAACTTCTTCAGTATTTCATGCATGCGTAGTTCATTATCCTCTCCGATTTCTATGAAAGACCTGGCATGAAGAGCTTCAATTGATGCAGAAGGAAAATACTTACAGTCATCCCACATGTAATAGGGGATTCTCTTGTCCATCCCAATGAAGAAGCATGCTATATCAAGGAATATCTGCTGTGCCTTCTTATCCAGGGTGGTATAGCTCTTTTCCAAGGCTGCTTGGACTCTCTCATGAGGAGCTTCTTCCAATGCAGTCAATGTCTCCCTCCACGCTTTCTTCTTTTTTACAAGAAACAGAGATGAACCGATCACCTCGAGCGCTAAAGGAAGCCAGCCAGTAGCAGCAACGATATCTGTTGACAGATCCTCGAATTCCTCTCGGGGAGTATCCGTTCCAAAAGCATGCCTACTGAACAATTTCAGAGCTTCATCATGTTTCATCGGTTCAAGGACAAAACTTTCCGTACCATCAACGTTTCTAAGGACGTCTTGTGTTTGGGATGTTAGAATGACCCTGCTCCCCGGGTCAAGCCAATCAAGCTCTCCGACTAATGAACTGAGCTGTTCATGATCATGTACATTGTCAAGGAGAACAAGGACTTTCATGGTGCAAAAGTTATTCCGAATATGAAACAGAGCTTCCTCAGAAGAATCAAACGTTTTGGCATTTCCTTTATCAAGGTCGGAAATTAGCTTGTTTTGTACAGACACGATGCCATGATGTTTAATTTCGGCTTGGATATCTCCAAGAAAGCTACAGGCATCGAACAGATGATACAGTTGATTATAAACACATTTGGCCAGAACCGTCTTACCAACCCCAGGGAGGCCATATATTCCTAACATCTTTTCACATGCGTCGCCAATTTTAATCGCTTGCCCATTGAGGTAGTCAACCTTCAACTTTGCCATTATGACTTGCACATGAGAGTCGACTCCAACTAATTGCTTTGTCACAATTAGGTCCTCCTTCTTTAGCTTCCGCTGAACTTGGTGGACAATTCGCTTTACGAATTTTCCAGGAGACCTGCCAAATGTATTGGATTAGAAAGGCATGGAAGACGAGGATTGAAAGCTGAAGAATCCTATTCGTGCATGATACTGCTGTTTTTTTTTTTTTTTTTTTTTTTTGGTATTGGAGGAACCGGCTTGTAGCCGACAGCCGCGCCGTAAACCCTCAAGTGACACTTAAGCAGGAGGACCCACCACCCCTGAGTCATACTTAATATACCTAGCGCCTCCCCTGGGTTTTGAACTCTTCACCTCTTCGTTGAGGATCAGCAGAGTCTTATCCAGTGGAGCCACCGCGGCCGGTGGTTGATGATACTGCTGTTGTCATTGTTATAATAACAAAAAGTGATTGTACATAAACCTATTTAATTTTAACTCAAAAGTAGGCAAAACACGAGAAAAGTAATCTCAGGCCAGAGCGGGTCATGGAAATTACACTTCCTTGTGGAGATGGTGTCCTCCAACTCTCCCATCCGACGGAAAGCAGACATCAAGCGATCAAGGAAAATGGCATCTCCGCTACGGTTCCTGTGCTCATCCAGAGCCCTTTCGAAAGGGCCACTGCAGTTGCGTGCATCTGACGGGTCAACATAGTAGAAGACGGGGATGATGATGAGATTCTTATTGTCTGCGCACTCCACCATATTCTTCAATTCCAGGTGATAGCCCTTGCTGGACACATACTCCTCGGAGATGATGGGTATTGATATCTTGCACTGCTCTATCACCTGCTGGGCTTTGCCTCTCTCCAGCTCTTTCTCGTCCCTAAAGACACTAATCCCAACATCAATCAACATGGTGTACAGGAAATCCACAAAGCCCCTGCACATGTCCACCCCTCTGGAACTCAGGAACACTTCGTAGAGTGGCTGTCTTGACATTGATGGGGATTGATTGGTGACGTGATTAATGTCCATTGTGTTTTCTTTGTTTTGATTTGTGCAGTAGATTTTGAGAAAACGTGCGAAGGAGCTCGGTTACTACTTACGCGCCCGTACTTTGGATGGACAATCCTCACGCTTTTAGAACGGAGTGGGTTTGGTTTTTGGTGAGCAAATGGACTGTTGACCGGTCGGTGGCTCCGGACTAGTTTTAAACCTTTTTATCCCTCTTATTCTTTCAGTTGTTTATTGTCTTTTCTTTTTTTTCCCAAATGACGAAACTATTTGTTAAAAAAAGAACGATAAAGTCCAAAAACCTATTCATTGTTTTGTTTGTGAGGAAAAGGAAAACATCACCTATTGATGATAAATGGAGTCCACGACCTACTATTTTAACAAAGCATTTAGAGTCCACCAATGGAATCGAGCACCATTTGAACCAATAGAATGTCATGGCCATGCCAATTGAATTACATATATCTACAAGCATGCGTCAAAAATAGTTATTAGGATATGTGATCACGCTATATGCTAAACCAAAAGTTTAAACAATAAGATGATGGATGACGGCACATAAGTGTTACATGTGCCCACCATCGTGCCTTTTGGCCTTTCAGATGCTCCAAGTACTGTCAAGCACCTAATGAATAAAATATGTAGGCCTTTCATTGAGAGTTCTTTTACTGTACATTCAACGACTTTCTTATTCACAATAAGGATAAGGAATAACACGACACATCTCCTACAAGTATTCCAAGCTTTGAGAGAGCAAAAATTATTTGCTATGTCACTTGTTGCCTTACAAGGTAATTTTCCTTGGCCATGTGATGACTAGCTTAGGAATAGAGATGGATTCTAGTAGATTGAAGCTATCACTTCATGGCAAACGCTGCAAAGGCTTCATAAGATTCGAAGCTTCACGGCCTCTCTTCTTTCTACAGGACATCCTAAAGAATTTCAGTTCCATTGCTGCACAAAATTACTGAATGCTTATAAAGAGAGTGGCCTTGGCTGAACGGAAATGAGAGCTTTGAGCTCTTAAAGAACAAAATAATTGAAGATCCAGTGTCAAGGCTCCCAAACTTGGATTTGGTATTTGAGGTTCCTTACAATTGTTTAAATGTTGGCATCGGTGTTGTGCTCGGTCAAGAAGGGGAAAAGTACCAAAAAGTTCTAAACCTATGATATTAGTACCAATTCAGTCATAAACCATTCAATTTGACTAATTTAATCATAAACCTTTTCACATAGGCACTTACTTACTTCATTCGGCCACTTTTGGTCAGCCGACATTGACGTAGACGCCGTTCAACTTGTAAATGCTGACGTGGCAATTTTTAAATAATTTTTTTATCAAATTTTTATTTATTTATTTATCCTTTTCCTTTTGATTTTCCTCTTCTTCCTGTTGGCCTTCTTCTCCTGCCACTAGGTGAGAATTGCGAAGCCCTTGCAGCCGCTGGCAACGTAATCATTGAGTTCGTAGTTGGATTGTAGAAGTACTATCAGCTGATGTCTAGTATATGCTCGAGCTTGAAATGCCGAAAATTTGAGCTAAATTAGTGGATGTGTCTAAGTAAGGTTCTGTTCCGATACAATCTCTGATTTTGCTAATTTTGTACTGACTTGTGTGATGTAAATTTCATGGGCATCCTTCACGAAAGTCGTCCCTTATTGGCTGTTTTACAACATATTTTAAATTCATATTTTTCAGACTTCGTATGAAAAAATATATTTGAAAAACGATCGAGTATGCAATCTATTTTTCACTGCGACTGAACTGACCCTCTCCAGTTGCCATTTTTCACAGAATTTTCAGTCAAGAATTTTAGTGAGCGTCTTCATGAGTACATTCTTAACTACCACATATAAATGGAGTTTTTCGAAATCGTTTAGTTGTCGAAACAATGTTCTTTAGGGTCGTTTTACTTACTAGAATGCCCTACTGTTTCAATCCGGTTTTTCAAAAATTATATATGCTGTACCAACCAAATTAGACTTTGAATCCCTCATGGAAAATGTCCCTTTGGATCTTGTTTATCCTATGCTAAATTTTCACAATTTTTTAAACCCATTTACCTAGATAACAATTTCAGTTTCCAAAAGCGTGTGAACACCATTGTAGGTTGAGTTTGGGGACTTTGATATGGAATCCTTCTTGCAATTTGTTTGATATAGGTACAAGTGAGTTTATATTAGTCTAGGGGAGTATAAACGACTAAAGATTCGTTAGATTCACTCTTGAGTTTCCTTGGTAGTAATAACGTCAATGCCTTTTTAAATTGAGTTATGAAATTGCTGCATTATGCTATAGATGTGTGACTAGGAATGCTGTCGACCCTTGGGATGACGAAGCCCTAGGTTGTAGTAGGGATGGCTGGAGAGGTAACAGGGTTCCTCCGGATGCATAGGAGGTGTAACACGGGTCCCTCAGATATCATCGCGATACCAGATGAGTGCGAGATGCCTCGGGAGTAATGGGGTTCCCCAGAAGGTGATGGCACCATGGATTTATATAGAATATGGTCTTAGTACCTTTAAATTCCATTTGAGTTACTGATTACTTGTTTGGAAAAGCTACTTGTCTTATTGATCTGCTATGTTACTTTTGAAAAAGGTTTTCAAGCAAGTTGATTTGAAAATGATTTCCTATGCTTTATGTTGAGGCTTTCCTTCTTAGTACATTAGTTAATTTATGTAATATAAACAGGTGGACTTTCTACTTGCTGATTTCCTATGCTTTATGTTCAGGCTCACCGGTTGTTGATTATTCTTTTTCAGATCAATGGTAAACATTCCGATTTTTCCCGCCTCTACCTCCATCACTTGTGAAGTATCGGTAAACCTCACTTGGGACTTCTCTGAATTCGTTGACCCGAACTTTCTAAACGTCACGTTCATTCGATGCATAGCGGTATTGTCCGTCGATATAGGTGCCCCGACAAGCCTAGTACTCATGTGTTTCCTGGCGGTTTATGAATGCATAGGAGGACAGGTTGTGGGGCCAATCCCACATTTAGGTGATGGTGGAGGGTGGTAGTATGACCGACTAAGGCAGGGGCAAGAAGGTGAAGCGGCATTTTGAAATCCACACGATGACTTATGGGCGTACCGATGCCGAAGGATACGTAGTGGGGCATTTACGGGCTGTTCTAGGGTCGAGGTGATGCCATGGGTATATGCTTGATGTAGTTCAGGATGACTAGTTTTTGAAATCCCCAACATACCGACCATGTCACCTAACATAAATAAATAAAGAAATGAAATGCATTAGCTTGGTTCATATTCCTCCATGCGTTCCTTAAGTCTTCTATGTTCTGGATTATAATTATTGGTCTAAAAATGCTTCCACATGCTTAAAAAGGAGGAATAATTGGATAATTACGTTAGCCGTGACGTATTAGGGATGTCACACGTGGGCCTTGCCCATTGCTAGCGAGGGCTTCATGGCCCTTACCCAATGGCCGGCGAGCGGCTGAGCAAGAGAAGAAGGCAAAGAGGAAGAGGAGGAAAAAGAAGAGGAAAAGGAAAAAAAGAAACAAAAGGAAAAAAAATTATAAGAAAATTCAAAAAAGAATATTTAAAGATTGCCATGTCAGCGTTCACTAGCTGGCTAGCACCATGGTTGGCCGGTGTCCACGTCAGCTAATTGGTCAAAATTGACCAAATGAATTAAATTGGTACCAATGTCATGAGTTTAGGACTTTTTTTTTTTATTATACTTTTCTTGTCAAGAAGGCCGTCACGTTGCCTTTTTTAGTGAAAAACTAAATGATGTCAATCTTAAGTATTCAACCTATGATATAAGAGTTTTATGCTATAGTGAGTGCTCACAATCATTTGCTAACAAAACAATGTTTTTTGTGCTTCGACCATGAGGCACTTAAAAGTGCTAATATTATCACATAGATGGGGTGAATAGGTGCAAAAACAAATTAAGCGAATAAAAGCAATAAAAGTTCTTTTCTTCAAATAAAGTCGACCGATGCCAAATTTCTTATATAAATTCAGACTCAAATAAGATATTTTGGAAATTAGCAGAATTCAGAAAAATATTGCAACAAACAAATTAAAAGAGTAAAGGGAAGAGAAAATTAGACACGAGATTTATAGTAGTTTGGTTTAGATTAAGCCTACGTTCATTCTCCCATGCTGATAGCCTTCTAGTTGAATTTCACTAAGGAATCAATAGAGAATTACAACGATTTTAGGACGATCACTCAGTGAGGAGTTTCTTTTCTCTCACTAAGTCACTCCTTTGGTGTTTTCTCTCTTGAGTACAATATTAAGCACTACCAATGAAGAACAAACAATTGGAAAGGCTTCAAACTTTGGAATTTTAATTCTCACGCACTCTTTCAAATGAACTGAATGACCTCCTTAAATACTTCTCTATGCCTTTCTAACCGTTGACACTTTTCAGAGGAAATTCTTCAAATCAACCCGTTAGACAGAATCAATTAAAGAAATTTTATAGCTGTTTGAAGACTAAGGTGAAAATCAGATGATCCCGATCGCCCATACAATAAGAATATAGGTTTTCATAAGTAGATGCTCCCAAAAAAGAACTTGTCTTCGAAATTGATTTTGTCAATTTGTGATTGATTTCAGCAATATATTTAGAAAAGGTAAGTGAGATTCCACGCTAGAAAACCAAATATATCTTGCACGTATGAATCCTTATTGAACGATCAATAATACTTGAATCGATTATATCTCCGTTCTTGACTTGCGTTCAGTCTATATCTTCGTCGAGTGGGAAAGATTTCTGATGTAAAATAGATTTTGACAGCATTCCATAATATAACACAAAAGTCTAATATTTCTTAGGGTAAGAGTAAGAATAAGAGAATGAAAGTTTTGTCAACTTCAAAACCTTATAGGAGTTTTCTCAACAATCTCGCCATTTTTTATGGTGACAAAATTTTTATGCAAATTTAATCTTAATATGATAATTATATACTGCATAACAACATTTTAGCAACACATGATAATTTATAAAGAGAACGGATAATAATACATATAGTAGTAGTTTGCATCCACAAAGCACATAAGTCTTATCAGTTTTGCAAAACACATACCAATACCAATCAAGGTTCAAACACAAGTTCAAACACAAGAAGTTATGCAAAACACAACCACAAAAATAAAATGAAAAGATTCAATTTGCATAATCTCTCCCCCTTTTTGTCAATAGTAAAAAGATAAAATCAGTTAGGCATAAAAAGAAGACGAGTCGAAAAACGATTAGGGTTGTTTAAGAACATGAACAAGTCGGAAATCCTCCAAGGACTGCATGATCTCCTCAAGCTTATTCAGGCATTGATGATAAATAGCCTCCACTTTCGCCACATTTTGCGAAGCCTGCTAATTCAAAGTCTGAACCTGAGTATCAAGAGATTGTACCTTGCCTATAAGGAATTTTGAGGTAGAACTAAGAGCAGCATGCAACTTTTGAATTTCAAACTCCATTGCATATTGTGGAGCCTTAATCTCTAAGAGGAGTTCTACTATTTGAGGATAGTTTGCTTCCAGTTCTATTTGGGCACTATCTTCAGAAAAATTGTACTTGTGGAGTATCCAGAAGTGAAAGAACATCAACCTGAACATGTGTACTTCTTTGCTCGCCTTGAACATTAGTTTCTTTCTCTAAAGCTTTAGGTGAGACTTCAGGGAAATGGGATGCAAAAACATCTTTAGGATCTGAAGGGGAACGACTGATGCCATCACTAGCAGTAGGTTTAGTAGTGGGAGTTTTCTCACCTACTCCTCTTGTTTTGGTGTCTTCAGTTTGAGAAGTAACTTCTTCCTCTTGAACATTTTCTTTTCCAGCACGGGTTTGGTTATCAATTCCCGTTTCCTCAACATTCAGTGCATCAATTTCCCTAGTATTTTCTCCTTCCTTGTCAGTCACATCATGTTCTTGGTTCACACCAGCATCTCCATCTGAGTCATCATCCTCAGTTTCTTTCACTTCAGCTTCTTCACCATCACTCTCTTCTTCCGGTTCTTTTTCACTTCATCTTCTTCTTCCTCCTCTAACTCAGCGAAACCTTGAAGATTACGTAAGGCAATAGCAGTGATTGTCTCATCATCATCTTCCTCTTCTTCATCCTGGAGAAGAATAGATCTTTTCCTTTTTGGTGTTTTTGAGACAACACTCTTTCCTTTGCGTTTCTTCTCAGCAACAGATCCTTGCCTGATTTTGCTAACATATTCTTTCTTTAAATAATCAAGTGCTCCAAAGAGGTCTTTCAATCGCATCTTTGATATCATTTTCAATCCAATTTGCATTGGAGCAAGAGTTCTAGAGCAAAGCTGAGATGGTGGTTGAATCTGAAAGTGTCTGAAGAGTCTGGTTATCAATGCAGAATACGGCAGTTGTCCTTTTCCTTTCATAACAGTCTTGTACATGTGCAGAATGATAGTATAAGGGAGTGAAAATGCAACACCATTGTAGATTGCCCACATCATCTTTGCTTCGAATATGAAAACATTAGTCTTTGAAGTAGCCTTGGGTTTGATGTAATTGATGACTATCTTATGTAGCAAGATATTGGAAGCGGACATTCGAGAGTAAGTGATACTCCCACTAGGAATTTTGTCTCTTACTAGAAACTTTGTGATCTGTGCATTAGACACATTAATGGATAGGAATCCACTCATTTCTACTCCCAAAATGTCAGCCAACAGATTCACATCTACATAAAAATTCTATCACACACAATAAACTGAATATAAGTAGGATCCAAAACAGACATATTAGGATAAAAGTATGCCGTCAATTCATGGTAAGCTTCGACGTCTCCACACAAAACTTCTCCAACTGAAGTTTGGCAAACTTTTCCCTCAAGTTAACCTTGATGGAATCTAGAAAATCAAAATCCATTGTGCAAGGGTTGATAATCCCTATGTTCAGCATTTGAGCGAAAACCTTCTTGTGATCTTTTGAACGAAACAATTTCGTCTTTTCTCCAGTGATTTATGTCGCAACACCAATCTTTGGTTGAAAATTCTTTAAAATCCTTTCATCATCATCCTTGTTTTCGGGCTAACCTTCTGCTCCAAAACAAGGATCGAAGGAAAATTCGAAAATTTATTTTCTGCGGTTCCAGTTCTACCAATCCTAACTTCTCCATGGCTCTAAAAAATGGGGTTTTATTTCCGTAACCATTTTCTTTTAGAAAATTACTTATGAAATCCATAGGGCTTCCTTCCAACTTCAAAAGTTTATAGTGGTTAAGGAGTACCTCAGGCCTTCTTACTAAAATGAGGGTTGCATCCTTAGTAACTTCCTCATCTGCGGAGCGGTGAGGAGAACTTCAAGGCAAAATCTTCACCGGTCGGATCGGACCTTCAAGAGCATTTTGAGGCCCACAACTAGCAATATGAGAAGATTTCCTTTGGAATGACATTGAAGTAGACTTGGAGGACTTCGACGACATGTTTGTGTAAGAATGAGTGAAAAAGCTGTAAAGGATTCGAGAGAGATTTCAAGAGAGATGAGGGTTCGAGATTTAGGGTTTGAAGACTATCTGTAATCGTAAAAGAAAATTCCAAGAGATTTAAAGAAAATGAAGTACAACAATTGAACCATCATAAAAGGAAAATGCCCTTTCAAAAAATTCAAAAAAGTAACTGTCAATAATTTTCAAAATCAATTCTGAAAAATTAGCAAAGATAACACAATTTCTAAAAATATAAAAGGCAAGTAATAAATTAAGAATAAACGTACTTGTTCAATAAGGAAAGAAACTTATGCATCCAAAATTTAAAATAAAACTACCTAAGTTTGGAAGACATTCAGATAGATGTAATTTCCACATGTTGATATGTTGAGTGTGCTTATCCATAGACTTTAGTTAGATGGAAGGGTGACATTCAGTTTTTCACAAATGGACTTGAATAAGCCCTTCTCCAGTGGCTTGGTAAAAATATCTGCCAGTTGATTCTTCAAATCGATAAATTGAACATTGATCTCGCCATTTTGTACATGGTCTCCTATGAAATGATGTCGAATTTCAATGTGCTTTGCTCTTGAGTGAAGAATGAGATTTCTGGTAAGATTGATCGCACTTGTGTTGCCACATCTGATTTCAGTGCATGATTATTCTATTCCAAAATCTCTTAGTTGTTGCCTAATCCACAGAATTTGTGAACAGTAACTTCCAAGAGCAACATACTATGCTTTTGCTGTTGAGAGAGCCACGATATTATGATTTCTTGAGAACCACGACACTAACATTTGTCCTAACAGTTGACAAGTCCCTGAAGTACTTTTCCTGTCAACTTTACAACTAGCTAGATCGACATCAGAATAACCAAGTAAAGTAATGACGTGCGGACCCCTCAAGTGCCATAACTTTGGCCAAAGGGACACTTAAGTGCCATAACTTACGAAAGGTACACTTAAGTGCCAAGATCGGAGTAAAATGGATCACTTGAGTGCCAATCCGGCCAAAGTTCGGCCAAAATGCCGACGTGGCATTTTTCCGCGAAGCACATCCAAAACGACGCTGTTTTGCATGCTGACGTGACGAAATAATGCAAAAACGACGTCGTTTTGGCTTGACGTGGTAAATAAATTAATAAATAAATAAATTTAGTTAAAATATTAAAAAATAATAATTTTAAAATTAAATTTTGTTAAAATATTTTTAAATAATAATTAAAAAAAAATTAAAAAACTCTAAAAAACTTTTAATTTTTTTTTTTTTAAATTTTTGTTTAAAAAAGGAATGGGGTGAGGCGACGAGGGATCGGCCCTCGGCCCGTCGCCGCCGCCGCCGCCGGGAAGCGCCGGCGACGGCGGGGGAGGGTCGGCTGGGTTGTTGGGCCTTGGCTAGGGGCCGACGACCTTAGGCGACCGACGGCGAGGGCTCGCGAACCCTCGCCTCGATCCGGGGCGAGGGTCGCAGCCCTTGCCCGGATCTAGCGAGGGTCGAGGGTCGCCGGCCCTCGCCGCCCCGGTGGGCGGCGGCCCTTGGCTTGGCCGGGCGAGGGCGGGCGACCCTCCCCTTGCCGTCACCGGCCCTTCCCTGGCGGCGGCGGCGGCGGCGGGCGAGGGTTGATCCGTCGCCCGCCTCCCACCCCTGTTCCTTTTTTTAATATTAATTTTTAAATATTTTAACTAAATTTAATTTTAAAATTGTTATTTTTTAATATTTTAACTAAAATTAATTTTAAATAAATAAATAAATAATTTTTTTACCACGTCAGCTCAAAACGACGTCGTTTTTGCATTATTTCATCATGTCGGCGTGCAAAACGGCATCGTTTTTGGCGCGCTTCACTTGGAAAAATGCCATGTCGGTGTTTTGGCCGGACTTTGGTCGGAGTGGCACTCAAGTGATCCGTTTTTCTTCGAATGTAGCACTTAAGAGTTCCTTTGGCCAAAGTTATGGCACTTGAAGCATTCTTTTGCCAAGTCTCCTCCTTTTGGATATCACAGACCTAGCTTTGGATAAGTCGCAATATATTTGATAATGCATTTAACGGCACTAAGGTGCGACTCTTTAGGATCAGATTGAACTCTAGCACATATACACACA
Organism: Eucalyptus coolabah; assembly: GCA_014182585.1. Lineage (NCBI taxonomy): Eukaryota > Viridiplantae > Streptophyta > Magnoliopsida > Myrtales > Myrtaceae > Eucalyptus > Eucalyptus coolabah. The sequence continues at coordinate 63,571,286 of CM024624.1, forward strand.
CTTAATAGAATATCAGGTCGAGAGGCGGTGAGATAAAGAAGAGAACCAATCATGCTTCTATATAGCTTTTGGTCGATTTTCTTTCTACCTTCATCCTTATCAAGCTTTGAAGAACTTGACATGGGAGTTTCCGTTTTCTTGCAATTTTTCATTTCAAACTTCTTGATAACATCTCTGGCACATTTCTCTTGATAAATGAATGTTCATTTCTTCAATTGTCTAACTTGTAGACTCGAAAAGAATGTTAATTCTCCCATCATGTTCATTTCAAATTCTTTCTGTATTGACTTTGAGAACTTCTTGCATAGATTTTCATTAGAAGATCCAAAGATTATATCATCTACATATATTTGAATAAGTAGAAAATATTTTTCTTCCCTTTTAATAAACAAGGTTGTGTCAACCTTCCCTTTTTCAAAGCCATCTGTTATCAAAAACTTATTTAGCCTCTCATACCAAGCTCGAGGTGATTGTTTCAGACTGTACAATGCCTTCTTCAATCTATAAACAAAGTCTGGTTTTCTGGGATCTTCAAATCCTGGTGGTTGTTCCATATAGACTTCTTTTTGAATAAATCCATTTAGAAAAGGACTTTTGATGTCCATTTGGAATAACCTGAAATTATGAAAACACACATATGCAAGTAGTAGTCTAATTTCTAACCTGGCTCTAGGTGCATAAGTCTCATCTTAGTCTATTATTTTCTCCTGTGTATAACCTTTTGCCGAAGCCTTGCTTTGTTTTTGGTTACTTTGCCCTTTTCATCCATCTTGTTTCTGAACACCTACTTTGTTCCAATCACAGATTTGCCTTTTGGTTTAGGAATAAACTCTCGGACATTGTTGATGATGAATTATTTGAGTTCTTCCCGCATTGCTTCGTCCAGCTTTCATCAAACAATGCTTCTTCTACTTGTTTTAGTTCTATTTATGAGATAAGTGCTAATGCACCGAATATTATTTTTCCTTGGATTTGGTGCAGATTCCTTCTTCTAAATTGCCAATGATGAGTTCTTTAGGATGACTTGACTTGTGCTTCCAGTTGTTGTTTGGTTTGTCATTTCCTATTGGGATCTACTGATCTTCTATTTCCATTGATTCTTCGACTTCTATTTTAATTGATCTTGATTTCTAGAAGACTGATGTCTTTCAGGGGAATCAGACTTTATTAAGTCTGAACTGGTTCGAGACTCTTCAAGTTGAGTCGATCGGGTTGGTTCTGAATACTTTCTTGAAATATGACATTCATAGATTCTTCAGCAGTTTGAGTGTTCTTGTTGTAGACCCTGTAAGCTTTGTTTGATATAGAATAACAAAAAATATTCCTTTATTTGATCTTTCTTCAATTTTCCAGATCGATCATTTGCATTATTCAAGATAAAACACTTGCAACCAAATACACGAAAGTAAGAGATGTTTGGCTTCTTCCATTTATACACTTAATAGAGAGTCTTCTCTAAGATGAGTTTTAAAAATACCCCGTTAATTATATAAACTGCTTATGCCCAAAAACGAGAAGAAATTTTACTTTCTATTAATAGAGTTCTCGGCCATCTCCTATAACAATTTATTTTTCCTTTCCATAACTTTGTTTTGTTCTGGGGTATATGGAGAAGAGAAAATATATTGAAGACTACATTCGTCACTGAAATTTGCAAAGTCTTGATTTTCAAATTCTCCTCCATGATCAGTCCTTGTGCTTGAGATAAATAACATTTTTCGTTCTCGAACTTTTTTGGCAAACTTTGAAAAGTAAGAAAATGTTTCAAACTTATTTGCCAAAAAGAAAACACAAGTGAATCATGAATAATCTTCCACAATTATTAAATAGTATTTCTTTCCACCAATACTCTATGTTCTTGTTGGTCCAAAAAGATCCATATGAAGGAGCCGCAAGACACAATTGGTAGAAACTTGATTTATTGATTTAAAAAAGTTATGACCTGTTCTCCCAAAATACATGGAGTACACAATTCAGACTTCTAGTAGGCCATTTTGGGAAGACCTCGAACCAGCTTCTTAGAAGAAAGTTTAGTAATTTGTTTCATAGTCACATGTCCAAGCTTGCAATACTAGAGATAAGTTTCATCTTGAATTGAAATGAGGCACTAAGAGCTCTCTAGACTTATGTCCGGGAGATAAATATTGCCATGTTTACGTCCAAGAAAGGATTGAGATAAATCTCGACCGACTCCAAAGCAGATATCTTCTTGAAAATTGATTCTAAATCCTATATCACACAGCTGACTTATGCTCAGAAGATTATAATACATTTCATCATTTTTGCCTTTCTAGCTTTATGAAACCGCTTGAATCTCCTGTCATATACCTAGAACAACTACTATCCAAGTATCATTTACTTTTCTTTTAATAATAACCTACGAAGATGGAAATCTCAAACTTTCTTTGGTACCCAAATTTTCTTGAGTCCAATAGAGTCAATTTTAAAAACAGTCTTTGTCTAATTCTTCTTAACAGTCTCTCCAAACTTTAGAACATTCATTCTTAAAATGTTATGAGTTTTTACACTTAGAACATTTAAGAACATTCCGCCAACAGGTTTTACAAAAACTTTTTGAAAATGATTTTTGTAAAAAGACTTTGGAGGTCTTTGTCTAAGTCTTTCCTTTATTTTGGGAAAATCAATTAAAGGAGTTGTTTTATTGTTCATACCCAAACCAGATTTGTTAAAATAGGGTATTTGAGCTGAAATAATTTTTTCAACTTTTCTGATCCTTTGGAAAACTTTTTAGAAATATATGAAATTTCTTTTTTCAAACAAACATTTTCTTTTGAAAGAGAATTAGCATTTGCTTTCAGACCATCAAAATCCATTTTCAAATTCTCAAACTTTTCTCTCCAAGAGTCATCCTATTGCCTGAGTTTTGAATTTTCCTTTTCAGTTCGGAAATTCTTTTAAGAGAAAATGTGAGGTTGAAGCAAAGTCCATCTATATATTTAGAAACTTTAATAGGAATTTCTGAGTGACTTACCATGATTTCCTTATCAAAATTTGAATCTATGTCGATTTTGAGTGAGCTATCGATAGATATTTGCAAATTTCTCTTCGCTTTCCTCACATTTAGTATCACTCTAGGTTTCTACTTTAAGAGCTTTCTTGTACTTCTCATACTTTCCTATTGACACCTCATTTAAATTTAGAAAATAGAAATAGAAGATAATCTTTGCTTAGAGGGAAGTTTTTAAAAATAATTTTGAATTCAAAAACTCAATTATGTGATTTTGGAGCCACTTCGTTGTTGAGAAGTTGAGCGAAAATCTCCACCAGCGGAAACGAATTCGAGTTTTCACTTTATAAATAGAGGGTGCGAGATGTGAAAATGTGGGGGGGGCTTCTCTTTGTCTTTTGTCGAAAGAAAACAAGAAAAGGAAAAGTCAAGAGAAGTTTTGCTTCTGTAGAGAGAGAGAGAGTGCAGGGAATGTAGAAAGTGAAAAGAAAGGAGAAAAGTCAAAAAGGGGGAGAAAAGAGAAGGTACGAGAGAGATGACGTGAGGCAAAGCAGAAAAGTGAGAGTGAGGGAGATGTGTGAGGGTTCGACAGAGAGAGATAGAGACAAGTGAGAGAAAAAAAAGAAAAAAAGAACACTGTTCTTCTTCCCGGGCACCCGCCTACCATTACAACGTTTCAATAGCCCGTGCCGCGCTTCTGCTATCTCTGCCATGCCCGCACCCGGCAGTCCGCCTCTACCCAAGTTTCGGAAGCTCGCTACCGTGATCGACCCCCCGCACAGCATCTCTACCGCTCACCTCCATAGTCGCGCCGCGCCCTCCGTGTACATCATCGTCGTTGCAGCACTGAAGCCGCCTCTCGCTGTGACACCAGTAGCCGTGCCTTGAAGCACCACAGTGCTCGAGGCTGCACCGGTCATCTCCTCCGCAAGCCCACACCGCCGGTCACCAAGCTACACCGCCGGTCCCCGAGCAACAACGCTGCGCTTCGGCCTATTCGTCGCAACTCCCTTTGCCGGACTACCACCATGCCTCTAGGAGCTTTCTTTGCTATTCCCGCAGCTAGCACGACGCCAGCCCACACCGGTCGCCGCGCCTCCTAGCCCTTGTAGCAACTTGCGATGGCAACACCGTAGCAGCTCAAACCAGATTTGCACTCGCTGGAATTTACTGCCTGCAGACCGACGGCTCCTCCTCACCGGCGCATCGCCGAGCCCCCCTACGCCAGTTACCGCGACCCCTGATCAGCCCTGATTGTGATTCTGACGCTCGCCAAGCATCGTGCCACCGCACCTGGAATCCTCTACCCGCGACGCCCATAACCGGTGGTCCGAGCTACGCGCGCCCGATGCCCGTAGTGCACCTCACCGCTCCACTCGCTGTCCACCAACGCCGCCTCACCACCACTTGCCTTCAGGGAGTCCCGACGCCGACTTGAAGCTCCGCCGAGCCGCAACCCGCTCCACTCGCGCCCGAGCACGAGCACCTTGCTACCAGTAACCGACAACCCGCTGCTCTCCTCGCCGCACCTTCATTCTACCCAAGGTCCTCCCCTGTTTTGTTGTAGGTCTACCTCGCCGGACCTCCGACGAACAGCTCAACCCCTCGGTGAACCACCATTGCAGGCTACCACTTGTGTCGGCGCCACCCCTCGAGAAAGCCGTATCAGGAATAGGTAAAATTCTTGGCTAAATTTAGTTCGAATATTCGAGCTCATAGTTTTTTTTTTTTTTTTTTATATTCTAACTTGATTTGTTTTGATTTATTTTTATCATTAGGAAATTTGTCATATTAAGTTATGATAATAAAAACTATTGACCCGCGATACGTCGGGTTAGATTTTTGATTATTTCGACTTTTTATGGCAAAATTCATGAATTACTTTGCATCATTGATTCATATTAAAATGCCATTGATTTACATGGATGGATTTTTATTTTGGTGTGTTATTATTATTTGCTCATCACATATCATGCATCATATTAGGTATTTAGGTCTATACACATTTCACATTTGAAGCAACGCATTTTAGTTTTTAAGATTCATGTAGAATTAGGATGTTTTTCCTTTAATAAAACCAAAACACAAATATATATATATATATATATATATATAATAAAAATAAAAATGTTATTTAGGTTGTATATATTTCATAATGTGCACACCACATGTTGCGCTTTAGTTAGTGGGTCATAGGTTAATGCTTTACTATTCTCGTCGTGTAATTTTTAATAAAAAGAAGCCGAAGATTAGTATTGCATCATTATCTTTTAATAAGAATTATTAAGTCATTTAAAAAAAAAAACACAAGAAGGTCATTTGCTTGGTTAGTTAATAAATTAGTTTATAATTAATCCCATTTCATGTCATCATTGTTAGTGTAGGTTGCATACGTGTAATAAAAAAAATCATAAAAAATCATAAAAAGAGCATGCATATAGAATTACCACGTCATTCATCCCATATCATGAAACACATGCATATTTAAGATTATATAAATTAGATTGCATACATATAGTGATAGTTCAAGTTATGCCATATGAATTGCATTTCACATGTCATTAAAGTAAAATCCATGCATATTAAATTTAGATCAAGATTGCATATAATTAACATTTTTAAAAGAAGAAGAAAAATTATGTGTCATGTCATTTAGAAATCATGTTTAGGGCATTCATTTTTATTAGCATTTTTTATTGAATGTTATTTTATTGATTGTGCACCCGCATGACCACCATTGCATGTTAGTAGCTTAGGTTAAAATTAATCAACATTGCTTGCAAAATATTTTGAAATTAAAATAAAAGCACCGAAAGGGCGTTAGACTAATCTAGCGTAACCATGTCCCCAGATTTATTGAATCTCTGGTTCGCGAAAATAAAGTATTCTCTCATACTTTATTTGGATTTCTAATCAACCCTAATTGATTAGTGGCGGCTCTGAATTGAGTATAATTGCATGTTTAAATAGATTAATTTCTTAACATCAAGTCGCGATTGTAGGACTTGGGAGGGTCCGTGCCAAGTCTTCGGACTTAGTAATCCATTAGCCTTCTTTAAGTAATTCACCCTCGGGAAGGTCGCGACAACTTGGCAACTCCGCTGGGGACAGAGTTAAAACTCATAGTGGACATAGGCTTGCGTTTTTTTTTTTTAAATATTTTTTTGGCAGCATGGATACTACGTATGTCCCTGATTTAAGTGTTAAATGTTCTTGCGGATGGGAAGTATAAGGGGAGTAGTCTTTGTTAACCCTTGTTTTGTAGGTTGGAGTTAAGGATGAATGGTTGAATTTAAACTATAGAAGTGTTGTTTGCAATTAAACTGTTGTGTATGTTTTTATTATTTTTAGCACTACACTATTGCACACACAACCTACTGCTGGACCTGGGCTGCGATAGTATTCTTAGGATGGTGTTGAGAAGGATACTTCCTCTAAAGCGAGATTGCTATATAGAGGTTGACCTTCTCTTCCCCGAAAGTTCTTCATGGTGTCGAATGTGTTTGTTTATATTCGCGAGACTGCGTGATTATTAGGCATTCCATTTGACTGAGCTGGGGTTAGGAGGACCTGACACGTTAATGTGAGACTGCAACGGTCAAATCATCCTCTTAGCTCCATTTTGTTAAGCCATCTAGATAGAAATCGAGTCTCACATTTCATGCGTGTGTCTATGTGATTGTCATCCCTTCCTAGTGAAAGTAAGTTGTTTAAATTCTCACTTCTGCAATTTACTTACTTGCAATTTTGTTGGTCCGTGACATTAGGTTTCGTCGTCGGTCTTATTTTATATGCAATGGGGAGATCCAATGTTCAATTCATTCCAACTCCCAAGATTGAGCTTAGAGGGTGGTGGAACAAATTAAGTAAAGAAGGTCAAGATTATGTGGAGTCGATACTGGGATGGCTCATCCCTCTTTTGGATATCGGAGTCCATAGTGGTGTTTTGCAAGCTATATCACACTTTTGGTGTCCCGAGACGGTTACATTTATTTTTGGTAAGAATGAGCTAACTCCAACGCTGGAAGAGTATAGCGTTATCATAGGAATACCCCTTGAGACTGAACTTGTTAGGCCACCTCTTGGTATGGAACCCACATCGATTTTATCTCAATTTCTAAGAATTAAAACTGATGAGGTTAAGAAAGTTTTGAAAGCTAATTATAATGCATGCCCTTTCTCCTTTTTGGCTAATCATTTTTTAAATCAATCTTCAATGCGCCAAAAGAGTAGAACATTCATCTTAGCATTCTTCGAACTTATAATCTTTCCTCATCGAAAAAATGCTATTGATCCTTCGATTGCATGGGTGGTCAGACAAGCATGTGCTGGCATGAATTTTATAAACATGATCTTAGCTGAGACATTTTTATCCCTCAACCGTTTTAAACAAAATGAAGAAAAAATCATGAATGCCTCTCCTGAACTTTTACAAATTTGGTTTCTTTCTCACATGAATTAGTTTGGTCATTTCATGCGTCGAGGTGAAATTGATAATTCTAGTTACCCAATAAAGAGATTTTCAATCTTAGAGAAAAAGTATATCGAAAAATCATTTTCCGATTTTGTGACTTTTCTTAAAGATCCAAATCTCAAGGGCTTCCTATGGTATGCTAAATGGTTCCATGTCAGCATGGCTCGTTTCTCTCACAAGACAGATAATCCAATTCCACTGATGGGAATTACTAGTGCAACATCTTACTATCCTTGTAGAGTGGCCCGCCAAAGTATGAGTGCTCCAAGATATCCCACCTCCTCTCCGAGTGGATCTGTTTCAAGCCCACTTCGTGCGCAAGGATCACAAATACCTCGATGAGATCGAGCGTCTTGAAAATGCATGGAAGGAATGCCATCCGGAAAAGATAGTGGTGCCTAGAAGATTGAAAGGAAATGAGAGGATTTTTCATGCCTCGATTATTATATCCACCATCACGAGATCCCTCAAGCTCTACTTCCCGTGATACCCGAAGTGACCATGAAGCCCACTCGTAAAGCACAAATTGAAAATCTTGAAGAAACGGTGGAAAGGAAAGAAGCTCGTATTTCTAAGTTGGTTCGACAGAACAAGAAGTTTCAAAAGACTGTGATCCCCCAATTATATATAGAAAAGAGTTGCTAGATTTAGAAGTTTAATTCTAGCTTTATGATGTTATTTCAATTTCTTAGATTGATGTTTTAGGAATTTAATTTCCTAGGGATTTATTTTAATGTTTTAAGTTGATGTCTTTGGAATTTGATTTCACTTAATAAAATAAGCGATTGACCGTTGTCATGGGCCAATCTCATTTGTTATGATACTTACTGTATTATTTTACATTGATAGGTGACAACATGGCTCACCCAAGATCGCCAATCCGTACTCGTTCTAGAGTGACAATGGCTGATAACACCGAACAAATGCGTGTTACCGAACCAGCTTGCGTTGCTGCCCTCGAATCGGAAATGAAGCAAGTCCTAAATGTTCTTGAGTAGCTCTCTAAGCAAATCGATTCTCTCTAGGCAAACACTGCCCCACCCGCCCGCAAGTTGAAGTGGTGTTACCACAAAGATGCTCCCATGGTTGATCCGAGAGATAAAGGCAAGAATACGACCGCAGTTGGGCCATCATCCTCTGATGATGCCTCTAGGGTTAAAATTACTGACGTGCCTCAAATTGTTGTTGATGAGGAGATACAAGTGATATAGCCGGCTGTACCGAAGACTGAGCAAGAAAAACGCTTAGCGAAAATCGAGGAGAAACTTAAGCAGCTACAAGGTTCATTTAGCCAAGACCCAACTGATTTGTCCCATTATGCAAAAATCAAGAAGCCAAAGAAGTTCAAAATGCCAGACTTTGAAAAGTATGATGGCACCTCTTGCCCGAAGATCCATCTGCAGACTTATGTGTTCAGAAGACCCAATATGTTGATAACATCCCTTTGATGATTCAACAAGCAAGCTTGACAGGACCGGCGCTTCAATTGTACATTATGAAGAAGATTAATCTGCTGGAGACTTGGGAGGATTTGACTGATGCCTTTTTCAAGCAATATAAGTATAATATTGATGTCACTCCATCTCGAGAAGATTTACTTCGCACTGAAAAGAAGATGACAGAATCTTTCAAGGCATATGTCACGAGATGGAGGATTGTAGCTGCTTAGATAACTCTAGAGCCAACAGAAAATGAGCTGATGGATTTGTTCATGAAGACACTTCCGCTTGAATATTGAAATTGAATGCTGGGTTCGATCACTGAGTCATTCAATCAACTAATCCTTGTTGGCGAGCGAATTGAAGTAGCATTGCGTGATGGATGGGCGTCTGATCAAACCAGCTCATATGGGAGAGTCTCAACCAAGAAGGATAAGGAACTTGTAGCGGTGGTTAATGTAGCTTATGTGCAACCATCTCGCCCTACCCCGAACACCCATCAAGGAGGAGCACGACCATTCTTTGGCCAGCAGAAGAACTCTTCCAGGTGTCAATTTACGCCTCTTCCTAAGCCATTGTCAAAGATCTTGCCAACCCTTCAGAAGAAAGGATTACTCGCTAAGGAGTCTAAGCGACCTATTCCCAAGCGTTTCCCCAACTATGATTCTTCCAAGACATGTGCTTACCATATGGGGGAGGTAGGGCATTCTTTTAAGAGAAGATGTGAGGTTGAAGCAAAGTTCATCTATATATTTAGAAACTTTAATAGGAATTTCTGAGTGACTTACCATGATTTCCTTATCAAAATTTGAATCCGTGTCGATTTTGAGTGAGCTATCGAGATAGATATTTGCAAATTTCTCTTCGCTTTCCTCACATTTAGTATCACTCTAGGCTTCTACTTTAAGAGCTTTCTTGTACTTCTCATACTTTCCTTTCTTTTTTTTTCAGCAAGGAACGATTAGGCTTAATATGTCACTTTTTCTTGCACTCGAAGCATATTACATCTTTGCTTGTTTCAACCTCTTCCATTGGTCACTTATGGGAATTTTGCTTACTTTGCTTTTTCCAATTTAGTCCTCTTCATTTCTTATTCAGTTTTATGAATTTCTTAATCATAAGGGCCAGCTCCTCATTATCCATGTCATCATCGGTATTTGTGTCATTAGAATCAACATTAGATTTAAGTGCAATTGACTTCCTACCTTTTGGATCCTCATTCTCATTGATTTGTTCCACTTCTATGATTGAAGAGTGCCTATCAGCTCGTCAACGAGAGAGAGGCATGATCCTTTGAGTTTCCCGATTGAAGTCTTCACATGATTCCAGTCTTTTGAAAGTCCTCACAGTAATTTGTTGGCTTTCATTGGACCAGAAATTGGTTGATCTTGATAAGTCAAACCATTTACAATTTCAGTGAAGCGACTGAACATATTACCAATAGACTCTCTAGGCTTCATTCTAAAGGACTCATATTGTCTAAGTAGAATGTTTATCTTTGTCTCCTTTACGCGATCAGTCCCCTCATAAGTAACGTGAAGCCTATCCCAGACTTCTTTAGCTATTCACATGAAGAGATTCTGTTATATTCAGTGGGAGACAAAGAACAATATAAAAAGTAAATAGCTTTAACATCAAGAGTTTGTCTCTTGGTAATTTCAACTTGAATGGATTCTTCAGCATCTTTTCTATCACTTCTTTTCCTTTGTTTGAAGCTAATGCTACCTTTGGATTGATTCCTCTTTCGACAACATCCCATTTCAGAGGATCTCTAGATCTTACGAATGCCTTTATTTTGTTCTTCCACATATTGTACTCTTTTCCATCGAAATAGGGTGGTTTGGTGTTACTCTGTCCTTTAACCAATCCTAGAGCCAAGTTACTAATCATAGAAGATCTTTAATTTAAAAGTAAAAATACTTCAATAAAATAAACACCGCAGCTCGATATCAATTGAAAGTACTATTATTGCCACCTAGAAATGGGGTGAATATGTGTAAAAACAAATTGAGCTAATAAAATCAGTAAAAGTTGTTTTCTTCAATCAAAGTCGACCGACACTAGACTTCTAATATAAATTCATATTCAAATAAGATGTTTTGGAAATTAGTAGAACTCAAAAAAAATATTGCAACAAACAAATTAAAAGAGTTAAGGGAAGAGAAAATTCGACACAAGATTTATAGTAGTTCGGCTTAGATTAAGCATACGTCCACTCTCCTACGTTGACAGCATTCTGGTTGAATTTCACTGATGAATCAATAGAGAATTACAACGATTTGAGTACGGTTACTTAGTGGGGAGTTTATTTTCTCTCACTAAGTCACTCCTTTGGTGTTTTCTCTCTTGAGTACAATATTAAGCACTATCGATGAAGAACAAGCGATTGGAAAGGCTTCAAACTTTGGAATTTTAATCCTCACGCACTCTTTCAAATGAACCGAATGACCTTAAATACTCCTCCATGCCTTTCTAACCGTTGGCACTTTCTAGAGAAATTTCTTCTAATCAACCCATTTGTAAGAATCAATTAAGGAAATCTTATAGCTGTTTAAAAATTGAGGTGAAAATCTGATAAGCTGGTTGCCCATATAATCGAATCTAGGTTTCCATAAGTAGATACTTCCCAAAAGAAACTTGTTTTCGAAATTGATTTCATCAATCCATGATTGATTTCATCAATATGTTTGAAAAGGTAAGTGAGATTCTCCGCCGAAAGCCAAATATATCTTGCACGTATCTTGAATCCTTGTTGAACGATCAATATCTTTGAATCGATTATATCTCTCGTTCTTGACTTGAGTTCGATCTGTATCTTCGTCGAGTGGGAAAGATTTCTGATGTAAAATAATCTTTGACAGCATTCCATGATATAACAAAAAAGTTTAATATTCATCGGCGTAAGAGCAAGAATAAGAGAATGAAAGTTTTGTCAACTTCAAAATCTGATAGGAGTTTTCTCAACAACACTCACCCCATTTGGTTCAGCTTTTGGGGAAATATCATTGGAAAAATGTAAATACCTTTGGGCTAAAGAGATTGTCTAAAATACAAATAGCGTTTGGAAAATTATAATTTTAAAGTGCATTGGAAAACGACTTTGGCTTAAATGTGTTGGAGAAATCTTCCTGAGTATTTTGAAGCCGACAAAACGTTTCCATCGGTCTAGTCTAAAGATTTGCAGACTCTATTAATTAAAGTCTGAAGACTTTCGGACTGCCAGACTCAAGACTCAAAGTCTATTCTCATTGACAGTTTCTAATCCGTCGAAGAAGGGCTATCCTAAACTGGGTGTTTCATTAAGGATTTGACCTTATCGACTGGAGAAGATTTCTTGGCTGGATATGACATAACGGAATCCTTTATTTGATCATGTTTGACTCGGAGATTAAGGATCCGATGATTGGCAAAGCATACTTGGAAGATTCTACTTATGGAAATCGAGATCCCGATTGTATGGGCAAGCGGGATTGATGGGCTATCGACATGTTCCTTTAATAGCTCGAATGATCTTCCTATTTGATTCCGTCCAACGGGTAGATTAGAGGAATTCATTTGGTAAGTGCCAACGGGTATGATGTCATAAAGGAGTATATAAGGAAGACGTTCCATTTGTTGGAGTGGGTGTGCGATAGAGGAATTCCAAAGTCTGAAGCTCTTTGTTCTTAGTTAATTCATTTGTTGAGTGAAATCTTGTACGCAAAAGACAGTCTATATCTTTGAGAAACCTTGAGGAAGTGTGGTAGAGTATCTACACTGTGAAATTCAGCCAATGGGCTGTCAGTGCGGAAGAGTGGACGTAGGCTTGTAATAAGCCAAACCACTATAATCTCTGTGTTCATTTACTCTTCCTTACTCTTTTTACTTTGATCATAATTCATTTTTGCTAACAGAAAGCGAACTTCCTTCTATTGTTTATTTCGTATTGCTCATCACAAAAAATTATTATACACCTATTCACCCCCCTAGGTGCTTATACTAGCTATCTTAATTGATATTAGAGCCTGTGTACTCACTTTGTTTGAAGTGTTTTACTTCAGAGTTAAAAATCTATGGCTAGTATGTTAGCTCCAGGGCGGGTAAAAGGGCAAAGCAATACCGGACCGCCTTACTTTGATGGAAAGGATTACAACATGTGGAAAAACAAGATGAAGGTGTTCCTAAGATCAAAGGATCCTCTGGAATGGGGTGTTGTAGACAAAGGAATCATTCCTAAAGCTGCACCTATCTCGGAGAGAGGAAAATATACTGTTGAGTCTAGTGAAATGACTCAGGAAGAGATAATCAAGAGACAAGTTCTTGATGCAAAAGCAATTTATTCCTTATATTGTGCTTTGTCACCTACTGAATATAACAGAATATCTTCTTGTGTTACAAATAAAGAAGTCTGGATAGATTACATATTACCTATGAAAGAATCGATCGAGTGAAAGAGACCAGAATCAACATTCTCCTCGGTCAATACGAAACCTTCAAAATGAAATCAAGAGAATCTATAATTGACATGTCTAGTCGTTTTATAGAAATCGTGAATAGTCTTGAAAATCAAGGTCAACTAATTTCTGATCCCATGAAGGTAAACAAACTACTGCGTGGACTCTCCAAGAATTGGAATCACATAAAGACCTCAATAAGAGAGACACAAAGAATCGTGCCACTATCTCATGATGAGTTGGTTGGGACTCTTCGGTCTTATGAAGTGGAATGAATCAATGAAGACGAAGATCTTAAAGGTAAGAAATCCATTGCATTAAAATCTAATGATGATTCCGATGTTACAGATTCTCAAGACGATATGGATGATGAGGAGCTTGCTCTCATGATAAGAAGATTCAGAAAGCTGAACGAGAAAAGGAATAAGATTCAATCCAAAGAAACAGAGTTTTCAAAAGCAACGACTAAGTCTGTTGAGGATGATGAATCAAACAAAGACGTAGTCTACTTTGAATGTAAGAAAAATGGACACATCAGACCCAACTGTCCTCTTCTGAGGAAGAAGAAAGGAAAAGCTGAAAAGTATCGAAAGGCTCTTAAAGTAGAAACCTGGAGTGATATAGAGTGTGAAGAAAGTGATGATGATTATACCAATATATGTTTGATGGCACAATCGGATTCAGATTCAAACTCCGAGATAGACTCGGTTCGGACGGTGAATTTGAGGTGAGTAACTTTAAAATCCCTATTAAAGTTTCTATATACATTGATGAGTTGTGTTTTAGTCTTAAGACTTCTCTTAAAAGGATTTCCGAACTCAAAAAGGAAAACTCGCACTAAAACAACAAGAAAATATTTTGAAAGAAAAAGTGAAATGTTTAGACATGAATGTTTCTTCTCTTAAAGAAAGTGAAAATAATCTTTTAAAAGAAAATGCATTCTTGAAAAATGATATCTTAAATATTTCTAAAAGATTTTTATAGGATCGAGAAACTAGAAAAAAATTTTTCTGTTCAAAGACCTTATTTCAATAAATCTGGTTTGGAAATGAATGCGGAAACTATTCCTTTAATTGATTTTCCTAAAGTGAATGAAAGAATTAAGCAAATACCCACAAGAGATGCTTACAAAAATCATTTTAAAAATATCTTTGTAAAATCGGTAGGTCGCAATGCTCCCAGATATTCAAAGTGCAATAGTGCGAGATCATTTTGAAAAAGAATGTCCTATGATCCGGAAACCTGTTAAGAAAGTATGGGCAAAAACCGCATATCATACTAACACCAATGGACCCAAGAAAATATGGGTACCAAAGAAAGTTTGAGTATCTTTTTAAATGCAGGTCACTATCAAGAAAAAGGTAAAATGGTGTCTGGATAGTGGATGCTCAAGAAATATGACAGAGAGATCCAAATTGCTTCATAAAGCTCGTTCAAGTAAATGGTGAAAAAGTCTCATTTGAAGGAAACAACAAAGGAAGAATTGTGGGATTCGGAACTGTAAAGATTGGAAACCTCACAATCAGCAATGTTTCCTTAGTGGAAGGACTCAACTACAATCTGCTTAGTATCATTCAGCTGTGTGATACCGGTTTCAAAATCAACTTTCAAGAGGGAATATGTTTAGGAACCAAAAGTAAAGATTCTACTCAACATTCATAGGTCGAAGACATGGAAATATCTACCTCTTGGATGTGAAACCGGATGAATCGCAATGTCTAATCTCAATTCAAGATGAAGCAACCTTATGGTACGAAAGCTTGGGCATATCAATATGAAGCAGATAGCCAAAATTTCAGTAAAGAAGCTTGTTCGTGGATTATCCAATCTATCATACCAAAAGTCTGATCTATGTACACCATACATATTGGGAAAGCGGTAAGAAATTCCTTTAAACCAATAAATCAAGTTTCCACTAATCGTGTACTGCAGCTTACGTATATGAATCTCTTTGGACCAACTAGAACTCAGAGCATTGGAGGTAAGAAATGTTGCCTAGTAATTGTGGATGACTACTCACGATTTACTTGGGTATATTTCCTGGCAAGTAAGTCTGAAACATTCTCTTACTTTGAAGATTTTGCTAAAAAGGTTCAAAATGAAAAATGGTATGTTATTTTAAGTATAAGA
This sequence comes from Eucalyptus coolabah, assembly GCA_014182585.1. Taxonomy (NCBI): domain Eukaryota; kingdom Viridiplantae; phylum Streptophyta; class Magnoliopsida; order Myrtales; family Myrtaceae; genus Eucalyptus; species Eucalyptus coolabah. The sequence goes on from CM024624.1 coordinate 63,586,730, forward strand.
ACAGATCATGGAGGTGAATTTGAAAATCAAGATTTTACAAAATTTTGTGATGAATTTGGTTTTCAGCATTTGTTCTCCTCTCCATATACTCTAGAGCAAAACGGAGTTGTGGAAAGAAAGAATAGGTCGCTTCAAGAAATGGCTAGAATTCTTTTAATTGAAAGTAACATCTCTTCACATTTTTGGGCTGAAGCAGTTTCTACAGCATATTATATTATTAATAGAGTTTTTCTAAGGCCTATTCTAGAAAAAACCTCCTATGAGTTATTCAAAGAAAAAAAGCATATAATTTCATATTTTCACGTGTTTGGATGTAAATGCTTTATATTGAAAAATGCAATTGATCGAGTGGGCAAGTTTGAAGAAAAATCAGGCGAAGGCATCTTCCTTGGATATTCAACCATAAGCAAAACATACGAGTCTACAACAAGAAGACTCAATATGTGGAAGAATCAATGAATGTCAAATTCCAAGATTCTATGCAAAATGAATCTATTCAGACTCTTCTTGAAGAATCTGAACCTGCTCCGACTCTTCAAAGTTTAAATCTCATGAAGTAGCTCAAACTTCGAAAGACCAGCAACAAATGATTGTTGAAGATTCAAATGAAGGAAGTGATCATCAACCCGACAAATTAACCAGCAACTGGAACCATAAGTTCACTCATCCCAAAGATCTTATTATTTGCAACATTAATGAAGGAATTCACACAAGATCCAAACGGCGCGAAGAGTCTAGTCTTTGTCAGAACTCTTATTTCGAAATAGAACCCAAAGCATAGAAGAAGCTTTATCGATGAAAGCTGGATTGAAGCTATGCAAGAAGAACTTAGGCAATTTAGTATTAATGATGTTTGGGAGTTGACTCCTAAATTAAAAGGTAAATCTATTATAGGAGCTAAATGGGTTTTCAGGAACAAGATGGACAAAAAAGGAAAGGTTGTAAGAAACAAAGCAAGACTCGTGGCCAAGGGATATACGCAAGAAGAAGGGATAGATTATGATGAGACTTACGCACCAATAGCAAGGTTAGAAGCAATTAGATTATTACTTGCTTTTGCTTGTTATAAGAATTCATATTATTCCAAATGGATGTCAAAAGTGCTTTCTGAATGGATTTATCCATGAGGAAGTCTATGTGGAACAACCACCTGGGTTTGAAGACTTAAGGAAACCGGACTCAGTATTTAGACTCAAAAAGGCTTTATATGGTCTAAAGCAAGCACCTCAAGCTTGATACGACAGTCTGAGTAAGTTTTTAATTCAAAACGGCTTTGAAAAAGGTAAAGTAGACACTACTCTATTTATCAAAAGAGAAAGAAAAAGTTTTATGCTCGTTCAAATATATGTCAATGATATTATTTTTGGATCACTTAATGAAAGTCTATGCAAGAAATTCTCTAAGTCTATGCAGGATGAATTTGAAATGAGCATGATGGATGAGTTAACCTTCTTTCTCGGGCTTCAAGTGAAACAACTGAAGGAAGGAAATTTTATTCATCAAGAAAAATATGTTAATGATCTTGTCAAAAAGTTTCGACTGGAAAATTGCAAAAAGGCTAATATAACTATGTCAAGTTCCTTGAAGATAGACAAAGATAAAGGAGGAAAGAAAGTTGATCCGAAGCTATACATGAGTATTATTGGATCACTTCTTTATCTTACTACTTCTAGACCGACATTTTGTTTAGTGTTTGCATTTATGCCGATTTCAAGCGAGACCCTAAAGAATCTCATCTAAATGCTGCAAAGTGTATTATCAAATATACTCCATCAACTTCAAACTTTGGTCTTTGGTATACTAAAAAGAGAGACTTTACTCTTCTTGGATACTCAGACGCAGACTTAGCCAGATGCAGAGTTGATAGAAAGAGCACATCGGGTACCTGTCAACTACTTAAAAGCAGGATAGTGTCTTGGTTTTCAAGGAAGCAAAATACAGTAGCTCTCTCTATAGTAGAAGCAGAATATGTCACTCTTGGGAGTTGTTGTTCACAAATTCTATGGATAAAACAACAGCTAAGAGACTTTGGAATTGAAGATTCATGCACGAAATCAAGTGTGACAACACCAGCACAATCAATCTCACTAAGAATCCAATTCTTCACTCAAGAGCAAAACATATAGAGATTCGACATCACTTCATTAGAGATCATGTTCAAAATGGAGAAGTTTCAATTCAGTTTGTTGACTCAAAGAACCAACTGGCGGATGGATATATTTACAAAACCTTTGGAGAAAAGTCAATTTGAAGCTATTCGCTCCATACTCAAAATCTTAAAGTCTGAGGAAATTCAGACTCGGGACTGAAAGTCTAATGATATTCGACGATCAAGTTTTTCTTTCATAAGTTATTTTACTTTATTATCTCTCGAATCTCATCTCGAAAACGTATGATCATCAACCATGTTTGATCATTGCTATCTTTAATTGACGTGATTATTGCAACATTTCCTTTTTGAAAAATGAGCACTTTTGAAATGACAATTATCTAATTTTTGAAAAATGCAGTTATTTTTAAAAAGTGCATCTTTTTACTTTCTTTTATGACATTCCGTATGCCTCTCTTCGACTATCTTATATACTTGTTGTTTCTTCTTCGCTTTACTCTTAAAAACCCTAAAAAAGCATCGATCCTCCATTTCTGTTTTCTTCTCTTGTTTAATCTTCGAAAAGTTATCATCTTTCTTGGGAATGTCATGTTTGGAATCTTTCAAAGACTATGAAAGATGTCATCTTAAAGGAAGTCTTCGAGGATCGCAAATAGGAGACCACGGCAAATGCGTGAGGGGCCTACGCACTTTGATCTCACGAGAGGAAGAAGAGTCTCTTAATCGCAACAGCGAGAGCCCACAACATTCTCGCAGCGTCCATCTTCTCCATCTAGACAAGTAGGAGGTTGCTCGACAAGAAGAGGAAGAAATAATTGAAGATGCGTAACCTATAAGAGTTTCGAACCCTATTTTATCTACAAGCTTTATCGCGCTTTGAAAAGGGGTGGAACTCCTTTGAATTACATTGACGAATTTCTAAAAGACAAAGGGTACAAAAATGAAACCTTCTTTTTACGCACAATGGAACGGTTGGGAATTGCCCCTGCTGGATCGGCAGAAGAAGCAATGGCAAATATTCCAATCGATCCTCATGTTGGAGGGCTGAATCAGATAGATGGGAATGATGATGACAAGTTGTACAGTTAGTTTCAACCGAGAATGGGTGTTGCAGCAAAAATTCGGGGAAAAAGGACAGACTTGTTTCGATCGGAGGAACAAAGGCATATATACTCTAAGTTGTTGAAGCATGGGGTGATAAACCCTAGAAGTATGGATTTTGATTTCCTTGATGCTGTGAATGTTAATTTGAAGGAAAAATTTAGTCTTCTTCAACTTGAACAGGTTACATTCGACTCTACGAAGCCTATGCTGAACTCACGCATATTTCTATTCGAATCTCGGTTTCTTGGATGCGAATAGATTCTCTTTAGTGTCCGAGATCGGGACTATGTGGTGGATGTAGATATGTTGGCTAATGTCATTGGGGTTGAGAGAGGGAGATATCAACCTATCAATGTCTCTATTGCTCATGCTACGTTGGAACTTATTAAGGATAAAAAGACGAGAGGAAAAGATTTCCTACTCGAGGATGAGTGCATTTAACATTCTGCTTTACAAGATTGTCATTAATTGTCTCGGACCAAAATCTACTTCAAAGACTGATGTTTCAAACTCGGAGGCAAAGTTGATGTATGCCATCAATGCTGGGAAAATGTTTTCTCTTCCTCACACTATTATATTCCACATGTATAGAGCAGTGGTGAAGGACAATGGTCAACTTCCTTATCCATCTCTTATGACAAAATTATTCAGACATTTGAATGTTCAACCTCCACGAATTCTCTATGTTCGATTATGTGATCAAATGGTGGTGGGACTAAAAATGGTGTCTAAAATGCGTCTAAAGGAACTCAACAAGGCGTTGAAGAAATTCAAGGAGAAAACTTTTGTCAAAACTCATCAAATCTCTTCGGCTGCAAAGAGAAAAGGGAAGGAGCCCATGATTGCTCCATCCAATAAAAGAAGAGCTCTCATCGTTGAGGATGAAGATAATGAGGAAGACATCACCATTTCTACTATGGCATTGAAGAACCTAAGTCGTTTTGTTCCAGAATCAAAGGAACGACAAGAGAAAGACTCAGAATAAAGGATTGGAGAAAGAGAAGATTTGGAAGCAGAAGAGAAAGAAGCAGAGGAGAAAGAAACAGAGGAGAGAGAAGCTGAAGAAAGAGATGCAGAGGAGGAAAGATTTGAAGAAGAAGGATAAGAGGAAAGAGGAAAAAAGAGGAAGGAGAGCATGAGGAACTCTCTTCTCCATGTGAAGGCATGGAAACAGGGGGAGACCATGAGAAAAGAGGAAAGTCCTCATATCCTACTACCAGTGAAGGAGTCAGTCGCTCTCCAGCAGATCCAGAGGACATCTATGCCTCTCAATTTCCTGAGGAGGGACATGATGTTTCATCGCCCAATCTGCGTGACTATGCTGATTTGCCCTCGTTTGCCTTTACTTCATCTGATCGTGCAGAAGCCAATACGCAGACTGATAATTCAGCAGATTTTCGCAGGATTCTTGATGTTCTCTTGGAAATGCGGGGTCAGATATATGCTCTGGGATGTGAAGTTCAGAATTTGCAGACTACAGGTCAAGCTTTTTAGTTTCTTTGAATGATCAAATCCAAGCCATTTCTCTTCGATTCGGCAAATGCTAAGGGTGAAGATGTGGCACAACTGAAGAAGGACTTGAAAAAGCTGGAAGGCATTGTCCAGTCAATGAGAGATTTCCAGCTTGTTCGTGTTCCCAAGCATTCTTGATTCCATTCTCTTCCCAATCTAAACCTTTTTATGATGACAAAAAGGGGAGAGATGTGAGATTTGATAACTTAAACCTTAAACTTTTTGAACTTTTGGTTTGTTTTGATGTTTGATTTGACTTTTGTGTCTCATGTAGATTGAATTTGAGATTTGGATTTGATTACTTATATTAAGTACTTTTGATATCTTATAAATGGCTTTACTCACATGAAAGACTAACCTATATTCTGTAATTGCAGATTCTAGTGTTATCATTAAGCCATTTATCTTTATGAGATATCCATTTTTGCTTGAGTAATGTTTTGCGAGGTCAAAGTTATCCAAATCTGCAGGAAAGTTTTGTCACAATCAAAAAGGAGAGATTGTTGGAGAAATATTCCTAGAGTATTTTGAAGCCGACAAAACGTTTCCATCAATCTAGTCTCAAGATTTGCAGACTCTACTATTTAAAGTCCAAGACCTCCAGATGCTAGACTCAAGACTCAAAGTCTATTCTCATTGACAGTTTCTAATCCGTCAAGAAGGGCTATCCAACTTGGTGTTTCATTAAGGATTTGACCTTATCGACTGTAGAAGATCTCTTGGCTGGATATGACATAACGGAATCCTTTATTTGATCATGATTGATTCGGAGATTAAGGATCTGATGATTGGTGAAGTATACTTGGAAGGTTCTACTTATAGAAACCAAGATCCCGATTGTATTGGCGAGCGAGATTGATAGGCTATCGACATGTTCCTTTAATAGCTCGAATGATCTTCCTATTTGATTCCGTCCAACGGGTAGATTGGAGGAATTCCTTTGGTAAGTGCCAACGGGTATGATGGCATAAAGGAGTATATAAGGAAGACATTCCAGTTGTTCGAGTGGGTGTGCGATAGAAGAATTCCAAAGTCTGAAACTCTTTGTTCTTAGTCAATTCATTTGCTAATCGAAATCTTGTACGCAAAAGAGAGTTTATATTTTTTAGAAACCTTGAGGAAGTGTAGTAGAGTATCTACACTTTGTGGAATCAAGGGAGAGCTTTCTGTAACAACTCTTTTGTTCATAGTGAAATCCAGCCGGTGAGGGGCGGTGTGGAAGGGTAGCCGTAGCCTTGGAATAAGCCGAACCATTATAATCTATGTGTTCATTTTCTCTTTCTTACTCTTTTTACTTTGATCATAATTCGTTTTTGCTAACAAAAGGAGAACTTCCTTCTATTGTCTATTTCGTATTGCTCATCACGAAAAATTATTATACACCTATTCACCCCCTCTAGGTACTTATACTAGCTATCTCAAAATGCCGTTTGGTAAAAACTACATTTTATAAATTATTTTTTGCTAATGTTTTTAAAAAAGTTCGAAATAATTTTTCTTTTTTTGTTAAGGCTAGCCAAAACAGTTGCAAGCCGCCGGTCCGGCAACCGACAGCCTCGCTTGAGGTCGCGTGACCTCGAGTGAGGCCGCTTAAGGTCGCACGACCTTAAGCAACGCCTTAGTCGCGTGAATCCAAGCGAGCAATTCCTGGTTTATAGCCATTGAGGCAATAGTTGCTTGAGATCATGCAATCTCAGGCGACACCTGGGTCGCATGAACTCAGGCAATCGACGCTTGGGTGGCAGCCTAAGTCGCGTTGTGAAAGTTAGTATGTGCACCTAGAGGGGGGTGAATATGTGCAAAAATAATTTTTCCGAGAGAAGTGTGCAACACTAATCAACAATAGATTATGAAAAAAAAATTATGCTCTTGTAAACAAATTAAGTTGCAATCAAAGTAAAAGAGTGTAGGGAAGAGAATAAGAACATAGAGTTTATAGTGGCTCTTCTTAATCCAAGCCTACGTCTACTTTTCCCCACTGACAGCCCTCCGGCTGGATTTCACTATGAATCAAAAGAGTTGTTACAATAAAGCTCTTCCTTGATTCCGTAGTAGAGAGACTTTGCTACACTTCCTCAAGGTCCATAATCCTTGAATCAATCTTAATTTGAATAATGGATTCTGACATGTTGTATCCAACCAATAGATTTTCTTTAGTCGATAGAATCAAATCCTCAATGAAATACTCAGTTCTGAATAAGCCTTTTTCGACAATCTAGAAACTGTCAATGATGATAGACTTTGGGTCTTGAGTTTGGCAGTTCGGAGGTCTTTAGACTTTGATGGAAGAGTTTGCAAGTCTTCAAACTAGACTGATGGAAACGTTTTGTCAACTTCAAAACACTCAAGGAAGTTTTCTCCAACAATTTCCCTATTTTTTATGGTGACAAAACTTTCCTGCAGATTTGGATAACTTTGACCTGCAAAACAATACTCAAGCAAACATGGATATCTCACAAAAGATAATTGGCTTAGCAAAGATAACATTAAAATCTGCATCCACATAAAATAGGTTAGTCTTGTAAATGAGCAACTATCTTTGCCATGAAATACTAGTAGTGCTTAAGATAAACAACCGTTTAAATAATCAAATCCAAATCCAGTCCAAATCCAAACAGCCAAACACAAAAGTAAAGTCAATCAAACACAAAAGTCAAGAGTTCAAGAGTTTAAATCTCAATAAATCTCAAATCTGCACCACATTTCTCCCCATTTTTGTTAGCACTAAAAAGGTAGAGATGAAAAGAGAATAGAATTATGATTGCTTGGGAATACGAACAAGCTGGAAATCTCCCATTGACTGGACAATCCCTTCCAGCTTTTTCAAATCCTCCTTCAGTTGAGCCACATCTTCACCCTTAGCGGTTGCTTGAACTTGAAGAGTAAGGGCACGGAGTTGATCATTCAAAGAAACTGAGAAGGCTTGACCTGCATTTTGCAAGTTCTATACTTCGCATTCCAGAGCATAAATTTGTCATCGCATTTCCAAGAGAACATCAAGCACTCTGCGAAAGTTTGCTGAATTGTCAGTCTGAGTACTAGCTTCTACACGATCATATGGTGTATTGACAGATGATGGTAAGTCAAACGATCACACGATTGGGTGATGAAACCTCATGGCCTTCCTCAAGAAATTGAGAAGCATAGATGTCTTCTGGATTTGCTGGAGAATGACTTACTCCTTTAATGGTGGCAGCAATTGAGGACGTACCTCTTTTCTCAAGATCTCCCCTGTTTCAATGCCTTTAGGCAAAGTGAGAAGTATTCCTCATACTCTGCTTTTTCTTGTTCTCCTCTGCCCTCTTCTTCTTCTTCCTCAATCCTTTCTTCCTTTGCTTCTTTCTCCAATGATTCTCTCTCTCCGGTCCTCTACTCAATCTCGTGTTTGTCTTGTTCCTGTCTCTCCTTAGTCTCTGGAATAGAACAACTTAAGTTCTTCAAAGCAAGAGCAGAAATTGTGATATCATCCTCATCCTCTTCATCTTCCAAGATGAGTGCTCTTCTTTTCTTGGATAGAGTAACCATGGGCTCCTTCCCTTTCCGCTTTGTTGCCGAAGAGACTGAGTGAGTCTTGACAGGAGTTTTAACCTTGAATTACTCCAAGGCCTTGTTAAGTTCCTTCAAACGCATTTTAGAGACCATTTTCAGTCCCACCACCATTTGATTGCATGTTCGAACACAACGAATCCGGGGAGGTTGAATATTCAAATGTCTAAATAACTTGGTGACAAGTGCTGAGTAAGGAAGTTGACCTTTGTCCTTCACCATCGTTCTGTACATGTGGAACATAATAGTGTGTGGAAGAGAGAACTTCTTGCCAGCGTTAATGGCATACATCAACTTTGCTTCCGAGTTTGAAACATCGGTCTTTGAAGTTGATTTGGGTCTGAGGCAATTGATTACTATCTTGTGAAGCAAAATATTTGAGGCATTCATCCTCAAATATGAAATCTTTCCTTCCGTCGTTCTATCCCGAACAAGCTCTATCGTCGCATGACCAATAGACACACTAATTGGTTGATATTTCCTCTTTCAACCCCAATCACATCAGCCAATGTATCAATGTCTACCACATAGTCTTGATCTCGAATACTAAAAGAGAATCTATTCGCATCCAAGAAACTGAGATTCGAATAGAAGTAGGCAGTAAGTTCAGCATGAGCCTTTGTCGTTTCAGAACAAAATCGTTCGAGTTAAAGAAGATTGAATTTCTCTTGCAGATTAACATTCAGAGAGTCAAGAAAATCAAAGTCCACACTTCTAGGGTTAATCATTCCACGCTTTAGTAACTTAGAGTATAGTTGTTTATGTTCCTCCGAGCGAAACAAATATGTCCTTTTGCTTCGGATCTTCGCCGTAACACCCATTCTAAGTTTAAACCGACTATACATCCTATCATCATCATTCCCATCAGATTGACTCAGCCCTCCAACACGTGGATCGCTTGAGATATTTGCCAATGCTTCGTCCGCCGACCTCGCTAGGGCAATTCCCAATCGTTCCATTGTGAGTAAAAAGTAGGTTTCATTTCTATACCCTTTGTCTTTCAGAAATTTATCAATATAGTTCAACGGAGTACCACTCCTCTTCAAAGCACGGTATAGCTTAAAGGTAAAAGCGGGCTTAAGAGTTCTTACGGGTTCTGCATCTTTGATGATTTCTTCCTCTTCTTGATGTACAACATTCGGAGGTCTAGATGGAGGAATGGACGCTGCTGAGAATGTTGTGGGCTCTACTGCTGTCTAGGAGATTCTTCTTTCTCGGTGATATCAAAGTGCGTAGGTCCCTCACATATTTGCTGTGGTCCCTTGTTCGCGATCCTCGAAAACTTTCTTTGAGACGACATTTTTCACAGTCTTTAAGAGATTCCAAGCTTGTTTTGCAAGAAATGTGAAAACTTTTTGAGGATTAAACAAGAGAAGAAAACAAAAGTTGAAGATCTGTGCTCTCTTAGCATTTTTATGAGTAAAACGAAGAGGAACCAACAATATATAAGGCAGTTGAAACGAGGCATACGGAACGTCGTAAAAGGAAAAATAAAAATGCATTTTCAAAAAATAACTTCCTTTTTGAAAATTAAATAACCGTCATTTCAAAATAACTTCTTTTTCGAAAAGGAAAGATTGCAATAATAATATAAACTAGGGAAAATAACATCAATCAATTACAAATAGATGAACGTACCTTTTCGAGATTTGATCCGAGAGATAAGTTTCTAAAATAGAAGTAACTTATAGTTGTAAATCTTGATTGTCCGAGTCTCGAGTGTCTCGTAGACTTTCAATCCCGAGTCCGAACTTTTTCAGACTTTAAGATGTTGAGTTTAAAACGAATAACTTCAAATTGATTTTTCTCCAAGGGCTTCGTAAATATATCTCGCAGTTGTTTCTTTGAATCAATAAACTGTATCGAAACTTCTCCATTTTGAACATGATCTCTAATGAAATGATGTCGAATCTCTATATGCTTTGCTCTTGAGTGAAAATTGGATTCTTGGTAAGATTGATTGCGCTGGTGTTGTCACATTTGATCTCGGTGCATGAATCTTCAATTCCAAAGTCTCTCAACTGTTGTTTTATCCATAGAATTTTGAACAACAACTTCAAGAGCTACATATTCTGCTTCGTCGTAGAAATAGCTACAGTACTTTGCTTCCTTGAAAGCCAAGACACTATCCTGTTTCCAAGTAGTTGACAGTGTCCGAGGTGTTCTTTTCGATATTGTTAGTACGAGTACCTAGAGGGGGTGAATAGGTATATAACGGATTTTTCTTGATAATTGCGCAATACTTAGACAGTTAAAGAATTTGCGATAAGTAATGATCAACGTAAGACTAAGTAAAGGAAAGAGAGAATTGAACACGCGATTTATAGTGGTTCGGCTTGATTCAAGCCTACGTCCACTCTCTTTCGCACCGACACCAATTGGCTGGATTCCACTATGAACAAAGAGATGTTACAATGTTGATCTTCCTTGATTTCTAGGTGTAGATGATTTACCACACTCGCTCAAGGTATCACCAAGTATGGACACTCTCTGTGTATACAATTTTGCTCGAATGAATCGACTAATAATCAAGATGCTTCGGACTGGAATTTCTCTATCGTTCACGTACTCAAACAACTAGAACGTCTTCCTTTTTATACTCCTTTATGCCATCATACCCGTTGGCACTTTCCAAAGGAATTCCTCCAATCCACCCGTTGGACGGAATCAATCAAGAAGATCATTCGAGCTATTAAAGGAACTCGACGATAGCCCATCAATCTCGTTCGCCCATACAACCAGGGATCTTGGTTTCCAAGAATAGAACATTCCAAGAATACTTCGTCGACCATCGGATCTTCAATTGATCTAGAAAAGAATCCGTTATATTTATCCAACCAAAAAGATCTTCTCGAGAGAATAGGATTAAATCATTAACCATATAATTCGGCTCTGGATTTCCTTCGTCACCGAATCGAAAGACTGTCAATGAGAATAGTCTTGAGTCTTGAGTCTTTTTTTGATGGTGACAAAACTTTCCCGTAGATTTGAACCACTTTGACCTACAAAAACAATTCTCAAGCAATATGGCTATCTCATAAAGATTTAACAAAACAACCGGACTCGCATCCACATAAAGTTGGTTAGTCTTTCATGAGTAATACCATATAACAACACTTGATATAAATGCGATGGCGGTCAAGCATCAAAATCCACAGCCAATTCAGTCAAATTCAAGTTCACACCCAAGTTCACTCAAGTCATACTCAAAAACAAACATATTCAACCACAAAATAAATTTAAATTCAAAGAAAGTTGGTTGGTTAGTTCAAATTGCTTTTCCCCTTTTTGTCATCATTAAAAAGGTGAGAAAGGAGTCGTCAGCTTGGGAATGCGCACGATCCGGAAATCTCCCATGGACTAGACTACTCCTTCTAGCCTCTTCAAGTCTTCTCTTAGTTGAGCTACCTCCTCTCCTTTAGCATTGGCTTGAAGTTGTAGAGCGAGGTCTTTCATTTTGTCCTCCAGGGTAACCGAAGATGCTTGTCCAGCATTCTTTATGGTTTGAATCTCACAGTCGAGAGCATAGATTTGGCCCCGCATATCCAAAAGATCATCTAGAATACGACGAAAATCTGCAGAATTGTCCGTCTGTGTACTTGCATTTGCTTTCTCGAGATGGAGTGAATGCGAGACGTTGGCGCTTCGTATAGTCTTGCATTTGGTGTTGACGTATCATGTCCTTCTTCGGGCAATTGAGAAGCCTGAATTTCTTCTGATCTGCTGGAGATTGTCTTAGACCTTCACTATTGACAGCATGAGGTGTGGACCTTTGCTCGCCAACTCCCCCTGTCTCTAGGACATCAAAAGGGGAAGAGTGATGATCATGCTCTTCTGTATCTTGATTCCCCTTTTCTCCAGATTCAGCTGCAGACTTTTCTTGCTCTTCTTCTCCTTCTTCTTCAGCTTCTTTCTCCCTATCTTGCTGCTCTTCTTCTTCTCTATTCTTGGCTTGCTCCTCTTCTTCTCTCTGTTTCTTCTGATGTTCTGTCGATTGGGGAACAAAACGTTTGGTCCTTATCAAGGCAGTGATTGTGAGATCTTCCTCCTCATCTTCATCCTCCAAGATGAGAGTTCTCTTCTTTTTGGATGGGGCACCAATGGCCTCCTTCCCTTTTTGCTTTGAAGCAGACGGAACTGGAGTCTTCACTCTGAATTTCTCCATTGTCTTGGAAAGTTCTTGTAGACGCATCTTTGTTAACATCTTCAAACCTACCACTATCTTATCGCACGGTCGAACACAAAGTGTGTGTGGTGGTTCAATATTCATGTGTCTCAAGATCTTGGTCACCGGACACTGGTAAGGCAATTGTCCCTTGTCCTTCGACATTGCTCTGTACATGTGAAAGAGAATAGTGTGAGGAAGAGAGAACTTCATCCCTGAGTTGATTGCGTACATCAATTTTGCCTCTGAATTAAATACATCAATCTTTGATGTAGACTTGAGCCTGATGCAATTTATCACAATTTTGTGCAGCATGATATTGATGGCACGCATTCTTGAATAGATGATTTTTCCTTCTGCATCTCTATCTTTGACCGGTACCAATGAGGCACGAGCAACGAGACTTTGATTGGTTGATAACGTCCTTGTTCAACTCCAATTATGTCTGCCAACATGTCCACGTCTAACACATAATCCGATCTCAAACATCAATGATATTCTATTCGCATCTATAAAGCCGAGATTCGAATAGAAATACGCAAATCGCTTGTGCATAACCATCTGGTATCGGTGCAAAAACGTTCCAATTGAAGCGGGCATCGAACTTCTCCTTTAAGTTCACATTAACAGCATCCAAGAAATCGAAATCGACACTCCTAGGGTTTATCACCCCTCGTTTCAGCAGTCTGAAAAACAAATTCTCCTGATCCTTTGATTTGAATAACTCCATCCTCTTTCCTTTCACCTTTGCGGCAATACCCATTTTAGGTTGAAAATCAATGAACATTTTATCATCGTCGTTCCCATCGGTCGATTCGGTCCCGACATATGAGGGTCACTGGGAATATTCGCAAGTGCTTCCTCTGCTTTCCCTTTGGGAGCAATTCCCAAATCCTCCATTTTTTTTTTTAGAAAGATATACTCATTCCCATAACGCTTATCTTTGAGAAAATCATCCGGTATTTCAACGGTGTCCCAAAGACTTTTAACGCACAAGAAAGTTTGTAAATAAACGAGGGTTTTTGGACTCTTACTAAGTCTGCGTCCTCGATTATCTCTTCCTCGGTTGTTGACCCACATCATGTGGGGTAGATGGCGTTGAGTGACGTGGTGGAGAGTGAGTCGGAGTTACATTGCTCGACTCGATAATTCTTTCTCTTCGGTGAGATCAAAATGGGTAGGTCCCTCCTTCATCCTCTGTGGTCCCCCGTTCGCGATTCTTGAAGACTTCCTCGAAGAAGACATCCTTTATTGTCGCTGAAAGATTCCTTTACTTGCTTTCCCAAGAGAAGATGACAACTTTCTCGAAGATGAACATGAAGTAAAAACCGGATTGGGAGGAGAATGCTTTTTAGGGTTTTGAAGATTGAAAATGAAAACTGTATATATATAACTTAGTTTTGAAAAGGGAAGTTCAATCGGCACAAGGAAAGTGTACGAATACCACTTTTCGAAATCTATAACTGCCAAATTAATCCTTTTGAAAAGACAAGTTTTCGTTTTTCACGAAGACTACAAAATAACTGAACAAAAGATTATACCTTTTCGAGTTTAGATAAAATAACAACTTACAGTCTATAGTCATCAATGTCTCGAGTCCGAGAGATTTAGAGTCTCGAGAGATTTGAGTCTCGATGGTTGGAGAGTCTCTAGACTTTAACTTCTTCGAGCTTCAAAATGTTGAGTCCGGAGCGGATAAAATCGAATTGATTTTTCTCCAAAGGCTTTGTGAATATATCTGCTAGTTGACTTTTTGAATCAACAAATTGAATCAAGATTTCTCCATTTTGAATATGATCTCTAATGAAGTGATGTCGAATCTCTATATGCTTTGCTCTTAAATAAAGAATTGGATTTTTGGTGAGATTGATTGCATTGGTGTTGTCACATTTGATTTCTATGCATGAGTCTTCAATCCCAAAGTCTTGTAGCTGTTGTTTTATCCATAGAATTTGCGAAATAGCAGCTTCCAAGGGCTACATACTCTGCTTCTATTGTTGAGAGAGCTACAGTGCTTTGTTTCCTTGAAAACCAAGATACTGTCCTGCTTCCAAGCAACTGGCAAGTTCCTAAAGTACTCTTTCTATCGACTCTGCAGCCGGCTAGATCTGCGTCTGAATATCCCAGAAGATTAAAGTCTCCCTTCTTAGGATACCAAAAACCAATGCTTGAAGATGAAGCAACGTATTTGATAATACATTTTGCAGCACTGAGATGGGATTCTCTAGGATCTGATTGAAACCTAGCACAGATGCAAACACTCAACAAAATGTCAGGTCTAGAAGCAGTAAAGTAAGATAAAGAAGTGAACCGATGATGCTCCCCGTACAGCTTTTGATCAACTTTCTTTCCGTCTTTATCTTTATCTATCTTCAAAGAACTTGACATTGGTATGTCGGTCTTCTTGCAATTTTTCAATCCAAACCTTTTGACAAGATCATTAGCATATTTTTCTTGGTAAATGAAAGTTCCTTCCTTCAATTGCTTTATTTGAAGACCAAGAAAGAATGTTAATTCTCCCATCATACTCATTTCAAACTCATCCCGCATAGACTTAGAAAATTTCTTGCATAGACTTTCATTAGAGGATCCAAAAATAATATCATCCACATATATTTGAACAAGTAAAAAGCTTTTGTTTTCCTTTTTGATAAATAAAGTAATATCTATTTTACCTTTGACAAAACCATTCGTAATAAGAACTTACTCGGTCCGTCGTACCAAGCTCGAGGTGCTTGCTTTAAACCAAACAAGGCCTTTTTAGTCCGAAGACGAGTCGGCTTCTTTGGGTCTTCAAACCCGTGCGATTGTTCCACATAAATTTCCTCTTGGATAAATCCATTTAGGAAAGCACTTTTGACGTCTATTTGGAATAACCTGAAATTTTTATAACAAGCAAACGCAAGTAATAGACGAATAGCTTCTAACCTTGCTACATGAGCGTAAGTCTCATCATAGTCTATTCCTTCTTCTTGCGTGTATCCTTTGGCCACGAGTCTTGCTTTATTTCGTACAACTTTTCCTTTTTCATTCATCTTGTTTCGAACACCCATTTGGCTCCAATAACGCTTTTACCTTTTGGTTTAGATGTCAATTCCCGGACATCATTAATGTTGAACTGTCGAGCTCCTCTTGCATAGCTTCGATCCAAACTTTCATCGATAAAGCTTCTTCTATGCTTTTTTTGTTCAATTTCAGAAATGAGAGCCACAAAGACTAGACTCTTCACGTCTTTTGGATCTGGTTCGAATTCCTTCATTAATTTCACCGATAATGAGATCTTTGGGATGACCGGACTTATGCTTCCAAGCTTGGTTGATTTGTCTGGATGATAATCTCTTTCTTTATTTAAATCTTCATGAACATCTTGATGTTGGTCTTCCGTAGTCCGAGACATTACTTGAGTTGTGAGCTTTGGAAGGTGCGGAGTAGATTCGGACTCTTCATACCGAGTCCGATTGGATTCATCTTGTGTAGAGTCTTGAAATTTGACATTCATTGACTCCTCCACTAACTGGCTCTTCTTGTTATAGACTCGTAGGCTTTGCTTGATGTAGAATATCCAAAGAAGATGCCTTCATCTGATCTTTCTTCAAACTTACCAACTTGATCCTTTGCATTTTTCAATATAAAGCATTTGCGACCGAACACATGAAAGTACGAAACAATGGGCTTCTTACCTTTGAATAACAAGAAAGACTCTATTGATGATATAGCATGCTGTTGAAACAGCTTCAGCCCAAAATCGTCAAGAAATTTTACTTTCAATTAAAAGAGTTCTAGTCATTTCTTGAAGAGATCTATTCTTTCTTTCCACAACTCCATTTTGCTAAGGAGTGTATGGAGAGGAGAAAACATGCTTAAATCTAGATTCATCACACAATTTTGTAAAATCTTGATTTTCAAATTCACCTCCATGATCTGTTTTTATGCTAGAGATAACACACCATTTTTCATTTTGAACCTTTTTAGCAAATTTTTCAAAATACGAAAAGGTTTCGACTTACTTGCAAGGAAATATACCTAAGTAAAGCGGGAGTAATCGTCCACAATTACTAGGCAATATTTCTTACCTCCAATACTCTGGGTTCTGGTTGGTCCGAAGAGATCCATATGCAGCAACTGTAGTACATGATTAGTAGAGACATGATTTATTGGCTTAAATGAATTTCTTACCTGCTTTCTCGAATACATGGTGTACATGGATCGGACTTTTGATATGGTAATTTGGGTAGACCTCGAACAAGCTGCTTTGATGAGATTTTGGCTAATTGCTTCATATTGACATGACCAAGCTTTCTGTGCCATAAGCTTGCTTCATCTTGAATTGAGATTAGGCATTGTGATTCATTTAATTTCATGTCTAAGAGGTAGATATTTCCATATCTTCGACCCATGAAAGACTGAGTAGAGTCTTTACTGATTCCATAGCAAATTCCTTCTTGAAAGGAGATCTTGAAACCAGTATCATACAATTGGCTAATGCTTTGAGAAGGTTATAGTTGAGTCCTTCCACTAGAGAAACATTGCTTATTGTGAGATTTCCAATTTTCACAGTTCCAAATCCCACAATGCTTCCTTTGCCGTTTCCTCCAAATGAAACATTTCCACCGTTTACTTGAACAAGCTTTATGAAGCACTTTGAGTCTCCCCCATGTGTGTCTTGAACATCCGCTGTCAAGATACCACTTTACCTTTGTCTTGACGGAGACCCGCATTTGAAAAAAAGAGTCTTAAGCTTTCTTTGGTACCCAAATTTTCTTGGGTCCTTTGGTGTTAGTAGGATAAGCATTATTAGGCCATACTTTCTTAACGAGGCTTCCAAACCATAGGACACTCTTTTTCAAAGTGATCCCGACTATTACACTTTGAACACCTTAAAGCATTTCGACCTACGTACTTTACAAAAACTTTCTTGAAATGATTTTTGTAAGCCTCTCTCGACGGTCTTTTCTTAATTCTTTCTTTTACTTTAGGAAAATCAATTAAGGGGATTGTTTCTCTTTGTCATGCCTAAACCAGACTTGTTGAAGTAAGGTCTTTGAACTGAAAGAACTTTTTCAAGCTTTTCGATCCTATCGAGAATTTCTTTGAAATATTTGATAAGTCCGTTTTTAAGAAAACATTTTCTTTCAAAAGATTATCTTCTTTTTCTTTAAGAGCAGAAACATTCAAGTCTAAACTTTTAACTTTTTCTTCTAAAATGGTTTCCTTTTGTCTTAGAGCTGAGTTCTCCTTTTTAAGTTCGGAAATCCTTTTGAGAGAAGTCTTAAGACTAAAACACAGTTCATCAATGTATTTAGAAACTTTGACAGAATTTTAAAATCACTTACCTCAAATTCACTTTGTCTAAGTCTCGATCCGAACTGAAATCTCGAGTTTGAATGTGCCATCGGACATATGTTGGCATATTCATTATCACTTTCTTCACATTCGTATCACTCTGGTTTCGGCTTTGAGAGCTTTTCGAAACTTCTCAGCTTTTCCTCTTTTCTTTCTTCTTCGAAGAGGACAGCTTGGGTCCGATGTGTCCCTTTTCTTACATTCGAAGAAGACTACATCTTTGTTTGGTTCCTCATCATCAATAGACTTGGTCTCGCTGTCTCTGGAAACTTTGTTTCTTTGAGTTGAACCTTCTTCCTTTTCTATTCAGTTTTCTCGAATCTTCTTATCATAAGAGCAAGCTCCTCGTCGTCCATATCATCTCCGAATTTGTATCATCGAATCATCATTTGATTTTAATGCAATGGATTTCTTACCTCTTGGATCTTCGTTTTCATTAATTCGTTCCACTTCATAAGATTGAAGAGTTCTAATTAGCTCGTCGACAGATAGAGGCATAATTCTTTACGTCTCTCTTATTGAAGTCTTTATATGATTCCAATCTTTGGAGAGTCCACGCAAGTAGCTTGTTCACCTTCATGGGATCAGAAATTTTTGTCCTTGGTTCTCAAGACCATTGACAATATCTGTAAAACGACTAAACATGTCGGTTATAGATTCTCCTGGTTTCATTTTGAAGGCTTCATATTGACCGAGGAGAATGTTGATTCTGGTCTCCTTCACTCGATATGTTCCTTCATAGGTGATATGTAATCTGTCTCATACTTCTTTTGCTGTAACACAAGAAGATATTCTGTTATATTCAATTGGAGACAAGGCACAATATAAAAAGTAAATTGCTTTTGCATCGAGTGCTTGTCTCATGTTTATCTCTTCCTGAGTCATTCCGCTGGTCTCAACAGTTTCTTTCCCTCTTTCAGAGACTGATGCAGCGGTAGGAGTGATTCCTCTTTCCACAACGTCCCATTCCGAGAGGATCCTTTGATCGTAGGAAAACTTTCATCTTGTTCTTCCGGATGTTGTAATCCTTTCCATCAAAGTAGGGTGGTCTCGGTATTGCTTTGCCCTTCCACCAGCTCTGGTGCTAGCATACTAGCCATGGATCTTTTACTCTGAAGTAAAACACTTCAAATAAAGTAAGAACACGAGCTCTGATACCAATTGATATTGCTAGTACGAGTACCTAGAGGGGGTGAATAGGTATATAACGGATTTTTCTTGATAATTGCGCAATACTTAGACAGTTAAAGAATTTGCGATAAGTAATGATCAACGTAAGACTAAGTAAAGGAAAGAGAGAATTGAACACGCGATTTATAGTGGTTCGGCTTGATTCAAGCCTACGTCCACTCTTCTGCACTGACAGCCAATTGGCTGGATTCCACTATGAACAAAGAGATGTTACAATGTTGATCTTCCTTGATTTCTAGGTGTAGATGATTTACCACACTCGCTCAAGGTATCACCAAGTATGGACACTCTCTGTGTATACAATTTTGCTCGAATGAATCGACTAATAATCAAGATGCTTCGAGACTACTGGAATTTCTCTATCGTTCACGTACTCAAACAACTAGAACGTCTTCCTTTTTATACTCCTTTATGCCATCATACCCGTTGGTACTTTCCAAAAGAATTCCTCCAATCTACCCGTTGGACGGAATCAATCAAGAAGATCATTCGAGCTATTAAAGGAACCTGACGATAGCCCATCAATCCTGTTCGCCCATACAACCAGGATCTTGGTTTCCAAGAATAGAACCTTCCAAGAATACTTCGTCGACCATCGGATCTTCAATTGATCTAGAAAAGAATCCGTTATATTTATCCAACCAAAAAGATCTTCTCTAGAGAATAGGATTAAATCCTTAACCATATACTTCGGCTCTGGATTTCCTTCGTCACTAGATCAGAAAGACTGTCAATGAGAATAGTCTTGAGTCTTGAGTCTTGAGTCTCGAGTCTTGAATCTTGAGTCTCGGTGATCAAAAAGTCTTCGAGACTTAAAATAGACGATCTACGAGATATCCGGACTAGACTGATAGAAACGTTTTGTCACCTTCAAAATATTCGGAAAGATTTCTCCAACACTTTCTATCAACTCTGCATTCGGCTAAGTCTACATCTGACCATCCAAGAAGAGTGAAGTCTCCTTTAGGATACTAGAGACCTAAATTTGAAGTTGAAGCAATGTATTTGATAACACGCTTTGCAGCACTTAAATGAGATTCTTTAGGTCTGATTGAAATGCACAAATACAAACACTAAACAAAATGTCGGGTCTAGAAGAAGTAAGATAAAGAAGTAAACCAATGATACCCCGTATAGTTTCTGGTCAACTTTCTTTCCTCCTTCATTTTTGTCCGGCTTCAAAGAACTTAACATTGGCATATCAATATTTTTGCAATTCTCCAGTCAAACTTTTTGACAAGTTCTTTAGCATATTTTCTTGATAAATAAAGGTTCCCTCCTTCATTTGTTTCACTTGAAGCCCGAGAAAGAAGGTTAGTTCACCTATCATGCTCATTTCAAATTCATCCCGCATAGACTTAGAGAATTTCTTGCATAGATTTTCATTAGAAGATCCAAAAATAATATCATCAACATAAATTTGAACAAGTAAAAAGTTTTTACTTTCTCTTTTAATAAGCAATGTAGTATCTACTTTACCTTTGACAAAGCCATTTTGAATTAAAAACTTACTTAGTCTATCGTACCAAGCTTAAGGTGCTTGCTTTAAACCATATAGAGCCTTTTTCAGTCCGAACACGAGTCTAGTTTCCTTGGGTCTTTAAAATCGGGTGGTTGTTCCACATAGACTTCCTCTTGGATAAATCCATTTAGGAAATCACTTTTGACGTCCATTTGGAATAACCTGAAATTCTTATGACAAGCAAAAGCAAGTAATAATCTAATTGCTTCTAACCTTGCTATTGGCGCGTAAGTCTCTTCATAGTCTATCCCTTCTTCTTATGTATATCCTTTGGCCACGAGTCTTGCTTTGTTTCTCACGACTTTTCCTTTCTCGTTCATCTTGTTTCTAAAAACCCATTTAGCTCCAATGATGGATTTACCTTTCGATTTATGAGTCAATTCCCGCATACATCATTGATACTGAATTGTTAGAGTTATTCTTGCATAGCTTCAATCCAGCTTTCATCAATTAAAACTTCTTCTATGCTTTTGGGTTCTATTTCAGAAATAAAAGCCACAGACTAGACTCTTCACGCCTTTTGGATCATGTGCATTCCTTCATTAATATCACCAATAATGAGATCTTTGGGATGACTAAACTTATGCTTCCAGTTGCTAGTTGATTTGTCGATTATTGATCATTTTTCTCATTTGAATCTTCGATGATCATTTGTTGCTGATCTTTTGAAGTCTCGAGCTGCTTCGGATATTTAGACTCGTAGAGTCTAGAGCAGGTTTCAAATTCTTCAAGTTGAATCTAAATCGATTGATTTTGCATAAAGTCTTGAAATTTGACATTCATCGATTCCTCCACGAGATTGAGTCTTTTTGTTGTAAACTCGTAAGCTTTGCTTGTGATTGAATATCCAAAGAAAAACCTTCATCTGATTTTTCTTCAAACTTACCAACTCAATCATTTGCATTTTTCAATATAAAACATTTACATCGAAACACATGAAAATACGAAACAATTGGCTTTTTTCCTTTGAATAACTCATAGGGAGTTTTCTCGAATATGCCTTAAAAAGACTCTATTAATAATATAGCATGCTATAGAAACTGCTTCAGCCCAAAAATGAGAAGAAATGTTACTTTCAATTAAAAGAGTTCTAGTTATTTCCTACAGCGGTCTATTTTTTCTTTCCACGATTCCATTTTGCTTTGGAGTATATGGTGAAGAGAACTCATGCTGAAAACCAGATTCATCACAAAATTTTGCAAAGTCTTGATTTTCAAATTCACCTCCATGGTCTGTCCGTATACTTGAAATAACATATCATTTCTCATTTTGGACCTTTTTAGCAAACTTTATAAAATAAGAAAATGTTTCAGACTTACTTGCCAAAATATACCCAAGTGAATCATGAATAGTCATCCACAATTACTAGGTAGTATTTCTTACTTTCAATACTCTGAGTTCTGGTTGGTCCAAAGAGATCCATATGCAAGAGCTGCAGCACACGATTAGTGGATACTTGATTTATTGGTTTGAATGAGTTTTTTTACCTATTTTCCCAACACACATGGTGTGCATAGATTAGACTTTTGATATATCAGATTGGGTAGTCCACGAACAAGCTTCTTTGCTGAGATTTTGGCTATTTGCTTCATGTTGATGTGCCCAAGTTTTTTGTGCCATAAGTTCGTTTCCTCTTAAATTGAGATCAGACATTGGGTTTCATCTGGTTTGATATCCAAGAGGTAGATATTCCAATGTCTTCACCCCGTGAAAGACTAAGATGAATCTTTAATGGTTCCCGAACATATTCCTTCTTGAAAGTTGATTTTGAAACCAAAGTGTTGCATAATTGATTGATACTCAGCAAGTTGTAGTTGGGTCATTCTACTAAGGAAACATTACTGATCATGAGGCTTCCAATTTTTACGGTTCCATATCCCACAATTTTTCCTTTACTATTTCCTCCAAAAAAAAACTTTTCCACCATTAACTTATACAAGTTTTATAAAGCAATTTGAATCTCCTATCATATGTTTTGAGCATCCACTATCCAAGTATCATTTAACATTTTTCTTGATAGTGACATGCATTTAGAAAAGAGACTCAAGCTTTCTTTGGTACCCATATTTTCTTGAGTCCATTGGTGTTAGTGTAATATACGGTCTTTGCCCATACCTTCTTAACATGTTTCCAAACCATAGGACATTCTTTCTCAAAATGATCTGAGCTATTGTACTTATAACATTTAAGAGCACTGCGGCCTACAGGTTTTACAAAAACTTTTTGGAAATGATTTTTGTAAGAATCTCTTGTAAGTCTTTGCTTAATTCTTTCATTTACTTTAGGAAAATCAATTAAAGGAATGGTTTCAGCGTCATTCCTAATCCCGATTTGTTGAAGTAAGGTCTTTGTCTTGAAAGGATTTTTTCAAGTTTCTCGGATCCTATAGAAAATCTTTTAGAAATACTTGAGATATCATTTTTCAAGAATGCATTTTCTTTTGAAAGATTGTCTGCATTTTCTTTCAAAGTAGTAACACTTTTGTCTAAACTTTTGACATTTTCTTTCCAAACATTTTCCTGTTGTTTCAGTGTAGAATTTTCCCTTTTAAGTTTAGAAATCCTTTTGAGAGAGGTTTTAAGACTAAGATACAATTCATCAATGTATCTAGAAACTTTAGTAGGGATTTTTAAATTACTTACCTCGATTTCACTTTTCGAGTCCGAGTCCGATTGTGCCATGAGACAAATATTGGCATAATCATCATCACTTTCCTCACATTTTGTATCACTCCAAGTTTATGCTTTGAGTGCCTTTCGATATTTCTCAGCTTTTCCTTTCTTTTTCTTCGAAAGGACAGTTGGGTCCGATGTATCTCTTTTTCTTACATTCAAAGTAGACTACATCTTTATTGGATTCATTATCCTCAACGACTTAGTCTGTTTCTTTTGAAAACTTTGTTTCTTTGGATTGAATCTTCTTCCCTTTCTATTTAGTCTTCTGAATCATCTTATTATGAGAGCAAGCTCTTCATCATCCATATCGTCTTCGAACTGTGACATCGAATCATCATTAGATTTTAATGCAATGGATTTCTTACATTTAGGATCTTCATCTTCGTTGATTTGCTCCACTTCATAAGACGAAGAGTCCCAACTAATTTATCAATAGAGAGTGGCATGATTCTTTGTGTCTTCCTTATTGAGGTCTTTATATGATTCCATTCCTTGGACAATCCATGTAGTAGCTTGTTTACCTTCATGGGTCCAGAAATTGGTTGACCTTGATATTCAAGACCATTCACGATTTCTGTAAAACGACTAAACATGTCAGTGATAGATTCTCCTGATTTCATTTTGAATGCTTCATATTAACCGAGCAGAATGTTGATTCTGATTTCTTTCACTCGATCGGTTCCTTCATAAATGATGTGTAATCTATCCTAGACTGCTTTAGCTATTTCACAAGAAGATATTCTCTTATATTTAGTAGGAGATAATGCACAATATAAAGAATAAATTGCTTTTGCGTTAAGAGCTTGTCTCTTGGTTATCTCTTCTTGAGTCATTTCACTAGACTCAACAGCTTATTTTCCTCTTTCTGAGACTGGTCCAGCTTTAGGAATGATTCATTTGTCTACCACATCCCATTCTAGAGAGTCTTTTGATCTAAGGAATGCCTTCATCTTGTTTTTTCATATGTTGTATTCCTTTCCATCAAAATAGGGCGGTCTGGTATTGCTTTGCCCTTCAACCAGACCTGAAGCCAACATACTAACCATGAATCTTTAACTTTGAAGTAAAACACTTTAACTTAAGTGAGTATACAAGCCCTAATACCAATTGTGAAAGCTAGTATGTGCACTTAGAGGGGGGTGAATAAGTGCAAAAATAAATTTTCCGAGAGAAGTGTGCAACACTAATCAACAATAGATTATGAAAATGAAATTATGCTCTTGTAAACAAATTAAGTTACGATCAAAGTAAAAGAGTGTAGGGAAGAGAATAAGAACATAGAGTTTATAGTGGTTCGGTTTAATTCAAGCCTACGTCCACTCTTCCGCACCGACAACCCTCCAGCTGGATTTCACTATGAATCAAAAGAATTGTTATAATAAAGCTCTTCCTTGATTCCGTAGTGTAGAGACTCTGCTACATTTCCTCAAGGTCTCACAAAGATATTAACTCTCTTTTGAGTACAAGATTTCGCTCAACAAATGAATTGACTAAGAACAATAAGCTTCAGACTTTGGAATTCTTCTATCGCGCACACACTCGAAAAATTGGAACATTCGTTGGCACTTACCAAAGGAGTTCTTCCAATCTACCCGTTGGACAGAATTAATTAGGAAGATTTCGATTTATTTAAGGAATATGACAATAGCCCACCAATCCTGCTCGCTCATACAATCAGGATCTAGGTTTCCATAAGTAGAATCTTCCAAGTATACTTTGCCAATCAACGGATCCACAATCCCTGAATCAATCTCAATTTGAATGATGGATTCCGACATGCTGTATCCAGCCAAGAGATCTTTTCAGTTGATAGAATCAAATCCTCAACGAAATACTCGGTTCTGGATAAGCCTTCTTCGACGGTATAGAACCGCACAATGAGGATAGACTTTAGGTCTTGAGTCGGCAATCCCGGAGGTCTTCGGACTTTGATAGAAAAGTCTACAAGTCTTCATACTAGACTGATGGAAACGTTTTATCAACTTCAAAACACTAAATGAAGTTTTCTCCAACACGCGTGACTAGGTGACAATTGCCTAGGTCGCGACGACCTCAGAGCAATTGCCACCGAGTAGTTGCAAGCCCCAAGCGGTGGTCATCAGCTCACGCAGACCCTCAAGCGGTGGTCACTGCTTTGCGCTACCCCTAGCCGACAGTTGTCGGCGTCCATTCGGATTCTTCATCTAAATGGTTTAATTGTATTTTACTAATAAATTTCAGCTACACTTTGTTTTTCAGTTTGTGTCAAATGGTAGAAGTTTTTGAAGAGTAAAGTAGTATTGCAGTTGCTACGATGATTTGCTAGTCAAGTGGTATGAAGTTCATTTATGAATATTAAAGATAGATGATTACAAGAACTTTCTATCTTGTCCCATATCTTGATGAGCGGTTAGTAGGTATGAAATTTCTATTATTGTGTCATATTAAATTTGCTGAATATGTATTGGTATTTATAGTTTAATTGCACAATGCCACATTGTCGATGGATATGTAATTTGAATTTGTAGGTTTGCTTTTTTAAGGAGTATAAAAAATAAAACAAAATAAATTATTGATTGGTCCTGGGTTGACCTTGGAATCGGATCGAACCCATTGGGTTGGTCTGGTCCTTGGTCCCCGGCTCAATAGCGTCGGTCCTCAATCCTAAAAATTGAGGACCAATACTGTATGGATTGGTAGGGTTATGGGGTAGCCCGGACCAACTCAGACCATGCTCACCCTTAATACATATGCATAAGGATAGTGTGAGGTAGAGAGAACTTGTACCCAATGTTAATGGCGTACATTAGCTTCGCTTTAGAAATTGAGATATCAGTCTTTGATGTGGACTTGGGTCTGAGACAATTGATGACAATCTTGTGGAGCAAGATGTTGGAGGCTTTCATCCTGGAGTAAAAGATTCTCCCTTCGGCAATCCTATCTTGAACAAGCTCCAATATGACATGAGCAATAGATATACCGATTGGTTGGAAACTCCCTCTTTCCACCCCAATCACATCAGCCAGTGTTCATGTCAACCACAAAATTTTTGTCTCTAACACTAAAGGAAAATCTATTCGCATCTAAAAAGGATAGATTGAATAGAAATAAGCTATAAGTTCTGATGAGCAACGGTCGTCTCATAACAAAACCGCTCAAGTTGAAGTAGTGAGAACTTCTCCCGCAAATTCACTTTTAACGAATTGAGAAAGTCAAAATCGACACTTCTCAAGTTCATCACTCCTTGCTTCAGCAATTTAGTATAGACTTTCTCGTGCTCCTTGGAACGAAAAAGATCCGTTCTTTCACAGGTAATGTTCGTCGCAACACCCATCCTAAGCTTAAAATGATTGAACATCTTCTCATCGTCATCTTTTCCCTCGGGTTGATTAAATTCTCCAAAACGTGGATCACTTGGGAAATTTGCAAAAGCCCTTTTACCAAACCAACGGGAGTAATACCCAAATTTTCCACCATCTTTAAGAAATGAGTTTCATTTTTGTACCCTTTTCACTTAAAAACTCATCAATAAAGGTCATTGCAAAACCACCTTTCTTCAAAGCGGTGTAGAGTTTGAAAAGAAATTCGGGCGTAAGAGTCCTTACAAGTTCGACATCCTCAAGAATTTCTTTCTCTGCCTGTTATTTCAGAGATGCTTGAGTTCTAGGCCGAGAAGAATGGTGCGGTTGAGAATGTTGTTAGGGATTTTGCTGGTGTCTTAGAGAGTCTTCTTCCTCAATCTGATCAAAGAGCGTAGGACCCTTACGCATATGCTGTGGTCCCCTACTTGCGATCCTTGAGGACTTTCTTTGTGAAGACATTGTCATAGTTTTTGAGAAATTTCTCGAACTCGATTCACGAAAAAGACGAAAACTTTATGGATTAAACTAGAGAGAAAAAGTAAGAAAGTGAAGTTCTGTGCTCTAGGGTTTGTGAGTGAAAACGAAGAAGAAAAGTAATAGTATATAAAGCAAACAAAATGAAGTAATCGAATTGTCGTAAGGAATAGATAAAACTATCTTTTGAAAATGAAAAACTGCCATAAATTCAAAAACTCGAAAGAGATAATTTCTAAAAATATAACAATCAATTAGTAATTAAAAGGTTCCCGTACCTTTTCAAATATGATAATTCAAAATGCTAGAATAGAAATAACTTACAGTCGTAACTTTTAGTTTTTCTAAGTCTGAACAACTTCGAGACTTTATTTCTTGATCACCTTCAAACTTTACTTGAATAAAGGATGTGATGTTCAGTCTAGTGCGAATAGACTCAAATAGGCTTTTCTCCAGTGGCTTTGTAAATATATCTGCCAGTTGATTCTTCGAATCAATGAATTAAATCATAACTTCTCCACTTTGGGCATGATCTCTAATAAAGTGATGTCGAATCTCGATGTGCTTTGCTCTTGAATGAAAAATTGGATTCTTTGTAAGATTGATTGCATCGGTGATGTCACATTTGATTTCGGTGCAAAAGTCTTTGATTCCAATGTCTTTCGGTTGTTGCTTTATCCATAAAATTTGAGAACGGCAATTTTCAAGAGCTACATACACCGCTTCGCTGTTGAAAGAGCTACGGTACTCTGCTTTCTTGAAAACCAAGATATTGTTTTGTTTCCCAACAATTGACGAGTATCGGAAGTATTCCTTCTATTAACTTTGCAACCTGCTAAGTCTCGTGTTTGAATATCCAAAAAAAGTAAAGTCTCATTCTTTGGGATACCATGGACCTAACTTTGAAGTAGTTGCAACTTATTTGATGATGCATTTTGCACCACTTAGATGAGATTCTGGGATCGATTGAAATCTAGCACGAGATGCAAACACTAAACAAAATGTCGATCTAGAAACAAAGAAGATAAAGAAGTGAGCCAATAATACTCATGTAGAGCTTCTGGTCAATTTTCTTTCCTCCTTCATCTTTGTCCAACTTTGAAGAACTTGACATTGGTATCTCGGTCTTTTTACAATTCTCCAATCCGACTTTTTAACGAGTTATTTTGCATTTTTCTTAGTGAATGAAAATCCCTTCCTTCAATTGTTTCACTTGTAATCCGAGAAAGAAGGATAATTCACCCATCATGCTCATCTCAAATTTATCATGCAT
The DNA here is from genome assembly GCA_014182585.1 of Eucalyptus coolabah. Taxonomy (NCBI): domain Eukaryota; kingdom Viridiplantae; phylum Streptophyta; class Magnoliopsida; order Myrtales; family Myrtaceae; genus Eucalyptus; species Eucalyptus coolabah. The sequence goes on from CM024624.1 coordinate 63,614,986, forward strand.
AGACTTAGAAAACTTCTTGCACAGGTTTTCATTAGGTGATCCAAATATAATATCATCAACATAGATTTAAGGGATAAGTGTTCCAAAAGTCCTACAACTTGTCACGAAAATGCATTTCAGTCTTAAAATTTGCAAAAAGTGCATTTAAGTCATAAAACTTGTCAAATTGTTTCAAACGAGTCCTAAGATGGACGCCGTTAGCCTTAAAAATGATGACGTGGCATTTTAAATAATTTTTTATTTTCCAGGTGTATTTTTTAATTAATTTTTATCCATTTTAAAAAAATAGATTTAAAAACTAAAAATATTAAATTTATTCTTATCTTATTTTCAACAAAACTAAGAAAGAAAAGTTAAAATTTATTTTTAAAATTGTTAAAAGAAATTAGCGCGGCTCTTCTCCCCGCCACCGCCGCTGCTGTAAGCCCATCGCCGGAGGGCCGTGCGACGGTCGCCGGCCCGGCCTTGCCGGCCCCGGGCGAGGGCCGCGACCATCGCACGGCCCCTCCGGCGATGGGCGGCGGCGGCGCGTGGCGGGGAGAAGAGCCGCGCTAATTTTTTTTTTTTAACAATTTTAAAAATAAATTTTTTAACTTTTCTTTCTTAGTTTTTGTTGAAAATAAGATAAGAATAAATTTAATATTTTTAGTTTTTAAATCTATTTTTTTTAAAATGGATAAAAATTAATTAAAAATACACCTGAAAATAAAAAAATTATTTAAAATGCCACGTCAGCATTTTTAAGGCTAACGACATCGATCTTAGGACTCGTTTCAAACAATTTGACAAGTTTTAGGACTTAAATGCATTTTTGCAAGTTTTAAGACTGAAATACATTTTCGTGACAAGTTGTAGGACTTCGAACACTTATCCCTAGATTTAAAAAAGTAGAAAGTGTTTACCTTCCCTTTTAATAAACAAGGTAGTATCCACATTTCTTTTGACAAAACCATTTTAAATTAAAAACTTACTTAACCTATCATACCATGCTCGAGGTGCTTGCTTTAATCCATATAGAGCCTCTTTCAGTCTGAATACTAAGTCTGGTCTTTTTGGATCTTCAAATCAGGGAGATTGTTCCACATAGACTTCTTCTTTGATAAATCCATTTAAGAATGCACTCTTGACGTCCATTTGGAATAACCAGAAATTTTTATAACATGCAAAAGCAAGTAATAATCTAATTACTTCTAACCTTGCAACCGGTGCATATGTTTCATAATAATTTATCCCTTCTTCTTACGTATATCCTTTGACCACAAGTCTTGCTTTATTTTTGACTACTTTTCCTTTCTTGTTCATCTTATTTAGCTCCAATAATAGATTTACCTTTTGGTTTTGGAACTAGTTCCCAAATGTCATTAATGCTGAACTACCTGAGTTCTTCTTGCATAGCTTTAATCTAACTTTCGTCCGTTAAGGCTTCTCCTATGCTTTTAGGTTCTATTTCAGAAATAAGAGCTAAAGCACTAGACTCTTCTTGCCTTTTGGATCTGGTTCAAATTCCCTCATCAATGTTGCCAATGATGAGTTCCTTGGGATGACTAGACTTATGCTTCCAAGATTCTTGATCGGTTTGATAACTTGCTGATCTTCTACTTTAGTTGATTTTTCAACTTCCGTTCATTGTTGATTTTCAGAGGTCTGAGCCACTTCGGGGTGATAGAATTTGTAAAGTTTGGAGGATGTTGATTCTTCAGCTTGAGTCTGAATTAGTTGATTCTGCAAAGAGTCTTGAAATTTGACATTCATGGATTCTTTCATAAACTGAGTTTTCTTGTTGAATACTCTGTAATCTATGCTTGAGGTTGAGTAGCCAAGGAAAATTCCTTCAATTGATTTTTCTTCAAGCTTACCAATTCGATCATTTGCATTCTTCGAATGAAACACTTACATCAAAATACATGAAAATAAGAAACAATTGGCTTCTTTCCTTTGAATAACTCATAAGGAGTTATCTCCAAAATATGCCTAAAAAATACTACTCTGTTAATAATGTAACAAGCTATAGAAACTACTTCAGCCCAAAAATGAGTAAAAACATTACTTTCAATTAGAAGAGTTCTAGCCATTTCCTGCAATGATCTATTCTTTTTTTTTTTTCCACAACTCCATTTTGTTCGGAGTGTATGGAGAGGAAAAACATGCTAAAAACCAAATTCATCACAAAATTTAGCAAAGTCTTGATTTTCAAACTCACCTTCATGGTTTGTCTGTATGCTTGAAATAGCATATCCTTTCTCATTCTGAACTTTCTTAGTAAACTTTGAAAAATGAGAGAAAGTTTCAAACTTACTTGCCAGAAAGTAAACCCAAGTGAATCGAAAATAATCATCCACGATTACTAGACAGTATTTCTTTCCACCGATGCTTTGAGTTCTGGTTGGTCTAAAGAGGTCCATATGCGAAGCTGCAAAACACGATTAGTGGAAATTTGATTTATAGGTTTGAAAGAACTTCGACTTGTTTACCCAAAACACATGGTGTGCATAGATCAGACTTTTGATAGGATAGACTTGGTAATTCACGAACAAGCTTCTTAGAGAAGATATTGACAATTTGTTTCATGTTGACATGGCCAAGCTTTCTATGCCAAATGGTTTCATCTTGAGTGGATATCAAACACTAAGAGTTTTCTGGTTTTATATCCGGAAGATAGATGTTCCCATATCTTTGTCTAGTGAATGATTGTGAGAGATCTTTGCTGGTTCCCGAACAAGTTCCTTCTTGAAAATTAATCTTAAATCATGTATCACATAGCTGGTTAATACTGAGAAGTTTATAGTTTAAACCTTCAACCAATGAGACATTGTTGATTATGAGATTTCCAATCCTCATAGTTCCACAACCAACAATTTTTCCTTTGCTGTTACCGCTAAAAGAAACTTTTTCTCATTTTATTTGCACAAGCTTTATGAAACAACTTGAATAGCCTATCATGTGTCTTGAGCAGCCACTATCCAAGTACCATTTGATCCTTTTCTTGATAGTGACCTGCAATCATATAAAGAACTCAAGTTTTCTTTGGTACCTACATCTTTTTGGGTATATTTAAGTTAGTACTAAATACAATATTTGCCCAATTTTTCTTAATAGGTCTCCAAACCTTAGGACATTCATTCTCGAAATGTTCTGAGCTGTTATACTTTGAACATTTGAGAGAACTTCAGCCAATAGATTTTACAAAAGCCTTTTGAAAATGATTCTTGTAAAATGCTTTTGTAGGTATTTGTTTGATTCTTTCATTTACTTTTGGAAAATCTATTAAAGGAATGGTTTCGATGTCATTCCCAAACCTGATTTGTTGAAATAAGGTCTTTGAATTGAAAGAATCTTTTCCAACTTTTCATATCCTATTGAAAACCTTTTTTGTGATATTTGTTATGTCTTCTTTTAAAAGAGCATTTTCTTTTGAAAGAAAGTCTGCATTTTCTTTCAAAGCAACAAAACTTTTGTCTAAATTTTCAAACTTTTCTTTCTAAGAAATTTCCTGTTGCTTTAGTTTGGAATTTTCATTCTTTAGCTCAGAAATCCTTTTAAGAGAAGTCTTGAGGCTAAGACAAAGTTCACCAATATATTTTGAAACTTTAACAGGAATTTTTAAATTACTAACCTTGATTTCACCGTTCGAGTCTCGAGTCTCGAGTCTGAATCTAATTTTGCCATTAGACAGATGTTGGCATAATCTTCATCACTTTATTCACACTCGTATCACTCCATATCTCTGCTTTAAGAGCCTTCTTGAATCTCTCGGTCTTACCTTTCTTTTTCTTTAGCGAGGGGCAGCTGGGTCTCGATGTGTCCTTTTTCTTGCACTCAAAACAAACCACATCTTTGTTGATCTCATTGTCCTCATTCTTTTGAAATCTTTGAGTTCCCTACTTCTTCCAGTTAAACCTTTTACCTTTTCTGTTTAACTTCCTGAACTTCCTTATCATGAGTGCTAACTCTTTATCATCCACGTCGTCTTCAGAATCTATATCGTCAGAATCATCGTTAGATTTTAAGGCAATTGACTTCTTACCTTTGGGATCTTCGCCTTCATTGATTTGCTCTACTTCATATGATTGGAGTGTGCCAACCAACTCATCTACAGAGAGGCATGATCCTTTGGGTTTTTCTTATCGAAGTCTTTTACATGATTCCAATCTCTAGAGAGTCCACGCAACAATTTGTTGACCTTCATTGGTCTTGAAATTGGATGTCCCCGATATGATAGACCGTTTACAATTTCTGTGAAACAACTAAATATGTCGGTGATGGATTCTCTTGCCTTCATCTTGAAGGCTTCATACTGTTCGAGTAGAATATTGATTTTTGTTTCTTTAACTCGATAAGTTCCTTCATAAGTAACGTGCAACCTATCTCATACTTCTTTGGCTGTTTCACAAGATGAAATTCTGTTATATTTAATAGGAGATGAAGCACGATACAAAGAGTAGATCGCTTTAGCATCAAGAACCCGTCTCTTGTTTGTTTCTTCTTGTGTCATCTCGTTAGCGTCTGCAACTTCTTTTCCTCTTTTTGAAACTGATGTAGCTTTGGGAGCGATTCCTCTTTTACCACATCCCTTCTAGAGGATCTTTCGATCTTAGGAATGCCTTCATCTTTTTTTCCAGATGTTGCATTCCTTTCCTTCAAAGTAGGGAGGTCTTGTATTGTTTTGGCCTTCGATTAAACCTAGAGCTAAAGTACTAGCCATAGATCTTTAACTCAAAAGTAAAAACACTTCAATAAAATGAGCACACGGGTTTTGATACCAATTGATAGTGCTAGTAAGTATATCTAGAGAGGGGTGAATAGGTGTTCAAGAAAATTTTCACAAGACTTTTTAAATTAACTTGTAGACTGAATATGTAAATGAAAGTAATATAAGGCTACGAATTAAAGTAAGGAGTTCAGGGAAAAAGAATTGAAACACAAGGTTTATAATGGTTTGGCTTAGACCAAGCCTACGTCCACTCTCCTCCGCACCGACAGCTTGGCTGGAATTCACTATGAATCAAAAGAGATTTTACAGTCTTCTCATCCTTGACTTCACATCGTAGAAACACTATTACACTTTCTCAAGGTCTCACAAGTATTTGATCTCTCTTTTGAGTACAGAAGTTAAGCTCGGCGATTATGATAGTAAAGAACTAGGAGCTTCGGACTTTAGAAATTTTCTATCACGCACACACTCAAATAACTTGAACATCCTCGTTATATACTCCTCCATGCCTATTTAACCGTTGGCACTTTCCAAAAGAGTTCATCCAATCTACCCATTGGACCGAATCACTCAAGGAGATCTCAAGTTATCAAAAGAATGAGATGATAGCCCACCAATCTTGTTCGCCCATACAATCGGGATTTAGGTTTCCATAAGTAAAACCTTCCAAGTATACTTCGCCAATTAATGGTCTAATTAATCGAATTAAATTCGAAAAGAATAACCAATCGCAAGATGCTATTTCCAACTGTAAAATTTTCTTCAAACCGTACGAACCGAATCCTCAAGAATAATCTTTCATTTGGATAAACCTTCTCTTTGTCGATCTAGAAACTCGGTGAGGGTTGACTTTAAATCTTGAGTCCGGAGGTCTTCAAACTTTGACAATAGAGTCTGCAAGTCTTCATACTAGATTGATGGAAACGTTTTGTCAACTTCAAAACAATAAGGGAGTTTTCTCCAACATGTAGAAAATCTACAAAGCCCTTACGCATGTCTAGCCCTTTGAAGCTCGAAACACTTCGTAGAGCAGCCATTTAGACACCGATGAGGAATGATCGGTAACCCGACTAACGTCCATTGTTTTTTTTTTTTTTTTTTTTTTGGTTGGAAATGTCCATTGTTTGTGAAGCAGATCTTGAGAAAATGTATGAAGGAGCTTGGTCACTATGAATGCGCCCATGCTTTGGAGAGACAATCCTCACACTTCTAGAACAGTGGGGTTTGGTTTTTAGGTGAGCAAATCGATAGTTGATTGGTCGGTGGCGGTGGCACTTGATGATCTTCTCTTTGGTTGGTTGCATTGTGTATCTAGATTAGCTTTTGAACATTTTATTTCGCTTTTCTAATTTAAGTTGTTTTTTTACTTCGTTTAATTTTTTTCCCAAATGACGAAACTATTTATGAAGAGAAAAATGATAAAGTCCAAAAGCTTATTCATTGTTTTATTTGTGAAGGAAAAAAATGGCAGCACCTATTGATGATACGATATCAACAATTACTCTATATTATTAGGGGCTATCGGTCTCTAAACCGGACCATCAATTCCATCCAACCGAAGCAGTCACTCTATCTTTTCCATTACCGGATGCTATATGTTATGAAGATTAAAAAAAAAAAAAAGAGCTGGTTTCTTTTATTTGTTTTCATTTTGAAGAAATTAAAAGGAAAAAAAGTTATAAGTAGTATGTCTAGTCCAATTCCTCCTCAGAACTAGGAATCAACTACCCGCACACCGGTTCTATTTTTAAGAACTAGGAATTGGACCAAACCGACCAGTTTGGTCCGATCCAAGCAGTTTCCTATTTGGGTGGTTTGTTTTTTGCGCACGCCTATCTACTACCCTTCATTCTTCAAAGGAAGGAGTCCACGACCTAATAATTTTAACAAAAGGACTTATAGTCCACCAATGGAATCCAGCACTATTTGAACTAATAAATTGTAAGGTACGGACACCTGGAGTGCCAAAACTTGGCACGGAGGGACACTTAAGTGCCAAAAGTTTAGAAGGTACACTTAAGTGCCAAAATTGGAGCAAAATGGATCACTTAAGTGCCAATCCGGCCAAAATCCGACAAAAATGCAGACGTGGCATTTTTCGGCGACATTCTTAACCGACGTGGTACTTTTTTTTTTTTTTAAAAGCACACGTGAAGGAGGAAAACGACGTTGCCCCATCCACTCTACCTTGGCCAAACTAAACGACGTCATTTTTCCTTAGTGCTAAATGACACCATTTAACTTATTTAGGGATTAATCGACCTTCATTCGTGTTCACACTAGATCTGACATCCTCTCCATCGCCGTTCACAGCTCGCCATTCGCAGGTCATTGCTCATCATCATCGCTCATCATTGTCCCTTGCTATCGTCGCTCGCCATCATCACTCACTTAGGTTTGTTCTCTTCTTCCTCTCCCCTATGGTGAAATTAGGGCACCAACTCGTTTATTAGGGCTCCAACTTGAAATTTGGGGGTTGGCTGGTAAATCTTAGGCTTGGATGGTATTGATGTGAGATTTCGGGCTTAGATGTGATGCTAGAATCCTATTGGGGGTTCGAATTGACAGTTTAAGATCAACCTCGAAATGTAGGGCTCAACGTAGGGCTCGACGGAGGGAAAATTAACGCTCGGATGTGGTGCTAGGTACTATGATGTGCTCGGATGTGGAATTGTGATGTGCGAAAGTAATTTGTAGGGGTTGGATGTGAAATGTGTTGTGAGATGGTGATTATTAGGATTTGAAGTAGTTGTCGTGGGGACTTCTAGGCATTTTTTTAAAAATTGCAGTGTTGAGATTGGTGTCATGAGGACCCATGCTTATCTGGGAGACCTCTCCATATTTTAAGAGAATGCGACATAATCAAAGTAGCTGTCGAGTGGGAACCTCTATTTGTTCTCAGGGCATCTTCCAATCAAAGTAGCTGTCATCTGACCTGTGCATCTTTTCCCTCTTTCTTCTTTTATTTAATAAAGAGTGTAGGGACCTCCACATGCAATTGTCTATTGTCCTTTGTGAATGTAGTCCCAAAAGTTAATTGCATTTTTTTGCTCTTTTGTTGCAAAAATTGCTCATGATAAGGACTATGTTGCTGTCATTGTCTACTACGATGGGGATTTTGCGATTGGTGAGGATGAGTACGAGTATGAGGGAGGGATGATGGTACTATCTTTGTATATATAAAGAAAGCATATTATATTGGATTTGTTAGGGATATAGTGACATATTTGTCTTGTAAAGTACAAAAGTTGTTGTACTGTGTTCCTGAGAAAGGCTTGAGAGATGGTTTGAGAAATTTAGAATATGATAATGGTTTTAGGGATGTCCTATATCATTATCTTCATGGCGAAGAGGCGAAAGTATTTGTTGAATATAATAATGATAGTGAGGACGAAGATGATGACAGAGATAGCACCCAAGTAGGAGAAGGAGGAGATGGTATTCAAGCTAGTACTAAGGTTATGGATGAAAGAGGGCATGATGGACAGGATGGGGAGAAGAGGGGCGCAGATACTGTTCACCAGAGTGATGGTGACATAGGTGATGTCACCATCACTAAATTAGGTTGGGAAGTAGCTGAATCCAGTGATAGTGATGATGACGATGAAGGGTTGGCTGCTGAAAATTTCTTAATCTTAAGTGATGACAACGACGAGGAGCTTACACAGTCAAGGAAAAAACAAAGGGACTTTTTGTCAGATAGATGTGCAACTTTGCAGGTAGTTGATGAAGTTCCAAATAGAGACGAAGGCCCTGCAGATGCTAGTGTTGCTGGACAAGAGACGAATTATGAAGAAAGCATCAACACTGCTACTTCCCAGATGAGCTTGAAGAAGATCAAGGAGTTGTGCGTAGAAGGAAAAGTAAGTTTCCTTCTTATGATCCATCCGTTGCCTCTCCAACTTTGTCTCGTAGGTATGAAATTCCAAGATGCAATACAATTTAAGGAAGCTATACTAAAGAACTCCATTGATGCAGAAAGAAATATTGATTTTATTAGAAACACTAAGAACTTTGTAAGAGCTAGGTGTTCACAACAAAATTGTCCATAAAAGATTTACGGCGTGTTTGTTAAGAAAAGTGGGTCTTTCCAAATTAGAGTCTACCAAGAGGAACACACTTGTTCCATTAATTTTCAAAACAAAAGGTAATAAGTGCATGGTTGTCCAAGCACTTCTTCGATCTGATCAAATTAATGCCCGAGAAGAAAATTACTGACTTTTTGGATGCTGGTGAAGGAGCATATAGGCATCAATGTATCTAGAAATCAATGCAAAAAAGCAAAGCAAAATGTGATAAAGATACTTATTGGTCAGTATGGCAAGGAATATGGGCAAGTGTGAGAGTATGCTTGGGAGTGTAGGTTGCAAAACCCTTCAAGTAGAGTGTATGTAGAGGTGGTGGAGAGGCTGCTTCTTGATAATGGGACCAAGTTTGATAAGTTCAAGTTTGAAAAAGTTTCGTTCTTTCTCCAAGAATCTCAGCCGCCACACCCATCTTTGGTTGAAAGTTTATAAGGATTCTCTCAGCATCATCTTTATTCTCGGGCTGATTTTCTAACCCAAAGTGAGGATCGAAGGAAAATTCAAAAATTCATTCTCTCGTTCCTTTTGGCGCCATTCCTAACCTTTCCATCATTTTCAAAAACAGAGTTTCGTTTTTGTATCCATTGTCTTTTAGAAAGTTAGTGATAAAGTCCATAGGACTTCCACCTTGTTTCAAAAACGTATAATGTTTGAAAAGTACCTCGAGCCTCTTTACTAAGATGGGTGTTGCCTCCTGCGCAACTTCCTCATCTGCAAAGTGACGAGGAGAACTCCAAAGAGAATCTTCTCCAGTTAGATCAAAATGAGTTGGTCCTTCAGGCATATTGCGAGGACCCCAACTAGCAATGCGAGAAGATTTCCTCGGAACGACATTGTTGTAGATTTGGAGGACTTTGACGACATGCTCGAGTTGAAGAGAGAAAGAAGTTTGCAGAGTGTTTTTGCAAAAAAAAAAAAAAAAAAAAAACAAAATCGAGAGAGATGGGAGTTTGAGAATTAGGGTTTGAGAACGCTGTGTTCGAAAGAAATAATTCACAGAATTTAAAGAAATCGAAATAGCGCAAATGAATCATCACAAAGAAAATGCCTTTTTCGAAAAGATAACTACCAAAAATTTGAAATGTAATCGAAAAAATCAGCAATAAAATTGTAATGAACAATGATTTCCCTAGCCTATTGCTACAATGACTTGCTATAGTGATCTACTACAGTCAGCGATCTCTTCTATCATGAGCATTGTAGTCGTAGTTGGAGTCATTAGAACTATGCATTTCTGCCAGAAAATGTTCTTCGTATTTTTGCTTAAGTCCTGCAATTGAATCTTTAGAGAGAGTCCGATTTTTCCACATATTTTCCTCGTTTGACGAAGATGTTTCTTCATGATTCCTAGAGGATCCTATAGTGTTTGCAGTCATATTTGGTTGAGGCCAATTGAATGGTTGAGCATAGTAAGATGTGTCCATTCCTAGGGATAAGGACAGGGGTCCGTGATCATAGGGGTCTTGAGAGAGAGGACCCCCCAATTATGCATAGGGATCTTGAGATGACTGTGCAAGGTCATATGTGTCTATCATTTCTTGCTCCTGTGATTATGCAGCTTGTTTGAATTCCTCGAGTGCTTCCTTGGCTTTTGGTGTAAGGTTATAATGATCCTATGCAATTGGTACATTATAGTTCCATACATCTTCAGGAATTGTTTTGTTTTCCTAGCACAAAACTCTTTAAAGTTCTCGGTACTGGTGTTCACAACAAGCAATAGGTCCTGGAAAAGATTTGTAAATCCAAGCTTCCTTAAGGTGAGGTTGAGGTTTGTAGGATGTAGTTCTTATGCTTTGTGGAGCACTAGTGATGATGCCATTGTTTTTTATAAAAGCCCATGGTCGTCTGCGGTTGGAATTTTGATAGCTATTAAGTACTTGTTAGTTAAGTACCATAATAACCATTAGAGTTGATCGGGAAAGTTATCTTCCTTCCAAATTAGAAGATGTATGAACGGATAGCTAGAATTTAATCCAAAAGGATAAAGAATCAAGCCTCCATGGAATCTAAATAGGTCCGTATGGCATCACCACAAAAGGTTTTCCAAATTTTCAGTGAGGTTGTCATTCTGGATTTGTTCAACAATCTCTTGGGGGTATTGCCAGCTTGGCCAATCTCGAATTCTTTTAATCTTATACTTTTCATTGTGATGAAAAGTATGGAAATCATGCCTCATGATGTACATGTTGATTTCTATTAGTATCTTTGGTCTTGACAAAAAATCAGCAAATACATTCTTTTTTCCAACAATGTGTTTGGTTTCAAAAAAGTATTTTGAGAACCATTAAACCCATTGAAGCAGTTGAGAGTGTGGAATTTGTTTCTGTTTGAACTTGGTCATCTGGGAAAAGATGCATTCTACCATGAAGTAATGGCCGATGAGGTGGAATTCAAACTTTTTTATTCCATTTTTTATTGCCAAGGCTTCTTTGAAAGTGGAATGATAATACATTCAGCTTGAGAAAATTTTTCACTTTTGTAAGCACACAGGTGTCTCTTACCATCAATTTCTTTGAACAGGATGGCTACCTAGTATTCATCACTAGCATCAGTCTGGAGAATTCCTTTTCCCGTCGATGGGATTTGTAATGGGGGAAGAGTCTGCATAATTTTCTTAAGTTCAACGACTGTTTTGGTCTAAGGTTTTCCCCAAGGTGGGGGATTCTTCTTTGGCATTGATTGTAATGGAATAAACAATTTTGCAATGTTTGGAACAAAGTCTTTGAGATAATTGATTATCCTAAGAAATTGCTGAACTTGCTTCATCGTGAAGTTCTCTTCAAGAAATTTTAACAATTCCTAAGCAATGTGTGGTCTCTAATAGTATTTGTTAAGGTGCATACCAAGAAATTCAATTTCTGTTTGGGCAATATTTATCTTTCTTTGAGAAAGCATAATCTTATGCTCCCTTACAATGTCTGCAAACTGCCCAAGAAGTTGGCAAAAGTGGGATTCTTCATCAGGGCTATAGAGCAAGATGTCATCAATGTATACTGCTGCACTTGATATGATTAGTTAGAAAATTTGACACATGGCCTTTTGAAATAAGGATGGAGCTACCTTTAGTCCAAAAAGAAGAACCTTTCATTGGAAATGTTGGTTCATAATATAGAACTCTGTTTTGGGTCTGTTTTCAAGATGAATGCCCGATTGCCAAAATCCGATTTTATGATCAAATTTGGAGTAAATATGGGCTTTTGATAATCCAAAAGAGAGCATTTCTGGAAGGTAAATGGAATTTGTCATCTTGAAGGAAGAGGTTAAGAGGTTGATAGTTTATTACCAGTCTCATCTTTCCTCTGTTTTGCTCGGCACATTTATTGACATAGAAGGCTTCACAAGTCCATTGAGAATTTGAAATCTCAATAAGGCCTTGTTGAAGTAGTTCTGAACATTCCTTCTAAGCCGAGACCAGGTATTTTGGCTTCATTCCCATATGACTTGCCTTAGTTGGATTGATATATTCATTTTTTTTTAAGGGAAGTCAAACAAAGAATTCCAGATTTTCCATAAAGGATGGGAACACTCCTGAGAGAATTTAGAATGGGATTACTCAACACGATTGTAATAGCTTATGCATAATCGGATCGAGTAGATTAATTTGGATGGAAAAAAGTCTTTGAATATTGACGAATTCAGAGAATTGATTCTTATACTTAAGACATTTTCCAAGAATGATTCACAGCTGAGAAATTTGAGTCATAATGTCCCATCCGATGATTAAATCTTCATTAGGAAGACTAGATCCGAAGATCTTTATGGTTATGGAATACTGGGGAAAATTGGATAGTTATTGGGGGTAGTTCTTACATTTGTAGAAAAAGTATTTCCCGAGGCAGAATTAAAATATCGAACACAGGACGTCCAATATTCTTCAAAAAAAACTTTAGTGTCTAAGATTGAAGAACTCGCGCCAGTATCTATGAGAGCAATAATAGTAATGGGTTTGGCAAATTTTGAAGTAAAGATTTTCATAGGAAAATGAGGACAATAGATTTGGCTTGAAAATATGTCGAGGTTTCATTCTAGAAGAAGTGAGGGATATGTTAAAAAGGTCTTCAAATTCTGAATCTAAATCGGTTTTTTCTTGGGAGTTTGGTAACAAGGGATGACACAAAGAGTTTGTTCGATGGTTCTTCATCCATAGAGAATACATATTCGACATCATCATTATCAAGTGAAATACTTGTCTTATTCTCTATGTGATGTATCAGATGATTCTGATCTTTTCTTGCTTGGGGGCAGTTTTTGGCGAAATGGCCCTATTGGTTGTAGATGAAGCATCAAGTTGATTTCTTGTGGCTTGAACATTCTGAACGATCTCTTCTTTTGTGTAGGAATCGTCATTTCTTCTTTTTCTGAAAGTGCTTAGATCCATGTCCGGATCCCTTTAGCCATAATTTCTTAAAGTGCTTCTTTTTTTTAGAAGACTTTCTACAAGAACCATCATAGTCTTTCTTGGAGCATTTTGATCTTCAACTCCTGGCAAGAACATGCTTTATTAAGTTCTCTGTTGTCCGTGAGATAAGTCTTAACCATTTGGCGCTTTAGACACAAATCATCAAGGCACAAATGGATCTCTTGTTGTATTTCTCCCAAAGGAATATCCATAATTCTCCTCCATCTGTTGAGAAAAGATTTCTCAACCTGCCGAGATAACTCTTTAGGAATGGAAGTCAGAAAAATTTGCTTTAGGTTTAGATCAGCTCAAATACCATAGAAGAGCTTGAGCATTTCCCAATAATGTTTATCGAGATGTTTTTTTTTTTTTTTTTTTGAGGGAGCAACATTTTCTTTGAAAAAATTCTCTTCTCTTGAGCTCATGAAGGTTAGAAGGTTTACCAATGAGGAAATGGTATAGGAGGGTAATGGCATGGCTAAAATATTGTGAAAGCAGAAATTGAACTTGATCTTGTTCTGTCACTGATTGCTACCAATGTTTGAGGCTACTTGTAAACCTTGTGACAAAACCAAAAAGGACATCATATTTATCCTGATTGGTAAGAGTTTGCGCATTTAACCAAGTATGGAATTCTTCAAATCTTTTTGACCATTTGGAATAGTGAATGTCATCAACAGTGAAAAATTGTTTGGAAGAGGTACTCATATGCTAAGAAAGATTGTTTGGTTGGACAACCTTTGGTTCAGAGTGGCTGGATTCCATATTCTGGTCCGGAGGATCGGCCATGAATATTGATGAAGTTACTGCTGCAATAGGAAATGAATCAATGGTAGGGATTGAGAAGGATGAAGAGGATGAAAAGGATACCAAGTCTGATTCAACATTAAGGTTGTCCGAAAAACTGGTTCTAATGGAAATAGAATATGATCTTTCAAAATGACAGGATCGGGTTGTTCTTCCTGATTGCCCAGATCTCTCAGGAATGATTCTAACGGATTTGATAACATCATTTGGTTTGAATTTTCCTTTATAACAAGTGAGGATTCTTCAGGCATCTTCTCTTTTCCCTTTTCCTTCCTTATTCGATCCAATTCTTTGAGGCGATTTCGCATCTCTACCACATCTATCTTATCTTGTCTGGTGGGAGCTTCTGTGAGAGTAGCAAAGACAGACATATTCTGAGGTGGTGGAGGAGGCAAATGCTCTGTCTGCAATGTTGTGACATCCTGAATTTTTCAACCTGTATTCTACTGAATTAATCGGGCATTTCATTGACGCGCCTATAAGGTTGTTCTCAGAGCTGATCACTCTCGAGATAACTAGACTATCTGGGGAAGCTATTAAGAACTTTAAAGCAAATAGACTTAAGAACTTGACCAAGAATCGGCTTCTCGACCGTGCTTATCTTTAGAGGCCATTACGGCACAATTAAAAATCAATTTGAGATCAGAGATAGGTCTATTTGACTGAGATGTGTGGCCGATCGTGGGTGACTCCACTAAGTTGGAAAATTCTCGTCAACCGACACTAATATGATTTTATCGTCGTTTTGGTACCCTGTGTCTGTAATTGAATCCTCGAGATCTTCACAACAATCGAGAGTCGCCATTGAGTCGAGTGGGTTCATAGTGGCTCAAAGAAAATCGACCACGGGTCATTTGCTCTAAAAAGTTCTGAAAACTACTCGGTAGTATAAAATGGAAATTAACCACCGATTCAAGTCCGATTTCAGAAATTGAAGATTTTCTTATGTCACAATAAATTCTAGAACCCACGACTCGGTCTCGAAGATTTTCTAACGCCCGACACATTTTGGGAAAAAAAGGTCGCGCGTGGTTGTTTTTGTGCGGAACAAGCCGAGGATTGTTTTGAGATGCAAGATGAATTGTTGTGTGAGGAAAATTGGATGTAGGAACACAAGTAAGGACCAAGTGCTCTAGCTTGGAATTTCTTTTTGGGAATCAATTAGCTTATTTAAAAGCAATTGGGATAAGAAGTTTCAATTATAGGAAATTATTTTCTTTTAGTTTTCTTCCCATTTTCTTTTTCCCTTTTGGCCAAACACCCTTTTCTTTCCCCCTTCTTGCGTAAGTTTCCTCCCCCTCCGTCATAACTTTCCTTTTCTTTCTCTCTCTCTTTCCCTCGTGCGAAGCCCCCATTGACTGCCTTTGTCATTTCCCACTTTGCTTCAACCATTTTTTTTTTTTTACTTTTCAACCCCATCTCCACGTTCTCTCTCCCTCTCACCGTGCAAACTACCCAACAAAAGTAGAAGCAGCAGCCATCGTCACATGGAGCTGGAGTAGCAACCGCCGAGGCACGCCTCGCCCGAATTGCTGGTCGCACCACCGCCCGGCCGCGTGTGTTGTCCACTTGCGACCTCGACCCCCGCAGCTTCTGTTCGTCCACCGGAGGGACCGACTAGCCATCGTGAGCGGTTGAACAGACCGCCGAGTCGCTGTGTTGCCCCGCTAGACCACTACTTGCTTTCCCTCGAGCCTTGTTGCCCTAGCCGAGTTGGTTCCCCTATGTTTTACAGCAAGAGTAGCAACCTAGCGAGTGGGTTTTCAGTAGGTTCGTGGGCCCGTTTTGAGGTGTTCTGGGTCCTGAACCCAAGGTCTACTTTGGAGTTAATCGACCCCGTGCCATTCCAAATCGGATTGATCCAACTTGCGCATTATTCCGGTGAGTTTTGCTCACTAATGCTTTCTTAGTTTGCTAATTATGCTTAAGGGTTGATTAGTGTAATTTGATAATGGATAGCCTATACTATTTATTGAATGCATCTCGGGATTTTTCCCGACCCTTATCGGGCTTCAATTAGGCATTACGGGCCTAAATTGGATTTTTAGTATTTATTTATTAATTTTCGAAATTAATTAATTAATTATTTATTTATTTTTTAGAAATTAGGCAGGGATAGTCGACGACCGAAATTTTATGCTGATCGTCGTGGTGCAATCTATTTATTTATTTGAGCTCTACGTTGTGCTAAATTTAATTGATTGTGCAATTTGATGAATTATTCCTAAATTGATTGAAATTGAGTAAAATTGAATGATTGATTGGTAGATGGCCGAGTTTGGTTATTTAGCATTGACAATGCTTGATGAGTTGTAAAGTTGAGAGAATCGTGATAGTGAATTGGGAATACTCTTGGCTAAGATCAATCAGGTATGATGTAATAGACATACGTGGTTTGGTGATGAGGAAATATCACTGGTGATAACAACGCCTTAAAGAACACACGAGTGATGTCTATTACATGTATCATTATGGACATACGTGGTTGGTGATTAAGGATATCCCTAGTGAAAACGGCGTCTTAAAGGATGCACTAATATTGTCCATTGCATACACCACCTTGGCGAAAACGACGCCCGAGAGAGTACGTGGGATTTGGTGAATGGAAATGATCTAGGGATGGAACGACTGACATGTAATCGACTAGCTCGATGGATCAATGATTTGATCCGATTGTTGTGAATCGATTGATTGTTGGATGCAATATATGAAGCATCTGTATATAACCCTGAATTACAGGTTGGGACTGATGCCAAGGTAAGTCTTCTAATTTGTGTTGTGCTTAGGCGACCTTGTGGCATATTGGTTTCCTAATCGAGTCGGCGAGACGTAGTCTCATTGGTTATTGAATAACCAATTTCAGGCCCCTAGATGGCAGCACCAGTACCTCCCTCTCCTCCAGAGCAGTTTGGCATTCCAGTGGACATCACCAAGAAAGAAACTCACTTCCATGTTCATCCTCATCCATAAGGGTTAGAATACATTTTATTGAGTCAACGGTGTGGGTTGAAGTCGGCCAGGATGACCTAAGGCCTCATGAGTATTGGTCTTGGTATCATTACTATTATGATGGGCTAAGAATAGGTCCCATCCCTGAAGAGGAAATACCTCACCCCGTCCTAGAGAAAGCTTTTGGTGAGGGGACTGCAGACCCTGAGGGTGGAGGCGTAGATGATGCCAGAGATCCTGCGCTTGGGAGTGAGCCGTCTTCCCCTGTATTTACTGAAGAGGATGAAAATTTTGAGGAAGATGAGATTGTGAAACAAGAAGTGGAAGGTCCAGAGGAGGACGAAGACTGGGGAAGAGCTGAGGAGGAACCGGTAGAAGAAGAGCCTGAAGAGGAAGAGTAGCCTGAGGAGGAGGAAAGCAATCCAAAGGAGTCGAGGAGGATCCCGATGATCCCGAGTACGATCTGGATGAGAACTGAGATCCCATCCGCTTTTGTGAACCCTATTTATATGTGAGTAGAGTGAGACCAGAAAGTTATGAATGGTTTTGTGACGTATTTTTAGTTGTGCTCTGTATAAAAGCATGGTTGTGGATTTCAATATGAAAATATATCCTTACTTTTCTATCCCATTGTTTTATTGTCTGGGGATTTATAACTGCTTCCACATGTGCTATTAAAAATGAAAGGGTCGGCGATAATTAGTCCTCGGATATCGCATTCTAAAATCGACCAAGTAGAAGGATGTGTTCGTGCCCAAGGATTGGGGCGTGACAAATGTAATCGGGAATGGGTTAAAAGGATTGAATCTTCATTCTTCAAGAAGTTGGATCTGTCTTTTAAGCTTTTTTATTTTCGCCTTGGGGCTTCGAGATGATGATATCCCAAATGTTGTTTGGATTCCAAGCTATGAGCCTTTTTTGGAAATCCAAAAGTATCTTTTTAGTGGTTTCATCATATCTTCGAAGATCTCGTTGCACATCCATAATTTTGGAGTCAATTGTTTTGACCGAATTGTTGTGTACCTCTTGTAGTTAAAATGTCCTCTATCCGAGTTGTTCTTGGCTTGGCAACAAGCTTTGGAGGTCGAGCAACTTGACGTGAAGACTGTGTTTTTACATGGAGATCTAAATGAGGAGATCTACATGGATCAGCCGGAAGGTTTCAAAATCAAAGGCAAAGAAAATTTTGTGTGTAGACCGAGGAAGAGTCTTTACGGGCTCAAGTAGGCACCAAGACAGTGGTATAAAAATTCGAATCCTTCATGGAAGAAAATGGGTTCAACAAAACCACCGCCGATCACTGCGTTTTCATCAAGAAATTTACTGATGGTAATTTCCTCATTTTTTTGCTTTACTTTGATGACATGCTAATTGTTGGCCAGGATAAAAGCAAGATCAACAACTTAAAGAATGAATTAATCAAGTCCTTTGCGATGAAGGATTTAGGACCCGCAAAATAAATTCTTGGGATGGAAATCTTGCAAGACAAGTAGAACCATAAACTCCGGTTATCTCAAGAACGGTTTGTTAATAAAGTTCTTGAAAGATTTAACATGAATAAATCCAAAGTAGTTTGTTCTCCACTTGCAAATCATTTCAAACTTAGCTTAGAGTAGTGCCCACAAAGTGAGACAGAAAAGAAGGAAATGGAGAAGTTTCCTTATGCATCGGCGGTTGGCCGTCTAATGTACGCGATGGTATGCATGAGGCCCGATATCGCCTATGTAGTTGGTGTGGTAAGCAGATTTCTATCCAATTTTGGTAAGGAACATTAGGCAATAGTCAAATGGATATTTAGGTATCTTCGAGGTATTTCTAATAATTGTATATGCTATGGTGATGGTAAAACTGTGTTAGAAGGCTTTTTGGATTCAAACATGGTAAGGGACGTGGACTCGAGTAAGTCTACATCGGGATACCTAATGACTTTTGCAGGGAGAGTAGCTTCATGGCAATCTCGACTACAAAAAATGTGTTGCCCCCTATCTATTGCTAAAGCAAAGTATATTGCGATAATGGAAGCATGTAAAGAACTCTTGTGGATGAAGAAATTCCTACAAGAAGTGGGCCACAACCAAGAGGAGTATATCTTGTATTCAGATAGTCAAAGGGCAATACACCTTAGCAAAAATGGAGCTTTCCACTACAAATCCAAACACATTGACATAAGATATCATTGGATACGTGATGTGTTGGAAGAAAAAGCCCTACAATTAAAGAAAATACACACTGACAACAACAACAACTCATATATGATGACAAAATTTTTATCTATAGTGAAGATGCAAGTTTGATACCCTCTCCGAATTGCTCGTGAGGGGGAGATTTGTTGAGTAGGTCACTCCCAATTGGAGAGGCCAACGCAGTTATATATATCTATAGTAAAATATGTATGATAGTCATGTGTAAAAGTAAAAAGCAAAAAAAAAAAAAAATCAAGAGAGATCGGGAGATAAATCAACATGATCTTCTACATCCGCGAAATCAAGGGAGATTGGGAAACAAATCAAAATGATCTTTTCAGATCTACAAAATCACGAGATATTAGGAGATAAATCTACATGATTTCATATCATACAATTCTAATTAGAATTGCATTTTGCTCCTATAAATAGAAATCCTCCTCAACGGAGAAGTATATACAAAAGCAAGAATATTAGAGCAATGTAGTGGAAGAGACAATTTTTTTTTTTCTTCAAAGAGAGAGTTATCCGGTTTGTGAGAGGTTCGGATCCATAAATTGAAGACAGTGAGAGATCCACTTAAGGGTGAAGTTGTATCCCATTATTTATCATAATAGAAGTTTGAAGTGGATTATAGTCCCATGGTTTTTCCCTTTACCTTGAAGGGTTTTCCATGTTAAAATTTTGGTGTTATTTACTATTCATCTAAACTGCTTTCATTCAATATTTTATCCTATTTAATTTTCACAGAAATAGTAGTGGGAAAAATTATCTGGGCCTTCTCCACAAATATCGTTCTTTTTCCCAACAAATGATTGGTACTTAAAAGGTCGGATGCGCATTTCTAATAAAAAATGTTATAGTTTTAAAACTACTACCATCCTTTCAAGAACCGTCAATCTTATCGGGAGATCAGCCCATTAATGATTTTTACTTTAAGGTCAGTTGCGTGTTTTCAAATAAAACAATTCTAGTTCTAGGATAAGTACTATTATTTCAAGAGCGGTCTTATTGGAGTGATCAGCCCATTTAATAATTGGTACTTAAAAGCCAAATGTGCATTCCCGGATAAAAAAAGTTCTTATTCTTCATCAACTACAATTCTATCAAGCACTAATTAACTTGAGTGATTAGTCAATGGATAGTTTGAACTTAAAAGTTAGATGCATGTTTCCAAATAAAAAAATTTCTACTTCTAGAGCGACTATCATTCTTTCAAGAGCTGTCGGTCTTAGCCAAATAATCATCCCATTGTTTTTTTTTTTTTTTTTTTTGGTAAGAATAATCATCACATTGTTTTTTTTTTTTTTTGGTATTGGAGGAACCGGCTTGCAGCCGACAGCCGCGCCGTAAACCCCAAGTGACACTTAAGCAGGAGGACCCACCACCCCTGAGTCACACTTAATACACCTAGCGCCTCCCTTGAGTTTTGAACCCTTCACCTCTTCGTTAAGGATCAGCAGAGCCTTATCCAGTGGAGCCACCGCGGCCGGTGGTAATAATCATCCCATTGTTGATTGCTACTTTCTAGATAAAAATAGTTTAGTTTTAAAACAACTACCATTTTTCAAGAACTGTCGGTCTTACTTGATTGATAAGCAAATTAAGGATTTGTACTTTAAAATCAGAAACACATTTTTAAATGAAAAAAATCTAATTTTAGAACAACTATCATTTCTTTCAACAATGGTCGGCCTCTCCTAAGTGATCACCTCATTAATGATTGGTACTTAAAACTTGATTTCGCACTCTTTGATAGAAAAATAATCTAATTCTAAAACAACCACCATTCTTTCAAGATATATCGGTCTTACTTGAGTGATTAGCCTATCGATGATTGGTACTTAAAAAGAAATGCGCGTTTCCACATAGAAAAAAATTTAGTTCTACAATAGCTACCATTCTTTCAAGAATTATCGATCTTATCTAAGTGATTATCCCATTAATGATTTGTAATTCAAAGTCAAATGCGTGTTTCCAAATAAAAAAAAAAAAAAAAATCTAGTCGTATAAACAGCTATCTTACAACTATCATTACAACTATCATTCTTTTAACAACTATCAGTCTTTCTTGAGTGATCCGCTCATTAATAATTGGTATTTAAAATTCAAATTTGTGTTTCCATATTAATAAAAAAATCTAATTCTGGAGGAACTACTATTCTTTCAAGAATTATGTCTTACCTAAGTCATTAGCCCATTAATAATTGGTGCTTAAAAGTCAAGAACTGATGATCTTACTTAAGTGATTAAACCATTAATGATTGGTACTTGAAAGAGAAATGCATGTCTCTAGATAAAAATAATCTAATTCACACACAACTATCATTCATTTAAGAACCGTCAGTCTTACCTTATTTTCTCTCAATTATGACCATTTAAACTAGAGAATTAAAAAATAAAAAATAAAAGACATGTGTACAACTTTAACATTTTTGTCTCTTATCTTCTTTTAACTAATCTTGTCCTCATGCTGGCAAGTAATACCCTTGGAAGCTGTTCCAAGTAATACCTAATCTCGTCCTCACGTTATCTTCTTTTATTATTCTATAATTTTTACTTTTGTATGCTAGAAAAATGCGAAGTTGATTATCTTCTTTTACCTAATCGTGTCCTCATGTTGGCAAGTAATACCCTTGGAAGCTGTTCCAAATAATACCTAATCTTGTCCTCACGTTATCTTCTTTTATTATCCTATAATTTTTTCTTTTATATGCTAGAAAAATGCAAAGTTGATTATCTTCTTTTACCTAATCTTGTCCTCACTTTATCTTCCTTTATTATCCTATAACTTTTTCTTTTATATGCTAGAAAAATGCGAAGTTGATTATCTTCTTTTACCTAATCTTGTCCTCATGTTGGCAAGTAATACCCTTGGAAGCTGTTCCAAATAATACCTAATCTTGTCCTCACGTTATCTTCTTTTATTATCCTATAATTTTTTCTTTTTATATGCTAGAAAAATGCAAAGTTGATTATCTTCTTTTACCTAATCTTGTCCTCATGTTGGCAAGTAATACCCTTGGAAGCTGTTCCAAATAATACCTAATCTTGTCCTCACGTTATCTTCTTTTAGTATCCTATAATTTTTTCTTTTATATGCTAGAAAAATACGAAGTTGATTATCTTCTTTTACCTAGTCTTGTCCTCATGTTGGCAAGTAATACCCTTGGAAGCTGTTCCAAATAATACCTAATCTTGTCCTAACTTTATCTTCCTTTATTATCCTATAATTTTTTTCTTTTATATGCTAGAAAAATGCGAAGTTGATTATCTTCTTTTACCTAATCTTGTCCTCATGTTGGCAAGTAATACCCTTGGAAGCTGTTCCAAATAATACCTAATCTTGTCCTCACGTTATCTTCTTTTACTATCCTATAATTTTTTCTTTTATATGCTAGAAAAATGCGAAGTTGATTATCTTCTTTTACCTAGTCTTGTCCTCATGTTGGCAAGTAATACCCTTGGAAGCTGTTCCAAATAATACCAAATCTTGTCCTCACTTTATCTTCCTTAATTATCCTATAATTTTTTCTTTTATATGCTAGAAAAATGCGAAGTTGATTATCTTTTTTTACCTAATCTTGTCCTTATGTTAGCAAGTAGTACTCTTGGAAGTATTGGTCGTCTCATTATCTAAGCAAGCTGTCCCCTTGAAAGTATAACTTCATCGGACGCATGTGCAAGAGTCTAAATTATATATATATAAAATTTCCTTGAAGACCTGTCTTGCGTGTCGGTATTCACACGAAGAGCAGGATCTACACTATTATAAATGTCCTATGGTGGGAGAAAATAAGAAACTCACGCCTTGAACAGGCAAAGGAGACATTAGTGTAAGGCATGTATGTGTGTTCAAAGATTCTTAGCCAGGCTATTTAAAATTGAGTTTAGAGCAATCAGAAGGTCAATTTAATCTGGAATATAGCTTAACTTAATGGGACTGGTTCGCTATTTGTCCATGTAATGTTTGCCCGACTAATTCCTTTTTCTCACATAAAAAAAAAAAAAAAAAAAAAATCATAACGACGAATGGAGAGGGAGGTTAGGGGCTTGTTGCCCCTGCCGCCTAGTGCTTAGTGCAAGTCTTATGGAAAAATATGCAATAATTCATATGAAAGATTGTATAAAAAAGGTAATATCTTGCCCTCTCCAAGACTAAGTTCGGTATTATAAATAATTTTTTTCTTTCCGTATCGCCAAAGTTCGATTTCTACATCCATCACTGTCGCCTTCATTGGCTCCTTATTTTGTTTTATTTTATCAGAGGACAATTAAGCGTAGTAGTAATAATGATAATAATGTTGATAATACTGAAAAATCAAATGCAGCGTAAGATCAGAACTTTGAATTTATTCAAATGTGGAATCCAATTCAAGGTATTGATCGATTGTTTATCTCCAAATAATTTTGGCTGTACAGTGCATGCAATCTAGTTTTCACCTAATTTTTGTTAGGGTTTCATGAATCATGTATAGGTAAAATTAACAAAAACACAACAGAAACAAAGATGATTTATTTCTATACATGATTCTCTGAAAGCGTTGTTCATGCGTTTTAATAAAAATCCGAATGTAAAAAGGGAGTTAAACGAATTACCTCTCGAAGCGCGCTTTAAACGAATTGGTTCGGATGTTCTTCAGTACAAGCCCCACAAACGTCAGACCTCTAGTTCAGACACACCACCAATGGACGTTGAATGGAAGAGAGAACTTTAAGATAATCACCACTATGATCGTGTTAGCAATCTCGTGGAGACAATTCTCCATATCCTTGATTTTTTTTTTTTTTTAACCATGGCCCGAATGAGAGAAGCCCTTTCCTTTATCGCCTCTCGAGGACACAAAACACACATGTTTCTCTCTTTTTAGCAACCCTTGCCCATGCCCTTCGTTATGCAGCATTTAAAAATAAAAAAACTTCTCAAATCAGCAACGATTGCTGATCGTAGGGCGATCAACAATGAATGGTTAGCAACGGTTGCTGACCATCAATGCACGATGCTTTGTGCATGGCGGTTAGCAATTGCTGACCATCATGCATGAAGCATTACTATTTTTTTATATAATTATCATTTATTAAAACATGCACATGTGATGTGCTCATTGATTAATCAATTAAATAAATGAATAAATATAAATACAAATACAAATAAAAAAAATGGCATAATCTTTATGTGTGCATTTGGAATACATTAACATATATTCACTTTGGGCATGCGTGTGTATCATATGCAAGTAGGCTCGTGACTATAATACAAATTAAATTAAATATCATTTAATTTAATTTCAAGTCGACTCAATCCGATTGCAATCACTACAAACACATTTGCAACATTATTTCTCTTGTTTCACGTTATCCTAATTGTTTATGGTGTGTGACATCCCTAAGTTCATTACTAAGTTGGTATTAAGACTTGTACTAACACATTAGTACTCCTAAAAGAATTAATTGTCCTGATTAATCTTTGAGTCCTACAAGCCATGATTGGCATCTAGCAATATATCATGGCTACTCAGATAGTATGAATGTTTTAAGAATATAATGAACCTGTTAGCTTTGGCTACAATATAATTCAATCATTCTGTCTTACTGTGTCCTGATCGAACAAAAACCATGGAATATTTGTCAAGTCACCAATTCGATCATATGCACAAATCTAATTGATATGCATTTTATTTGAGACATAAATAATTTATTCTCGGTTACAATCCTGGCCAAGGATTTCAATGTAGTGTTATAAATAATTATATCGCATAGGACATCATTATTATACCTTGCATGTAACAATGAGACAAATTCCATATTGCATACATGTGCAACTTCGTATATGAACAAATTATGACCATCAGGTATAAAGACAAATCAACGACGCCGTATTACATGCACTCGTGAACCATAGTTGTTCGTCACACAAGTTCACACTGTGCCTCAGGTCTAAAGATTATTTACACAGGACCAAAGCATGAACAATTAGATATTCATCACGCTAAAAGCTTCCATGTCGCTAATCCTTCTATTTGCGTCACATTCAGTGAACTTGTCTAATACAAACACTCATATTCTATACCACCGCTCGCAACGGCACAGCTGGCTTGGGGCTCTCTCCCCCTCACGAAAGGGAGGAGTTCGAATCGCAGAGGCGTCATTAGGAATTCTTACCTGGAGTACTATGGTGGTGAGTCCTGCAGTCGCTCCCCCTGGGTTTGCTCACCGGCCGTCGGCTTACGAGATTCCTTGGGTCACCAAAAAAAAAAAAAAAAAAACACTTGTATTCTAACTCAAGCATCACAATACCCAATGACTTGCGACTCATCATTCCCTTAAGTATCCAATACTTAATGGTGAAGTTAAGAACACACTGGTCTCAACGAGATTATTAATATCCACTTAATAATCCATTGACCGAGAACGATTTAAAGATTCAGTCTAACTATGAACCCGCCACATATATTCTTAACGTCTCAAATGTAGGTCTGGTTGCAACTGATCTTATGGATCATTCGTAAATATAAAATAATTGGACAAATGAATGAATACGTCACTGTCATTAATTAAATAATAATGATAGTATAACTAAAATCCCTAATATGTAACTATTACATAGTAACTTTAGGGCATACATCCAACAATCTCTTACTTGCACTAAAGCCAACTTGTTTGGTACCTCAAACCCATTTCGTCAATATGCATTTCAAAAGAAGACAAAGGTAAGGCATTCGTGAAGGGATCTGTCACGTTTTCCACCGAGGCAATTTTCTGCAATGCGATATCACATCTTCCAATAATTTCTCTGATGAGATGGAAGCATCTCTCAATGTGCTTGGACTTCTGGTGAGACCTTGGTTCCTTAGCTTGACCTATCGCTCCATTATTGTCATAAAACAATGTAATCGTTTGATCAATGGAGGGAACAACTCTAAGTTCAGAAATAAATTTCTTCATCCAAGCGGCTTCCTTTTCTACTTTAGAAGCAGCTACATACTCTGCCTCAGTGGTGGAATCAGCAGTCATGATTTGTTTAAAACACTTCCAACTAACTACACCACCATTAAATGTAAAGACAAACCCAAACATCGACTTATAATCATTAGGATCTGATTAAAAATCAGAATCAATATAAGCTACAACTTTAAATTATCATTCTCCATATATCAAGAATAAATCCTTAGTCCTTCGCGAGTACTTAAGAATATTCTTGACTGCTATCCAATGCTCTTCTCCTGGATTAGATTGATATCTACTAGTAATACTTACACCGTGTGCAATATAAGGTCTAGTACATAGATAGCATATATTATGCTTTCAATAGTAGATGCATATGGTATCTTTACCATCCGCTCTCTTTCTTCAGGAGTGTTGGGTTACATCTCTTTAGAAAGACGGATTTATTGCCTAAAAGGCAATAATCCTCTTTAAAACATTGCATGTTAAAACGTGTTAACACTTTGTCTATATACGTAGACCGTAAGAGGCCAATCTATCATCTTGATCTATCTCTATAGATCTTGATACCTAAAATGTAGCTTGCCTCTCTTAAATCTTTCGTGGAGAATTTCTATGACAAGAATAGTTTTATCGATGACATCATTGGTATATCATTTTCAATCAAAAAGTATATCATTGACATACAAAACTAGAAATGCAATTGTACTCCCACTGGTCTTTTTGTATACATAAGGTTCATTCAGATTTTGATGAAGCCAAACAATTTGACTACCTCATCAAAACAAATATTCCAACTTTTGGAGGCTTGTTTGAGTCCATAAATGGATCTCTTAAGCTTACACACCTTTCATTTTTCACTATTGGATTCAAAACCCTATGGTTGTTCCATATAGATGTCCTCCTTGAGAAAACCATTTAGAAAAGCTAGTTTGACATCCATTTGGAATATCTCATAATCAAGGTGTGCAGCTATAACCAACATAATCCGAATGGATTTTAGTCTGGCCACAGGTGAGAAAGCTTCGTTATAATCAATTCATTCTTTCTGATGATATCTTTTCGCCACAAACCGTGCTTTGTAAGTTCCAATTTGACCTTCAGCATTCATCTTCCTCTTGAAGATCTATTTACAGCCAATTGGTATAATACTATCAGGCTGGTCAATTAAGGTCCAAACTTCATTGGAATACATTGAATCCATTTCGGATTTCATGGCTTCTAGCCATTTACCGTAGATCGATGTCCGACATCGCCTCCTCATAGGTTTTAGAATCACTAGGTTGATCATTATCATTCATAATGAATAATTGTTCAATATCTTCAATCGAGTGTCTATAATAAGAAGTTGGGCGAGACGTTTTCGTACTTCTCCTAAGAGGTTGTGTATTAGAAGCTCCCACTTGAATCGGAGATTGATATCTAAACTCGGTTGTTTGGTACCTCATTATTTTCTTCTTGTAAGCTATTTTCTGCCCAGCACCACCTTCTTGGACGAACCGATTCTTTAGAAAAGAAGCGTGCTTGCTTACCAAGATTCTTTGGCCCTAATGAAAATAGAAATAATATCCAAGAGTTTCCTTTGGATATCCAATGAAGTGACCTTATTCAGATCTTGCCTCAAATTTTTTCATTTTCAGTTTTTTACGAAAGTTGGACAACCCCAAATCTTAATATGATTAAGACTAGATTTCCTACTATGCTATATCTCATAGGGCATAGTTGGAACAGATTTGGATGGTACTCTGTTCAATATATATACAGCTGTCTTAAGGGCATATCCCCAAAGGGATATTGGCAAATTGGTGCAACTCATCATAGATCGCACCATATCTAATAAAGTACGATTTCTTCATTCAAATACACCATTATGTTCGGAGTTACAGGAGGTGTCCATTGTGATAAAATGTCATTCTCTTTAAGATAGTCCACGAATTCAGTACTAGGGTTTTCACTCCTCGATCCAATTGAAGAGTCTTAATACATTTTCCTATTTGTTTCTCAACTTCGGCCTTGAATTCCTTGAGCTTTTCAAAGGATTCGGATTTATACTTCATTAGGTAAAACTAACCATACGGTGACGGATCAACGGTGAATGTAATGAAGTAATTATAACCACCTCTAGCAGTTTCATTAATTGGTCTACATACAATTGTATGTATTAATCCTAATATGTTAGCAGCTCGTGCACTATGTCCCACAAAGGGTGCTTTGGTCATTTTTCCTAGAAGACATGCATCACAAGTCGAGTATGACTCAAAATTTGTTGGATCAATGTACCCATCATTACTCAACTTATTAATTTTGTCTTCTCCAATATGACCTAATCGGATATGCCAAACATACTTTTTATTTGGACCGTCTCTAGGACGTTTATTAGTTATGGCATTTATATCAATTCTATTTTGCTTATTGACATCGATAATTGCACTACTGGATATTGTAATGGTATAAAGATTATTAGTTAATAAACTAGTACCAACACATCTTCTATTCTGATAAATAGAACATACATCATCAGCTAAAGAAAATTCATAATTCTCTTTAGCCAAACGAGGTATAGAGATGATGTTCCTAACATCATTCTTATAATGCAAATAATTTTTTAAAACCAATACATGTCCAGAAGGCAAACATAAACGTAAAGTTCCCATAGCTAACGCGGCAACTCTTGCTCTATTGGCAAATGTCACAACAATCTCATTTCTTCATAGCATTCTCGCTTGTTTCAGTTCTGCAAAGACATACAAATATGTGAAGTTGCATCGAATCTAGAACCTATAAGTTGGATTTAGCACTAATCATAAGATTAGTTTCAATAAGCATAGACACCATACCTTCATAAGGTTGGTCCTTGAGCTTGAACTTCAAGCTCACGAGGTACTCTTACAATTCCTCCTCCAGTACCCCTTGACACCACAAGGTAATGACATTTCCCCTTTTCAATCTTGAGTTTTGCTTGCACAACAAGTTTGAGCCTTTTCCATTTATTTTTCTTTAAAACAGTCTTACCCCTTGAAGAAGAAGCCTTAGCCATAGCCACTACATTTGGTCTCTTGTTGTGCATTTCCTTCTCATAAATTACCAGCATGCTAGGTAACTCAGTGAGAGTTTTCTCCATCTTATGTATGTGAAAGTTTTGGACAAAACCAGAAAAGGAATCTGGTAAAGATTGGAGGATCAAATTCACAGCTAACTCGTTGTCCATAACGAGATTCAACCTAGCCAATTCTTCAATGTGCCGATCATTTTCAAAGCATGATCATTAACTAATGATCCTTTAGCCATCCTCATACAATACAATGCCTTAGATTCTCATATCTAGAGGTTCGACCATTCTCATCAAAATATTCCTTTAAGTGCAAAATGATCTACCTAGCATCTTCAATAGATTCATACTTCTTCTGTAATTCTTTATTTATCGAAGCAAGCATATATGACCTAACTTTTAAGTCATCATCACGCCATTTATCATAAGTGACACACTCCTCTTAGGTCCCACCCTCGGGAAAGGAGTTTGGCATCTTTTCATCAAGCACATACCCAATTTTTTTCTAAATTGAGAACAATTCTCAAATTTCTCACCCGGTCGGTGAAATTGGGTCCATTCAAACAATTCTTGTCAAGTATAGAAACGAGTGGGTTTGTGGTCACCATTTTTAGAGTAATTATATATCTGTTGTAGAAAATAAATTGTTAGCCATTATATCTTTCAAAATAACTATTTCATTTTGGCCTTTAAATGAAATAGATCCTCCCATTAAATTTATATTCGAATCCCATACTCCTTAAGATGAGAAGTGGGTAATTTTTGTTGGGTAAAGATTACCAACACATGCATAATGAAGCGGTCCCTCACCCGATAGTTATTAGAAATCATTTGGCTTCAACTCGACAGCATCACATGCATAATGGAGTGGTCCAATATTAAGAATGGTAATTAACCCCTATGTATCCATAGCTGGTCAATTAACCACTATAATATTGGATCAAACCACGACGATGGAAGGCCACGAATTTGATGTTAGAGAAAACTCCTATATTGTTTTAAAGCTGAGAAAACTTATCTAAGTTCTATTACAAGATTGCCGAGACTTTTGTGTCAAAGTCTATTTTACAACAGAAGTCTGCCCACTCTGACAAATTCCAAACTAAACGCAAGTGAAGAATGAAGACTTATCCAGACGCGTGATTATCTTTCTTTCTTCAAGGGTTCGGTTCATATAGGTTATATATGGCCTTCTGGATGGAAGTATCACCTACGAGATTGATTATCTTTATTAGAAACAATTTAGATACATCAAATCTTTTCGGATGGCATGTTAGTTTGGAAAGAATCTACTTATGGAAATCAAAATCCTGATTGTATGGGCGAACAAGATCAATGGACTTTCATCACAATCTTCAAACGGCTCGAGATCTCCTTGATTGATTCTGTCCAACAAGTTGATTGGAAGAATTCATTTGGAAAGTGCCAACGGTTGAGAAGGCATGAATGAGTATTTAAGGAGGATTCTCAAGTTATTTAAGAAGAATTCCAAAGTTTGAAGCTTACCATTTACTTGTTATTCCCTATACTATGCTTAAATTTGTACTCAAAAGAGAGAGAGACTCAAAGAGAGACTTTGTGAGAGCAGTAGAGACTCTCCACTGTGAAGTCGAGATCACAAAATTGTAAATTCTCTTTTGATTCTTAGTGGAAACTAGTCGAAGGCTGTTAGCATGGGAAAGTGGACGTAAGCTTGATCTAAGCCAAACCACTATCAATTTTGTGTTCCTTTTCTCGTCCCTAAACTCTTTACTTTATTTGTACTTCAATTTTGTGGTTAAAGTCTAAACTCTTTTAAAGTCTGCTGATCATCGACTCGGTTTCAAAAGCAAAATATTCTTACTGTTCTTTGCGAAAATTGTCTTCACACCTATTCAGCCCCCTCTAGGTGTTCATACTAGCACTTTCAATTGGTATCCGAGCCTGTGTGCTTAATTTTTGAAGTGTTTTACTTCTAAGCTAAATATCCTCTATAGTATTTTTGATCTAGGTTTAGTTGAAGGTCGAGTAACACCGCACCCCCTTACTTCGATGGAAAGGAGTACAATGTATGGAAGAAGAAGATGAAGGCATTTCTCAAATCCAAAGATCCTCTAGAGTGGGATGTTTTAGAAAAAAGGAATCAACCCTAAAGCAGCGTTAGCTTCAGATAGAGGGAAAGAAGTTGTTGATGCTGATGAAACAACCCGAGTTGAAATTACCAAAAGACAAGCTCTTGACGCGAAAGCAATCTACTCTTTATACTTTTGTGCCTTATCTCCTATTGAGTATAACCGATTTCTTCTTGTGAAACAGCAAAAGAAGTTTGGGACAGATTACATGTTACCTATGAAGGGACCGACCGTGTGAAGGAAACCAAAATAAACATTCTGCTCGGATAATATGAAGCCTTTAGAATAAAGCCTCGGAGAATCCATTACTGATATGTTCAGTCGCTTTACAGAGATTGTAAATGGCCTGGCTTATCTAGGTTAGCCAATCTTAGGACCAATGAAAATCAACAAATTGCTGCGTGGGCTTTCGAAAAATTGGAATCATATGAAGACTTCAATTAGAGAAACTCGAGAGATCATGCCTCTATCGCTTGACGAACCGATAAGCACACTTTAGTCATACGAAGTGGAGCAGATAAATGATGAAGAAGATCTTAAAGGTAAGAAGTCAATTGCTTTAAAGTCTAACATTGATTCTAATGATACATATTTAGATGATGATATTGACGATGTGGAGCTAGCACTTATGATTAAGAAATTCATAAAGCTAAATAGAAAGGAGGAAAATTCAACTGAACAAGCGAGCACACAGAATTTCCAGAAGAGATCAACACAGGACAATGAAACGAGCAAAGATGTAATATGCTTCGAATGCAAGAAAAAGGGGCATATCATACCAAACTGTCTATTGTTAAAGAAGAAGAAAGGAAAAACTGAAAAGTACAAAAATGCTTTTAAAGTTGAAACTTGGAGTGACACGGAGTGTGAGGAAAGTGAAGAAGAATATGCCAACATATGTCTAATGGCTCATTCAGAATCAGACTCAAAATTAGAAATAGACTCTGATTCATACTCAGACAAAGAAATTGAGGTCACTATCAAAAGGAACATCAAATGGTATTTGGATAGTGGTTGTTCGAGGCATATAATAGGAGACTCAAGCTGCTTCATAAAGCTTGTTAGATTGAATGGAGGAAAAGTTTCTTTTGGAGGAAACAATAAAGAAAAGATTGTAGGATGTGGAACTGTGAAGATTGGAAGCCTGACTATCAACAATATTTCCTTAGTGGAAGGTTTGAACTACAATCTATTGAGTATAAGTCAGCTTTGCGATACTGGTTTCGAGAATAAATTTCCAAGAAGGTATTTGTTCTAGAACAAGTCAAGATTTCTCTCAATTTTTACTTTGGACGAAGGCATGGCAACATATACCTTCTAGATGTAAACCCGGAAAGTTCTCGTGTCTCATTTCTATTTAAGATGAAGCAAGTTTTTGGCATTGGAAGCTTGGTTATGTTAATATGAAGCAAATTGCTAAAATTTCCTCTAAGAAGCTTGTTCGAGGACTTCCTAATCTGGCTTATAAGAAGTTTGAGTTATGCACTCCTTGTGTCTTAGGAAAGCAAGTCAGAACTTCCTTTAAACCTATAAATCAAGTCTTTACCAGTCGAGCATTACAGCTTCTCCATATGGACCTTTTTGAACCAACCTAACTTAGAGTATTGGTAGAAAGAAATATTGCCTAGTAATCATGGATGATTACTCTCATTTCACTTGGGTATACTTTCGGCAAGTAAATCTGAAACCTTCTCTTATTCCTCGAAGTTTGCCAAGAACGTTTAGAATGAAAAAGGTTTGAAAATCAGGACTTTGCGAAGTTCGTGATGAATTTGGTTTTCAGCATGTTTTCTCTTCTCTATACACTCTAGAACAAAATGGGGTTATGGAAAGGAAAAACAAATCCTTACAGGAGATGGCTAGAGCTCTCTTAATAGAGAGCAAAATATCCTCTCGATTTTGGGCAAAAGGTTTCTGACTTACTATATTATCAGCAGAGTATTCTTGAGGTCTATTCTAGAGAAAACTCCTTATGAAGTATATAAAGGAAAGAAGCCTATTGTTTCATACTTTCATGTTTTTGGCCGTAAATGTTTTATTCTAAAGAATGCGAATAATCGATCTGAAAAATTCGAGGAAAAATTAGACGAAGGAATCTTCCTTGGCTATACGACTTCAAGCAAGGCCTACGAGTCTTTAACAAGAAGACTCAATCCGTGGAAGTATCCATGAACGTCAAGTTTCAGGATTATGTGCAAAATCAACTAGATCAGACTCATCTTGAAGAGTCTACACCCATTCTAGACTTAACCAAGTCTACTTCCCCAAAGAGGTTTAGACTTACGGAGAACAGCAACAAGCATATCGAGAAGATTCAACCAAAGCGGAGGATGAATAAACTCTCGGACGGAAGCGGCGGCGGAAGCACAAGTCAAGTCATCCCAAAGAACTTATCATTGGTGACATTGCTTAAGGAATTCGCACCATATCCAAAACAAGAGAAAAGTCTAGTGCTTTAGCACTTGTTTATGAGATAGAACCAAAATGAATTGATGGAGCCTTGTCGATGAAAGCTGGATAGAAACTATGCAAAAAGAACTCGAGACAATTCAGCATCAACGATGTATGGGAGTTAACCTTCGAAATGAGCATGATGGGTGAGTTAACCTTCTTTTTGGGATTACAAGTCAAACAATCAAAGAAAGGTATATTCATGCACCAGGAGAAATATGCCAAAGATCTCATCAAGAAATTTGGATTAGAGAATTGCAAGAAGACGAGAGACGGTTCGTCAAAACTAGACAAGAGTGGAGAAAGGAAAAAAGTAGATCAAAAGCATGATTGGTTCTCTTCTTTACCTTATTACCTCTAGACTTGATATTTTATTCGAGTGTGTGCATCTGTGCAAGATTTCAGTCGATCCAAGGGAATCTCATCTAAGTGCTGTAAAATGCATAATTAAATATGTTGCGACTTGTCCAAAGCTGGGTCTATGATATCCAAAAGAATGAGGCTTTACTCTACTTGAATATTCAGACGCTGATTAAGCCGGTTGTAGAGTCGATGGAAAGAGCACATCTAGTACTCGTCAACTGTTGGGAAATATGTTGGTATCTTGGTTCTCAAGGAAGCGAGTACTATAGCTCTATCAACAGCAGAAGCAGAGTATGTTGCTCTTGGGAGCTATTATTCTCAAATTCTATGGATAAGACAACAATTAAGAGACTTTGGAATAGAAGAATCCCGCACCAAGATCGAGATGCGACAACACAAGTGCCATTAATCTCACTAGGAACCCAATTCTTCATTCAAAGGCGAAGCATATAGAGACTCGACATCATTTTATAAGGGATCATGTCCAAAATGGTGAGATTCTGGTTCAATTTACTTGAGTCAAAGAATCAATTGGCGGACATCTTCACGAAACCTCGAAGAAAAGCTTATTTGAGTCTATTCGCAACAAGCTGGACATTATTTCTCATATTGATTAAAGTCTGATGTTGGTCGACTTAGAACTTCAAGAAGCTACTATAGTTAAGGAAATCTCTTCAATCCGGGTATTTTAATTGTAGTATGAAATTTCTGAACAGTACGTTCTTATTTGCATCATTGCTTGCCTATTTTATTTTTAGAAGTTATCTTTTTTTCTTGCTAGAATTTAAATTTTGAAATTTTGGCAGTTTCCATTTTCAGTTTATTTCGAAAAGGCATTTTCTTTTGTGTTATTTCAACTTCCTATTTTTGAATGCTTTTTATCTCTCAAAACGTTTCATTTCCAAACGCCTCTCAAAACCCTAATTGTGATTCTCTTCTCCCTCAGCTTTTTTCTCAAAATTTCTCAACAAGCTTCAAACTTTTTGCTCGAAAATGTCTTTGAAATCTTCTAAGTTTGCATTCCGGTCACATCGGCGAAAGTCATCTCGGATTGCTAGTTAAGGTCCTCGAAGCATGCCCGAAGGACCAATGCATTTCAATCTCATTGAAGAAGACTCTTCACACAACTCTCTGCAGAAATCTCCACAAAATGTTCCACGCCAACCTTTGGAAGAGGAAGTTGAGCAAGATGTTGTTCCTATCAGGACTTTAGCCCCCTAGGTTCTTTATAAACATTATGGTTATCTGAAAATGGGTGGTACTCCAATGTCCTTTATGTTGGAGAAAACTTCCGTATTTGTTTTGAAGCTAATAAAAACGTTCCCATCGGTCTAGTCTGAAGACTTGCGAGACTCTTTAGTCAAAGTCGAAGGCCGCTGAACCACCGACTCAAGATTCAAAGTCTACCCTCATTGACGGTTTCTAGACCGTCGAAGAAGACTTATCCAGAGTTGAGCATTTCTTTGAGGATTTGATTCTATCGACTAAAGAAGATCTCTCGGCTAGATATAGCATCTCGGAATCTATTATTCGTTTTGATTCGGGTATTTTAGATCCGTTGATTGGTGAAGCATACTTGAGAGGTTTTACTTATGGAAACCTAGATCCTGATTGTATGGGTGAGCAGGATTGGTGGACTATCGTCATATTCCTTTAATAACTCGAGATCTCCCTAAATTGATTCTTTCCAACGGGTCAATTGGAAGAGCTCATTTGGAAAGTGCCAACGGGTATAAAGGCATGGAGGAGTATATAAGGAAGACGTTCTAGTTATTCGAGTGTGTGTACGATAGATAAATTCCAAAGTTTGAAGCTCCTCATTCTTTGTCAATTCAATTGTTGAGCGTAAACTTGTACTCAAAAGAGAGTTTATACATTTGCGAGATCTTGAAGAAGTGTAGCAGAGTCTCTACACTTAGGAATCAAGGACGTGATACTGTAACGACTCTTTTGATTCATAGTGAAATCCAGCCGGTGGGCTGTCAGTGCGGGAGAGTGGACGTAGGCTTAGATTAAGCCGAACCACTATAAATTTCATGTTCTTATTCTCTTCCCTAAACTCTTTTACTTTATTCGTAACTTTATTTTTTTGTTAGTCTGGTTTCTATTTTAAAGTCTTATGTTAAACAGACTCAGGTTAAAAGTTAAGTTTACTATATACTTCGCAAAAGTTTGTTTTTTGCACCTATTCAGCCCCTCTAAGTGCTCGTACTAGCATTAACAATTGATATCAGAACTTGTGTACTCATTTAAATTGAAGTGTTTTTACTTCAGAGAACGATCCATGGCTAGTATTTTGGCTCTAGGTTTGGTTGAAGGGCAAAGCAATACCAGACCGCCTTACTTTGATGGGAAGGAATACAATATATGGAAAAATAAAATGAAGGCATTCTTAAGATCGAAAGACCCTCTTGAATGGGATGTGGTAGACAAAGGAATTATTCCTAAAACTACAACAGTCTCAGAAGGGGGAAAAGAAGCTATTGAGTCCAGCGAGATGACTCAAGAAGAGATAACCAAGAGACAAGCTCTTGATGCAAAAGCAATTTATTTGTATATTGTGCATTATCTCCTACTGAATATAACAGAATATCTTATTGTGAAACAGCTAAAGAAGTCTGAGATTTGCACATCACCTATGAAGGAACCGATCAAGTGAAAAAAACCAGAATCAATATTCTGCTTGGTCAATATGAAGCCTTCAGGATGAAACCAGGAGAATCTATCACTGACATGTTTAGTCATTTTACAGAAATCGTGAATGGTCTTGAGTATCAAGGTCAACCAATCTCTGGACCCATGAAGGTTAACAAGTTACTGCGTGGACTTTCCAAAGATTGGAATCACGTAAAAACTTCAATAAGGGAGACACAAAGGATCATGCCACTCTCTATTGACGAATTGGTTGGCACTCTTCAGTCTTATGAAGTGGAGCAAATCAGTGAAGAAGAGAATCCCAAAGGTAAAAAATCTTTTGCATTAAAATCTAATGATGATTCTGATATTACAGATTCAGAGGACGATATGGATGATGAAGAGCTTGCTCTCATGATAAGAAGGTTTAGAAAACTGAACAAAAAGGGAAGAAGATTCAATTGGAAGAAACAAAGTTCTCAAAAGTTTCAAAATAAATCAGCTGAGGATCATGAATCCAATAAAGATGTGATTTTTTTTTAATGTAAGAAAAAGGGACACATCGGACCCAAGCTGTCCCTTACTAAAGAAAAAGAAAGGAAAAGCTGAGAAATACGAAATAGCTCTCAAAGCATAAACTTGGAGTGATATCAAGTGTGAAGAGAGTGATGAGATTATGCTAATATTTGTCCAATGGCACAATCGAATTAGATTTAAACTCTAAGACAGGACTCGGACTCGAGATAGTGAAATCGAGGTAAGTAATTTTAAAATTCCTACTAAAGTCTCTAAATATATTGATGAATTGTGTCTTAGTCTCAAAACCTCTCTCAAAAGGATTTCCGAACTAATAAGGGAAAATTATGCACCGAAGCAACAGGAGACTCTTTGGATAGAAAAAGTTGAAAATTTGGATAAAAGTGTTATTACTTTGAAAGAAAATGCAGACTCTCTTTCGAAAGAAAATGCAGACTCTTTTCAAAAGAGAATGCACTCTTGAAAAATGATATTTCAAGTATTTCAAAAGGTTTTCTATAGGATTTGAGAAATTAGAAAATATTCTTTCAGCACAAAAACCTTACTTTAACAAATCAGGTTTGGGAATGACTGCTGAAACCATTCCTCTAATTGATTTTCAAAAAGTAAAGGAAAGAATTAAACAACGACCTATAAAAGATTTTTACAGAAATCATCTTCAAAAATTTTTGTAAAACCTGTAGGCCGTAGTGCTCTTAAATGTTCTAAGTGCAATTGCTCAGAACATTTTGAGAAAGATTGTCCTATGGTTTGGAAACCTATTAAGAAGGCTTGGGCAAAGACTGTATATTGCACTAACTCCATTGGACCCAAGAAAGTATGGGTACCAAAGAAAGCTTGAGTTTCTTTTTTAAATGCTTGTCACTATCAAGAAAAATGTTAAATGGTACTTGGATAGTGGATGCTCAAGACATATGATAGGAGACTCAAGTTGTTTCATAAAACTTATGCAAGTTAAAGGTGGAATTTCTTTTGGTGGAAGTAGCAAAGGCATAATTGTGGGATGTGGAACTATAAAGATTGAAAGTCTTACAATCAACAATGTTTCCTTAGTGGAATGACTCAACTACAACTTGCTGAGTATCGGCCAAACCTTGTGTGACACAAGTTACAAAATTAACTTTCAAGAAGGAATATGCTCGGGAACTAGCAAAGACTCTTCTCAAACATTCACGGGGCGAAGACATGTGAATATATATCTCTTGGATATCAAACCAGAAGAATCCCAATGTCTAATTTCAATTCAAGAGGAAGCCAATCTCTGGCATAGAATACTTGGCCATATCAACATGAAGCACATAGCCAAGATCTCTGCAAAGAAGCTCGTAGTGGATTACCCAACCTGACATATCAAAAATCTAATCTATGCACACCGTGTGTATTGGGAAAACATGTTAGAAATTCTTTCAAACCAATAAATCAAGTTTCCACTAATTGTGTGCTATAGCTCTTGCATATGGATCTTTTGGACCAACCAACTCAAAGCATTGGAGGTAAGAAATATTGCTTAGTAATAGTGGATGATTATTCACGATTCACTTGGGTATATTTCCTGACAAGTAAGTCTGAAACATTTTCTTACTTTATAAAATATGCTAAGAAAGTTCAAAATGAGAAAGGATATGTTATTACAAGTATATGGACAAACCATGGAGATGAGTTTGAAAATCAAGATTTTGCTAAATTCTGTGATGAATCTGGTTTTCAGCATGTGTTCTCCTCACCATATACTCCGAGAATAGAATGGAGTTGTGGAAAGAAAGAATAGATCGTTGCAAGAAATGGCTAGAACATTGTTAATCAAAAGCAATATTTCTTCTTGTTTTTGGGCTGAAGCGGTTTCTACGGCGTGTTATATTATTAATAGAGTCTTCTTAAGACCTATTAGGAGAAAACTCCTATGAGTTGCTCAAAGGAAAAAAGCCAATTGTTTCCTATTTTCATGTGTTTGGATGCAAATGTTTTATATTGAAAAATGCAAATGATCGAATTAGTAAGTTTGAAGAAAAATCGACGAAGGCATCTTCGTTGGATATTCAACCTCCAGCAAAGCTTACAGAGTATACAACAAAAGTCTCAATTTGTGGACGAATCGATGAATGTCAAATTCAAGACTTTATACAAAATCAATCAATTCGAGACACAACCTGAAGAATCTGAACCTGCTCCGACTTTTCAAAATCTAAATCTCTAAAAGCAGCTCGGACTTCGAGAAGACCAGCAACGAATGATCGTTGAAGATTCAAATGAAGAAAAGATCAACGGTCGACAAATCAACCAAAACCGGAAGCACAATTCTAGTCATACCAAATAACTCATTATTGGAAACGTTAATGAAGGAATTCGTACAAGATCCAAAAGGCGTGAAGAGTCTAGTGTTGTGGCTCTTACTTCTGAAATAGAATCCAAGAGCATGGAAGAAGCTTTAACGACGAAAGTTGAATTGAAGCTATGCAAGAAGAGCTTAGGCAATTCGGTATCAATGATGTCGGGAATTGACTCATAAACCAAAAGGTAAATCTATAATTAGAGCTAAATGGGTTTTCAGGAACAAGATGAACGAGAAAGGAAAAGTTATAAGGAACAAAGCAAGACTCGTGGCCAAAGGATATACGCAAGAATAAGGGATAGACTATGATGAGACTTACGCACCAGTAGCAAGTTTAGAAGCAATTAGATTATTACTTGCTTTTGCTTGTTATAAGAATTTTAGGTTATTCCAAATGGACGTTAAAAGTGCTTTCCTAACTGGATTTATCCAAGAGGAAGTCTATGTGGAACAACCTCCCGGTTTTGAAGACCCAAGGAAACCAGATTTTGTATTCAAACTGAAAAATGCGCTATATGGTTTAAAACAAGCACCTCGAGCTTGGTATGACAGACTAAGTAAGTTTTTAATCCAAAATAGCTTTGTTAAAGGTAAAGTAGATACTACTTTGTTTATCAAAAGAGAAAGCAAAAACCTTTCACTTGTTCAAATTTATGCTGATGATATTATTTTTGGATCACCTAACGAAAATCTGTGCAAGAAATTCTCTAAGACTATGCGGGATGAGTTTGAAATGAGCATGATGGGTGAACTATCCTTCTTTCTCGAACTTCAAGTAAAATAATTGAAGGAAATAATTTTCATTCACTAAGAAAAATATGCTAAAGAACTTGTGAAAAAGTTCGGCTTGGAGAATTGCAAAAAGATTGATATACCAATGTCAAGTTCCTCGAAACTGGACAAAGATGAAGGAGGAAAGAAAGTTGACCAGAAGCTATACAGGAGTATAATTGGTTCACTTCTTTATCTTACTACTTCTAGACCTGACATTTTGTTTAGTGTCCGTATTGGTGCCAGATTTCAATCGGATCCCAAAGAATCTCATTTAAGTGCTGCAAAACGCATCATCAAATATATTGCATCAACCTCTAATTTAGGTCTCTAGTATCCTAAGGAAGGAGACTTTACTCTCCTTGGATATTCGGACGCAGACCTAGCAAGATGCGAGTTGATAGAAAGAGCACCTTGGGCACTTGTCAATTACTTGGGAACGGGGACGGTATCTTGGTTTTCAAGAAAGCAAAGTACGTAGCTCTTTCAATAGTAGAAGCAAAGTATGTGGCTCTTGGAA
Organism: Eucalyptus coolabah; assembly: GCA_014182585.1. Lineage (NCBI taxonomy): Eukaryota > Viridiplantae > Streptophyta > Magnoliopsida > Myrtales > Myrtaceae > Eucalyptus > Eucalyptus coolabah. Next base: position 63,655,830 of record CM024624.1, read on the forward strand.
GTTGTTGTTCACAAATTTTGTGGATAAAGCAACAGCTAAGAGACTTTGGAATCGAAGACTCATGCACCGAGATCAAATGTGACAACACCAACACGATTAATCTCACCAAGAATCATATTCTTCATTCAAAAGCAAAGCATATAGAGATTCGACATCATTTTATTAGAGACCATGTTCAAAATGGAGAAGTCTTGATTCAATTCATTGACTCAAAGAATAAACTAGCGCACTTCTTTACAAAACCTTTGGAGAAAAGTCAATTCGAGCTTATTCGTTCCAGACTCAATATCTTAAAGTCTAAGAAGTTCAGACTCAAGGGTAAAAATCTAACAATTTTCAAACTCGGAAGATTAAGATTTACGACGTAAGTTATTTCTATTCTATCTATCGGATAAAATCTCGAAAATGTACGATTATCTATTAATCTGTAATTGATTGATGTTATCTTCCCAAGTTTTCGTGATTATGGCAATCATTCCTTTTTGAAAAGGAGTTATTTTTGAAAAGACGGTTATCTATTCTTTCAAAAAAAGGCAGTTATTTTTAAAAGGCATTTTCTATTTGTCCTTTTACGTCGTTCCATATGCCTCTTTTTGATTGCTTTATATACTAATCGTCTTCCTCACAAACCCTAAAAAGCACAGACCTTCACTTTTTACTTTTACTCTCTAGTTAAATCTTCAAAGTTCTCACCTTTTCGCGAATTGAGTTTGGAATCTCTCAAAGACGTGAGAATGGCTTCCCAAAGAAAGTCTTCAAGGATCACGAACAAGGGACCACAACACACGCGTGAGGGTCCTACTCATTTTGACCTCACCAAGGAAGAAGAATCCCCAAGATAGGAGCAGAGCCCACAACATTTTGAATCGCGTCAATCTCCTCAAGCTAGACCTCAGGGTAGTGATCATAGAGCGGAGGAAGAAATCATTGAAGGTGCTGAACTCATAAGATCTTAAAAACCCGCTTTTATCTTTAAGTTTTACTCTGCTTTGAAGAAGGGAGGCACTCCCTTGAAATATATTGATGAATTTTTGAAAGAGAAAGGGTATCGAAATAAAACCCACTTTTTGCAAACAAGGGAACGATTGGAGATTGCTCTGTGGGGTCGGCGGAACGAGCATTTACGAATATTCCAAGCGATCCACATGTTGGAGGTCTTAGTTAGCCTAATGGGAATGATGATGACAAAATGTACACTCATTTCAAGCCTTGAATGGGTGTTGGGGCGAATATTCGAAGCAAAAGGACAGATTTGTTTTGCTCGGATGAACACATGCGACTTTACTCTAAGTTGCTAAAGAGAGGGGTGATCAACCCAAGAAGTGTGGACTTTGATTTCCTTGATTCGCTTAATGTGAAAATGCGAGAGAAATTTGCTCTTCTTAATCTTGAACAATTTTGCTCTGAATCAACGGTGATTCATCCAGAACTCACTGCATACTTCTATTCTAATCTAAGTTTCTTGGATGCGAATAGATTTTCTTTTAGTGTTCGAGACTAGGACTATATTGTTGACATGGGCATATTGGCGGATGTGATTGGAGTTGAGTTAGGGGCATTCTAATCAATTAGTGTGTCTCGTTAGTCGTGCGACAATAGAGCTTGTTCGGGATGGAATGACAGAAGGAAGAATTTCGTACTTGAGGATGAATGCCTCAAACATTTTGCTTCACAAGATCGTGATCAATTGCCTCAGACCTAAATCGACTTCGAAGACCAACGTCTCTAACTCCGAAGCAAAGCTGATGTATGCTATCAACGCTGGCAAGAAGTTCTCTCTGCCTCACACAATCATGTTTCACATGTATAGAACGATGGTGAAAGACAAGGGCCAACTTCCTTACTTAGCACTTGTTTCAAAGCTATTCAGACGTTTCAATATTCAGCCTCCCAAGATTCTCTATGTTCGTACACTCGTGAACAAATGGTGGTGGGATTGAAAATGGTTTCCAAAATGTGACTGAAGGAGCTGAATAAAGCGTTGGAGTGATTCAAGGAGAAAACGCCTATCAAGACTCACCAAGTTTCTTCGGCTGCAAAACGGAAAGGGAAAGAGCCAGTGACTGCTCCATCCAGGAAAAGAAGAGCACTCATCTTAGAGGATGAAGAAGATGAGGACGATATCACCATTTCCGCTCTTGTATTAAGAAACCTGCAAGGTTCTATTCCATAGATAGAGGAGAGAGAGGCTCAGGACAGAGAAGAAGAAGAGAAAAAGGAGTGGAGAGAGAGAATCGATGAGACAAGAAATAGATGAAGAAAGGATTGGAGAAGAAGAAGAAGAAGGGAGAGGTGAACCGGACGAAACGAGCATGATGAGTACTTCTCACCGCCCGAAGGCATTGAAGCAAGGGGAGTTGCTAAGAAAAGAGGTACTTCATCAATTGCCTTTACTAGTGAAGATGTTAGTCGTTCACCTATAGATCCGAAGACATCTATGCCTCTCAATTTCCCGAGGAAGGTCATGAGGTTTCATCGCAAAATCTGATTGCTCATGCTGACTTGCCATCATCTGCCAATACTCCTACTGATCATGCAGAGGCAAGCACTCGGATTGATAATAAAGCAGACTTTCAAAGATTGCTTGATATTCTTATGGAGATGCGAGGCTAGATTTATGCCCTGGGATGCAAAGTTCAGAACTTGCAAAATGCAGGTCAAGGCTCTTCAATTTCTTTGCATGATCAAATTCATGCCCTTGCTCTTCAAGTTCAAGCTAATGCCAAGGGTGAAGAAGTGGCTTAGCTGAAAGAGGATTTGAAAAAGCTGGAAGGGATTGTCCAATCAATGGGAGATTTCCAGCTAGTTTGTGTTCCAAAGCAACCTTAATTTCATTCTCTTTCCATCTCTACATTTTTTAATGCTGACAAAAAAGGGGAGATGGTGAAGATTTAATCGTTTAATTCCTGTTTGACTTGACTTTTTAATGACTTTACTTTTGTTAGGATGTTTGGATGTTTGGTTGTGATTGGATTTGGATTTGGATTGTTTGATCGTTTAAGTGTTTGCTGCAGTATCTTAAGTACTGTTGGTATTTCATGGCAAAGATAGTTGTTTATTTACAGGACTAACTTATTTCCTGTGGATGCAGATTTAATGCTATCTCTACTAAGTCAATTATCTTTTGTGAGATGTCCATGTTTGCTTGAGTATTGTTTTGCGGTCAAAATTATCCAAATCTACGGGAAAGTTTTGTCACCATCAAAAAGGGGGAGATTGTTGGAGAAAACTTATGTATTTGTTTTAAAGCTGACAAAACGTTTTCATCAGTCTAGTCTGAAGACTTGCAAACTCTTTCGTCAAAGTCTGAAGGCCGTCGAACCACCAAACTCGAGATTCAAAGTCTACCCTCACTGACAGTTTCTAGACCGTTGAAGACTTATTCAGAGTTGAGTATTTTTTTGAGGATTTGATTCTATCGACTAAAGAAGATCTCTCGGCTGGATATAGCATCTCGGAATCTATTATTTGTTTTGATTGGGGTATTTTAGATCCGTTGATTGGTGAAGCATACTTGGGAGGTTCTACTTATGGAAACCTAGATCATGATTGTATGGGCGAGCAGGATTGGTGAGCTATCGTCATATTCCTTTAATAACTCGAGATCTCCCTAAATTGATTTTTTCCAACGGGTAGATTGGAAGAGCTCATTTGGAAAGTGCCAATGGGTATGAAGGCATGTAGGAGTATATAAGGAAGACGTTCTAGTTATTCAAGTATGTGCACGATAGATAAATTCCGAAGTTTGAAGCTCCTCGTTCTTTGTCAATTCAATTGTTGAGCGCAAACTTGTACTCAAAAGAGAGTTTATACATTTGCGAGATCTTGAAGAAGTGTAGTAGAGTCTCTACACTGTGAAATCAAGGACGTGATACTGTAACGACTCTCTTGATTCATAGTGAAATCCAGCCGGTGGGCTGTCAGTGCGGGAGAGTGGACATAGGCTTAGATTAAGCCGAACCACTATAAACTTCGTGTTCTTATTCTCTTCCCTAAACTCTTTTACTTTATTCGTAACTTTATTTATTTGTTAGAGTCTCGTTTCTATTTTAAAGTCTTCTGTTAAACAGACTCAAGTTAAAAGTTAAGTTTACTCTATACTTTGCAAAAGTTTGTTTTTCACACCTATTCACCCCCTCTAGGTGTTCGTACTAGCATTAACACTTTATTACTGATTTTCTAAGAGGACATGGGCATAGCAACAAAACAATGTTTTTAAGAACAATGGAACGCTTGGGTATAGAGCCAAAAGGTTCGGCAGACAAAGCTTTTCATTATTTTCCTTCGACCCAAGATTCAGTTTTGAGCATGCTGAAAACAAGGATGATGATGAGCGGATTTATTCGAATTTCCAACCTAGAATGGAAGTAGCTGCTGATATTCCTAGAGAGAGAACGAGATTGTTTTTTTCTAAGGAGCACAAAAGGGTTTATACCCGGATGTTGGACAAAGGGGTGATAAACCCTCGAACAGTGAATTTCGATTTCCTGGACTCGATCAAGGTTGATTTAAAGAACTAGATTGTTATTGGTGCAGTACACATATTTGTAGAAAAAGTGTCTCCCGAGGCAAAGTTGAAATACTAAACACAAGAAGTCTAGTATTATTCATGAAGAAATTTAGTATCTATAATTAAAGAACTCACACCAATGTCTATAAAAGCAAAGACTCTTATTAGCTTAGCAAATTGTGAAGTGAAGATTTTAACAGGAAATTGGGACAATGAACTTGGCTAGAATATAAAATGGGGTCTTGTTCTACAGAAATGAAGGATATGTGAAAAAAATATTCTAATTCTAAATCAAAATTAGTTTCACTAGGAATTCAATAACAAGGAATAACACAAATGGTTTGTTCGGATGGATTTTCATTTATAGAGAATAAGGATTTAACGTCATTATTTTCAAGATAAACTTCATTTTCAATTTCACTGTGATGTATCAGGCGGTTCTTATCTTTTTTCGCTTGTGAGCATTTTTAGTGAAATTTTATTTCTTGTTGCAAATGAAACATCGAGTTGATTTCTTGCAATTCGTGCGATCTTTCCTTCTTCATAGATATCACCATTTTTCTTCCTTCAAAAGTGCTTAGATCCATACTTGGATCTTTCAATTATGTATTTCTTAAAATGCTTATTTTTCCTGGAATGCTTTCCACCGGGGCCATTACAATATTTTTTAGAGCATTTAATCTTCAGATTCTAGAACAAACGGCGCCATCAAACTCTCAATTGTCTTTGATGTAAGTTTTCATTATCACTTGTATGAGACACAAATCATCAGGGTAAAGATGTATCTTTTGCTGCATTTCTTCGAAGATAGTATCCACAATTCTCTTTTGCTTGTTCAGAAAAGACATCTCAACTTGCTAGGAGAGTTCTCTAGGAATAGAGACTAGAAAAACTTGTTTCGAGGTTTGCATCGGTTCCAATGCCATAAAAAGTTTGATCATTTCTTGATAGTATTTGTCGAGATGCCTTTTCTATAAAAAGTAGCATTTTCTTTTTAAATATTCTCTTTTTTGAGCTCATGGAGGTTAGTGGGTTTACCAACAAAGAAGTGGTAAATAAAAACAATAGCTTGGCCAAAATCTATAAATAGCATAAAATGCACTTGGTCTTGTTCTCGAACCAATTGCCACTAATATTTGAGATTGCCCGTAAACCTCTTAACAAATTCATGAAGGACTTGGCACTTATCTGGGTTTGTAAGAGCTCGAGCATTTAGCTAGGTATGCAATTCTTCAAATCTTTCTAGCCATTTAGAATACGGAATATCATCAAGGGTAAAAAATTGTTTAGAAAAGGAAGTAGTAATCTGGGTTGAGTTAGTTGGTTGGAGGATCTCTAGTTCGGAGGGGATTTGTTTACATTTCCTAATTTGATGGGTCAGCCATAAATATTGAAGAAATGGCTAGTATAATAGGAAACGATTCAACGGAGGAATTGAAAAGGAAGAGGCAGATGAAAGGAAAGCTAGGTCTGATTCTAACCTTAAATTTGGGTTGATTAGAAGGAATGGTTTTGAAGAAAATTGGGTGTAATCCTTCAAATGAATAGGATCGTGCTGTATATCTTCCTGATTGCTCAAATCTCTCGGGAATGATTCCAACGAATTAGATAACATGATTGGGGTCCAAATCCTCTTTAGTAGACTTGGAGGATTCCTCGACATCTTTTCTTTTTCCTTCCTTAGCCTATCCATTTCTCTTAGGTGATTCCGCATTTCTACCACACCAGTTATGTCCATCTAGTAGAGGTCTTTGCAATAGCAATAAAAATTGAAGTGTCTTGTTGTGGTGAAAAAGAATACTCAAATCTGGCAAAGTTGGGAGGGGATCAAAAGGCCCGAATTTCCCTTCTTCAAGGACTTGGATTTGTCTCTTGAGTTTCTCTATTTCAGCCATGGAGTTTTGAGATGATGATATCTCAAATGTTGTCCAAATTCCATGGCATGAAATCTTTTTGAAAGTCTGAAAGCATTTTCTTGGTGGTTTCATCATATCTCTTGAGATCTCTTTGTACATCTATGGTTTTGGAATCAATCGTTTTGAAAGCATTGTTGTGTGCCAAATGAGTTTTTAATTACCAATTCAAAATAGTTTCTATAATAGGAGTTCTCTTTTGCCTTCCACGTTTATCCACATTAGTTGGAGCAGGGATTTTTGGGAGATGTTAATATCTCCTTGGGGATCAATAAATTCTTCAACAATAGGAAAAGAAAGCTTAGAGCCTTCTCAAACAAGAAGGAGAAAATCCATATCTTGGAGCATGGAAATTGAAGAGTTAACTTTCTCCAGGTTTTTGGGCTAGGTAGTGTTTCACCTAAAAGTTCAAGTGGATAAGAATTCTTTTTGGCCCACTTAAGGATTGGCTTGTAAAATAGGGAAACGGTTGGTTTTTTGTGAGGAGGTGAAGAAGGAGGCGAGGATGATGAGGATAATAGTGATAGTGATGTTGCATATGATGATGATACAAATGGGGCATAGGAAACCATGAATTGAAATCTATCACTTTCACCAAGAGTATCGATAAAGATATCTCCATTCAAATACTTATGTCGCTTGGGCCTTGTAGCTGGGTAACTTCATCAAGAGAATTTGTACATGAAGAACACTAGCAAAAGGATCCCAAAAACAATGACCATAAGGGTCTTTGTAGTAATGGACAAGATTTTCATCACTCTAGAAGTATTTGACTAGCTTTTTTGGGTTTAGTTTAGGGATCGGATTTGGAACACAAGGCTAGATCATGAACGGGGTTTGGAAGATAGAAGGACTTTCTTCCTTTTCTTTGCCGAGCTTGATCGTAACAATGCCATCTTTTTTCCTCACAAATTCAGAATTTGAGTATTGGAGAGGTTTATTGTTTGGTGCAACTTTTCATAGTTGGTAATCCAAGTCTTTAGAATGAGTTTGACCAACTTTTCTTTGGAAATTTGCCTGGGAACATGGATACAAGAGGCTGATCATTTTGCATGGAGATGAATAGGGTGTCTTCATTTCCATTCTAGAAGTTGAGATCAAGAGCATGATTCTGCACTCGATAAACCATCTGCTAATCTAAGGTTGCTGCAATGGAATCGGTAGTCCGAGAGGCTCCCTGAATTTCAACCTTCAAGAAGGAAAGTAACTATGGATCTAAAAGGACAATAATAAAGTTTGGATACAAAGTTACAAAGACTGTTCAAGCATTCAAAGTTGGTTGGATAGTACCAATACAAGCGTGCTAGTATTCTAAGAACCGAATGTCGAATAAGGCCATTGTGGTCACAACTGCGGTAAGCCTTTTCAACTATGAAAGGTGAGTGCAAGCCACATAGCTTTATAATGGATATGAGAATATCCTTTTTAGCTCCAATATTTAGGAAATTCTAGGGGAATTTGAAGAGTAACAAAGTACTCGACTAGAATAGGATGCTGGTCAAACTTAGAAGATTGCACATACTCTTTCACTTCTTTGGGAGTTTAGCGAGATAAGATGGCGAATTAAGTAGATGGGAGAAAAGGATGAAGATGGTTTAGCATAGCTGAATATAGGTTCACAAGAGGAAGCTGAGTTTCAGAAATTTTTGTATAATCACTTAGAGAGACTATAAAGATAGTCAATCTTGGAAGCATTTAACACATGAAATTTTGATAGAGATGGAGTTAGGGTAACCGAGGCATTTAGAGTTTCAGGATCAGTCATGATGATGAGAAAATCTTCTCGGCACTATATTCACCATCTATGTGCATGGAACAAACTAAGTTACAAATGAAACAATGGCTCTAATACCAATAAGAGGATCTACTTTTAGAACCAGGTTACTAGGTTAATTGCAGCGAGATATACTATCTCATAATAGGTGAACCCTTATTTAAGCCTTCTAGGGATTGTCTTTTAGATGCAAATTACCCAGTAATTCAATTAATTTTATTCAAATTTACAAATAAATAATAATAATAAAGAACTTAGAATGGATTAAAACTAATAATATTATTTCACTATTTGTTAATATCATTCATCATTTTAGTTTGACAAATTCAATTCTATTCCAAAAATCCATAAAACTTGAATGAAAAATATAAACACTCCACATTTTGGACTCGCATATCGAGTGTGTCGGAAAAGAAGGAAAACGAACTCGAAGGGTGAATTGTGTGTTATGGGAAGTGAGAATTGGAAGAGAAGAGAAGATTATTTTTTTTTTCCATTTTATTATTTTTTATTATTTTTCATGTGTACATTTTGATCCCTCATTTATTGAAAATTTTAAAATTAACCCTACATGTGTCGGAATTCTGAACACGAATATCGGAATTCCGAACTCAAGTGTCAAGAGAGTTGACCTAGTATCAGATTTTCTAACACATGTTGATCGAATGTCAAAGAGTGTTAGAAAAGGTTGGACAAGTGTTGGAGTGTCCGACATGATACAAAGGCTTTCGAAGAATGTTGGTACTTCATAGATCCCAAGAATGAAACTGTATTCAATAACTCTATTTTTTTTTTTTTTAATAAAGGGCTTAGGTATTTATAATCTAAGTTGCACCGACATTGACACCGACACACGACATGTGACACGACACGCACGCCGATACGTCATTTCTAAAAAATAGAGAATTTTGACACATTGGGGCACGTTGTATATTAAATGTATATTTTTATATATACATGATAAATTATCTTTTTATGATTATTTTAATCAAATTAATTTAATTCAAATTCACAAATAAATAATAATAATAAAAGAACCTAAAGTGAATTTACATTAAAAACATTAATCCACTATTTATTAATATAATTCATTAATTCAAATTTTCAAATTCAATTCCATTTCAATAATCCATAAAACTTGGATGAAAAAACACAAACATTCCACATTTTGTACTCAAGTGTCCAACTGTGTTGGAAGAGAAGAGAAAAAACGAATTTGAAGAGTGAATTGTGTGTCACAGGAAGTGAGAATCAGAAGAGAAGAGAAGACTGGATTTTTTTTCCCCATTTATTATTGTCACGCTCCGATCCACTATGGCCATGCGACAACCCGTGCTGAACATACGTTCCTTTTGGTCATTTGCTTGTGATATCGCAGAAGGCATATTTGATCCAATTGTCAAATTGATTAAATGCATAAGCATAAACAAATCTTCAACCAAACAACAAACAGGATAGTCAAAAGCACACATATACATATACACACACACACATCAAGCAGTCATCATATAATACAAGCCTTAATCATATAAGGTAATCACATCGGATTAAAACTAACTTGCTTCGCCACATCCAATTAGCCAAAAAGCGTAGCCACGACCTTCACCAAATGGTCGTGACATAGCGCATGTGACACGCATCAGTCTCCCCTATCGGATACTCGGTCACCTCTTGGTTATGCTCGATGAAGATGTTGAATCGGATCTGGCAGAAAAACTCAGCCATTCTTAGAGCTTGTAAACATTCAACAAACAACAGTGAGATAAACTTAATGAGTGAACTTCCTAAACCTCACATAGGGAAGCTGTTCATCTCGAAATACCCTAAACATGCAAGTTATCTATCGATAGCAAAATGATAGGAAAGCTTCTCTCGCTTTACCCTAATTATTCACTTGAAAGCGAATCTACTTACTCAAGGCCATCAATATAAACATATATGCAATTCTCATAACACTTCTCATGCTCCTAAGCCAACCATACGTATGCGCAATATAGTATAGTCATGCACCTATGCCATGCAATAATTTGGACATGATCACATATGAATCTCATGCACTTTCGACACAAATATGTCTAGATTATTACAGCCGCTCAGGGCACAAGGCCAACTCGAAGGTTTGTAGTCATCCGGTGTAACCGAGCATCGTCTTGCCCCATTAGGCATGGCAATGTCCCACATAAATGCATCAAGACAGCATTCTGGTAAGGAGCTTTGTTTTGAAATCCATCCACAAATAGCATCCTGTTGATTTGAGGGCATTGGAACTAAATTAGGCGTCGTCCCGCGTAAACACATCAGGACGGGTTCATTGCCCTGCGTAAACGTGTTTGGGTCTTTAGGAGATCACACAAGCATACCATCACACAATTCATTTTATATTTTTCTCAATGCGATGCCCATGCGATATGTAACAACCTTTGCCATATGCCATCATGTCATACATGTGCCTCATATCATGTCGCATAATTGCACCATTCAATTCACAAGCTCATGGCATATAGGTCACTCATCAAAGTAGAATAAATCATCATAGTTGAACATAAGTCATTAAAACCACTTATCATATGCCATCATAAACTATCTAATAACTCGCCTTTCATTAATATAACATATTCACAATACCATAACGTATTTTAATAACATGCCTTATCATGATGTCACTTCATATAACACACATTGTCACATAATAGTCATTACCCTATCATGGCATACTATAATAACGTATCACACTTCACTTATCATATCGCAATAACTTATCACGTAATAACTTATCACATAATGATAACTTATCAAACAAAAGTGATAACCTACGGTAAAATTTAATAACCTATCATGAAAACTTATGGCTCTAAACATTATAACTTATCGTCAAAAACTTGATAACATATCGTTTAAAGCTCAATAACTTATCATCAAAAGCTAGATAACCTATCACCCAAAACTCAATAACTTATCGTCAAAAGCTCAATAACTTATCGCCCAAAACTCGATAGCTTATCATCAAAAGTTCGATAACCTATCACCTAAAACTCAATAACTTATCATCAAAAGCTTGATAATCTATTGCCCAAAACTTGATAACTTATCGTCAAAGCTCTATAACCTATTGAGATAACCTATCAGAACCCTATGATAACTTATCACATACAACCCATTTAACACATCAACAAAACACCATTTAACTTTAATCTTGTCATAAACTACCTCCAAAATGCAACAACAACACTATTCAAAGGTTAGAAAGTCACTCACACCCACGTCCAAGGTTATAAAGCATTGAGGGAGCAGCGGCAAGATCGGACAGCTTGCTAGGGGCTGGACAGTGTCTCGGTGGCGGCAAAGTGACGGCTTGGTGGTGGACGGCCTTCGAGCTTCGTGGGAAACTAAACCGTGGAGGAAATGGGGGAGAAGGAGTTGCAGCAAGGGTTGGACAGCAGCCTCCGTCTCTCCAAAACCCAATACAGCTACAGAAATGGCGATGTGAAGTGTGGTTCGATGTCGAGGGTGTGACAAACGGTCACCAGTGAGGAAAACAAGAGGAAAAGTGAGGAAACAAGCTTGAGATGGAGATGAAAATGGAGGCGGGGGCTTTGGTGGCGTCAAGAGGAGAGAGAGGATGAGCTTGAGAGCAATCAAGTGAGAAAATGAGAGAGAGGGGGGTGACGGTAAGGAGGAAAAGAGAGTATGAGAGAAATCTTTGCCCATAAATGTCCATCCCATCCCAAACCCCATGAATTCCTCTTAACCAAGCAAATGAATGTTTCTTGAAGAAGAAAAATCCAAGCATTAATGGAGGATATTTGCACTTGAGTGAATAGGTTTTGGGTAGGCTAGCTAGGCCTAGGCTAGATTGGCTTCAAGCTTCTTCTTGGCCGCCCCTCATGCATGTGCCGCCCCCTTCATGCCAATTCCCAACTTTGCCCCTTTGTCCTTAGTTTAATGGAAGGTTAATTTGGCCATTTTACCAATATTACGCACTATTCCATGGGCTTGAGCCCATTAGGCCGCCCAACTTGGGCTTGGGCCACTTGGGTCCTCATTCATGGTCCACTCCCAACTTTCTGAATTTCCACAATCCATCAATGAGGAATTGAATTTCCACTTTAAAGTGGCATTTTCGATGCTTTCGTGATTTATCGATCCTCATGGTAATCCCATTCGAAGATTGGTCATCGATATAATTCTGTTTTAAAAATTGGGGTTAGAACGAGGATGTCATAATTATTTTTTTATTATTCTTTCATGTTTATATTTTCACCTCTCATTTATTGAAAAACTGTCCTTACGTGTGTCGAAATTACATGTCGGAATTTCGAACTCGTATGTCAGAATTCCATACTCGAGTATCAGAGTGTCAAGAGAGTTGATTGAGTGATGGATTTTCTAACACGTGTTAATTGAGTGTCAAAGAGTGTCTGAGAGTGTTGGAGAGTGTCAGACATGCACGACATGACACGAAAGCTCCCGGAAAGTGTATATAATTCATAATTTATAGTGGAGAGCCTATAACCCTTCAAGTAACCTCTAAGTAAAGAAAATATAATTGCAATGCTATTTTCACCTCATTTTATCTTGAGTTAATACCAGGAAAACCTTACATTGATACACTTGTGACAAATTTACCCAAAACTAATTTTTAGACTATCATAAACCCCAAGTTGGTTTATTTGCGACAAATTTATTTTCCGTTTGTTTCCATCAAATTAATTTAATACAACGAAAAACCACAAATCGATATATCTATGACAAACAAAGGGTAAAATCCCAAGCGGATACACCCATCAACTGCCACGTGTCATCCAACTCAACAATTTGATGGTAAAATTTAACGAAAACTAATAAAGGACAAATTTATCATGAATGTACTAGTTTATTTTCATGGTTAAAAAATTAGGTTGTTTTAAATTTGTCATAGTAAATCGATTTGAGGTTTTTCATGAATTAACCCTTTTACCTAAAACACTTTCTTTTTAATTAACTAATCGAAATACCCTTCTCTCTCTTCAATTTTTTTTTTTTATCAACCTAACTAACAAAACTATCTTTGTTTCTATTAAGAAAAATCGAAATAAAGACCTAAAGTGAGGATAATTTCTCAAAGAGGACCCGAATAGACATTGTCTCAAATAAGCGCCTAGCTTTCCCATCGGCCAAATCTTGCCAATCCGTGAGCACATGCACTTCTTTTTAAAGTAATTTTTAGGGGTATTTTTGTCCAAAGAATCTTATGTTCTTCCCTTTTCTTTATCTTTCCTTTCTTCATCTTCTTCTTCAATGGTAATTTTTATCAAAAGAGGGTATTGGCAACAAAGCTCACAACAATGAACTAATGTTCATTCTAGCCAAATCGACTTCATCAACAAAGTTAAATCACTTCCATATTGTCTCATTTATTAATCTCGAGTCCAATCAAACAACTTTTAAGAAAATTTAAACAAGCACAATGCAGCCAGTTGACCACCATCCTCCGCCTCACCGTCGCCCCATGCCCATACTTCCAAAAACCGGCGTCTCTCTTTGCACACCTGCCCCTGCAATACATGGAACTCACAATGACAATAGTTTCAATGAGGACAAATTCACCCGAAACTACCATGGTGGCTATGATCGCTCAAAACAACAACAAATTGCACCATTCGCACGCCAAAGCAAAGCCATTCTATTCCTTTACTTGCCTCAGTTCCGAGCACTGCCACCATGTGTTGGATGTATGCCCTAAAGCTACTATGTAATAGTTACATGTTAGGGATTTCAGTTGTACTATCATTATTATTATTTAATTAATGGCAATGACGTATTCTAAAATTTGTCCAATTATTTTATATTTATGAAGGATTCCATAAGATCGGTTGCAACTAGACCTATTCTTGAGACATTAAGAATATATGTGACGAGTTCATAGTTAGACTGAATCTTTAAATCGTTCCATGTCGATGGATTATTGAATGGATATTAATAATCTTGTTAAGATAGGTGTGTTCTTCACTTCGCCATTAAGTATTGGATACTTAAACGAATGATGAGTCACATGTCATTGGGTATTATGATGCCTGAGTTAGAACATTGGTGTTTGTATTAGACAAGTTCACCGAACGTGATGCATATGAAACGGTTAGTGACATGGAAGCTTTTAGCGTAGTCAATGTATAATTGTTCAACCTTTGATCTTGTGTAAATAATCTTTAGACCTGAGGCATAGTGTTAACTTGTATGTCGAACAACTATGGTTCACAGGTGCACGTAATACTGGGTCGTTGATCCGTCTTTATACCTGATGGTTATAATTTGTTAATATACGAAGTTGCATGTATGCGCAATATGGAATTTGTCTCTTGTTACATGCAAGGTACAATAATGATGTCCTATGCGATGTAATTATGACACTGCATTGAAATCCTTGGCCGAGATTGTAATCGAGAATAAATTGTTTATGTCTCGAATAAAATGTATGTCAATTAGATTTGTGCATATGATCGAATTGGTGACTTGACAAATATTCCATGGTCTTTGTTTGATCAGGACATAGTAAGATAGAGGGATTGAATTACACCATAGTCAAAATTGACAGGTTCATTATGTTGTTAAAGCATTCACACTATCTGGGTAGCCATGACATATTGCTAGATGTCAATTATGGCTTGTAGGCCCCAAAGATTAATCAGGACAATTAATTTTTTTGGGAGTATTAATGTATTAGTACAAATCTTATTAGCAACTTTGTGATGAACCTAGGGATGTCACACACCATAAACAATTAGGATAACGTGGAACAAGAGAGAAATGATGTTACAAATGTGTTTGCAATTAGTGCAATCAAATTGTGTCGACTTGAAATTAAATTAAATGAGATTTAATTTAATTTGTATTATAATCATGAGCTTACATGCATATGATGCACACACATGCCCAAAGTGAATATATGTTGATGTATTCCAAATGCACACATAAAGATTATGTTCTTTTTTATTTTTATTTATACATATAAATAAAAGGGGTTTGATTAATTATTTTTCAATTAATTAATTAATTAATTAATTAAGGTATTGCACATCACATGTGCATTTTATTTTTAATATTAATAACTAAAAAAATGTTAAAGCTTCGTGCACATGCACGAAGCATGAATGATCAGCAAACAAATGACCGCTCATGCACGAAATCATGAATGGACAATCAGCAACGGTTCTGCCGATCGACCCACATGATCAGCAACAGTTGCTGATCGTTCAGTTTTTCTTTTAAATATGCTGCTTAACGAAGGGCTTCAAAAATGGTTGCTGAAAATAGAGAAAAACGTGTGCATGTTCTTGTGTTTTTGAAACGCGAGAAAGAAGAGGGATTCTCTCTCGTTCGGGCCGTGACTAAAACATCAACAATACAGCGGATTGTCTCCACGAGATTGCCAGCACGATCATAGTGGTGGTTATCCAAAAGTTCTCTCTTACATTCGACATCCATTGTAGGTGTGTCTAAACTAGAGGTTTGACATTTGTGGGACTCGAACTGAAGAACATCCGAACTAATTCATTCAAAGCGCACTTCGAGAGGTAATTCGTTTAACTCCCTTTTTATATTTAGATTTTTTATTAAAACACACGAACAACGCCTTCGGAGAATCATGTATAAAATATATTATCTTTATTTCCGCTGCGTTCTTTTTGTTAATTTTACCTATACATGATTTATGAAACCCCAACAGTAGTATCGAGCCAACCTTAGGTGTTTTTCGTGCATTTAATTGATTTATAGTTCAAAGATATTTTTGCGTTCTAATGGGCAATTTATTTTTGTTAAGAGAATCCCTTGCTCTTATGTTGCCTATAGAAGTTGATTAATTTATGTGATAAATTTAATCGACTAAGCAAAAATTAGAACTAAATCAATTTTGAATCAAAAATTTGCAACTTATTATACTTTGTGTTTATATTCTGTGAATGATTCGTGCTTGTGAATTTAAAGTTGACAACGCATCTTCCGTTCAGAATCACACTTGTGAAATTTGTTTCATCAATTTTGATTTCTTGACATGGTTTGCGTTGTTCGACTTTAAATTTGATTAAATGCATAATTTTATCTATGCCTTCTGGAGCTTTAAATTTTGAATTTATGGCTCGTAAGGAAGGGTGGTAATCATGGAAAAATCCCTAATAATTATGATTGTTATATGGATGAATGTATGATGATTACATGTATTCTTTTTGGGGATGTAATTATTAAATGGAGGCTGCGTCCTTCCTTTTATTTTATTTTAGTTTTTCATGGAATGTAATTTTAGCATAGTTTAGTATTTCAATTGTTGATGTAAATGCTACAAGAGAGGAGTAGCCACTGGAGGAGCCATTAAGCCAGTGAGCTCTATGGGCCCGGTCTTTGAAAAGTTCAAAGATTCAAGAAGAAATGAAGGGCAGGTCTCTATTATTAAAACATCAAAATGGCTAAATGGGTCTCTTTGGCTCGAGACCCATTGAACCATAATTCCATGATCACCACGTAGGATAGATATTTAAGTGATATTTATTTATTTATTATGTTTATGTTATCGTGTATGTTAAACCAGGTAATGTGTAAAGTGAGACCGTTAATTATGACCCAAATCTCCGTATTAATAATATTAAGTCGAAACGGGTTTCGGACTCGTGGCCTTCCATCGTGGTGGTTTGATCCAATATTATAGTGGTTAACTGACCGGCTATGGATACATAAGGGTTAATTATCATTCATAATATTGGACCACTTCATTATGCATGTGATGCTGTGTGGTTGGAGCCAAATGATTTCTAATAACCTTTAGGTGAGGAAATCATTTGTGTTTTTTCAATACTTACATGAGACGATGGGCTAGACTTAACTATGATCATGATGCTAATAACTATTAGGTGAGGCTTTCATGATCTAGAGGCTGAAGTTATAATTGGGACTCGCATATGATGCGTTGAACAAGTTTGTTCACTTACTAAGTTCATATGACACAAATATCTGTTAGGTGAGGTGGGCTTTGGGCTAGTGGGACTCCAATCCCCACTAGTAATCTTTACCCAACAAAGATTACCGCTTCCCATCTTAAGAAGTATGGGATTCAACAATAAATTTAATGGGAGGATCTATTTCATTTAAAGGCCAAAATGAAATAGTTATTTTGAAAGATACAACGGCTAACAATTTATTTTCTGCAACAAATATATTATTATTCTGAAAATGGTGATCACAAACCCACTCACTTCTATACTCGACAAGAATTGTTTGACTGGACCCAATTTCACTGACTGGGTGAAGAATTTGAGAATTGTTCTCAATTCAGAAAAATTGGGTATGTGCTTGATTAAAAGATGCCAACCTCCTTTCCCGAGGGTGTAACCCAAGAGGAGCGTGGCACTTTTGATAAGTGGCGTGACGATGACTTAAAAGTTAAGTGATATATGTTTGCTTCGATGAATGATGAATTACAGATTAAGTATGAATCTATGGAAGATGCTAGGTCGATCATTTTGCATTTAAATGAATACTTTAATGAGAATAGTCGAACTACTAGATATAAGATATCTAAGGCATTGTATTGTATGAGGATAGCTGAAGGATCATCAGTTAATGATCATGCTTTGAAAATGATTTGGCACATTGAAAAATTGGCTAGGCTGAATCTTGTTATGGACAATGAGTTAGATGTGGATTTGATCCTCCAATCTTTACCCGATTCCTTCTCCGGTTTTGTCAAAAACTTCCACATGTATAAGATGAAGAAAACTCTCACTAAGTTACATAGCATGCTGGTAGTTTATGAGAAGGAAATGCACAACACAAGACCAAATGTAGTGGCTATGGTTAAGGCTCCTTCTTCAAGGGGTAAGACTATTTTAAAGAAAAAGAAATGGAAGAAGCCTGTCAAGCCTGTTGTGCAACCAAAACCCAAGATTGATAAAGGGAAATGTCATTACTATGGTGTTAAAGGGCATTGGAGGAGGAACTGTAAGAAGTACCTCGCAAGCTTGAAAGTCAAGCCCCAGGACCAACCTTATGAAGGTATGGTGTCTATGCTTATTGAAACTAATCTTATGGTTAGTAATGAATCCAGCTCATGGGTTCTAGATTTTGCTGCAACTTCACATATTTGTATGTCTTTACAAAATCTGGAAACAAGCAGGATGCTAGGGTGAAATGAGATTGTTCTGACATTTGTCAATTGAGCAAGAGTTGCTACGTTAGCTATAGGGACTTTTCGTTTAGGTTTGCCTCTGGACATATATTGGTTTTAAAGAATTGTTTGCATATAAGAATGTTGTTCGGAACATTATGAATTATGAATTTTGAATTTTCTTTTGCTGATGATGTATGTTCTATTTATCATAATAGAAGATGTGTTGGTTCTAGATTATTAACCAATAATCTTTATACCATTACAATGTTTGATAATGCGATTACCGATATCAATAAGCAAAATAGAAATGATATAAAAGCCATAACTAATAAACGCCCTAGAGATAGTCCAAATAAAAAGTATGTTTGGCATCTCCGATTATGTCATATTGGAGAAGACAGAATTAACAAGTTGAGTAACGATGGGTACATTGATCCATCAAATTTTGAGTTATACTCAACTTGTGAGGCATATCTTCTAGGAAAAATGACCAAAGCGCCTTTTGTGGGACATAGTGCATGAGCTACTGACATTTTAGGATTAATACATACAGATGTATGTGGACCAATTAATGAAACTGCTAGAGGTGGTTATAATTACTTCATTACCTTCACCGATAATCAGTCACGGTATGGTTATTTATACCTCATAAAGTATAAATCTAAATCATTTGAAAAGTTCAAAGAATTCAAGGCCAAACTTGAGAAACAAATAGGAAAATGTATTAAAGCTCTTCAATCGAATCGAGGAGGTGAATACCTTAGTACTGATTTCCTAGAGCATCTTAAAGAGAATGGCATTTGATCACAATGGACACCTCTTGGAACTCCAGAACATAATAATGTATCTGAACGAAGAAATCGTACTTATTAGATATGGTGCGATCTATGATGAGTTACACCAATTTGCCAATATCCCTTTGGGGATATGCCCTTGAGACAACTATATATATACTAAACGAGTGCCTTACAAATCTATTCCAACTACGCCTTCGAGATATGGCATAGTAGGAAACCTAGTCTTAATCATATTAAGATTTGGGGTTGTCTAGCTTTCGTAAAAAGTTGAAAATGGAAAAATTGGAGGCAAGATCTGAACAATGTTGCTTCATTGGATTTCCAAAGGAAACTCTTGGATATTATTTCTATTTTCATTCAGACCAAAAAATTTTGGAGAGTAAGCACGCTTCTTTTATGGAGAATCAGTTCGTCCAAGAAGGTGGTGCTCGGTGGAAAATAGTCTTACAAGAAGAAAATAATGAAGTACCAAACAACCGAGTTCAGATACCAATCTCTCATTCAGTGGAAGCTTCTGATACACAACCTCTTAGGAGAAGTGTAAGAATGTCTCGCCCATCTGCTCGTTATAGACACTCGATTGATCATATTGAACCATTATTCATTATGAATGATAATGATCAACCTGGTGATTCTTAAACCTATGAGGAGGCGATGTCGGACATCGATTCTGGTAAATGGCTATAAGCCATGAAATCCGAAATGGATTCAATGTCTTCCAATGATGATTGGACCCTAATTGACCTGCCTTATGGTATTATACCAATTGGATGTAAATGGATCTTCAAGAGGAAGATGGATGGTAAAGGTCAAATTGGAACTTACGAAGTACGGCTGGTGGCGAAAGGATATCGTTCGAAAAAAGGAATTGATTATGACGAAACTTTATCACTTGTTGCCATGCTAAAATCCATTCGGATTATGTTGGCTATAGCTGCACATCTAGATTATGAGATATTCCTAATGGATGTCAAAACAGCTTTTCTAAATGGTTTTCTCGATGATGACATTTATATGGAACATCCAAGGGGTTTTGAATCCAATAGTGAAAGACGAAAGGCGTGTAAGCTTAAGAGATCCATTTATGGACTCAAACAAGCCTCCATAAGTTGGAATAACCATTTTGATGAGGTAGCCAAATCATTTGGCTTCATAAAAAATCCGGGTGAACCTTGTGTATACAAGAAGATCAGTGGAAGCGCAATTGCATTTCTAGTTTTGTATGTCAATTATATATTTTTGATTGGGAATGATGTACCGATGATATCATTGATAAAACTATTCTTATCACAGAAATTCTCCATGAAAGATTTATGAGAGGCAACCTACATTTTAGGTATCAAGATCTATAGAAATAGATCAAGACGATTGATTGGCCCCTCACATTCTACGTACATAGACAAAGTATTAACACGTTTTAACATGCAATGTGCCAAGAGAGGATTATTTCCTTTTAGGCAAGGGATCCATCTTTCTAAGAAGATGTGTCCCAACACTCTTGAAGAAAGAGAGCGAATGGTGAAGATACCATATGCATCTGCTATTGAAAGCATAATGTATGCTATGCTATGTACTAGACCAAATATTGCGCATGCTATAAGTATTATTAGCAGATATCAGTCTGATCCAGGAGAAGAGAATTGGATAGCAGTCAAGAATATTCTTAAGTACTTGTGAAGGACTAAAGATTTATTCTTGATATATGGAGAAGGAGAATTTAAAGTTATAGCTTATACAGATTCCGATTTTCAATCAGATCCTAATGATTATAAGTCTACGTCTAGGTTTGTCTTTACATTCAATGGTGGCACAGTTAGTTGGAAAAGTTTCAAACAAAATATAACTGTCGATTCCACCACTGAGGCAGAGTATGTAGCCGCTTCTGAAGCAGCAAAGAAAGCCGTTTGGATGAAGAAGTTTATTTCTAAACTTGGAGTCATACGCTCAACTGAGCAACCAATTACATTGTTTTGTGACAACAATGGGGTGATAGCTCAAGTCAAGGAACCAAGGTCTCACCAAAAGTCCAAGCACATTAAGAGACGTTTCCATCTCAGCAGAGAAATGGTTAGGAGATGTGATATCGTCTTGTAGAAAATTGCCTCAGCAGAAAACGTGGCAGATCTCTTTACTAAGGTCTAACACCAGTCTTCTTTTGAAAGACATATTGGCAAAATGGATTTGAGGTAACATACAAGTTGGCTTTAGTGCAAGTGGGAGATTGTTGAATGTAAGCCCCAAAACTACTATATAATAGTTACATGTTAGGGATTTCAGTTGTACTATCATTATTATTATTTAATTAATGGCAATGACGTATTCATTCATTTGTCCAATTAGTTTATATTTATGAATGATTCCATAAAATCAGTTGCAACTAGACCTATTCTTGAGACGTTAAGAATATATGTGACGGGTTCATAGTTAGACTGAATTTTTAAATTGTTCCCAGTTGATGGATTATTGAGTGGATATTAATAATCCTGTTGAGATCGGAGTGTTCTTAACTTCGCCATTAAGTATTGGATACTTAAGGGAATGATGAGTCACATGTCATTGGGTATTATGATGCCTAAGTTACAACACAGGTGTTTGTATTAGACAAGTTTACTAAACGTGACGCATATGGAACGGTTAGCGACACGGAAGCTTTTAGCATGGTCAATGTCCAATTCTTCAAGCTTTGGTCTTGTGTAAATAATCCTTAGACTTGAGGTACAATGTTAACTTGTGTGTCAAACAACTATGGTTCACAAGTGCACGTAATGCCGGGTTGTTGATTTGTCTTTATACTTGATAGTCATAGTTTGTTCATATATGGAGTTGCACGTGTGCACAATATGGAATCTGTCTCGTTGTTACATGTAAGGTACAATAATGATATCCTATGCGATCTAATTATGACACTGCATTGAAATTCTTGGTTGGGGTTGTAATCGAGAATAAATTGTTTATGTCTCGAATAAAATGTATGTCAATTAGATTTATGCATATGATCGAATTGGTGACTTGACAAATATTCCATGGTCTTTATTTGATCGGGACATAGTAAGACAGAGGAATTGAATTACACAGTAGCCAAAACTGATAGGTTCATTATGTTTTAAAGCATTCATACTATCTGGGAAGCTATGACATATTGTTAGATGTCAATCATGGCTTGTAGGATCCAAAGATTAATCAGGACAATTAATTCTTTTGGGAGTACTAATATATTAGTACAAGTCTCACTACCAGCTTAGTGATGAATCTAGGGATGTCACACACCATAAACAATTAGGATAATGTAGAACAAGAGAGAAATGATGTTGCAAAATGTGTTTGCAATTACTGCAATCGAATTGTTTGAGATTTAATTTAATTTGTATTATAGCCATGAGCCTATGTGCATATAATGCACACGCATGCCCAAAGTAAATATATGTTAATGTATTCCAAATGCACACATAAAGATTATGTTCTTTTTTATTTTTATTTATACATATAAATAAAAAGGGATTTGATTAATTATTTTTCATTTAGTTAATTAATTAAGGTACTGCACATCACATGTGCGCTTTCTTTTTAATATTGATAACTAAAAAAAAAAAGTTAAAGCATCGTGCACATGCATGTGGGTTGCTAACCATCATGCACAAAGCATGAATGGTCAGCCAACCGCTAATCGTTCATGCACGAAATCGTGCATGGACGATCAACAATCGTTGTTGATCGTTCGATTTTTCTTTTAAATATGCTGCTTAACGAAGAGCTTGAAAAATGGTTGCAGAAAATAGAGAAAACGTGTGCGTGTTCTTGTGTTTTTCGAAACGCGAGAAAGAAGAGGGATTCTCTTGTTCGGGCCATGACTAAAACATCAACAATACGGTGGATTGTCTCCACGAGATTGCTAGCACGATCATAGTGGTGATTATCTGAAAGTTCTCTCTTCTATTCAACGTCTATTGTTGACGTGTCTGAACTAGAGGTTCGACGTTTGTGGGACTCGAATTGAAGAACATTCGAGCCAATTCATTTAAAGCGCACTTCGAGAGGTAATTTGTTTAACTCCCTTTTTATATTTAGATTTTTGATTAAAATGCACGAACAACGCCTTCAAGAATCATGTATAAAATATATTATCTTTGTTTCCACTGCGTTCTTTTTGTTAATTTTATCTATGCATGATTCATGAAACCCCAACACCATGATCAAAGCAAACATTACCACTCGACATCATGGTTGTAAATCGTTGTCCCAACAAGTCCCAAATAGCGGATACCAAATTGAAACCTTGCAATTCAAGCACCTAAGCCTAAAATCGCCCAAAATCACCACACACAAGTAATGTACTTATCAACGAGTTGCACTTATTAGAATTAGCGAGGATGCCGTGAGGATATCAACACAAGAATCGAGCCCTAGGACATGATTTGAGCTGCATAACAATGAGAACAGCTAGCTTTGTCATCATGTAAGCCACTCAGGTCATTATCATTGGTCGTCGATCGTCACCATCGCCGTTGGAGGGCTTGTCACCTGCCTAGTTTTCAATCACCCTAAAACAAGCCCAAGGACTTGGTTTTGGGATCATCAGTGTCACCACATCCTCTAGTCTAGAGCTGGCAAAATGGGTCATAAACCCATATTATGACTAGTTTTAGTTAAATGGGCCATATATGGGTCAAGTGAAAGTTAAATGTGGGTTATAAATGGGTCAAGTGAAAGTTAAATATGGGTCATAAATGGGTCTGAGAAAGTAAAAAAAAAAGGTCTAAATGGGTTGTTAAGAAACCCACATTAAACTCATGGCCTTCTTTTTCTTCCTTCTTTAGCCAGCGGCCGGTAGGGCGATAGCCGACGACAAGCCAGGCCAGGCTTGAGCCTTGCCGGGATCCAGCAAGGCTCGAGCTTGCCGGCGTCGGGCGGGCTTCGGCCTCGCCCAGATTAGCCTAATCAAGCCTTGCCCGAGGCCGGGAGCTCGAGTCTCGCTAGATTCGACGAGACTCGATGTCACCGGCGACGCAAGACTTGAACTCGCCAGCGTCGGGCGGGCCTCGTCCTCGCCAAATCGGCACGATCAAGCCCCGCCTAACGCCAACAAGCTCGATCTCGCCCGTGGTCGATCGCCGACCGTCGTCGTGGGCGGCGGCCAACTAAAGAAGAAGGAAAAAAAAAAAAAGAGAGAAAAGAGAAAAAGAAAAAATAATTATTAAAAATTAAATTTTAAATTTAAAAAATTATATTTTTAAAAAGTAAAAATAAATAAAAATTATATTTAAAAATATTAAAAATTCTATTTTAAAAAAAATTAAAAAGAATTATAAAAATTTTGCATTAACTTGTATTCCATAAAAATTGTTAAAAAATTTGTATTGCATAAAAATGTTTTAATAATACTTTTTTTTTTATAAAAAAATCATAGAAATGAGCTTTTTAGGTTTAGTTAAAAAAATTTCATGTTACAGCTTTTAGTTATTCAATGGTTTGTTCACTTCAAATAAGAGAAGCATGTGCATAGTTTAATTTTTTATAAATATTTCAATTTATAGGTTTTTTTAAAACTTTTTATTTTATTTTATTTACTATCTTTAATTAATTTGAAGTTTTAATCCAATTAGTATATAGTAGAAGTGAGTTTTCCTAGAATATTAATAGGTTTTAGCAATATGGGTCGGGTCGGGTATGGGTCGTTTGATTTACACTACAAGAATATGGGTCAAAACTGATTAAATTAGTCAAATATGGGTCGATCCATTTTCGACCCGACTCACCCATTTGCCACCTCTACTCTAGTCCAAGCCAAGCCGTTGTTTTCAATTGCTATCAAGCTTGTGCAATTGATGAAGAGTCAACCGCATTACGAAACGAAGAAGATGAGCATAAGAGGATTGGATGAACAATGAAGTAGAAGATGAAGGAAGAAGAAGAAATAAAAATAAGAGTCTTTTATTAAGGATGACTTAAAAAATGGCATGTGAGATGCATGTGCTCACAAGTCGGCAAATATTTGGCCGACCGAAAAGCTAGGCTCTTAATTGAAACTGAATTGGCCACTTCAAACCTTTATTTGAAATAAGTGACACTCTAGGACATCTTTGGAGAAAATGCCCTCACTTTAGGCTCTTATTTGGAATTTTCTATTTCTATTATTTCTTTTATCTTATTAGTTTCACAACATAAATGTAAAATTACACTTAACAAGATATTCTCTTATTTTGGTTCATGTTATCACTTTACCTAGAAAAAGTTGTTAATTTTAATTTATCGTCTCATATTTTAATTAGAAAAGTTGCATAGAAGTTAGAATTTCTAACTATGATGGCTTATGAACACACAATTAATTGTTTATTTGTTAATGAAATAGTTTGAGGGAAACTTTATTTCAAAGTCGAAATTTAAACTTCAATCTAATTATCTACTCAATTTTGACCTCGTAGCTATTTTTTGGAATAAGTTTGTAGGTTTCTAAAGTTAAACATTGTTGATTTGTGCATTCTTTTGAGCTTTTCACATTTTAATATGATTTGCAAGATGGGGTCAAAAATTTATCTATCACATCAAATTTTTTTAAAGGAAAGTTTTTATCATATTTTAATGTTTTCATCAACTTACTATGAGATTGAATCTACAATTGATGTTAATTATTTTCTTCATAGTAGCAGTAGAATAGCAAGAAGTTTCCTTTTCATTTTCCTTTATGCGCTCACTTTTTTTAAAAAAAAAAATATTTAGATATGATCTAACTATAAATATGTTTGACGTTAAGTCATGCTTCTAACAAATTAATATTTTCCATATTTTTATCAACTTTTGCTTTCCATTTTTTGATCAAGACGGCTAGATAATTAAATTGAATTTTAATTTTCAACTTTAAAATATAGTTTTACTCACACTGTGTGATTAAAAGAAGACAATTAATTGTGTATTTATAAGCCATGATATATGAACGTTCATTGTGATTGAAAATGAATTATAATTAACAAGATGCGTGGGAAAATGATAAATTGTTGGGTGTAATAAAGCATTTGTATTGCGAAACCTATGAGATTAATGATACAAATAAAGTCAGTTTTGTGGGCTTGCTTGATAAAAAAAAAAAATGAAATAATAAATTGAACAAGAGAGACGAGGTTATTTTGGTAAGTTAATTGGAAAAGAGGAGCGCCTTAGCCAAAATGGGGTGGAAATAGCACGACCCTTCTAAAGATTATGAATTTCAAATAGGCAACAAAATTATTGAATTCTTAATTTGATCAAATAAACCATGCCATTCCTCCCGCATGAGAATGGTGCCATTCCTCCCGCATGAGAAGGGAAGGTGGGCGGTTTGAATTCCCACTTTCTCGTAGGGGTCGAAGTGTAAATGATTTATCTTTAGGTATGGGTTTCGACTCTCATGCTCTGTAGGAGGCAATGCAAAATTCTGATAGTGAATGTTAGAGTAAGAATATAATAGGACCGACAAAAAAAAATCTAGATAAAATAATCCTAAAAAATCCAAAAAATAAATTAAGAATCAGGAAAGTATATATTATTCTTAATATTATAATAGAATGTGATAATCTTAGATCTCCAAACATGGTTTCAAAATATAACCCATATCATTTCTCCTTATTGGAAGATACTGTCCTTGAGGCCAATATTCATCAAATCATCATCAACGACCGGTGAGGGCCTCGCAACCCACGTCGGCCACATTTAAAAAGAAGAAAAATAAGGAAAAGAGAATAAAAAAAAAAAAGGAAAGAAAAATTAATAAAAATTCAAAAAATTATTGAAAAATTTAAAAGTTTGTCCATGGCAACACCGGTCATACCACATATGATAACTAGCATCTACATCAACGATTTTCAATCAAAATTGACTAGATGGGCTCAATTGGCAAAACTTGAAAAATTTTAGAAATCAATTAGTACAATTAATAGACTTATGATTGAATTGACAAAATTATAATAGGTTTATGATTTTTTTTTTTATAATTTTTTCTCGAAGTTCTGCTAACAACCTTTGTTTATCCGTCGGTACAAGGATGACCACCGGAATGAAATGGAAGTTGAATCGCCATTTTTCACCATAATGTAGAAAATTAACTCATGAAGTTGACATCATGATAAGAACTTATTGTCTTTGGAATATCATGTAGGTGTCGAATTTTATAAAAATAAAGCTCAGTGACGTGACGCATCAAGAGTCTTACTATATTTTATCAACCTCAATTATAACTATCCTTGTGTTGAGTCTTTGGCAAACTCATCACAAAGTCTATACTCGTATCTTCCCAAAGGCGCTTGTGGAATAGGTAACGGCAAGTAAAAAACGGTGCTTTGGCCCCTGCAATGGGGCAAATTTTGCATCATTCAATGAGCCACTTTATATTTCCATTTATGGCCAATGAAAGTTCTCTCTAGCAAGCACCAAAGTTTTGTCACGACCGAAATGACCCGCTAGTCCATGGACGTTGTGAAAGCACACCACCGATGGTGAAACTATGCAATGTGAAATTTTAAAAGTTTAACTTCTAATATCTAGGGGCTAAGTACACTATCGGTGCCAAAAGTTGTGTATGACGCTCAATTTGGTTTTAAAAGTTTATTTTGGATCACTTAAGTGCCAAAAAGTTTGAAAAATGATCATTTTAGTGCCAACTCCGATCTGATTGATCGAAAATCCAATGTGGCACTTTTTTATTAATTTTTGAAGCTGATGTGGCTCGCCAGAGAGTATAGTCAACATCTAAACCACAAAACGACGTCATTTGGCATCTTTCCCACAAATCAAAACCCTAAATCCCCAAATTGAGAGAGAGAGAGAGAGAGAGAGAGAGAGAGAGAGAGAGAGAAGGCATGGCAGAGCTTCCCCGTCGTCTTCTTCCCCGAAGAACAACACCAACACCAGCACTAGCAGTGACACCCGCAAAGGGCACCGGCACTAGCACCAGCACAACTCCGCCTCCTTGTTTCCCTCACCCTCCTTGTCTTCTCTCTCTCCACCTTCGACCCCCCTTCTTCCTCCTCCTCCTCCGCCCTTGCCTCCTATTCTTCCCGTCGCTTCTTGCCCGAGAAACAACTTCAGCCTCTCCTTACTCACCTAGTCGAGCAACTACGACGGAGGCCAAGTAACGATGGCCGAGCACGGTGGTCGAGTGATGGTGGCAAGCGAGCTAGGTCGGTGTTGGGCGAGGATTAGACAAAAAAATGCTAATTTCAATCCCATATGAGTTGTGCAGCGTCATTTTTGTGCGGCCATCCACTTATGACGGCAAAATGACGTCGTTTTCTTAAAGATGACGGAAAACGATGTCGTTTAAAAGCCATGTCGATTTTTTTTTTAAATATAAAGCCACGTAATCATTTTGGCCAGAATCCCTTGTCGGTTGCACCAAAGTGATCATTTTTCCGCCAATTTGGCATTTAAGTGATCCAAAATAAACTTTTGGCACCAAAGTGAGTGCCATACAAAACTTTTGGTGCTAATAGTGTACTTACCCCAATATCTAGACTTCATACATATCTTTTATTACTTCAAATCCAATAACCTTGATTTGCGTAGTGGAGAGGAACGTATGTTGGGCGCTTAAAGAATCCTTGACTCGATTTTGGGTGCCAGATCGCAAGATTAATGTTTGAGGATAAACAAAATTATTGTAGAAATTCACTCCAAGCTGCATTTCAGCGATTAAGGTTCTGTTGAGAGTTCTTGTACTTATGTTCCTCATGCATAGAGTCCACAACACATTCTTTTGATAGCAAATAGTGGCTCCAATGACTGAAGGCATGCACATATATATACACTTATTGTCGTCATATAGTTTTGGGAAAATTGCCAAAAAAGTCCTATACATGTTGCAATTTTTCAAATTCAATTTTAAACCTTTTTTTTTAGCATTTCAGTCCTAAATATTTTGTAATTGTGCAAATTTAATTCATCTAGCCAAATTTGATTGGTCGAAGCTGATGTGGACGTGGGTCAATGGTAGTGGATAATTTTTAATAATATTTTATTTTATTTTGAATTTTTTATCTTATCTTATCTTTTTCCTTTTTTTCTCTCTCTTTTTGTTTCCTCCTCTCTCCTTCCTCTTGCTCTAATTACAAGCTAGTGAGGAGGTTCGATCACCAGATTATGGCGGTTGGCAAATGCGAGCTCACATCGCCATCGTTGGGTGAGGGCGAGGCGAGCCCTCAATGCACACCCGTGCCAGATTTGGGCAAGCTTGGTCTCGCCATCATTGGGTGAGCTCGCCCTCACCTAGCGACAATGAGGATTTGCCTCCCCAATGGCTAGGCAAGCTCGCCCTCATCCAGCAATGGTGAGGCGACCTCACCACCGGCTAGCCGCTTCAGTCCAACAACCCTCCCCTCTACTTGGTCGTCAAGCAAGTGGAAGAAGGAGGGAAGAGGAAAAAGAGAGAAAAAAAGGAAAAGGAAAAAAGAAAATTAAAAATTAAAAAAATACTACCAAAAATTGTCTTTTGGTGTTGAGTAGCCAAATTTTGGCCGAAATGACTAAATTGGCAAAATTGCAAAATGTTTAGGACTTAAAAGTAATTAAAAAAGATTAGAACTGAATTGGAAAAATTACAATAGATTTATGGCTTTTTTAACAATTTTCCCTACATTTTTTCACCCAAAAAGGCGATGAGGGTGACCCTTGCCCGTGGCGTACGAGGGTGAACCTCACCTAAGCAAACCTGTGTTTCGCCGGTAATGGCTTGTAGCCGGCCACTAGCCACTAGCAAACAAAAAAGAAAAAGAAAAAAATTAAAAAAAAAAAAAAACAACAACAACAACAACGACAATAACAACAACAATAATAATAAAATTTCCACATCGGTGGTTGCCGTGACACGTAGGACTATTAGCATTTAGATCAGCAATTTCCAGTATGAATTGGCTAGATGGACTGAATTAATATCAACATGAAAATGTTTAGGACTAAATTAATCTTATGAAATGTCGATGTAGGTTTATAACTTTTTGGTATATTTCCGTACTGTGTCACGCCCCGAACCTCAAGTGCGCGCATATCCCTCGGTGGTCGATAAAATTGCGACGTTCCCAGGACGCGTCGCCGACCCAAATCGATTCATGCACAAACTGAAGCGAAATAAACAATCCCCAGACAACAACAAACATGGGATAGAAAAGTAGGACAACCAAAATTCACAACCACACCTTTATAAACAAGCTAGTTTATACACAGAGGCCAACTTTAAGGTTTATGCATAGAATACTAGATCAAAAAGGGCTACGAAGCCACCTAAACTCGGACTCTCCAATCCTCGCCCTCCGGTCTTCCACGGCACCATCCGGAGTGTCGATATCCAAAGGGTGCCCGATCTCCCACTCCCTGGTCCCAATGGGAGGTCCATCCAAACCACCCAAAGGACCCTCCCGACTCCCATTGAGCTTGTGAAGGTACCACACCTTGAAACGATAAGGTACCAGGTGGGGTAGGCCCTCATCGACCCAAACGGTGGACTCAACAAGCTTAAGGGTTAGGCTGGTCCCAAAAACTGGGAAATAAGAGTGCTGGAAGTCTACCTCCTTTGGAACCTCGTAGCGCACATGATGTGCCTCCATTTAAGGACCTAAAAAAGTTGAAACCCATCACAGGGTGAGATAATGTCTTAGCGAGTTCATGCCCTAAACCCTGATTAGAAAGGTAATACACCTAGAGGCAGTCTAACCACACATCATAGAAGACTCACCTCACCTTAATTCCTTCTTGCACGTCAGTACAGTTCATATAATAGATGCATATAATAAATACACCCATCAATTGAAACGTCTCACTTATAACTCAATCAATCATAGGAGTCCTGATTATAGGGTCAAATCGTTATAACACGTCCCCTTCCGCACCACACAATTTTGTCCCATAATCAGGCGCAAATTCAATCATCCATGCGTCTCAATTGATTACAACCCAACGGCCACGGCCGACTCAATAGTCAGTGGTCTTCCGGCCTAGCCGGGCGTCGTCTCGCACCATCAAGCACAATATCGTCTAGATCTAGACCATCACACGACCATCTAATCCTGACCAAGGACATCGTGCATTGCACTCAAATGCCTCAATTAAAATGATGTGTTTGGCCTGTTTTCTTCGTATTAAAAACACTCGGTAAAATAATCGTGTGTGGGTACACAATCAAATCGAACCATAAAAATTGATATCCTTCATTTAAAATCCCACTATTTGATATAGTACTTAAAAATATTTTTGTGTCAAAACCCGACACCCGGTATTTTCTAATTAAACACCAAAATTTCATATTTTTGAAATAATAAATAAAAATCACAATCACTACTCAATTGCACAAATTACCATTCAATTGCATAAGCTAATCACACCATGACAATCAGCACGAAATTCTGGTGACCGATTATCCCGGTATAATTTCCGGAAAATATTAAATAATCAAATAACTTACAAAATTATTTAAATAAATGTAAAATAATTAAATAAACCCCTAAATCAAATTAATATAAGCTAACCTAACCGCCTAAGTACACTAAGTAAATTACTCTACTAAACTAACTAATTACCCTAACCATTCTAACTAAATTAATCTAATAGTTAACTACATAACCTAATTTAGCGAATTAAATTAACTAAGTAACTATCCTAACTAAATTAGCCTAGGAACTAATTTCTCTAACCACCTTGTCACCTTAACTAACTAGTTAGACTAACCAAGGATTACACTAATCCCTAATTAGCCTAACTAACCTACCCTAAGCATCATTAGCCCCCTAATTATAAATTAGGTTATAAACTCACCGGTTTAGTGCAATAATACAGTGGCGTGCTGGCGAACGAACATCGGGTCTATGACAACGTCAAAGGGAGCTCGAAATGGGCTAAAAACGGCCCAACACGGCTCAACTAAAGCTGAGCTTCGGCCTTGTTCTGCGAAGGGCTGTTGGTTAGCTTTGAGTGGGCTGGCCTCGGCTCAGGACTGGGCTGAAGATGCGGGCTGAACTAGTGGCGTGCATTGGAGACAAAGGAGCTGGAGTCGTTGGGTTGGTGTCGAAGAAGCTACTGGAGTCAACATCGGGGGTGTTCGCTGGGGAGTGATTCGCTAGAATTGACTGGTGGGGGATGAATCTTGGACGTGTGGAAGCGAGCTAGGGAAGATGGAGGAGAAACAGACAAAGGAGGGGGATGAGCTAGCGAGTGGCAACGAAACGGAAAGGGACGCAGCTAGGTGGCAGAAGATGGGGTTGTCTCGATGGAGTCGGGGCACAACGAGCAGGGAAGATGGAGGGAAATGCAGTGGTCAGCTACAATGAAGATTGAAAGGGAGAGGTGGCATTCGTGAGGGGGCCGGAATTAATCAAGAAGGAAGGAAATGTAAAGATGGCAGAAGTTGCGAAGGGGGAAGCAGCCTGGGTTGGCGTACGAGGGAAGCTAAAGAAAGGGGAAGAGAAAGTCAAACAAAATATCCATCTTCATCAATGCTTGGTCCCCTAAGTCTTCATGCACCTCTCTTTGGTCCTCCATAACTCTTTCTTGCATAAAATCCCACAAATAGCTAGGTTGATGTCCAATTGTTGCAGCCCTCCCACAAGCCTCCGAATTTCACCAATTGGACTTCAATTTCTTCACAAATTCTCCAATTTGATGGCCAAATTTGATGAGGAGGGTGCCCATGCCAATTTCCACACTTATCTTCATAAACTAGTCCTTTTGGAAGGCCAAAAATCCACTTGAAAATGGCCAACCAAATTTCCTTTCTTTTCCTAATCATCCAAAATTGATTTTCCGTAAAAATTTCGGGCTTGCCGAAAATTCTTCGAAGTATGAGTCGACGTTCAAAAATAAATTGTGACATGATAGTACTTTCAATTTCTGAAATCGGGTTCAATTTTGTGGTTGATTTCAACCAAACGTGATTTTAGCGTGACCTAGTCTACTTGGGTAACTTTTAGGAATTTTTAGCACATTTAACCCATGGTCGATTATTTTCAATTCACATTGTACATTTTTTATTCATAGGCCACTCTCAATTGTTGTGAAAATCTCGAAATTTCTAATACGAGCACAAGGTACAGAAACGATAGAAAAATCTATCTAGTGTCGTTCGACAAGAATTTTGCAATCAGGTGAAATCACCACACTCTAATCACATGTCTCTATCGAATTGACCTATCTCCGGTCTCTAATCAATTTTGAGGTGCCGTATTGACCCTTGCAGATTAGCACGGTCGAGCAGTTGGTTTCGGTCAAATTCTTAAGTCTCATTGCATTTAGATTCCTTAACGACTTCACCTGATAAACTAGTTATGTCGTGAGTGGTCAACTCGAGAAAAGACTATAGGCACGTCAATGAAAATTCCATTTCATTCCATTGAAAACAGGGTCGAAAATCAGGATGTCACAACTCTTCCCCTCTTATAAAAATTTCGTCTTCGAAATTTAAATCATTACAAATCTTTAAACAAAAAGGTGAGGGTATTGTCATCTCATCGAGTCTTCACTTTCCCATGTAGCTTCTTCTATCCCGTGGTATTGCCAGATGACTTTGACTAACAAGAACGTCTTAGTTCGCAGAACCTGCTCCTTCCGATCTACATTTTGAACTGGTCTTTCCACGAATGACACTCGTCGTCCCCGTCTAACTCTTCAAAATTCAGTACACGGGTTAGGTTAGGTTCATACTTTCTCAACATCGACACATGGAAGACATCATGCACTTACGCCGCCTCGGCAGCAATGCAAGACGATACGCCAAAGTCCCTATTCTTTCAAAAATTTCAAAGGAACCTACGTACCTCCGACTCAGCTTCCCTTTCTTGCCAAAGTGCGAAGTACCCTCATCGGTGACACCTTCAAAAGACGTGTTCATCAACTTGGAATTCGAATGGTCTCCGACGCTTATCTGCATAGCTTTTCTAGTGACTCTAAGTGGTCTTTAATCTGTCCTTGATAATTGCAACAGCATCTATTGATTCTTGAACCAACTCTGGGCCTATAATCTTCCGTTCTCTGACTTCATCCTAACAAACCGGAGTTCTGCACACTTTGCCATTTGAATACTCTACTGATAACTTGTTGTTGGTGAACTTAGCTAGATAAAGCTATTCCTCCCAGCTTCCTTTGAAGTTTAGCACACAAGCTCTCAGCGTGTCTTTGAGGGTTTGAATCATCCTCTCGGATTGGCCATCTATCTGCGGATGATAGA
Organism: Eucalyptus coolabah; assembly: GCA_014182585.1. Taxonomy (NCBI): domain Eukaryota; kingdom Viridiplantae; phylum Streptophyta; class Magnoliopsida; order Myrtales; family Myrtaceae; genus Eucalyptus; species Eucalyptus coolabah. The sequence continues at coordinate 63,690,131 of CM024624.1, forward strand.
CCATACTATACTGCAGCTTTGTTCCCAAGGTAGTCTGTAAACCTTTCCAGAAGGCTGCCGTGAACTTCGGGTCTCGATCAAAAGTAATCGTCACTGGCACTCCATGCAGACGAACTATTTGACTCACGTACAACTTTGCATATGTTGACACCTAAATTTTTGCATAATTTTTAGGGTTAATTTTTGCTAAATTTAAAAAAAATCATCATAATCACATGGCATATAGTTTAGGAAAATTTTATTTCGATAATATACACTGGGAGATGCACTTTTGCACAAAAAGAGAATTTTCTTGATGGAATATGCAAAAAAATATTTCAATGATATATTTAGGGGTATCGTGCTCAAACAAAAATTAGAAACGAAATATACCCCTAAGATATAATCTTTAGGCTTATAAAAAGGGTCACGTATGATACATTGAGGGGAGAGGAATTTCGAAAGAATTTGGAGCAAAAGGGTCCCTTCCGTCGAGTGAAAAAGCACAAAAGCAAAAAGTGAAAGAGAGGAAGAAAAGGGAGGCTACGGTCAGTCATACATCCTCATGGCCTCGCTTTCACCGATCTTCGTCGCCACCGTCGGTGTCCTTGCTGCCATCTGCTGCTGCCCAACGAAGCTGAGGAGCTATTGTCGTGCATCAGTGCGATTTGCAAGTGACGCGTGAAAGAATAGGGAGAGTACACGGACGGAGGATTGGATCCAAGAATAAAAAATTCATGATTTCTCAACGTGGAGAGATAGAGAGAAACACAAGATCTGGCGCGGCTCCCAGACCGCGACTTGTCTACGGAATTCAACAGTCGGTGGGGGGTTTCCTTCAGTCCCTGTTCCTCGCTCAGCAGTGGTCCCGGTGCCGTGCGGCTTTCCTGGCTACAGCCAAGCTCTACATCCAGGGCGCCCGGTGATTTCCGGAGATCTATAATGAGCAGCCAATGCCGATTTTGTATTCTTGGTTGAATTTTCGCAGGTTTTTCGGTGAACATGGCAGTCTTGGACGTGCCCGAGACTTCCACCGATCCAGTTATTTTGCTTTCGTTTGAATTTTTATTAGTACAGGTCTTTCTTGACCGAATCCTGTCACCGCCCCGACAATCCCACTGAATCTCCGAGCAACGTTTGTCCTTTGGCAAACCCGATGAGCCGTTGCCATCCTTTCCTCGAGCTTCCACCGCCGTCAACCAGCTCACAAAGCCATGCCAGGGAGGTTGCTATCTTGCTCTTGTGACTCCATATTGCTGGCGCCACTCAACGACGAGTTGCTCGCCGCACCATCGCAACACTTACGGCAAGAAAGCTAACCCACCACATTTGAGTTCTTTCCTTGTTGCAGCTAGAAGTCCCCATCCATGAATTCATCATACGAGCACATCTTCAAAGATCACGGGTTGTTTGGATTTTTGGCCGAAGCGATGGAATTTGTCTCTTATTGCATGGTGAAATCTGGAGACTTAATCGTGAGTTCTTGAGAAAGAAGCATACGTGAGATTGAAGACAAAAAGTGCGTCGCGTCGCAACCACCGTTCGTGAGTCGTCCGTGGGCAAATTCTGATTTGGAGGCATATCCGTAAATTAGATTTTCCAGCTGAGGCATCGATGCCGAACCATCCTGTCCATCCGTGAGTCGCAAGGACCCGAGCCTCGCCGAGTATCACCATATCGCGTCGCGAGTAGCCGTTCAAGTCCAAATCTGGAAGTATATTCGGCAATTAGGTAAAAATCTCACCTTGATTTAAACATCATATTGCCTAGATTGATGAGATTGATATCTAATTGGGTAAGAGGTATAATATTCATTGGGATATATTTCCTAACTCGCAACCGCATATAATCTTTGATTCCATCTATAAGGCTTTAGATGGAATTATTGATTCCGCGGGAATCTTTGAAATTGATGTTTTGATCTTTAAGGCTTAAGATCAACCCATCGGTTTTCATTCGCGAAATTTCAAGAATTTTGGATATTATTTCCTTATTCGCATTGATTGGATAATATATGATCTCGAGTGATTTGGTGCTTATCTTGCTTTAATTGCTTTATTTACCCCCAAAAATACAAAAAAATTGCATATCATGTAGATTAGAATTGATTCCCTAGATAAAATTGCATGATAGAGTAGTTAGATTCTTTTCTGATCATATTAGAATGCATGCTTAGATGGTATCTAGGTTAGATAATATCTTTGAATTAAATTGCACGTCGAGATAAATTTCTAAGTTAAGATAGGATTCGGATTAGTCTATTTCCTAACTTAAGATAGATAATATCTCACTTTAGTTAGATTTTTAATTATGAATTTTTTTATAAAAAAACAAAAAAAAAAATGTCATTACATGTCATATAGAATTAGATTCATGAAATGCATGCCATTTAGTGGTTGTTGCTAGGTCCTTTCAATTGGAAATTGCATTTAGGTCATTTAGTTAATATTGCATTGCATATTGCATGATTTTTATTAATTAAGTGAAAACAAAAAAAAAAAAAGAAATTGCGTGTTAATTAGAAATCATATCTAGGGTTGTTGATGTGGTTTTTAACTTAATATTGCAGATGCTTTCGTTGCTTTGAGATAAGTTTTTGCAATTTATTTATTGTCTATCTGGTGTTAAATTGGTGGATTGCGCACTGCATGATCACCTCCCATGTCAGAAAATAGATTTAAAATAAACCCAAGCTGCTTGCAAAAACATTTTTCAAAATAAAAGAAATGGTACCGAAAGGGCGTTAGAGAAATTTAGCATAACCAAGTCCCCCGTACCCAAATCTCTGGTTCGTAGGAATAAAGTAAATCTCCCGTTACTTTATTTAGGTTTCTAATCGACCCACCAAAAAATAGATTAGTGGCGACTCCTAATTAAAAAACAATTGCATGTTAAAAAACTTGAACCTAAAGTCGCGAATTGGTATGGGCTTGGGAGAGTCCGAGTTAAGTCTAGGCTTAACAATCTATTAGCCAAACCTTAGGTGGTTTAAACCCCGAAAAAAATTGGTCGCGACAGCATACCTGTCCAATGCATAGTCCTTTTGTACGGCGATGAAATGAGCTGACTTCGTCAATCTGTCAACCATGACCCAAATAGAATCATTACCCCTCTGATTCCTTGGTAAGCCCATCACAAAGTCCATTATGATGTGTTCTCATTTCCACTCGGGAATCTTGAGAGGTTGTAGAGGTCCTCCTAGCTTATAGTGTTATGCCTTCACTTGCCGACACGTCGACATTGGCGACATGCTTGGTGATATTCGCATTCATACCGGTCCACCAATAATATTGACGCAAATTCTGATACATCTTTATACTGCCTGGATGAATGTTGTAACTGCTATGATGAGCTTCTAACAAAATCTCTTCCTTTAGCTCTGCATCATCAGGTACACACAATTGTCCACAAAACTTCAGTGTTCCGTCTTCAGAAACCTAAAAGTCAGCCTTTCTCTTGTCTACATCTTCTTGTAGGATCTTCTCGGATCTCTAGATCTGTCAATTGCAATGTTTTGATCCTTATCTGCACTTTCGGCTCAATTCCCGAGGGTAGCCATAAGATTTGAAAGGTGGCCTACCTCAAATTTGAAAACCGAATCTCGAGCCCTTTCAAGTAAAATCCACTCTTTGATCACCATCTGCGCAATTGAAGACTTCCGAATCAATGCATCTACAACCTTGTTAGCCTTTCTAAGATGGTACAAAATGTCACAATCATAATCCTAAAGAAGTTCCATCCAGCGATGCTATCTCATATTCAACTCCTTCGAGATAATAAGTACTTGAGACTTTGATGATTTGTAAATATCTAGAACCTTTCTCTGCATAAATAATGTCTCCAAATCTTCGGGCGAAGATAATATGGCACCCGAACCTTTCTAGGGTCGCCACAGCACCTAGCGTTACACCTAATTACATCTTCTATGCCGAAGCGTCGTAATTCATAGACATTTTTATTTTTTATTTTTTAAAAACAAAACGGTCCCAGCGCGACTTATTAGCGAAAGCAAAATAAAACATCACCATCTCTCCCCTACCAACCATGATACCAATACACACCACTAATCATCATAATTTTATAGACAAGTCACAACACTTTATTTACATATATTTTCAAGATGGTACATCAAAAAGGAAAAGCTAGGACTCAGCCATGTCCAGCCTAAAACCTGAAAAAGAACCCTCGACCCTCTACATCTCACGTGCAACAATTCCCCATCATAAGTGTCAGCTAACTATCCCCAAAAGATCTAGCTCCTCCTCGTCACGCACGGGTCTCACACCCAACTCGGTGCATCGGGCGGTGGCGGTGGCAACATCCTCGCATCGCTCCATCTCGACGAACATGGACGGATATGAACTCCTGAATAACAGGGCCCCCAGCCAGGCCCACGTCGTACATCACTAGACAGCGCACTCGAATAAAAGTCAGTCCAGGAACAAAGGGACAGTCTATCTCAGCGCACTCGACCTCTACATCGGATGGTAGACCGTAAAATACACCCCGCGTGACGGAAGGGAGCGGCATGCTACTAATCTGAAATGTTGGTTCCCAAAAGGGGTGAGTACAACCACTCAGCAGGTAAAAGAATCCAATAACAACTCAATGTATCATGCAAATCATACATGCATTGCAGGCGTTACTTACCTTGAAGCCATGCGCATACTATCATGCATCATCATATCATATACATGTCCTCATCATCAAGACATCATCACATCACACATGTCGTCATCATCATCATGGCATCATTATAATCATATTCATGTCATCATCATCATGACATCATCACATTACACATGTCATCATGCCATATCATATATCATCATCATCATCATCATCATCATGCATATCGTCATGTTATATCATATATCATCACCATCATCATCATCATCATCATGCATATCATCATACCATGAGTGATCATCATCATATCACATCACATATTATCATCATCATAATGCATATCATCATGCCATGGGTGATCATCATCGTATCACATCACATATTATCATCATCATCATGCATATCATCATGCCATGATTTAATTTCCACTTTTAACTTTCAATTTGATCACCACATCACCCATTCCTCGAATCATCAATTTCATCATCCCCCGGGCAAAGACCTCCGAGGCTTCCGGCATTCAACCATCCCAGGCCACTGGGCATCCGGCCCCCCATATTCCGGGCATCTCGCATCCCAACTGGCATCATGAGGCATTCCCTTTGGGCAGAAACCTCCAACAGGGCTTCTGGCATTTACACTCCTTGGCCGGGCATCCCGCACCCCAATCCTGGCATCGCGAGGTATTCCCCTTGGGCAGAAACCTCCGACAGGGCTTCCGACACCCCCACGTTCCGGGCATCCTGAATCTCCCAGGGCCATCCAGCAATGCATATCTATACATTCTGGGCATTATCCTCCACCACAACCACCTCCTCACTTATCATTATCCCCATTTACCATTTTTTGGTCTTAATTTAGCATGGCATATGACGTGACATCAAACAAGTTATACTTGGCATGGAACTCACACATGCATCTCAATTCAATGTCATACATACACCAAAACCTCATCACACATGCAACATGGTAAAATCATTTATTAATAAATTTAATGGTATTTATGGCCAATAAAATAATCCATTTTATTTTATATATTTTTATTATTTTTTTATATTAAATTTAATATCTATAAATTCCCAAAATTATAAAAATTCAATCAATTATCAAACAAACCAATAGGATGACAATTACATGCAAAATTCATGGCCAAATAGAATTTTACATAATCTCACAATTTTCACAAACATCATATGATTTTCGGATGAAACCAGAACGCACGGTTTCCGAAGAAATTAAATTAAAATATCCATACAGCCTCCAAAATTACGAAATTTTACTGGGTTGTAGCCAAGACATTTTTGTACAACTCTCATGAAGAATTTCAAGCCAGATTCTTTTTAGATTATTTTATACAGTCTCACGGAACTTCTGGATCCATTACCGCATCATCCAGTGCATGCTTCTCCGAAATACTGAGATTTCACCTACCTATTCTCTTTTGTTTCCTCTGAAAATTGAATATGTTATACATCAAGATGTTCTCTACAAGTTTTATGCAGAGATCTAAGTCAGATAACCAAAGTATAGTCGTCATCTAAGTCCATGAAGTCTCGGGTGTCCCAAAAATACATCTCCAGAATTACCGTCTTCAAGATCTAGTCGATTTACTAGGCTATACTTGTTCATTTCACTTCAAATTTGAGTATAATGTATTTTAAGATGTCCTCTACAACTTTCATGAAGAAATAGAAGAGATATTCTCAACACAAACCAACATGCAACCACAAATCCAACAAAAGGTCAGTAAAATCTTTCCAGATCTTAGGTCTCTGTAGGATGAGACTTTAACCCCTCAAATCTCCATCATTTTCCACGAAATTTTAGTATGTTATAGCTCAAAATGTTAGCTACAACTTTTATGAAGAAATCAAAGCCAAAAGCGGACTCTAAACATGCATGTGAGCTCACACAACATCCTGACTCACACTGTTCGAGCGAAAACAGCCAAACCATTCAAACACAAACCATCCATACTTCGGTTTTTCTCACCTAGACACCTAAAAATTCAACATGTCAATAACATACACACATGCAAGAGCAGCTAGAGGACTCCCACTTGCCTCTAGACCGGTCGGTTGACGGCGTAAGGCGGCGAACACGGCGGCACACGGTGGACGGACGGCAGTTCCTCCTCCTCTCTCTCTCGAAATCTCTCTCTCTCTCAGCCTCTCTCTCGGCCAAATGGGATATCCAGCCACCCTCTCTCTCTCTTCCCTCTTATACCCCCAAACCCTCATCATTGATAATCATTACTTGCCTTAACCATGGCCAATGCATGGCCTTCTTCCCTAAGCCAATACATGAGTCTTGTGCCACTTGTCTTATGGACTTTTGAATTTGGGCTTGGGCTTGGGCCGGTTGACACTTCCTCTTGGGCCTCCATTGGGCCGGCAACAGCCCCTCCGTGGGCCTCATTGGGCTGGCCATTCGGCCCACTAAGCTTAGGCCAATGGCCCTAAGGCCCAACCTAAAAATTGACTTTTTCCCCTTTTTTTTTTGAATTTCTTCTATAAATATTTTTAAATCTTTAATATTCGATATGGCCAAGTCTTGTGACATTTTGTTTATTGAAATTTAATTTATAAAGTGCATAGCCAAGAATAGATTATTATCATTAATCTATCAAATTCAAATCATATGCACAAATCATCTATTTAAAAGACTAATGGCTAAAGCATAAGCCATGGGAAATTTTATCACCTAATTAAAGACTTTAACATACCTTATGGCTTGTCATTGAATTTTGGGATGCCACGATAATCGCTGCGAGTTCTAAGTCATGCGTCGGGTAGTTCAGCTCATGAGATCTCAACTAACAGGACGCGTATGCAATGACTCTACCATGTTGCATTAACACGCAACCCAGTCCTCTAAACAATGCATCACTGTAGATCTCGTATCCTCCAGACCGATAATATTGTCGCACCGATGCGGTAGTCGCGCCGCTAAGCTCTTGAAAACTACACTCGCACTTATTTGTCCATACAAACTTCTCTTCCTCTTCAGCAGTTGAATCAACAAAGAAGGCTAATGGTGGGAATCCTTCAACAAACCTTCTGTAATAACTTGCCAATCCCAAAAAGCTTCTAATCTTTATCACTATCGCCAATCTTGGCTAGTTGATAATTGCTTCGATCTTGGTCGGGTCCACGGAGATCCCTTCACTTGAAATCACGTGACCTAGGAATGCCACACTAGTCAACCAAAACTCGCACTTACTAAACTTAGCATACAGTCCATGATCTCGTAGAGTCCGAAGCACTATCCTTAACTATCTTTCGTGCTCTTTAGGACTTCTTGAGTACACCAGGATATTGTCAATGAAAACAATCACAAACCGATCGACACTCCTTAAATACACGATTCATTACAACAAGATGCTCCTTGAGCCAAACCTTTTATATATGACATCAAAGTTATAAATAGGCAAAATATTCAATTACAACTCTAGCCAGCAACTCTCCTTTCTACAACTTCATTTCAATAAACTAGAGTTCTTCAAGCTTAAACATATTTCCGCTGCGCCACTCGATAAAATTATTCTGGAATCACTGTCCTTCTTATTTGGTGCATAGCTCGGTTCATTCATGCCCCTTTCGCCATCCTAATAGTGCCATATCTGTAGTGCATTCTACTGCGCGTTCCCTCTATTTTGTCCCATCGGTGCCGACGGCGATAACCGAGATCCCATTGGCCTATGCGGACAATCTTTGACCAAGTTGCCATGCTGCCGACACTCTGTAGCAAACTCTTGTCCTAGGAAAGCACAAGGCTGATCCATGTCGTCTCCCACAGAAACGACATACTCCATTCTAATTCGACATTAACTTGCATATCCCACCCTTCCTGTTGGGCGGAATAGGATACCTTCCTCCAGTCATAGGCTCCTTCCCAAACTGATTTCCATCTGTGTTCGAATCGAATCTTGACCCAGATGCGATAGCTTGTTCACTCAGGTTCCTCTCTATTAATTGGGCCCGTTCATACAAATTGTTGTAGTCCTTCAAGTTGAATGGTACTAGCAAACTGTTCAGCTCTGGTCTGAGGCCATTCCTGAACCTCCTAGCTCTGTCTACCGGGTCCTCAATTAGTCTTGGGGCCTATTGAGACAACTCTGCAAACTTTGCCTCATATTGATCCATAGACATCATCCCTTGACGGAGGCACTTTGGAATTCCTCCATCTTTTGCTCTCTGGTGCTATCGGAGAAGTATTTTCCATTGAAGGTCTCAACGAAAGCATTCCACATTGGAACCACGTCCTCGGGAAATACTCGGCCTCTGGTGGCCCTTCACCAGGTACTTGTGTTTCCCTATAGCTGATATACCGCAAGGACAACCTTCTCTTCCTTACTGCACCTCAGCAGTGCAATCGCTTTTTCCAACTCTTGGATCCAGAGGGTTGCAACCTCGGGATCCCCAGCACCTGTGAACCTCGGCGGGTTCAACTTCAGAAATTACTCAACGAGTTTGTGCATCAGCCTCTCAATAACCATGTTCCCAGGTGGAACTTCAGTAGGTACGGCAGCAGCTGTGGCATCGGCGGCAGCATTGGCGGTAGTGGTGGTGGCTACGATAGCGGCGCTTGTAGCAACCGCAGCGGTAGCTTGATTCTAGTTTTGCTACCCTACTACGATTCTCAACGTCTCTAGCGCTTGTACAATCCCTTCGATTCTAGGATCGCTAAGTGCTACTACACCCTCACTACTAGCTTGCGGCGGTACTCTAACACTCGCGTTGGCCTGAGCCTGCGCTCTACCTTAAGTACCAACCCTAGTTGGCGTCCTACCCCAAGTGATGGACGTAACCGTCTTCTGCCTAGGAGTCATCTACTACTAATCACTCATAATGCATATATCATAAGTGCATAATTATTAATCACTCTTATGATTAAAACCTCATATGCAGTACAATTTCATTACTTTATTGATGATAAAAGCAAATTCCTACATTCGCTATCGTCCCTATTATATTACGGTAGATAAAAACAAAGTAAGTTGCTTTGACAAGGCATTTAACGGTATTTCACAAATAAATCATTTCAAAATATCAACAAAATATTGCCTGACATGGTAGCTCGTAATTACCAATAAATTATTTAAAATGATTTAAATAATATGACGACACATATTTTATGTGCGAATGAAAATTAGCAAATTAGTAACAATTCCTATTACATTTTCACTCGGCTGGAGTAAACTCGTCCTCGAGGCCAACTTCATCAAACTCTTGGTCTTCATGATATGGTGACAGATCAACAACATTGAATGTAGCAGAAGTACCATGCACCCCGGGAAGTTCAATTTTCTAGCCAATATGTTAATGCGCTCCAAAACTCGAAAATGACCATCCGTTCGAGGAAATAACTTAGCATGACGACTAGGTAGAAATTGTTCGTTCCTCAAATGAATCCACTCAAGAGTAACATCACCTTTGTTGACGGCAATACTTGTCAGTTTGTTTCAAATTCTCTTCCTCACTTGCTCATAACTGCTTGATTTCCTTAACCCTTTCTTCAGTGTCTCCACTAAATTGACGCTTTGCAGGTGATGGGATAAAATCCAAAGGACTTGGATGATGCTTTCCAAACACAACTTCAAAATGAGCTTTTCCTATTAATCTGACTCACCGAATTATAATAGGCTAACTCGGCTTGAGAAATTAACAAATCCCGCTGTTTAAAATGTTTTCCAATAAAGCTCCTCAATAAATTTGCCAAAATTCTGTTAACGCTCTGTTCATCCAATAGTCTGAGGATGACTAGCCGAACAAAATTGAAGTTGAGTCCCAATTTTTCGCCATAAAGTAAAAAAGTGACTCATAAACTTGACATCACTATAAGGCTTTTATTTATTTCGTGAAAATGACTAATTTGCAAAATATTTTCCTAAAATAATCACTTATATCACTTAAAATAATTAATTTAATAAAATATTTTTTCATTATCAATAACAATTTATATCTAAACTTTTTCGTGGCCAATGAAAATATTTTTGTTTTTGGTTCATTTTTTAAGCAATTTAAGATATCATTTTTAGGAAAATATTTCCAAATCATTTATTTCTCGCAAAACAAACATACCCTAAAAGGTGATTGTCTTTTAAATACCATGTAGGCGCACAAAGTTTACGAGAATAAAGCCCAGCAACATGTGATGCAACAAGAGTCTTACTATATGGTACAAAACGTGCCATTTGGAAAATCTATCAACCTCAATCATGACCAAATCCTGGTTGCGTTGCGTCTCTAGCGAACTCATGGGAAAGTCCATACTCATAGTTTGCTAAGGCGATTGTGGAATTGGTAAAGGCAAGTACGAACCAGTTTCTTGGTGTTATACTATACTTTAGCTAGTACGTCAATGATGGGGTGCGATTGGACAGCACCGTTTGGACTTGATATGCTACGATGGAAAGATATCTTTTGAAAAGGGTATGAAGGGTGTCGTATATAAGTCCTTCGTAGACAACCGTTGGAGTGGTTGGCAGAACATACGCACCAAAATTTCTCTCCCTTTCCATCAAACAAGAGAAGGCATTCCATTTCAGTTTTTACAAGAACAATCGGCATTTATGCTGTGGAAATCGAGTGCTTTCCTCGTGATTGCATTCAGCCCAATGTGAAATAGTTTTGTTCGTGATTCATTTGTAAATTCAACGTTCGTTCTGGGATTAATTGCTGTTTGCACATCGGAATCAGGTAAGTCGTCTTCCGCCGACTTGAATTCCAACATTGGTATCGAGCTCTATCGTGATTTCTACCTTATTTTAAATTTTCTCATTTACTGCTTGATATTGAGATCAAGAGATTGAATTATACACTGTTTTGATATTTATTGCTCGAAATTGCAATATGAATCGTCAAAAACGAACTGAAGCGAAGAACGGGTTCGGGATCGCATACGTCCATAAGGTTTTAGCCATTTTTCGGAATAATTTTTGGCCAAAATCAATTTTTAAATATATAGGGTGAAAGTCTTTACCAAAATATATATATATATATATATATATATATATATATATATACATAGTGAAAGTGCTCGTCAAGACGAGTCCGATGATGGGTCAAGCGCCACCGGAAGATGCCGGACACGCCCACATGCGTGGCCAGAAGCCTCTGCACATGGACGCCATGCGCCTAAAGCGCTAGCAACACCAACGCATGCGAAACACGTGCCGCTTAGTGAACCGACAGGTACACGTCACACGCCGGTCGGTGAACCGGCGGTGCTTGTCACGTGCCAGTCGGCGAACCGGCGCGTGATGACGTCACCGTGATGTCATCCAAAGGTCGGTAACCGTTGGGATGATGTCATTGATGACGTCACCGCCAGCGGCAGTTGGTCAGCCGGTCACCGGCCAGCGACCCAACCCGACCCGACCGTTGACCGGTCAATGGTTCGACCGGTCAACTGGACCGGCGGTCAAACCGGTCGGACCGATCTCCGGTTGGACAGGTCAGACCGGCGGGGAGCCTTAGGCTCGCTGGCACGTGCATCACACGCACCGCGTACTTAGGCGGCGCGTGTAGGTGCGTGTGAGGTCGGATTTGAGCGTGGTTGGTGGCGTTTGGTTCGTATGAATGTGCTCTATACTGTGGCATAATTATTTTATACTTTTTAATTTTATAAATGAATGAAAATGCGTAGGATACCCTTAGTACGTGTATTTTTTGGGGTTTAATGCATAGTTTATTCATTTGTAGCTTGTATTTTCTTGTGGTTCAGGAAATACAGTAGCTAGCTTGTGTGCAAATGATGTCATATATGCTGTGTAGAGCTTGGTTCAATGATATCATGTATATAGTTTAATATACTTGCAATTTTGTAGTTGCTAGAAAATTCGAACAATGGTAGGAAATCCATTTTATGTTGAATTGCAATTTTAATTATAGTTGAAGCATGATTGTCGTTTGTACGTTGGTTCATATCATGTTATGTTTTTGGTTTAATGGAAAAATATAGAAATTACTTGAGATCATGTAATTATTTTTTCTAATGGGAGTTCGTAGGTTGGTAGAATTGAAAGGAGTTCTCACCTAGAACTTAAAATTTGTACAAATTAAACTAATTATTGATAATAGAACAAATGTACATAAAAGTTGATTTGGAACATAGTGAACTTTTTACTTTTGTGTCTTTTGTTGAATTATCATTAATTTAGTTTGTCTTTGCTGCAAATTAAATATGTGTGTTACTCTGTAAAGTGTGCTAGTATTGATTATGCGTTTATTATGTCAATGTGTTATAGCAATTGATTATGGTTTCGGCATCCAAGACCATTGTGGCTAACCTCAATAAGAGTGAGAAGCTAAACGGTGACAATTATAATATTTGGCACCGAAAGGTTCAGTACATCCTTGAGGAGTAAGAGGTTTTGGAAACCCTCAACCATACCATAGATGAACCTGAGCATGGAACTTCAGCTCAACATAGGAGAGATCTAGATGCTTATCAAGCTTGGAAAAAGAAAAATAGCATTGCTCGCATCACGTTGCTGAGTTATATGCAAGATGATCTCATGTGTGAGTTTGAAAGTTATGATAAAGCTCAAGCTATGTGGGTTGCCTTGAAAGATAAGTTTGGAGATACATCTGCCACTAAGCTGAGGAGACTCACCATCAAGCTTGACACATTCCGAAAGTGCCTAAATGTAACGATGAGGCAGCCTCTTCGGGAGATGTCAAATATGATTCATGAGCTGAAGTCGGCAAGTTACTCCTTTACCGATGAACAGCAAGTTCAGGCTGTTATAAGGTCTCTTCCCGACAATTGGGAGCATATAAAGATCAATATGGCGCATAATGAGAATATTGTCACTTTTGATGATATTGCGCATCATTTGGAATTATAGGATGAGCGCCTAGAGGCTACAAGATCCTCTACCCATGCTTATGTTGCTAAATCGAGTTCACGCAAAGCTTCGGGCTTCAAGTGCAAGAGGAATCTTCAGTTCAACAACAAAATGAAGAATACCGATCAGGCACCAAAAAGGGCTAAGACCTTCTAACGCAAGAAGCGTGGTGAGAAGAAGGACAAGGCCAAGATGAAGTACTACAATTGTGGCAAGATGGGTCACTTTGCTCGTGAATGCACTGAGTTGAAAAAATGTACCCCATTACTCCATTACTTTGAGTAATGCTTTTGTTTCTAGTACTGTAATGCTTGTTGAATCTCATCCAATGTGGACTATAGACTCAGGAGCAAATGTAGACCATGTAGCTAGAGACCAAAAAACATTTGTGGAGTATCGTCGGATACAGCCTCGGAAGAAGATGGATATATGGATCGCTCATAGTCAGCAGAAAAGCTATGCAAAAAGTGCCGAGATCATTGGAAATCCAAGTTAGTAATCACATTTTTTTGAAGGTGTCACTAATGAGGGGTACTTTGCACTTTGGCAAGAAGGGAAAACTAAGTCTGAGGTACGTATGCCCTTTGAGATTCTATAGAGAATTAAGATCCTAGTGTATCATCTCGCGTTGTTGCCGAGGTTGGCACGAGTGCATGACGTATTTCACGTGTTGATATTGAGGACATATGAGCCTGACCCAACCCACGTGCTAAATCGTGAAAAATTAGACGTGGACGACACATTGTCGTATGTGGAAAGCCCTGTTCAGATTGTGAATCGGAAGAGCAGATTCTGTGCACCAAGACGGTCCTCTTGGTTAAAGTGGTCTAGCAACACCACGGCACAGAAGAAGCAATATGGGAAAGTGAAGACTCGATAAGACGACGATACCCCCACCTTTTTGTTTAAAGATTTGTAAAAGTTTAAATTTTGAGGACGAAATTTTTATACGAGGTGAAGAGTTGTGACATCCTGAATTTCAGGTTCTGATTTCAATTGGATAAGTTGGACTTTGAATCGACACGCCTATAGTTCTTTTCTTTGAGTTGGCCACTCATGAAATAACTAGCCTATCAGATGAAGCCGTTAAGGGATTTTAACGCAATAAACTTGAGAATTCGACCAAGAATCGACTACTCGATCGTGCTAATCTGCAAGGGTCATTACGGCACGCTTAAAAATCGATTAAAGACTGGAGATAGGTCGACTCAATAAAGGTATGTGATTAAGTGTTGGTGATTCCACTTAATTGTAAAATTCTTGTCGATCGTCACAAGATCGATTTTCTGTCATTTTGATACCCCGTGTCTGCATTTGAAACTTCGAGATTTTCACGACAACCGAGAGTCACCAATGTGTCGAAGATGTACAATGTGGCTTGAAAATAATCGACCACGGGTCAATTGCACTAAAAATTTCTAAAAGCTACCTAGTAGGTTAGATCACCATAAAATCGCGTCAGATTGAAATTAACCGCGAATTTGAACCTGATTCTGTCACGTCATGATTTATTTTAGGAACATCAACTCATCCTTCGAAGAATTTTCGGCGAGTTCGGGATTTTTACGGAAAATCAAGTCGGACGATTCGGAAACGAAAGGAAATTCAAACGGGCCAAAGTGAAGGGATTTTTGGTCTCCGAAGTGAGCTAATTGGTGAAAGGAAATTGTAGAAATCGTGGGGATTTCTTCCTTAGCAAAATTGGACATCAAATAGGAGGAATTGACGATGAAATGGAAGTCCAATTTGATGAAACTCGTAGGCTAGAGGGCCTGGCCTACTTTTGTCTTCATTTGGACTTCAAATGGGGCAAGTTGGTGTTGAGGTTGGCCTTGGTTGACCAATTGATTTTGTTTGTTGAAGATAAGGTTGAATAAACCCTCTTGTGGTCAAGGATAATTGTGTTTGACTGCCTTTTCCCCTCCACCAAACATCCACTTGAACATGTCTCTCTCCTTTCGTTTCTTTCGGGCAGTTCTCCCCCTCTCAGCCAACATTTCCTGCTCCCTTATCCCTTCCCTCTCCTTCGGTCTCTCTCTCTCTCGCACATGCCAGCAACGTCGACCCCTCCTTAGCCCCTTTTGCTTCTCTTTCATTTTTCTTTTCCCCTACATGTTCTCTACCCCCACCAAACTCCCTCTGAATCTGTTGTTTCCTTCTCCTCCTGCAACCCCACCAACTCTCCTCCATACGGCCACGAGGACGCCAGTCAACTTCAACAGCTAGTGGACGGTAGGCCTTCACGCTAGCACATTCGCGTGCTTCCCACCGAAGCAACCTCCACCATTTCATCCCCTCTACCCATCTCCACTCACCGATTAGCCCAGCCCATTGTCTCATGTATCAAAGCCAGCCGTCCCCACCAATCCGGCTCGCTCGAAGTCAAGACCAGCAGCCTGCGTCTTTCCAAGCTTTTGCCGCCAGCTTTGCATCTCAGCCTAGCCGCAGCCCCGTGTCTAGCCATCAACCCCCGAACTAACAACGGGCAAAACCGAGCAGCCCAGCTGTGGGCTTTATGGCCTTTTTAGGGCGCTTCCAGGCCTCGTCGGGTGTCACCGCTTTGGAGTTTGTCGCCCGTCTCTGCGCCGCCGTCGTCGTCGTCGTTGTCATCGCCATGGACTCACCAAATCGTTAAACCGGTGAGTTTCCTCACTAATCTCTGCTTAGGGAGTTAATGATGCTTAAGAGTTGATTAGTTTAGGCTAAGTATGGTTTAAGTAGTTAGTTAGAATGGATTAGCAATTTAATTACTTGTTATTGCATGTTAGTGGTTAAAGTAGTGTAATTAACAATTAGATAAGTCGTAGTATTTATTTAGATAGGTTTGGAAATTTTACGAGCCCGTTTCGGTATTTAATTAGGCTTTTCCAACCTAAGTTTGTATTTTTGACATTTATTGGTATTTATTTAATTAATTTTTATTTTCCCTAAAATTAGACCGGGATAGCCGGTGACTAGAATTTCATGCTGATTTGAATGGTGTGATTGGTTTATTTAATTTAATGCTATTTTGTGCAAATTGAGTGAGATTTGCAATTTTGGGATATTTTCAGTGTTTAATAAGGAAACATCGAGCGTCGGTTTATAACGCCAAAATATTATGGAGGACTACATTAAATGGTGGGATTTTAAAAGGAAAATATTGTATTTGGGCTAAAGCAGATCATGTTTCCACACACGATTATTTTTATCGAATATGATAAAAATAGTGATATTCTCAATTGGTGAGAATAATATATTATATCAATCTACGAGCCTTGATATACTTTATCAGCTTAGAGTGAGCTTCATCGGTATACTATATCAACCGGCGGGTCTTGATATATTAGTTTAAAGTGAGCAATATACCTTAGCAGCTTTGTATACTATATCAATTTGAGGGCTTTGATATATCAGCTTAGCGCAAGTAGTATATTTTATCAGCTGAGAGTGAGCTATATTATTTATCAGCTTAGAGTGAGCATCATAAGTATACTATATCAGCCTGAGAGTTTTGATATATCAGCTTAGCATGAGCAGTATATTGTACCAGCTTCGATGAGCTATACCATCTTATGTCACTTAGGGTGAACAATGTTCGATTTGATGAATTGTGTAGATGGTATTGATGGTATGGAGTTGAGTGAGTCGACTAATCGATGTTTGATGTGGATTGAATTGAAGTGATTTGTTGATTATATGAATTGTACTGATTTGCTGGAAGGAACTAAGGTAAAGGTAAGCCATCCGTCTTGTGCTTGTGCATAGGTAGCCTTTGGGCGTATTTCCTTCCCGGTCGGAGTTTAGGGGATGGACTTGCTGAGACGTTGTCTCACTCTGTCGTGGGCTCAACTTTTCAGGTCCCTAGGATGAAAAACTCGGAGCTTGAGGCGAAAGAGTCAAGAGCATGGGTGGTTCAGAAGTTCTTTTTGGAGATAGTCCTCATGTACTTAGACCCTAGAGTTGGCATCTGTTTGTAAACCAGATTGTTTATAAAAACTAGGTTGATTGATTTAAAATTTGTTGTCCTGCTTTTCTATCCCACGTTTGTTGTGGTTAGGGGATTAGTAATTCGCTTCTTTATGTGCATTAAAATCAATGGGTCGGCTACGCATCCTGAGACGTCGCAATTTAAATCAACCACCGAGGGATGAGCACGCACTCGGAAGATCGGGGCGTGACACTTTTGGTTGAGAAAATAGCACAATCACGTGTATTAGTAACTTTTTATCCTGCACGCTTGCAGACATTCTGGAGTCCAATTGGCCTACGCATGACAATATATTGGTTCAAATGGTGCTGGATTCCATTGATGGACTACAAGTCCTTTGTTAAAAAATAGTAGGTCGTGGACTCCTTCCTTTTGATGAATGAAGATAGTAGACCATGCATAGAGTAATTGCTATTATCATATCATCAGCAGGTGCTGTCTTCTTTTCCCTCACAAATAAAACAATGAATAAGTTTTTGGACTTTATCGTTCTTTTTTTCATAAATAGTTTCGTCATTTGGGAACAAAATAAAACAAAGTAAAAAACAACTGAGATAAGAAGAGCGAAAAAAATGTTCAAAAAGTAATCTGGATACAGAGCAGAACCAACCAAAAGAGAAGAACATCAAGTGCCACCGCCAACGACCAGCCAACTGTGGATTTGCTTGCCCAAAAACCAAAGCCACTCTGTTCTATTATTGTGAGGATTGTCCATCCAAAGTACGGGCGCGTTCATAGTGACCGAGCTCCTTCGCACGTTTTCTCAAGATCTGCTACACAAACCATGGACATTTCCGGCCAAAAAGGTAAAAAAACAATGGACATTAGTCACCACCGGCCGTGGTGGCTCCACTGGATAAGACTCTGCTGATCCTCAACGAAGAGGTGAAGGGTTCAAAACCCAGATGAGGTGCTAGGTGTATTAAGTGTGACTCAAGGGTGGTGGGTCCTCCTGCTTAAGTGTCACTTGGGGGTTTATGGCGCGGCTGTCGGCTGCAAGCCGGTTCCTCCAATACCAAAAAAAAAAAAAAAAAACAATGGACATTAGTCATGTTACCAATCCTTCCTCATCAAAGTCTACACAGCCAGACTATGAAGTGTTCCTGAGCTCCAGAGGGCCGGAGAAGCATAGGGGCTTCGCAGATTTCTTGTATACCAGCTTGGCTGATATTGGGATTTGTGTCTTTAGGAACGAGGACGAGGTGGAGAATGGCAAAGAGATCGACCCCCAGCTGATGCAGGCGATTGAGCAGTCCAAGGTATCAATACCCGTCATCTCCATGGAATACGCGTCCAGCAAGAGCTGTCTCCCGGAATTGGATCAAATGGTGAAGTGCATGATGGACAACAAGAATCGCATCATCGTCCCCATCTTCTATTATGTCGACCCGTTGGATGTACGCAACTGCAGCGGCCCTTTCGCGGGGCCTTGCCTGAGCACAAGAAGCGTGACAGAGATGACACTCTGCGTCTGATCGGAGAGTTGGATGGACACCATCTACACGAAAAAAATGAAGGGTAATTTCCATGACCAGCTCTGGCCTGAGATTACTTTTCTCATGTATTTTGCCTGATTTTAAAATTAACTAGTTTTAAACGATATCCAATCACATATTCGCTATTATAACAATGACAACGGCAGCATCATGCACAAATCGGTTTTCTTCCGCTCTCAATCCTCCTCTTTCATGTCCTTTCTATTCCACATACATTTGGCAGGTCTCATGGCGAAGTGGCAAAGCAAATTCTCCACCAAGTTCAGCAGAAGCTGAAGAAGCAAGACCTAATCGTGACGAAACAATTTGTCAGAGTCGACTCTCATGTTCAAGAAATAATGGCAAAGCTGAAGGTTGACTACCGCAATGGGCAAGCGGTTAAAATTGGGGAGACAAGTGTGACGGTGTTAGGAATATATGGGATCCCTGGGGTGGGTAAGACGGTTCTGGCCAAGTATGTTTATAATCAACTTTATCATCTGTTCGATGCCTGTAGCTTTCTTGGGGGGATCCAAGCCAATATTAGACATCACAGCATCGTGTCTCTACAAAACAAGCTAATTTCCGACCTTCATAAAGGAAATGCCAAGAAGTTTGATTCTTCTGAGGAAGCTCTGCTTCATATTCAGAAGAACTTTTGCACCATGAAGGTCCTCATTCTCCTTGACGATGTATATGACCATGAACAGCTCAGTGCATTAGTCGGAGGGCTTGATTGGCTTGGCTTGGGAAGCACGGTCATTCTGACATCCCAAAGACAAGACGTCCTTGGAAACATCAATGGTGCAGAAAGTTTTTTCCTTGAACCGATGAAGAAAGATGAAGCTCTGAAATTGTTCTGTAGGCATGCTTTTGGAACGGATTCTTCCGGTGAGAAATTCAAGGAACTGTCAATAGCTATCGTTGATGCTACTGACCGGCTTCCTTTAGCACTCGAGGTGACAGGTTCATCTCTGTTTCTTATAAATTCGAAGAAAGTGTGGAGCGAAACATTGACTGCATTGGAAGTATCTCCTCATAAGAGAGTCCAAGCAGCCTTGGAGAAGAGCTATGCCAACCTAGATAAGAATGCACAGGAGATATTTCTCGATATAGCATGCTTCTTTCACTGGAATGGACAAGGAAATCCCCTATTACATGTGGGATGACTGCCAATATGATCCTTCTAGTATGATTCTGGCTCTTCAAGCCAGGTCTTTCATAAAAATCGCAAGGGATAAAAAACTACTCATGCATGAAATACTGAAGAAGTTTGGCCGGGAAATTGTCAAGAATGAAAACCGGAATGAACCTTGCAGACGCAGTAGACTATGGAACCATGAAGAAGCACTGGATGTACTCAGACAAAGGGAGGTAAATTCTGCGAGCACTGCACCACATCTTTTCTTCTTTGGATGCCAATTGATACAGTTATTGATCCTTCTCGTTCAATTATTTGTCAAGTGTGATGCTAAAAGACAGCTCCAATTTTGTAAGTTAATTTTGTTTTGCTTGTTTTACAGGGTACTAAGAATGTGAAAGCCCTCGGGCTCGAGCTTGGTGTCCAAAGGGCTTCCAATTTTAAATGTGATCAATTTGATGGTTTACAGAACTTGATGTTCCTCAAGTTGGATCGGGCTAATATTGGTGGAAACTTTGGGGATCGTCTTTCGAGCTTAAGGTGGCTTCATTGGCAAGGATGCCCTATGACTTTAGACTTTAAATCGCTAAATCTGAATTTGCAAAACTTGGTGATTCTTGATTTGTCGGGGAGTCAGGTTGAAGGAGACTGGGGAGGTTGGGAGTTGCTTGTGAAGGTACGGAATGAATTCAGTATCTCATGCATTTTTCCTTTTGACTATGTATTTTTCAGGAACTCAACATTTACTAACATGTCCTATTTATCTTGCAGGCAAGGAAACTGAAAGTTTTGAAATTGACTGGTTGTGTCAAATTGACTTCCACTCCAAAATTTCCTGCTTTAATGGAGCTGGAAAGACTCATTCTGGAAGAATGCTCTAATTTAAGAATGATCCTTCCATCATTTCATAATCTGGAGGAGTTGGTTTCTTTGAATGTGAAGCAATGCAGGTCCCTTCGTGAATTGCCAGATTTGGGTCCCATGAGAGAATTGAAGGAGCTGCTGATCGATGGACCTTCCATTTCACGGACTAAATTCCAAAAAGGTTCCATGACGAAGCTCGAAACTCTCAGTGCTTGCAACTGTAAAAAACTGACCGACCTATCCGATCAGCTCCCGTACTTGAAGTCTCTCAAGTATCTCGCTCTAGACAACACTGGAATTGTTACCCTCGGGGACTCCATCGGATCGCTCAAGAAACTGAAGACAGTCTCTGAAGAAGTGCAAGGGGCTATCCAATCTTCCAGATGATATAGGGAAGCTCAGGTCACTGCAATTCTTGGATTCATCTGACACTCTGATTCGAGAGTTACCTCCTTCAGTCAAGAATTTGAAAGATTTGAAAGTGCTCAGGATGAGAGGTACTTTCATACGGGAGTTTCCTGAAGATATATTAAATCTGGAGAAGCTGGAAGAGATCGATTTCACGTTATGCCGGAGCTTAGCGGGAAAATCCCCGACGACATTTGGAGATTGTCGTCTTTGGCAATCCTGAAACTGTCCGACACTAGGATTTCTGGCCAACTACCTCCGAGTATTTCCCGCCTCTCTCGTCTCCGAGAAATCCACATCTCCAGATGCGACAGCATAAATCCCTTTTATTTTTGACGAACAGCTTTCTAATAATATATTATTACTGAATCATCAGGATTTATATTGGTGTGGTACTCTCTTGTAGTGGGCTTAACCTGCGAATTAATAGGAAATTGAGAGTTTTTCTCAGTTGTGCTTCATGCATGCTACGAGTTGCGACTCAAGTGCTGGATTTTCTTATCATAAAACAAATGTCTTGTAATATTCTCAAAATTTGGAATCGCGTCTACCTAATCAATCAACAATTCTTGATTTGAGAAAAGATTCAATCAAATTTCATGGCAAAATGGTGCAAAAAGTAGTATTATACATTTGTCAATTCAATTCTAAACCTTTCAATTTTGTCAATTAAGTCCATTCGACCAATTTTGCTTGGAATTTGTTGACGTAGACATTGGCTATCCTATATGACATAGCTGGCATTGACGATAGACAACTTTTGATTATATTTTAATATTTTTTTAATTTTAAATTTGTTTTTTTATATTCCTTTTTTTCTTTGCTTTTTTCTTTGTTTTTTTCTACGCTGGCGAAAGTCACGGGCGGCGGAGATTGTACATTTAGATGAGGCCATCATGGCCTTGCTAGCCGTGGTTAGGGGTGTGCAACCGGTGCAGGGTCAACCCGGTTCCCGGATCGGCCCACCCGGAAAACAGGGTCGGGAACCGGTTCCGGTTGAAACGTCCGGAACCGGTTCCCAAATATCAGACCTGTTTGAACCGGTCCGGAACCGGTTCCGAGGGATTACCCACCCGGGAACCGGATCGCCCGGACCGGTGAACCAGTTTGGGAACCGGTTTAAAGCCCCCAAAACGCACGATATGTCTGTGTCTTTCTCCTTTCCTTTCTATCTCTACCGAAATCCCTAAATCGCGAAGCACCCGTCTTTCTCCTTTCCTTTCTATCTCTGCCGAAATCCCTAAATTGCGAAGCACCCAAGCACCGATGCCACCTCGCCGCTCTCGTCGGTCGTCACCCCCTCGCGCGCACCACCGCCGCCATTCCGCCGGTCATCCGAAGCTCTGCTGAGCCACGACCTCTCGCCAAGCTCCACCGGTTTTGCCCGCGAAGCCGATGACCCCCACCGAGCTCGCACCTGAGCACCGACGCTGCCTCCGTTCGATCGCCTCATTCCACCTGCTGTTGTTGCCTCGCCGACGCCCCTGACCCGCAAATCCCGCGTCCGCAAATCTCCCCTACTGCCGATCTACTGCTGCCCGAACGACACCCCCCTACTCTGCTCGCTGACACCAGCTGAAGCCGTGTCGATCCTTGCCGCCCTCACCAGCCGCGATACCGGAGCTGTCGAAGCCACCTGCGAGCTGGGATCTCGCGTCGACCCGACGTCGCCGCGTCCCCACCGAGCCCCCCGCTGCAGCGCCTCGCCTACGTCACTTGCATCTACTTCGGTGGGTACTTTGCTTTCGCTCCGTCGCGTTCCCCCCCGATCGATCGTTCTTTCTCAACCCACCTCCGTGCTTTTGGACTCTCATCTTCCCCTCTTCGTTTCGCCTCCCTTTTCATTTTCTAACCGGGAGTTGGGTTCGTTCCGTCTTTTTTGAGATTTCCGTCTTGGCAACTTCGTGCGGTGCTCTGATCTGTTACTCGACACAATCGCTGATTAACCCAGGAACAAGAAAGGAACCGGGTCCGTGATACGGATGATCTGCATCATGCAGTTATCGATACGTAGTTCTTATGCTGGTTTTGAACGTGTGGTGAGGTCTTTCTAGGAAGAGCTTGGTTTTCGCTCGATGGCTGAAATTGGTTCTTTATGAGGAATCGATTGGCTGTCCTTAGATTGAAAGATGCCATTTTTGGGTGAACACGATGCTAATTTCAGCATCTACTTTTCTCACCAAATATGTTTTATGTACTTATGTATGATGTCTGGCTGGTGCTAGTGCTTGGTATCTCCGAAATTCGAAAAGAGATTGTGAAATTTTCGTTCTTGGGTCAGGAACTGGAATAGAGAAGCCCGATTACCTCGCCACGGTGGACGTGGATCCGGACTCGCCCAGCTACTCGAAGGTCATCCACAGGCTCCCAGTGCCCCACCTGAGAATGTTTTTATTTTGACTAAGTTAAATATATTTTGATGGATGAGTTAATTATATTGCGAGCACCTCTTTTTGAAGTCCAAACCGATAAGTGGAGTGCTTCGTTCATTTTCTCGGGATCCAAGCCATTCGATTGTGCTGTCCATCGATAACATTAGTCATTTTTTATTCTTTTTCACACTGTTCTGGACCGGAGGATGTGCTAGTTAATTGGTTAAATTGCTAGCTTGTATATTACTGGAATATGAGAAACTTGATGTATCTTGTGGGATATGGGAATGCGAGATGGTCGAATTATATACTTGGTTGTTTTCTTCAAGGGAGTCCAAATTTTATACATGTTCCCAATGAGTTTGGTCGAAGGATGTGTTTGGTCCGGCCTTTTGTTTTAGCAGATAACTTATCTAGACTTGCTTTTCTAAGGTTAATTTTTTTGCAAAACAGTTCCAATATAAACAGGGTCAACCCCGTTCCCGGACCTAAAAAACAGGGTGGGCCGGGAATAGGGTCCAATGAAAACGGGGGTAGGGAACAGGGTCGAAAAGGAGAACCGGTTATAACGGGGTAGGGAGCAGGGTCTGTGTCTAGACCCTACTTTCACCACTGGACCCGCTCACCCCTAGCCATGGTCAAGGGCCTTTGCTTCCATCGAGGGCTGCGTGTTTGATAGTGGTCGTTGGTGACCCTTGCCAACAAATAAAAAATGGAGAAAAAAACAAAGCAAAAAAATAAAAATAGAAATAAAAAATTAAAAAAATTAAAAACATTGAAATATTATTAAATATTTTGGCCAAGCACACCTAGTGTCCACGGCAATGAATTTTGGCCAAAAATAGCTAGATGGATCCAATTGACAAAATGGAAAAGTTTATAATTGAATTAATAAAAGTGTAATAAATTTATGACTTTTTAAACAATTTTTACAAACTTAGAGACGAATCCGTCCAGGCATCACAAAGTCGACTTCCAATTAAAAAAAAAAATAGCATTCCTTCTTCAACAACTTCTATTTTATCGAGAGAAATATCATTTCATGATTATTTTTGGATCAGTTTCAATTTCTCTGCTCTTGCGGAAATCATCACTAATTTGAAATGAATGCTCAAATTCGAAATCATCTACCATTTCAAATGAAAAGTGTAAGATCCCATTTTGGATCAGTTTCAATTTCTCTGCTCTCGTATAATCAACGATGCTCTTTTCCAGCTGTACATACCATTGATTTTGCCGATCGAACAAATATTCCTCGTTATCCCTAGGCAAAAATCAACATTTTAACAACCTACATATCTTCGATCAAGTGATGACGTGTAATTTTCCTTCTTTCAAACATTGCTCCTTCAATTTACCCCACCGTAACAAAGCTCTGCCTTCAATTAATTCTTCACCAATTTCACTTTTCTAATTTTTAATACATCGATGTCATAAAAAATAGGCATAAATGCACCAAACGTCCTAAAATTTATCGCGAAAATAAATTTGAGTCTTAAAACTTATAAAACATGCGGTCAAGTTATAAAACCTATCAAATTTGTACAATTAAATCCCTCTTTCACTTTATCTGAATTAGCTAATGGAATTTATTACTGTTTTAAAACACATGGCAGCAATGTGGAGCTTGGTGGGCACCCAATCAGAAATAACTTAAAGTTTAAAATAAAAAGAAATTATAAAAATTCAAAAAAGAAAAAAGGGTAATAATAGAAAAAAAAAGCTAAAAAAGTGGCTCCGGCAGCCATAGTCGATTGGTCGAGCTCGACAAAGCTCAAGAAGGAGGGTTTAGCATCAGGGAGTCCTTGCCATTGCTTTGCTCGCAGCAAGAAGTCTCGAAACAGCCACAATTTTGAGGATCTGATCAAGTTGCCCTTCCGACTACTCCCTAGCGAGAGTGGCATCTCTTGTAAGAATTATTGTGGCCTATATGATATTATTAATTAATGATTTAATAATTATTTGAATGCTATGAAAGAAATATTAGTTACGAGAAGCTGCAACGCTTGTTAAAAGGTGTAATTTTTATGAGGAATTTATAATTCTTCCAAAAAGGTGCGACTCTTATGAATATAGAATGTGCTTTGATGAAAGGCATGTATTGATTGTCTATATAAATGGAGTCCGGTCATCTTTTCACACATGAAAGGTACATTGTATTCTATCCTTGTTAAATAAAACACGTTATAGAAAAGTGGCTCTCTAAACAAAAAAAAAAAAAAAAAAAAAAAAAAAGTGAGTCAACGGAGGGAAATCGAATTTCTTCATCTCTGTGGTTTCTGCAACAATTATTTTTAGTAGTATTGTTATGGAAAATAATGAACACCAAAGATTCCCTGTTTTTAAATTTTCACAATAAAGAATTACATTATCGATAACACCTCCCCATGATTCGGGCCGTTTAGTTGCAATAAGTCCCCTATGACTCATCTAGCCCGCTAACGACCCTTGCTTCCATTAACGGCTCGGATTTTGGGAAAGATGAGGTCTCGTTTGAAGAGAGGGAAAACCGGGTAGATCTAGCCGATGTTGAAGACACCGTCGGCCGAGACTGGCAAACCACCCATGTTGAGGCAAGTGAATTCGAAGTCGGAATCTTCATCTTCTTGGTTTTCTTCCTCAAACAGTAACTTTGTCTGCAGATTTGATTTGGTATTAAAGCGATCAGGCTTGGCTTAAGAGATGTCGATAACGGGCTTCTCTTCGAAATCCTTCCCCAACTTGTCGATTGATTAATGAGGACGAAGGAGGGAGAAATGGATACAGCCTAGTACAGCTTGTTGGAAGATATGCTTGAAGATTTGGAAAATATGCTGGGAATCTAATTTGATTATAATCATGCATTAAATCAATTAGGGATTAAATTGATTTGTAGAATATTTCTTTTCCTTTTATTCATATAACTCTTGTACTATAATTACAAAGTGTTGTACATTAAATACAACTGAAGAAATACAAAAAGGATTTCTCCCCAAAATTCCTATACTTCTTGCTCCTCTACGTTTTCTTTCATGGTATCAGAGCTTCAGGCTCTTGATTCCGCTTCCGCACCGATTGCCTTTCAAGTTCTCTGATCTACAAAACAGATCAAAGTTGCGAAGGAATCAATTTCGTTAGAGAAAGAAGAAGCAGAAACCAACACTTACCATGACTCACCCAGAGAACTCACCCTCAGCCGTTGATGCTCCACCCACATGAGATGCCACACCTACACAAGAGACACAAGGCACAATTCCTGTGACCCAACAGCAAGTTCAAGCCCAAGGCGTACAGTGGCAACTTTACCCAACTCAGTCAAATATGGGGCAGCCCATTTCGGCCATCCTTACCAATAGGTACCTTATCCATGGTACGTCAGGCCGGGCCCAAATGCATCATTGCTAGGGACTGGGTGCAATCAAAACAACCCCCAGTCCGACGGGAGCCCACCAGCCACAAGTGGGGCAAGCTCAACCGTCGGTTCAAAACAGATTGGCAGGTGGGGTGAATCGGGTGTGGGGACGAATCCCTACCCGGGATTTTTTATGCCGTTATGGACCCGGGTCTAGCAGATCGGGTACAAGGACAAATCCCTACTCGAATCTCACACTTGGCTTTCTGCCGTTTCCAATCGCGGCTATCACCAGCTAACCAAAGCCCGGTGATCCTCTCGTACGTGTCAACTGTCGACGGCCCAGAATTGCGACTGATCAGTTTGCAACTGACGGGGTCGGAAAACTACTCCGAATGGTTGAAAGACATCCGACAAGCCCTCGTGACAAAGGACAAAGACGGTTCCCTCGACGGGACCGTACCCATCCCTTCGGATGAGCGACTGTCGACATTGGAGAAAGTGCAACCACCTCATCCGAACGTGGATCGGCAACTGCGTTTCTCTAGACGTCGCAGTCAGCCTCCCACCGAAGGAGGACTCAAAGAAGATGTGGGACAACATCAAAGAAATGTACGGGAAGTTAGATCGAGCCAAAAAATTTTCTCTCATGCAGGAACTTAGCGAATTCAAGCAAGGAAATATGACGGTCACATCTTGTTACAACAAGCTATCGTCGCTTTGGAATGAACTGAAGTCGCGTAGGAAAAACTCGAAGGACCAGCAAAAACCCTCGAACAAAAGTATAGATCTATAAAGGAGAGGGAAAAGGCTACTCAATTTCTCATGATTTTGAACGAAACATACTTAACTTTCCGTTCACAGTTCTAGCAATTGATCCGATGCCTCCCCTCGGGCGAATCTTCCAATTGGCTATCCAAGAGGAAAGTCAGAGGCTCGCGACGCCAGAGCATACGTGAGGAAGCGACAGCATCGCCCTCGCACTCCGTGGCGTGCGGCGAGATTCGGGCATCAAAACCCTAGCCCGAGAGAGAGAGAGTTGAGAAGGGCTAGGGTTGCACGCGACTGGAGAAAAGTCCCTTAAAAGGGAGGGGATCATCGGCTCAAATCTTTTGCAGCGATCTAACGGTTTGCAAGGGTCTAATCCTTTGGTTGAATCGGACGGTGGTTATAATTCCACAATAAAGGCATTGGACGGTCAGATTTTTTCCACATCTTCAAAGAATTTTGGTCAAAATTCGAAGGGGAGAGGTAAATTATGTTGCGAATACTACAAACGCCCGCATCATACGATAGATAATTGTTGGAAATTACATAGTAAGCTAGGAGAAAAAAGGGACAAAGAAAGAATATTCTGCAGCTTATTAGGTCATTGGACCCACCGATCTAAATAGTGACCAACCTATTACCTATGGACAATATCAACAGTTGATGCAGGCATTGCAAAAGGTTGACGTTGGGAACAAATGAGGAAATTTTTCCAGGTATTTCTCATTGCCTAATAAATTCTATTTCGAGAAAGCCTTGGATAGTTGACTCGGGAACAAGTGATCATATTATTTGTGATAAGGGATTTTTTTCCACTATGCATAAGAAATTAGACACACCTATTTCTGTGCAACTACCAAATGGGAATGTCACTCATGTCACATGGACAAGCACTGCCTAACTGAGTCATCGATTACCATTCAAAATGTCATTTACATTCCACAATTTGAATTCAATCTTATTTCCGTATACAAAGTCTGTAAGGAAAATTCCTGTCAAGTATTCTTCAATTCTCACACTTGTTTTTTTCAGGCCCTTTCAACTGGCAAATTGATGGGCTTGGGTAGTCTTCATGAATGATTATATTTTTGGACCTATTTTCCAAGTCATTTTGATTTATCTTCAATTCCCTTGAATAACATATCATTGTGTAATGTGACTGCCAATGATAAAAAATTTCTAATACACTCGCGAATGGGTCATAGTGCTTTTATTCTTTGCTCTAAATGTCATATATGCCCACTTGCAAAACAGTCTCGAGCTCCTTTTCCTTCCGGTAAGACACGTTCCAGTGACATTTTTCATTAATTCTTGTGGATGTTTGGGGCACACTCCACATCGTGATGGTTCACATTATTTTCTCACAATTGTGGACAATTACTCCCGTGCCACATGGGTATTTCTAATGCAGTCAAAAGCTCAAGTTGCCTCTCATTTGAACATGTTTGTCATTCGACAAAAAATCAGTTTGGGAAGTCAATTTAGCAAATTCGCACTAATAATGGGAAAGAGTTTTTCAATCATGACTGCAATTCACTCCTTTTGTCCCATGGCATCCTCCGTGAAAGCTCCTGCATTTATACTTCACAACAGAATGGGGTAGTGGAGCGTAAACATCGTCATTTATTGGAAGTCGCACAAGCACTAAAATTCCAGGGATCTATTCCAAACAATTATTGGGGAGATTGTGTTATTACTGCAGCTTATCTCATCAACCGCATGCCAACACGAAACTGGATGGCAAATCGCTTTTCGAATTACTTAATGGGAAAAGGCCAACACTGGACCATCTCAGGATTTTCGGCTATTTATGATATACTACAACAATCGGGCCTTTGGACAAAATGAGTCCTCGTGCCAGGCGATGCATATTCATGGGCTATCCCGGTCTACATAAGGGATACTGTTTTCTCGACCCATCAACAGGAGATTTTTTCGTTAGTTGGGATGTTGTTTTTCACGAAAATGTCTTTCCATTTCGTGAAACCACATCTTTCCAAGAAGACTTGGGTGCTCCAATCTATTCCCATCGTTTCTTAAATGAAGAGAATGCATCTCCTAGATATATTCTCACAACACCTCCGGAACTAGCTATTCATCCAGCTTCATTTGACTCTTTTCCAGGAGAAGTTATGGAAAGTATGCCTGTGGACACACCTAACATGGAGGATGTTTATGCCATGTCGGAAACCAATGTCAAAGGAATATCTCCATCTCCACCACCAACGGCTCATCCACGTCGTTCGGGCGAGCTACACGACCACCGACATAGACCAAAGATTATTTATGCGCATCACTTAATTCGTCGGGTATTCACTATCCAATATCTTATTACATACCCTTTGATAAGCTTTCGTCGAAACATAGATGTTGCATTAGTCACATATCTGAGGAGAGGAAACCGTCTAGCTATGATGAGGCATCTAGAGATCCACGGTGGCAACAAGCTATGGTAGTAGAATTACAAGCATTGACTGATAATAATACTTGGGAATTAGTCAATCTTCCTTCAAACAGAAAGTCCATAGAATGCAAATGGGCCTATAAAGTCAAATATAGAGCTGATGGATCCATTGAGTGTTACAAAGCTCAGTTGGTGGCTAAGGGATATACTCAATGAGAAGGTTTCCACTATCATGAGACCTTTTCCCCAGTCACTAAAGATGTCACAATTCGCTCATTCTTATTAGTTGCAGCTATCCATGATTGGTCATTACACCAGATGGACGTCCACAACGCTTTTCTTCATGGTGATTTGGATGAAGAGATCTACATCGATATTCCTTAGGGTTTATGGAGACAGGGGGAGAATAGAGTATGTCGTCTCCGCAAATCCCTTTATGGACTGAAACGAACTTCAAGGCAATGGTATGCAAAGTTTGCTAATGCTCTCACAACTGCAGGCTTCAACCAATCCAAATATGATTACGCCTTGTTCACATGGACTAAAGGTATGTCATCTATCTACTTAATGATATATGTTGATGACATTCTCATCATGGGAAATGATGAAACTACAATAGGGAGTCTAAGAAATATTTGCATACCACACTTCATATAAAAGACCTAGGAGCACCAAAATATTTTCTTGGAATTGAGATTGCTTGATCCTACCAAAGAATGTCTCTCAGTCAATGGAAATTTGTATTGGAGATCATTTCAGAAGCCGAGTTTTCAGGATGCAAGCCAGCAATTATTCCAATCGAGCAGAATATCAAATTAACTCGTAGTGGATCATTTTGGGGAATATCTTAGAATGATGATCCTATACTCAAAGATCCGACAAGTTATCAAAAGCTCGTTGGAAAACTCATATATCTTACTATGACTAGGCTTGATATTTCATACATCGTGCAAACTCTCAGTCAATTTATGCACAACCCGAAGGAGTCTCACATGAATGCTGCTTTGAAAGTCATGAAGTATTTGAAGAAATGCCCAGGACTCGGAATACTTCTATCTAGAAAATATAACATGGAAATGACGGCATACTTGTGATGCAGATTATGGACTTGTCCCATGAGTCGAAGATCAATCACCGGCTTTTGCATTAAGCTGGGAGAATCTCTTCTTTCATGGAAAACCAAGAAACAGGCAATGGTTTCTTTGTCTTCAGCTGAAGTAGAATATCGGGCCATGGTGAAAACTACATGTAAGATTGTATGGATACAAGGTTTGCTTGGGGACCTTGGAATACAACTGAAAGGGCCAACGAAGCTGTTTTGTGACAACGCTGTGGCTCTCGAGCTTGCAACAAATCCTATAATGCATGAAAGAACAAAGCATATAGAAGTGGATTGTCACTTCACTCAAGAGAAGGTTCAAGAAGGAATTATTGAGACAAGAGGAATTGGAACCGCAGAACAACCTGCATACATCTTCACCAAACCTCTATGTCAAAGACAATACGCATATCTACTAAGCAAGCTAGGAGTCTTGGATATCTACAAGTCACCAGCTTGAGGGGGAGTGTTGGAAGATATGCTTGAAGATTTGGAAGATATGCTAGGAATCTGATTTGATTATAATCATGCATTAAATCAATTATGGATTAAATTGATTTGTAGAATATTTATTTTCCTTTTATTCATATAGCTCTTGTACTATAATTACAAAGAGTTGTACATTGAATACAACTGAAGAAATACAAAAAAGGATTTCTCCCCAAAATTCCTTCGCTTCTTGCTCCTCTACGTTTTCTTTCACAGCTCTATTTTTGGGGATGGTAGCGATCGAATCAGCTTCTCTGAAAACTGGATTACCTCTGTCACAGCGTTTGTGAATTTGGGGAGACACAGAGGGGCGAAGTAACAGAGGGATGGAGACAGAGCTGCCATGGCCGCCGCTCGAGCTTCACTAAGCTCGTGTAGCAAAAGAGATTTAGAGATTGTGACCGTGGCTTCTCGAGCTTGGTCAAGCTCAGAACGAGGGTCCCTCGAGCGTCATTGAACTCGCCCATTCAGCCTTGGTGGTGGGAGTTTTTCTTTTAATTATTATTTAAATGTTAACTTTTATATTCTTATTTCTTTTTAATTCTCTTTTTCTTTTTTAAATTTTAATCCTTCTTTTCTTTTATATATTTTCCAGTTTTTTTCCCAATGTGGCGCTTGATGGGTACTATGTCGGCTTCATGCGTTTCAAGAAAGTAATAAGAAAAAGCAATGTGATTTGGTTACACAAATTTTACTTGTTTTACAATTTGATTGCAACTTTTGAAAACTTTAGAATGTTCTCATGATAGTTCTTAGTATTATAGGTACACTTATCCATAACTATCTAGTTTTGCAAGCCAACCAAAAACTCCCATGCAACAAAATATGCATCAAACTAAGAATTCGTGCATCAAATTCATCAAATTTATTAGTGTAACGCGTAGGATCATTGGCAATGACTGGACACCACGTTAGAATTTTCTATTAGCAATTAGTCGAAATGATTACATTGGAATTCCACGCAAGTATTTAGGACTATATTAGTAAAATTGAAAAGTCTATGATTAAATTGGTATCCGTAAAATAGGTTTAAAATTGATTTGGTAATTATCTCTTTTTCCCTCACAAATAAAACAATGAATAGGTTTTGGACTTTATTGTTCTATTTTCATAAGTTGTTTCCTCGTTTGGAAGAAAAAAAAAAAAAATAAAAATAAAAACATGGGTAATAAGAAGAGGGAAAGAAATGTTCAGAAACTAATCCTAAAGCACCACTGCCACCGACCAGTCAACAGTCGATTTGCTCTCCCAAATCCGAGTCGACTCTGGTTTATAAAGTGTGAGGATGGTCCAATCCAAAGTATGTGCGCGTCTATTGACCCCTAGAAAAAGAAAAAGAAAAGAGTTCCTGAGTTTCAGAGGGCCATTATACGTTTTTGTTGAGATCTGCTACACAAACAATGGCCATCAGTCACGTTAGCAATCCTTCCTCATCAATGTCTCTATGGCCAGACTACCAAGTATTTCTGAGTTTCAGAGGGCCAGACACACGGAGGAACTTTGCGGATTTCCTGTACACCAGCTTGACTGATGTTGGGATTCGCGTCTTTAGGGATGAGGAAGAGCTGGAGATAGGCAACGAAATCAACCCCCAGTTGATCCAGGCGGTTGAGCAGTCCAAGATATTAATACCCGTCATCTCCGAGAAGTACGCATCCAGCAAGAGCTGTCTCATAGAATTGGACCAAATGGTGAAGCGTATGGACAATAAGAATCGTATCATCATCCCCATCTTCTACTATGTCAATCCGTCGGATGTACGCTACTGCACGGGCCCTTTCGAGAGGGCCTTGAATGAGCTCAAGAAGCGCGGCAGAGATGACAGTATCCTTAATCCCTGGAAGTCTGCCCTCCAACGGATTGGAGACTTGACGGGATACCATCTCCACGAAAATCAAGAAAAGTAATTTCCATGACGCGCTCTGCTCTGAGATTACGTTTTCTCATGTATCTTACCTACTTTGGCTTTAAGATTAACCAGTTTCAAATCATATCCAATAATATATTCGTTATTATAATGATGACAAAGGCTTCATCATGCATAAATAGGTTTTCTTCCGCTTTCAATCCTCCTCTTTCATGTCCATTTTATTCCATATACATTTTGGCAGGAAACATGGTGGAGTCATAAAGTTAATTGTCCGCAAAGTTCAGCAGATGCTGAAGACGAGAGACCTAATGTTGCCGAAACAATTAGTTGGAGTCGATCCTCATGTGCAATAAATAATGGCAAAGCTGAAGGTTAACTACCGCAGTGGGGAAGCGGTTAAAATTGGGGACACATGTGAAAAGGTGTTAATACATGGCATCCCCGGGGTTGGTAAGACGGTGCTGGCGAAATGTGTTTATAATAAACTCAACCATCTTTTTGACGCCTGTAGCTTTCTAGAAAAGTTCCAAGAAGAAACAAGTCACGGCATTGTGTCTGTGCAAAACAGACTGATTTCCCACCTCCACAATGGAAATGCCCAACAGTTCGATTGTTCTGACCATGCACTGACACATATTCAGGACAGGTTTCGCGCCATGAAGGTCCTTCTTCTCCTCGACGATGTGAAGGACCATGAACAGCTCAGCGCATTAGTCGGAGAGCTTGATTGGTTGGGCCCGGGGAGCACGGTCATTGTGACATCCCAAAGAAATGACGTCCTTAAACTCGAGGGTGCGGAAAGTTTTGGTCTTAGAACGATGCAACAAGATGAAGCTCTGACATTATTCTGTTGGCATGCTTTTTGGAAAGGATTCTCCCCCTGAGGAATTCGAGGAGCTGGCAACGAATATCGTTGCTGCTACCGACGGGCTTCCTTTGGTGCTCGAGAAGGTAGGTAAATCTCTGTTCAGAAAAAATAAAAAGAAAGCGTGGATGGACGAACTGACTGCATTGAAAGAAGCTCCTGATAAGAGTGTCCAAGGAGCCTTCCTCAAGAGCTATACCACCCTTGATGTGAACGAACAAAATATATTTCTTGATATAGCATGCTTCTTCAACGGAAAGGACAAGAGAATCCCCTATTACATGTGGCATGACCTTGAGTTTTATCCTGCAAAATCAATTCTCTCTCTTCGTGCCATATCATTGGTAGAAATCGGAGAGGATAAAGAACTACGCATGCGTGCTATATTGAAGACGTTTGGCAGGGAAATTGTCAAGAGTGAAAACAAGAATGAACCTTGCCAGCGCAGTAGGCTGTGGAACCACAAAGAGGCACTGGATGTGCTAGAAGAAGGAAGGTAACTTCTGCGAGCACTGCACCACGTCTGTTCTTCTTTAGATGCCAATTGATACCATTATTGATCCTTGTCGTTCAATTATTCATCAAGTGTGATGCTGAGAGACGGCTTCATTTTTTTTTTTTTTAAGTTTATTTTGTTTTGCTTGATTGACAGGGTACCAGAAAAGTTGAAGCCCTCAGGCTGGAGTTTGCTGACAGATCTGAAGGGAATACCAGTTTTGAATGTGATCATTTTGATGGTTTACAGAACTTGAGGTTCCTCAAGCTGGATCAAGCTGATATTCGAGGAAACTTTCAGAATCATTTCTTGCGATTAAGGTGGCTTGATTGGCAAGGGAGCCCTAGGATTTTTGACATTCAATCAGAGCTAAATCTGAATTTGCAAAACTTGGTGATTCTACATTTGTCGGGCAGGCAGGTTGACAGAGACTGGAGAGGTTGGGCGCTGCTTGAGCAGGTATGGAATGAATTTACTATCTTAAAGAATTTTTTCGTTTGATGACAAATTTCTTGGGAACTAAACAATTACTATTTTATATCCCGTCAATCAAGCAGGCAAGGAAACTGAAAGTTTTGAAACTCACTGGTTGTGTCCAATTGACTGCCACTCCAATATTTCCTGGTTCAACGGAGCTGGAAAGACTTATTCTGGAAGCTTGCTCTAATTTAGCAGTTATCAATCCATATAGAAATCTGGGGAAGTTGGTGTCTCTGAATGTGAAGGAATGCAGTCTCCTTCGTGAATTGCCATATTTGGGTCCCATGGCACTCTTGAAAGAGCTGCTGATCGATGGAACTTCCATTTCACGGATTAATTTCCGCATGGTGAAGCTCAAAACTCTCACGGCTCGCAATTGTAAAGAGCTGACTGACCTATCTCATGTGGCCCTGCTCTGGTGGAGTCTCAAACATCTCGCTCTAGACAACAGTGGAATTGTTACCTTTGGGGAGCCCATTGGATATCTGAAAAATCTGGAGACACTGTCTCTAAAGAACTGTAGAGGGCTATCGAATCTTCCAGATGAAATAGGGGAACTCAGTTCACTACAATTCCTGGATTTATCTGGCACTGAAATCTGTACCCTCCCGGAGTCCATCGGATTATTGAAGAAATTGAACACGCTATCTCTGAACAACTGCCAGAGGCTATTCAATCTTTCGGATGGAATAGGAAATCTCAGGTCACTGCAACTCCTGGATTTATCGAACACTGTGATTCAGGAGTTACCTCCTTCACTTGAGAATTTGAAAGCTATGAAAGTGCTTAGGATGAGGGGTACTTCCATACAGAACTTTCCTCAAGCTATCCTACATTTGCAAAAGCTGGAAGAGGTAGATTTCTCCTCATGCCAGAGTTTAGAGGGGACAATCCCCTCTAACATATGTAAATTGTCGTCCTTGGTAATCCTGAAACTGTCCGACACTCGTATATCTGGCCTACCTCAAAGTATATCCTGCCTTTCGCGTCTCCGAGAACTCCACATCTATAGATGTGACAATCTTCAGGGCCTACCCGAGTTGCCCCATTGGGTTGAAGTTTTTAGTGATATGGGTAAATTAGATTCTAGATAAACTGTTAAGAGATTTTATGTACTTCTTTTAATAGCTTTCCAATTATTTTTACTTAGTGAATCATTAGGAAATTTAGACTATTTATGTTGGTATTATTCTTTTTGTAATGAGCTTCTCCTTGGAATTAATAGAAAGTTGAGAGTTTTCTCTATAATGCTCTATACGTATTTACAAGTTTTAACTTGTGTTCACTCATTTTACCGTCTTCAGCCTTTAAAATCAGGTTTATGTGATCATTATGCAGATCTCTCCGAATTGCATCTACGAAATCAATCAAAAGCTCTTGGTTTGATAAAAGATTTTTACCAATATTATTAGGTTCCCTCCATTTCAGGCATTACAAAAATCAACTTCCTATAGGAAATCCTAGCTTTCCTCCTTCAACAACTTCCATATTATCACGAAAAACCTGATTTCGTGATTTGCATCAGTTTCAATCTCTCTGCTATAGCAAAAATCATCACTAACTTGATACAAATGTTCGAATTCAAAATCACCTACCATTTCAAATGAAAATTCGAAGATCCCAATATCTTGGTGTTGAGGTTCGTAAATCCCGACCATCGGCCTTTGAGGGGTCGCCTTCAAGAACATCTGAAACAAGCATAGATATGCATGGTCTTGGAAATTCTGTAAAATGAGCCTCATATAATCACCAATGCTCTTTTCCTGCTGTGCATACCTTTGATTTTGCCAAACGAACAAATATTCCTCGTTATTCCTAGGGAAACATCAACATTGATTCTGTAAAACGAGCCTCGTATAATCACCAATGCTCTTTTGCCGCTGTACATACCTTTGATCTTGCCGAACGAACAAATATTCCTCGTTATTCCTAGGCAAACATCAACATAAATTCTGTAAAACGAGCCTCGTATAATCACCAATGCTCTTTTCCCGCTGTACATACCTTTGATCTTGCCGAACGAACAAATATTCCAAGTTATTGCTACGCAAACATCAACATTACAACAACCTACGCATCTTCTAGCAAGTCACGGGTGATTTCCTTCTCTGAAACATTGCTCCTTCAATTTATCCCACCATAAGAAAGCACTGCCCTTCAATTTCTGGGATATCCTCAGAATAAAATTTTTTATTCGGTTTCCAAGCCAACCAATTACTTCCCACGCAGTTCAATATCCATCAAAACTAAGAATTTGTACCTCAGTGGAATTCATCAAAGTTATCGCGCCTTTGGCAATTCCCAAGACAATCTTGACGACAACAATTACTAACTTCATTATCTCTATCACAAGCCCACTGTTGACACATAAATTTTGCCATTTTACTTAATACTTAATAGTATTAAAGGTTAGAAATTAGTCACAAAAAAACAATAATTAATTAATTTAAAATTAGAATTAAAAATTAATTTTAAAAAAAAAATGTCGGGTCGGGCCGGATCTGGCCTTGGCCCGACCCGCGCCCTTCCTTTTCTTTTTCCCTCGCGCTGGGCCGGGCCCAGCCTTCTTTCCCCCTCAGCCCGGCCCAACTTCTTTCCCCAGCCCACGCCCAGCTGTCTTCCTCCCTTGCGCGACGACCTGCAGAGAACAGATGAGCAGCAGCACAGCGACAGAGGGGCAGCGATAGAGGAGCAGGGGGATCGGGGTGGCAGGCGGCCAGCGTGATCCGCGGGTCGGGAGCAGCCTGATCGGCAGCTGGCACGGCATGGGTCTTCGCGCGACGACCTGCAGAAGAAAAAGGGAACAAAAAGGGGAGAGAAAGCAGAGGGGAAAGGGGAAGTCCGAGAGAAAGGGCGAGGGTGAGAAGCTCGAATCTGGCGGAGAGAGCCGGCGAACTGAGAGAGCGATACGAGCAGCCGAGAGCGGCTTAGTCACGCATGGGCTTGTCCGAAGACCTTCCCGGCGACGTCCTCGAGCTGACCAGGTAGGTTCAGCTCCCATTTTAGGCGCACCGGGCCGGAGCTTACGGCCGTCCAGCTTGCGCAAGCTCCGGCCCCCGTCGCCCTTGCATTTCGTTCCCATGTTCCTTGTATGTTGTGTTCGAGACCCCCAAGGCTCGTTCGAGACTCGGTTGAGCCGGAAACCTTTAAATTTGGTAGTGCACCCCAACTGTTCGACAAATGCCTCAGAGAGATCCGAAAAGTCAGTTCGTGTTTTAGCTTAGAATCGATCCGTGCTTGCATACGTAGCTGCTGAATCATGTCTTTTGTTCGCGTGGTCACTGTGTTTTGGCGTGGTCTTCGTGAAATAATCGTGCGTCGTCGGGAGAGTGAGGGTTTTCTTTGTTCCAGTGAACGGATTATCGGTCGTCGGAAAAGGTGGCCAGCGGCGGTCGCCGCCAGTCGAGCGGTATGACCAATGGGCGATGGTGGTCCAAGCACCGGTGAACTTTCGCTGGAGATGACTTTCGTTGGCGCTGGTTCGGTGGAGGAAATCGTCGAACGAAAGGGGCTGCGTGAAGACGCCGTGGCCGACTTTATGAAGACCAGAAATAAAAATAAATAAATAAATAAGATTAAAAGAAAATGAAGAAAAAGAGGAACGCAAAAAAAGGATAAAAAAGAAAAAAAAAAAGAAAAAGAAAAAAATATATAGAAATAGAAAATGGGTTGTGATTTTAGTTTGGTTAGTGGGCTGGTGAGGTTAGGAGCTGAAATGAAAAGTTGGGCTGAGAGCAAAAATTGGGAATGGGCTGTTTCGATAAAAGGATTTTCGTGGGCCTTATTTTTGTTTATTTCGAGTAGGCCTTGGGGCCGGCCTGTTTTTTTTTTAAAACGACCAGGATGGGGTCCGGGCCGGTTTAGCAAGGCGGGGTCTTTTGACCCGGTCCGAATTGTTTTTCATATATTAAAAAAATCCAAAAAATTCAGGAAATAATAAAGAATATTAAAAATATTAAAAATTTCAAAAAAATTTCAAAAATCCAAAAATTCCAAGTTTGTTTTAGAGTTCCCTGAAAAGCTTTAAAATAATTCTCGAACAATATTCTCTTAAAAGGTGTGGGGAAATCACCGGCTTAAGATTGTGCTTAAATTGAACAAGCTCGCACGGCTTCCCCTTATTCTAATTATCCTTGGATACAATTGCCCTTGATTACATGCTTGCGACGCGATGATTATGGTTCTCCTTTGGTCTAATTAGGATTGTCATTTATTTATCTCTTAATGCTAGGTGTTTAATTCTCTTGCAATTCATTCAATGTTATTGCTGATTGTTATTTTGATGATTGTGCATGTACATGATCACTTCACATGTTAGTGGATAGGTATAAAATCAATCTAAACTACCTGACAAAAATCATTTCTTTTAAAATGAACAAGATGAGTACTGAAATGGCACAAATTGATCATTTAGTATAATCAAGTCCCCGACCCTAGATTTTTTAATTGTGTAGGAAATAAGGTACACTATCATACCTCACATGATTTCTAACTGATCCCAATAGGCTAGTGGCGACTCCTTGTTACAAAAATTCTTAAAAATACCCCAACGTCATGGGAGAGCCCACGCCTAATCATGGGCGCTTAGGCCGCTTAGGCAATACCTCTAAACATATTCCCTCCTCCTGAAGGTAGGTTGCGACACCCACATATTTCACAAATCTCATAGCCTTCACACCCTCCACAGTAACCATCATCACCATAGCCAATATCACACCCCAACTTCAAAAAAATTAGGGGGATCACACAGCCATCTTCTCGTCCGAAAGACACAGCTTAAAACAAAACCAACTTAAACCTACCATCAAAATATATATACATCCATATGTTTGATCAACAGGGCGTTGGTCACAGGATCAAAGTTTCTAAAATTATATCAAAGATGATGTATACACATCTCCAAACTCAAATAAACCCAACGTATATCTTCAGACACACACAATTCATACCCAACAGTATCCAAAATCCAATTACCAAATTCCTGTCGACGTCGCTCTCGTCCTACTAGCCGCTAGCTAGCTGAAGAACCCGAAAACATTGGAAATATTGGGTGAGCACCCTATTGTGATCCAGGAAAGATGAGTTTATAGGTAATCCTGAGCTGGAGACCAACGGTCCTCAACTGAGGCAGATTCTCCCTACTTCCCACGACAGGAATATTACAATTGAAATTGACAGACGGTTGAGATTTTAAGACTTATCCTCAGAGAGCTTCACCTTCCAATCTTCGTTGGCAAGTGATTGTCGCCAAAGGCCATTGCTATCAAACACCCT
This sequence comes from Eucalyptus coolabah, assembly GCA_014182585.1. NCBI lineage: Eukaryota > Viridiplantae > Streptophyta > Magnoliopsida > Myrtales > Myrtaceae > Eucalyptus > Eucalyptus coolabah. Next base: position 63,730,899 of record CM024624.1, read on the forward strand.
GCTTCCACGATCTACTTCTCATGAAGCGAAAACCCAACAAAAGGAAAAAGCAAAGAGGAGTTTACGAACCCCACATGAAAGATGCACTTGCCTACCCTTAGGTGTAGTAGCGATGACTCATCGTGTGTAGCGAGAGAACCATCTGCAAAAGTCTTCATGCACTCATGAATAGTCTCCTCTTCTATTTTCCTGAAAGCTTTTTCTAGGTCCCAGCCATTTTCTCTCTACGTGACATTTTTCTCCTTTTGAAGAGATCTTTATTTGAATATTGGTCTAACAAGTGCAAATGGCAAGACTAAAAAGAACAATGATGGGAAAAATGCACTACAAGTAGTAAAATTTATTAGAAAATTGCAATTGAGTTTAAACTTTCAAAAAGTATAATCAAATCCTAAAACTTGTCAAATTAGTGCAATTAAATCTTCCATTAACTCCATCCAATTTGGTTAATGAGAAATGATGATTTTTTTTTTAATTTCCTCCTACATGGCGTTCTGTGTCATTAAGATTAACTAAAGTACTAAAAAAGACTTCGTTTAGGTATAAATCCTAATTCTTTTTACACAAAATCTTAACTTTTCCAAAAACAAAAAGACAAACTAAACAAAAAAAAAAAGGGTAAAATTAAAAAATAAATAAATAAAAACAAAAAAGGGAAAAAATAAAAACAACCGGTGGAAGAGGCTAGATTCTCCGTCTGTGGACTGTCGCCCATGCTGGAAAGGCCGGGGCGCATCGGCAATGGTTGACAGGGGGCCGACAAGGGTTTCTGGCAGCCCTCGCCGATCATTGCTGACGCCCCGCCGATCCTTTGTGGCAGTGGGATGGTGGCCCAGAGGCAAAGAGCCTGGCTCTCGTGCCTGTAAACTTTTCTCTTTTTCTCTTTTTGCTTTTTTACTTGGTTTGAAAACTTCTGGACTTTTTTAATCTAATTTGATTAAGATCATGTGTAAAATAATTAAGATTTTAACTAAAATGACATCATTTGAGTACTTTAGTCAATCTTGCCGCTATAAGATGCCATGTGGGAGATTAAAAAAAAAAAAATCACGTCAGCATTTTTTTATAGTCAAATTAGACAAAATTCACGGAAGTATTTGATTGCACCAACTTAACAAGTTTTAGGATCATAAATAAATACAATTTTTGTATGCTAAGTCTCCATGCGATGTTTTTGTGTTTATTTATGGTCCTAAATGTAATCTAACTATTCAATAAAAACAAGCAAATCACAACATAGAAAAACAATATAAAAGAATTACAATCAATTCATTGAAGATAGTAAGTAACCCGATAACAGCCAGGCAAAAAAACCTATGTGGCCTCGTTGTCTAACAACCCTTTGAGCTAATCCCATAAATCAAAATGAGGTCTAAGTATGGCTACGAGAAATTACCTATTTAAACTCTCACTAATGAAGCTAAAGGCTAAATGAACTACTCCTTAAAGATAAACCTAACATAAATTCTAAAGATTTTTTTATCTTTTTATTTTTTCATTAATTTTTGACATTTTCTATATTTCAATTTTTTAAGTTTCTTCATTACGTATTTCATGTAAAGAAAGCTAACTAAAATTCATTTTACCCTAAAACTAACTTCCTATACTAAATGAATATGAACTAAATGAAATTGAACTAAAGCTATTCTTAAGACTCAATTCCCTAATCGAAACTAGTAATTTCTCACCATCGATTTATTTTATATCTTTTTTTTTTTTTTTTTTTTTTTTGTACCTTTTGAAGATGAACGACCAATTTTCCATCAATGAAAGGAGAACTGATATTTTTTACAATCTCAAAGCATAAATAGCAAGGGAGAAGATGTCAACATGGCGCAATGAAGATTTAGCTCAAAAATACTTTTCTTGTTTTGGTTGAATAGCTCAAAAATATTCACTTCGTTACTCTTCACTCGTTTACACGCATATATGCACAAGCACTCACCAAACACCTCACTGCTCTCTGTTTATTATGGTAATATTCCCTCAATTTCAAACAGGCTTCTCTCAGATTAATGCTGGCTAATATACCCAGCATAAGAAGACCAGCTTTTCTCTAAAGTGGTCCGCTGGTCTTGAATGAAATTCAAAAGAGTGGTAACTGCTATACTTCATGGCATTAAGACCTCGGATTCAACAAAATAGTAAAAAGTATAGCTCTGAGGTTTAAGAGACAAAGAAAACTTGATCCCACTGATCGCCCTCCAAACAAAGCGGGAAACTGCAGTGCAAGATTAGGTATCCAAAAGGGCGTAATCTGTTCGTACATCATGATTCTTTACTCATGGGCGTAATCTGTTCGTACATCATGATTCTTTATTCATTCTTCTTAATGTTAGTTCATGGCAAAGAGCTAATCTGTCTAAGGTAAGACCTTCCAGACTATCAATAGATTCAAGAGTAAGACCTCTCCTCTTTACCCTGGTCAGAATTCACCAGTTCATGTATTTTGCACAACAAATGGTTCTACTTCATATTATCTCAAAACAAAATCACATTATAATGCAAGATAATAGGCGCATCTGCCGCTTGAGAAATTCGCTATCCTATCATATCAATACGAAAGCTTCCCTGGCCACTATGACGAATAGCAATCAGTGCAATTAAGAGATCCTCAATTAGCCTATGGGACAGCTCAAGGAAATTCACGATTGCATTTGAATTCAAGAGTGCAAAATTATCAAGCATCGTTAAAGTAATACCAAATTAAGACTACAATACCAATCAGCCGAGCAAGAGAATACACAACCAGCAAGCATAATCTAAATTAGGCGACCATAACTAGTCAGATGCCAAAACGAATTCATGGCCCCTTGGAGTATACGTTACTTGTGGTGTAAGTCGACATGGTTTGCTTATCTAGATAATTGATTAAATGAATCTATATGCATGGCAAAATATCAGGATCAGAGACAACATACATGGATGGATTTGGACAACAAATCAAGTAGCCATGGCATGTGGACATCTGGGCCATAGTCTAAATCACTGGAAACAGAGACGCTGTTAATGAGTCGAACAGATTATATTACACAACAATCATTCCAAACACTAAAGCATAAGAATGCTTCTCGAAATTGTATTCCGAATTCCATTTGGGCATTTTAACGAACGCTGGCGATCAGTTCAAAAACAGAACACGGAGTCATAATCGAAGCGTCAATTCCGATCCAGACAATTGCAATGACATCGGAACGCATTTGAACTCCTAGCAACAGATCCAACATCACCATTTCTACGCTCACTCGAAACCTTAAATCACAAACCTCGGATTTAGCTCAATAAACGAAGCAATGATGTACATCCCTCGGAGCCTGTCTTTGGCCGCAAACGGCGACGTCTTGGCGGCGGCAGCGTCGCAGGAGATCGGCGTCCGCGTAGAAGAAGCGCCCAAAAGAATCTCTCGATTCTGTGTTTTTTAGCTTTCGGCTGTGACATCTCTTTCGACTTCGGTGATCGGCGACACGGGGGTGAAAAGAGAGAGAGAGGACTGTGCTTTCTTACTTGGGCCACACATCGGGCATTAATTTTAATTTATTTTGTGAAAAATAAATAATTTTAAATCAATTATTTGTATTATTTGTAAAGATGAATGAATGAAAAAAAAAATACATCGGTCATAAAAATGTGGATGCATAATTATTAATGATAGTGAAAAAAAAATACATTGATCATAAATAATTATTCAATTGTTATCTTTATTTTTTTCACAAAGGAAACAGAATCTTGTTGACACAGCTAAGTTTATTTATGTGATGCGTTCTTTTTACATTGGTGGATTTGGGCCGCGAATGGTCTATGGATAACTTTTTGCGGGCTGCACAAACTAGACTAAGACCCAATTAAGCCCCTCTTATCATTTATTTATTTATTTGTGTTTTATTAGATATGTCTTTTATTATTTTCACATAAAGATTACCTAAATTATCGACAAAAATTTCAGGCGTCAACACTGACCTCTAAACATTATCGTTGGAGTTCCACATTCACCATAAAATATTTGTGTTGCATCTGAAAGAGTTTATCACTACTATTACGCCATTGTGCTAGTAGGACTAGAATTGTGGTAATCCTATGCCACGGTATGATCAAATTTACGTTGCAAAGGAACCAACCAAAACATCATGATGATGATCATTGAGGGGCAACATACTCATGACTAGTGGGACTCCATGTCACTTAAGAGTAAGCTTATATTACTAATCCAACCTCCGGGATGATAATAAGCTAAAAAACTTCGTTACTGAAAAAATGGATCACCTCTTTTCACTCCTAAATCAGTCAAACTTTTTTGACAAAAGAAAAAAAAAACAATCAAACTTTAAACAGTAAACGACTGGAACTAACTACAAGTCAACGGTACTTAACGTGGCCTGGTCCCCTAAAATCAAGAGTGAGCTGTTTTTCTCTATCTTTATCTGGTTCTCGTACTTGGAGGAGTTACTCCAACTTCCCCCTATACTCAAGTTAAAAAAGAAAAGACAAAAAGAAAAGAGATGTTAGACTTATATATATTGAGATTAGGTTAATTGTAATTTACATTAAGTATTATTGAACTTAATTGCCTTCTCACCCTGTATATAAGGGAATGCTTGTAGTCTTCATTTTCTAACGTGAATACACCATACTTTCTTCTCGCTTACCCGAAATTACAAATTTCAACTTGGTATCAGAGCTATTATTATCTAAAAAGTATCCATCGAGTCTATTACATGATGGCTGCCACTATACCAGTCGCAACCGACTTTGTCTCTCCTAATTCTCCGCAAAGACCAAGGCCTTTAGTTGTTATTAATTGGCATGCTTCCGCTGCTCATTTTGAAAAAACGGCACCATCATTAGACTGCCGCCCTTAAATGAGACAAATCCTGAAATTTTGTCGCCGACGGACGACCACTGCAACCAAACGCGCTGCCGGGTCTCAAACTTGGGGAGCTCGCTACTGTTCAGTGGTGATTTGGACGCCTTCCGCCACCTATTTCGAAAAACAAACACCAACCCATGATTAACCGCTCCTCCATTGAGGCAGCTTGTGAAGTTTTGTCGCCAACCACCACTGGACGCATGTCCACAAGTCGCCATCTCACGCGCCTTGACTGAGATACTCGCCTGCAAGCACCAACGGTCCTTCGGAATACTCACAAGTGGGATGGTTGGCATAAAATCAAGGTGACATGGAACATACTTCATTTCGTTCAACTCATCACCAGGAATTTATTTTATCTGAAATATATTCTATTTTGGATACAGATGCCACGATTGAAAGTTTTGAACCTCACAGGGTGCAATGAAATGCAGATAACTCCCGACTTCTCCCATTACTCGCAGTTGGAGATGTTGATTCTAGAAGGCTGTTCTCAGTTGGTCGAGACAGACCCTTCGATTTGCCATCTAAGATCCTTGGTTTCCTTGAATTTGAAATCCTGCAGCAATCATAGCGTGTTGCCGCCGGAAATGGGTGCCATGGAAAAGCTGGAAGAACTTCTCATAGATGGCACTTCTATACAAGAAATCCCCAAATCTATTGCTCATATGACAAAACTCAAAACTCTTAGTGCCTCGAATTGCTACTCACTAAGTTACCTGCCCAAATCCATTTGCTTTACAGATGCTCTTTCAATGCTCTTGCTGGACAATGTGAAGATCCTCGAACTCCCCAATTCAATTGGAAGTTTGGTGAAACTTCAACGCTTGTCGTTGAGGGACTGCCGGGGGATACAGAAACTTCCAGAATCTATCGGCAAATTAGGATGCTCGTTGGTGGAGTTGGACGTATCAGGGACACTTATTTTGGAGCTGCCCAACTCCATGAAAAACCTGCAGCTACTGAGAGTTCTTAAGATGGAGCGTTGTCATGTGAGTGAGTTTCCTAATGCCAATGGCGAGCTAATGAAGCAAGAAGAGATCCATGCCTCCCATTGTAGAAATTTGAAGGGAAGCATTCCTGATGGCGTTGGGAAGCTACAATTGCTGAAAATATTGATGCTAGGATACAGTTGTGTTTCTAACCTACCAGAGTCAATCCAGTCGCTAAGCCGTCTCCAGACCCTTGATTTACTTCGTTGCGACAACCTCGAAACATTGCCCATGCTTCCCTTAAGTTTGACTTGTCTACGAATAAGTTCAAAGAAGATGAGGATAATCCCCACTATTGAGAAATTGGTTGAATTGGAGGAGTTGAGCTTCGGCGATGAGAATCCCAAGGAGCTAATAGTTCCTACTTCAGCGTTTGACCCCAATTCCACTTTGACCGTAAGGTTTCCGAAGCTCATGAGCTTAGAGTTGTCTCATTCCCAAATCCTCAATTTGGGATTTGAGTACGGCTCTGCATGCACTCCTCAGCTCAAGAAAGTCGTCCTGACGGGAGCGAATCTTCAAAAAGTATCGGAGTTTCCGTCGTCATTGTTGTTCTTGTCGATTCAGGCTTGTTTGTCGCTGAAGAGTTTGCCGCCAGTTCAGAATCTGATCAATTTGTCGGAGCTAGAGCTCTTGAACTTAGCTGTTGAAGAAATTGAAGGGCTTGGTGAGCTTCAAAGCCTAGAGGTCCTGGCCTTGTCGGATTGCCCGTTAGTACATCTCGAAGGCCTCTCCAATTTGACATCATTGAAGAGGTTGTCGCTGAAGAACTGCAATTCCCTCAACGAGTTGAACGTAGCCAACCTCACCATGTTGAAGGTCCTGGAAATCCATCAGTGCCAGGAGATCAGGGACGTTGAAGGCCTCGAGAAATTGTCATCGTTGGAGGAGCTGCACGTGAGTGGATCTGAGGCTGAAAGATCATCCCAAGTAGAAGATGCCCAGGAGAGAATCAGAGGAAGTTGAAGTACATCCCCTTGAGTGTGATCGTCATGACAGATGATGTGTATGGTTTTTTCCTTCATTGTAAGAGACTGTGTCCCCAAATTTCTGTTTCTTTTTTGCTTTTCGTCAATTTCTCACCATGCTATTGACAAAAAGGGGAAAAACTAGTCGTTACTATAGTTTCAATTTATCCAAGAGCAAAATATAGGACTTTGTTATTATGAGGTTATTTCAACGACAACATACTTCTAAACAATGCATCACGCCACTTCCAATTTCGTTTTTACACAATAGAAATTCAAATATAAAAATACCCCTTCATATAGCAAAAGTTTTACAAGAGTTCCGAACTTCTTTCTCAACTTTCAAACGCCCATATAGAGTTCTCGACCTTTCTACTCCACACGTGTGGTTGGTGTTGACAGGTGGTGACCGAACTGTGATATGTGTCAGTTGATCAAGATAAATGGCAATTTTTAGAGTTCTTAGTCATTCCCGTTGGGTTGGAATACTCTCAACAGACGGGTTCAGTACAAACACGTCCGATGCCTAATAGCTTTCCAAACCGGTAACTATCAATAGATGCTTGAAGTGAGACGTTGAAACTGAAAACGGGATTCATATACGAAGCTGCAGCTACCAACATAATAATCAAATAAACACGAGAGCTAAAACAGAAAGACATCGTGAAACCCTTGAAGGACATTTTGGCAGACTTTCGACGCGATTGGCTTCTTCCTCCCTTGATGTTGGGATCGATCGATGAAATGTTGGCTCGAACGGTTATTTCCCTGATCTAAAATGAATAGCAAATCTTAAAATGGTTATTAATCCATTCCCACGATTATAGTTTGCGCCACAGCAGGATTAACCTTAAAGGCTGGTCAAGGGACGGCCATCTACACGGCCGAGTGCGGCCATGGATTCCACTTCGCATGTGTAGGCTTGGAAAGACGTCCCGTTACTCGCTATTCACAAGAGCACCAACAAGGAGGACGACGTTGTCGTAGAAGACAAGACGGTGATGATTCAATCGTCCTCACTGAGGATGCTGAACTCAGCCGGTTTGAGAAGCCAATATGACGATCACGAGCCATTGTCGTCTCGAGATTCATTCCCATACTAGAATCAGAAGAAGGCGAATAATTTCAAGGTTTCTTCGCAAACTCAAAGGCAACCCAAATCGAGGTCACGCTTTTGTCAGAATCCGCCGTCATATCGGCCACCAAATCACATGAGACGTGCGTGGTGGCTCTGCGGGTGAAAGCCCCGCCGGCCCGAAAGCTGCAGGATCGAAGTGCAGCCGCACGCCAATGGTTTTGGCCGTGCTCGACGTCGACGGGAGCATGAACAGGGCCAAGCTGCAGATGCTGAAGCAGGGGCTCACCCTCGCCCAGTTGGACCTCGCCTGTGGTGGGCAAGGGCAACTTTTGCCCAAGCGAGGCTGGCCCACCTAGCCATTGCATGTGGCCGATGGCTAGTTATTGGCAAAAGAAAAAAAAAGGAAAAAAAGAAAATTAAAATAGTATTAGTAATTGTTCACATTAGTGTTAATAATATCACGTAGGCTGGCCTGCGTTCACATAAGTAATATTTGGCCGAAATTAGCTGAAATGACTGAAGTGGTACTATGTCAAAATATTTAGAATAAAATTGATACAATTAAAAGGTTTTGAATTAAATTACAATCAATATAATAGATTTAGGACTTTTCTCAACACTTTTCTTGGTTGACTTGGGATTTATTATCGAACTTTTCTTTTTCTAGTTTGTTTTCTTAGAAACTCCAAAAAAAAAAAAAATTAAAGCAATTCTTAGAATAACGTTAGAACTTTCATCATTGCTATATAAGTAGAAAAAGGTAAATAAGTACACTTTCAAGCCACATTTTCATCGAAATGATGCAATTGAATCGTGGAAGAGGCTCCCGCGATGCAGTAAAATCTTGTACGTCAAGAGGAAAAGCCCAGTGGCAGGAAGCTTCCACCTTCAACAATGGCGGCCACCAGAACGAGGAACGTTAAAAATCAACACCGATGGAGTTTACCTGGAGGGAACAAACGAAGGCGCCGTGGCTGGCTGGAGTTTACTGACACAATTCTGGGAGATTGACTGATGGCTTCGCCCGATCGATGAAGCTGTCTTCGGTAGCACAGGCAGAGGCGCAAGCCATGGTGGAAGCCTTAAAGCACTTCAAGTCACGAACGGAAGACTTCCTTTAAGTGGAATCAGATCACTTGGAACGGCTAAGTGGTCTCACTTGCAAAGCACAGATCAGTTGGGAGCTACATGGCCTTGTCAGTGAAGCCCGGCTGATCTTTAGGCCTCACATGAATTTAGAGTTAGCCCATATAAACAGAGAGTCAAAGAGAGTAGCTAATTGGATTGTTAAGGCCCTACATGAGCTGAGGGATGAGCTCGCCACCCTCTAACGATCCTTGAGTGTCGCCGATCTGCGAGGCTCCAGCCTTGCCGCATGGCGACACTGGATCGTTGCTAGCACCGGGGCTTGGATGTCGCTAATCTACAAGGCTCGAGCTCTGCCACCGTCTAGCAAGCTCAAGCCTTGCCGCCCTTGATGAGCTTGAGCTCGCTGGTGACTGGCCATATAAGAAGAAAAAAAGAAATAAGAAAAGAGAAAAATAAATATAATTTAAAAATTGAATTTAAAAAAAAGAAAAGAGGAAATAAAAATAATAAATAATCAAAAAGAGGAAATCATTTTCCCTACTTTTAAAGATATTTTTTTCTTGACAAAAATGTTTTCCTTAACTTCTTTATTTTCTGTGAACCCAAAGCTGGAAACTCTGAAAATCTTTTTGTTAGAAATTATTTTTCGTGAAAAGAACATAGCCATACTAAGACGTATATCCCCCATGTCCAACTTTTCTTTTTTTTACTTTTTAACTTTCTACAAACTCTAAAAAAATGTATTTAAAGAATCTTTAGAAGAAAAATACCATTGGAAAGCTTCATCATTGCTATCCTTAAGAAGGAAAAAAAGATGAATAATATAACTTTCTAGCCTTCTAGCCACCAAAATGATTCAATCGAAAGTAGTTACATGCTCCAAGACAAAAGAGCATGGTACAAAGTTCAAACTCAAATATTAGAATCATGACTAAACTACGTCTAACTAACAAAATTAAAAGCTCTTAATAAATTATAAACACAGCACTAATTGACTTACTTTGACACTAAACGAGGTTCAACCCATTTTTTTTAAATAACCTAAAAAATGTTAAACAAAGATTAATATTCGAAATTCAAAGAAGGACCGCATTTAAATTTGAAATTGTATTGACCAGAATAATCAATAAAAAAAGGAAAAATCGAAGATTGGCATTGAAATATGCGATTTTGTGGCAACATATTTCTTCTCATGTGGAAGAGTAAGATTACGGTAAAGATAGGAATTAGGATCTCATTGACATGTTATGGTTAACTAACATTATATATCACCCTCTCAATAAGGGTCACGAGAGATGACCGAAATGAGCAACAAAGTCAAATAAGAAAGAACATTTGTAGATGGAGTTCTGAAACAAGGGAAGAAATAGATGCAACTTCTTCGACATTAGTTAGGAATAAGTGGTAGGTGAGTAATTTTTATTTTTATTTTTTCCAATGGCAACAATTGAGTGAATGATCAGCGCGGGATTAAAATAATACATTCCTATATATAACGTAAACGAACAGTGATTGGATATTACATAATTTTAAACAAAGCTTTATGTTATGATGGTTATTTGAAGAAAATTAAGAAAGTTTGAGCTAATAATATATACAAGTTCTATGTATGGCATGGTTTTTTCTTTTTTTTGGTAACCGAGGACTCTGCCTTGACCTGCTGCGCCCAGTGGCGTCGTCGGGCCTCACTACTATACCTCGGGAGAAACTAGCACAGGATCCCAACACTAAGACCCCTTACTTATAACGCTTCAACAACTACGAGTTTTGAACCCTCGACTTCAGCAATGAATGAGAGACTCTAATCCAGCATAGCTGTCCACGGTTGAGTTATGTAAGGCATGGTTAATTGTCACATGATTAGTATATTCATATATGTTGCTAAATCTAACCTGTGCATTTGGTATTAACACTTATATTTACATAGAAGCTCAAAAGGAATTTGGTTTTGACTGGGTTATATTACATGGTAATATTACTAAATCTAACTTGTGCATCTCATGGGTCAAATGCTAGTGACAAGTAGTTGCAGCATTCAAGGAGGCCCTCTACATGATTTGAACACGTGATCAACGGATCCTCACTCAACACTCGACCACTTAACGTACGTCTTAGAATGTTGGGATGCTACATTTGGGAGCTACCAAACAATGATTATAGTAGTTCCAATACAGGATGACGAAACCTGATTTCTTTGCCAATACGTCCATTTCAAACCGTTAAGTAGATGCAGCATTTCGTGGCATTGGAGACTCGAACGACATTTGGTCATCCTTGTGCAATTTTTGCTAATCAAGAAATGACTTTATTGGAATATTCACGAAAAAGGTCGTGGATGTTCAAGATTGATCCGATTGTAAGAAATCATGTGTCCCCTAATTGAAGTAAGAAAACCGAAGCCTAAACATTGGTGCGCTAGTTCTTTTCTATTCACATTGCTTTGAGCCAACTACAAATCAGGTGGATTCTCTGTTTAAGAAAGGAACGAATACCTTATTTTAGATTTATCAAAAGAGGACCAAGACTTCCCCAATCGACTTTGCCCATTGAGTCCGTTGGTAATAAAAATTCTAGTGTGCCTTTTTGGCTAGAATTCTTAGACTTCACGACCTTTTACATGATTATCTCTCTCTCCCCCCTCACCGAATGAATTTGTAAAAGGTTTAGTCGCAAATAGATTTATAGGAAAAAGAAGAAGAAGATAAACAATGACGTAATTACTTTAACTGACTTGGTTTCAGGATCATGTGTAGACTCTCAACCTACTCACTAACAAAAACAAGGTATAAGAAATGTAGATTTAATTAAAAAAAAAAATAAGGACTGCATATATGACATCTCTCTAAAATAATTAACATCTTTCATATCATTATTCATAGTGAATCATAATTGTAAAACAGCCACTAAAAGTACTACAAAAAAAAAAAAATTCGACAGCCTCCTAATGAAACTCAACAACCCTTTTTCCTATCGCTATCTGAAAAAGGAAAAAGAACATAAAAGAAAAATCTGAGTTCTGTCATTTTCTTCAGGTGAGTATGCGCTTTTCATGGGTGTTACTTCAATTCTACGAGGGTATTGATATAAGTCGGACGGACCTTCTTTCTAAAACGGCTGACCAGGGGCACTGCATCAACTCCTTCCCCGACCATCACCACCTTGTCTTCTCCTTCAAAGGCCACTGAATTTACACCTGCATATGTTGGTAACATAGCATGTCATGGACGTTCATCGTGTAAGGGACACGCTAAATCTAAATCCACGCAAACTTCGTACGTGCTGTCTGCTTAACATTGTAATTTAGAGCAGCCGCAACAACTGAAGTGAAAATTATTAATTTGTTTCTAAGGAACTGAGGTTGAGCAGAAGTGATTATTCAGCACCAGATACGGTTAATCAATATTGAACGGGGCCAATTAACCAAAGTGTAAACCCGGTTCCTTTGAGGTAGAGATTCCTTACCATCTGATTTGCAGAGGATCCCAAACGCCTTGGTTATACATTTCTGGCAGTTCATCTGAACCTTCAACAAGATTTTTTGAGGTTTAGATCAGACTATTACTATTATAGCAAATTAAGCACAATTGTTCAAATAAAGGACAGTCACTTAATCATTTCCTAATATTTTTCCTTCGAGTTGATGACATGTAATCCCCGGCTTCTCGCGCAAGGCAACCCAAGCATTTTCAAGAGAAGCTTCTGTCTCAGTGACGTCATTAATCTTACGATGGTTCCCAGCAAATTCCACGCTGTCTACTGTTGTCCTCGTTTTGCATTGAAATGGTAATCTGGCCGCCTACTCATCTCCAGCTGAAAAGTCAGAGTCCAGCCAAACTAATTATGTAGGTTCAAGTTCCATCATTACGAAAAATTTGGCATGTGATAATCGATTGGATATATAATGAGGAAGCCAAGCTACTCTTGAATTGTACACCGATGCCATATATGAAAAAGATTGCTTTAGGATTCGAATTATGAGTGCCTAATAGTTGTTCATCTTGCTCTTCTTGTTTTTCTCCGATTAATCTTGTGTGCTTTTTCCTGCATCGTCTTCTATTTGGTATAATCACGTCTATAAATAGTCTTTTATATACAAGGCTCGACTTACGCATGACGAGTATTGACACACATACATACATACATATATATATTTTTGTTTATTATATTTTCAAATTTTTCTGGACAAATTAAACATTCGATAAGAATTGTTGTATTATAGAAAACTATTACAGTTTGCTTATATTTCACTACATGTAAATTTATGGCAGTTTGCTCATTTTCAATATCTGGAATTATTCATAAAGTAAGCAAGCATGTTCGATTTTGACTTTTAGCCAATGAAAAGCCTTCATGAACTTTCCTAAATCAGAATGTCCTGGTTTAACTTTTTAAACCCTCTTAAATATAGGAGACAACTTTAATTAATTTCAGCGTTTAAATTTTTGGACCTTGTTAATAGGTACCCCGAACTGTGTTAAGCATATTTAATGGGAAATGTTCTTATTTCCCAAATGTCGATTGCACGTGACACTATAAAGACTATATATGGGGAATTATTCATGAATCTTGTTCCCGGGTGCCTCCAAGATATCTTAGAGCACTTTTTAGAAAAATCCTAACATAAATTCCCAAATAATAAGAACATAGACCTTATCTCTAGGGCACAATGTAGATGAAAATTTATGACTTCAATGAACTTTTGTCAAAATGTCAGATACGCCAATCAAATTTACAAAAAGAGAAAATTACGAAATGATGAGACGTAATTGGGTATTGAATATGTCTACTTGCCTTATACTAGGTTTTCTAGTTTATAAATTATTTTTATATCACTAGCGTTACTAATTTTGCGAAAAAAAAAAAAGGCCACTAAAGTCAGTCGTGCATGTTAAACATGTTAGATATGCGTACTGTGCACGATATTTGATCAAGCCATTGCTTTATTGGAAAAAGTAAGAAGTAGTGAGAAAATAAAGCATTGGCTTTCTTATGAACTTTTCGTATTGAGTCAACTCAGCCTTTGGTAACATAGTTATCGTGGAATTAATAATAAATAATTTTCGAGTGTAAACCCGCATGAAGGACACGACCTGATTCGAAGAATGTGGTCCAGCCGGTAGCATGCGAGTGATTTCGAATTTGGCGTTTACCAAGTAAAGTTTGGGAGAATTGTCCAAAAGTCCTAAACCTATTACAGTTTTGCCAATTCAATCCTAAACTTTTAATTTTGCCAATTGAATCCTAAACCTTTTTACTTTTTGCCAATTAAGTCCATCCGGTCAATTTTGGCCGGAAAATGCTAACGTGGATGCCGGCGATGCCACGTAGGACTCGCCGACGCCGATGTGGATAATTTTTAATAATATTAAAATTTTTTAAATTTTTTTGAATTTTTTTGAATTTTTTCTTTTTATTTTTTTCTTTTTTGGCCTTTCCGGTGGTCGGCCACCGGCCACGACGACGGCTGGCCACCGGCCACGCCGGCCGGCTGGCCTCGCCCGCCACGGGCGAGGCCCTACGGGCGACGGCGAGGCCGCCCGCCGCGGCGAGGGCCGCCCGCCGATCTAGCGAGGGGAGCCCTCGCCGGGCTCGCCCGCCCGGCGAGCATCGGCCTCGCCCGGCGTCGTCGTCGCCGGCCGGGCCTTGCTCGTGCGGCGAGGCCAGCCCGGCCGGCTGTGGCCGATGGCCGGCCGTCGTCTGTGGCGGTGGCCGGCCACCGGAAAAGGCCAAAAAGACAAAAAAATAAAAAAAAATGAAAAAAGCAGAAAATAAAAATTCAAAAAAATTTAAAAATTTAAAATATTATTAAAAATTGTCAACGTCAGCACCGACAGTCTTACGTGGCACCGCCGGCGTCCACGTCAGCATTTTCCGGCCAAAATTGGCCGGATAGACTTAATTGGCAAGAAATGAAAAGGTTTAGGACTCAATTGGCAAAATTAAAAGGTTTAGGACTGAATTGACAAGATTGCAATAGGTTTAGGAATTTTTGGACAATTATCCTGTAAAGTTTGAATGGTGATTACAGAGTAGTGTTTGGATTTTCTCAACGTCAGTTTTTAAAGGTAAGTACTCTATAATTGTGAGATAATACTTCTAACTTTATCTATTAGAAAAAAAAAAAAAAAAAAGAACCAAGCGAATGAACATTATAACTTTATAATTCCACAAATTAATCTCTTTTCATGGAGTAGGCATCAACATTCGAAGGGAACTATGTAAATGTCTAGATCCTTATTGTTCATCATTAATTTTCTCAAGTAATTTCTTTCTCTCGCATCTGATATTAGATTGCAAGTTTTGTTATTTTCCGCATAAGCCTACAACCATCATATGTCAAAAAAAATGATTATAAAAACTTTGCTGATGTACTAATATGTTAGAAACGGATGAAAAAGAATAGATTATATAGAGGATAGACTAAAGAAACTATTTCATAGATACAAGTGCCATCTAGAGTGCGGGTACGAAGAGAAATCCACGCGACCATAGAACATCGACTTAGAACTTTTACACCTTCTCGACTAATAAAATAGTTCACGAAGAACAAAGCGATAAAGTACGTGTGCTGGAAAAGTAAGGTTTGAATTCCATGTTGTTTTTATCTTTTGGTTTCATTTGTTTAATCCCCAAGAACTCCCAACTTTCTTCCTTAATTCGCTCACAATCTTCACTGCATCAACTCCTTTTCCTTTCACCACCATCTCGTCTTCATGCTATTCATCAAAATCCACACATTCCTCCCCCTACAATGACATAGAAGCGTTTTAAATTAGTTCTAGGCATATCTATTATTTAAAAATTATTACGACAAAAGCAGTTTATATTGAGTCCAGGACATATGCACAAAATAAAAATTATTACGATAAAAGCCATCTTTCCGATATCAATTTGTGTAAATAGTACTTCTCGCAAAGTAATGTTAAATATTAATAACACGATATATTAATAACACGATAAAAATATTTTTAGGTTAGATTGTGTAATGGGATAGGTTACCTATGATACATGATTTCTAGCGTTTATCACCATCGGCTGTGGCTGCGTTCTGAAGTGCTCTGGTCTTGTATCTCGGGCCCTGCAAACCAAGCTTAATCACAATCTTCCTTTGCAAAATGATGGATAAAGTTCATATTGATTAGCAAATAACGAATGTGTATACAAACAGGACATAAATAAATAAAAACTGTCCAATTATGCTAGTAGAATAAGTTAGTGCATGTACTAACCTAGGGAAAATTGTCCAAAAAGTCTTCCATTTATTGCGTTTTTGCTAATTTAATCATAAACATTTCAATTTTACCAATTAAATTCTAAATTTTTTTACATTTTGCCAAGTGAGGGCAACCCTTGCCCGAGAAAGGCTAGCCCACCTAGCCATGGCCAGAAAGGAAAAACAAAGAAAGATAAAAAAAAAAAAAAAAAAAGGAAAGAAATAAATTAGAAAAATATTAAAATATAATTGAGAATTGTCCATGTTAGCACCGGCCATATCACGAAAGATGACTACTAACACCTAACTTTTGACGATCCATTTAGACATTTGCTTCACAGAAGAATAGGGATCACCCCTAAATCCTTAATAAAAATACTAGTTAAATTATATATAGATATTAGGAGTATTTGCATTTGTAGATAACTAGGCCCATATATTTACATATTAATTGGACCACAATGGATAGGTTTTAAATGAAAAGTATTGAACTT
The DNA here is from genome assembly GCA_014182585.1 of Eucalyptus coolabah. Taxonomy (NCBI): domain Eukaryota; kingdom Viridiplantae; phylum Streptophyta; class Magnoliopsida; order Myrtales; family Myrtaceae; genus Eucalyptus; species Eucalyptus coolabah. The sequence goes on from CM024624.1 coordinate 63,747,597, forward strand.
AATTGGATTGATTGGACTAAGTTTGCGGCGGGAGGAAATTCGGCCAAGCTCAGGAACATTACTAGGAGCCAAAAACTTGCCTATGGAAGGTACTAATTTGAAAATTGGAGAGACGTGGCAAATATTTTCTTGAAATTATGGGCCGAAAATATAAGGTGATTGTGGGCACATGATTAATTTGAGATTCACAATCAAATAAAAGATTCATGGCAAATAGGGAAGAAGCAATCGGCACAGTATTCCTACGTGCTCAGCTATATTGGAAAGTGAAATAAGATTGAGAGATTGTTAAATTATTTACTATGGGCCCATATATTCACTTTCTAATTCGGCAATAGACTAGAGAGTTTTATACATGTAAAAAGAGGAGGGATCCTTCAAGGGGAGGAGAACATCCTGTCTTCCAGCGCAAAACGTCCACCACCTCCTCTACACACTTGCCGCGCTTGCTGCCGGCACTGAGTCCAGCAATTTCCCGGCGAGTGGTAAAACTAAGAAATGTCTTGTTCCATATAAAAAAAAAATGTGAGTTTGCATATAGACTAATTTTGACACTAATCAACAATTATTATTATTAATTTTTATTCAAATTCGGAATTATAATAATAAAAATTAATCATAATGTCCTATTGAAACAATGCGCTATTTTTTATACATTTAATTCCAGATTTTATTTCTTCAATCGTGGTTATTTTAGAGACCGTATCTATTTGGAGATATCTTATTACTTTTTGAACAAATACCAAAATTGTTATGTAATATTTTCATTTGAGACTTTATTGTATCTTGGAATATTTTTGTCAATAACCATTAGTAACATTGTGGGGCAAATAATTCGTTAAATAGAGTATTATTATGTCTCAAAATCTGATTTTAATTTTCCCAATCAATTATTTCCCAACAATTTTAAGGAATTATTTCTGCAACAATGGAATCAAAGTCAATCAAAGTCATAAATCTAGACATATGCCCGTGCCACCGGCAACAAATCGTCTGCCGAGCATGCCCAGCCAGCGGCCAAGACGCACAAAAAGATGAGAACGCGCGAGAGTGAAAACGAGAGAGCTCATATTCTAGGATGCTGAGTCAGGCAAATTCGCAACGGATTCTGTACTTCCTTTGACGTGGGTACGCATGGATAAAGGGAAGATTTTCTCTCGGTGATTCACGTCAAACTCCCTCCTTCCTCTTCATCGCCAATCGTTGCCTTCCCTGGAATGCGTGTCGTCCAAGTTCACTCGTCCGTCACAAGGAATGCCTGTTCGGTCCTGTCCTTGGTCTTGGAGACTCAAAGCGAGTCGTTCGAATCCGAAGCCTCGTAGCCGTTTCTCACTTTCACAAGAAATGTTTCCGGAGTTTCCTTGCGCTAACCGAACTATTGATCGTAGCTGAGAATGTCTCCTCGATGAGGTAATACCATCTCCCATGTTTGGCCCTGTCTTCGGTAAAACTTAAAGGTGAGCGCTAGTCGTGATGCTTTTGTGAAAATCTCTGCAAAATCTGGGATGTTAGTCGGTGATTGGTAACTTTGTTGTTTTTCTAAAGGCTGATTTCAGACATGAAATCATTTCGATCTCTTGACTAAATTCAAACTTTTCGATGCATATGAACGGTTTGTTGAAATGCTCTTTCGACATCTGTGCAAAGTAGTTTGTGATTTTTGTGTAAATCTGAGGATGCAGCGAGGTGGATCAATAATCTCATTATCGAGTAGACTCAATTTTGCTTATGTTTCATTGTTGTTAAGACCGAAAATCGGAGCGCTTTTTTTTTTTTTTTTTTTTTGTTCTTTGTTGCTCTGTATCTCAATGTGTTCCCATGTCCGTCCATGGTGATCATCAGAGAGAGACGTCCGACGGGTGTGGATGAGCATATAGAGAAGGTGTCCTCCTTTTGTGAAATTCTGTCGGTTTCAATCGAACGGAGAACCGGTGTCTTGTTGCCTCAAGCTACGTGTTGCTGTTAACTGTAAGTACAATTCTTGAATATGCTGCCTCTTTTTCCCGGTGGCCATGTCGTCCTTACTCTGAGTCGTGCACATTTATTCGGTGTCCAATGGTGGATTTCTTGTAAATCCTTTTTCATCGAAATATCCGAAAATAAGGCGTTGCTATCATGTGAAATTGATCCTCTTCTCGTGTTTATGTGGTTCATTAATGTGTCATTGCCATGCATTTGCAATTAAATTTCCGATGCATATGTTTCTGTGCACACATAACATCTATTTGATTTATTTATGCATTAGCATCCATTTATCATCTTTGCATTCATCAAATTGATGCCAAAACTGCATTTTTGAATAAAGATTTAAATGAGAAAATTTACCCGAAAAATCTAGAGGGTTTTGTTCTTCCTGAAAATCAAAAGAAAGTATGCAAATTGGTTAAATCTCTTTATGGACTTAAGCAAGAAGGCATGAAAATTTTATTCAATCATATTGTCTAATGGTTTTAATAATAGTGCTTATAAGTGTATATATTCTAAATTCACTAAAACTATGGTGTTTTAGCATATCTAACTTCTCTATATGGTGATCTTCTCATTTACTTCACCCAAATGTTTCATTTTATATATTGATGATTTGCCACCACTCTACTTCCTTGGCATAAATTTTCTTCTCTCTGTGCGGTGGGTAACCAATCAGAGACATGATTGGTGGAAGTTTCTTCCAATCAGAGATAAGGAAAACATGACCTATCAATGCGAGTGTCGATCGCCCATTGCTGTGCTACACCTTGTGACCACCAAGGCATTCGGTGCCATTGTACGACTAATCACACACATGTGCATAGGTGCGGGGCAGCTGGGTAGAGGTGCTTCGATGCCATCAATGATATGAGCTATTGGAATGTGACCTTTTTTTTGTCATTAATTGCAAATTAATTGGATAGACCCCCTGTTGCAAGGTGAAGTATGCCGCCTAATTACAGTTAAGGCGAGGTTTTCCTCCATTTTGGTTAGAAAAAAGTCATAACTCTTATTGGTGGTTTACAAATATGTAATGTTTATAACTTGCAACCCAACAATTAGAGATGTACGATTAGAAGAGAGATGTGGAGTGACAAGAGATTGGAGGAACAGTTGCTACATTAGTCAAGCTACATTTTCTTTTCTGTTAACGAGAGAGGAGCAATTGAAGGTTATATCCCATGTCTTATTTGGTGAGAAGCAGGATATTGCACTAAGTTTAAATAAATAATAATAACAACAACAATAATAATAAACTAGGCACTGCAGTGAAGGAAGTGACTCGCCTCCTGTGGTGGTGGCCATTTTTCGATGGCGACCACTGCTACAAATGACAGAGAACATGCGAATGAATGAGACACAGAGAGTCAAAGGAACTCGATCACTGCTGGTTGCCGGCGTCGTCTCGGGGTTCGGTCATTATTGGGGTGGTCACCCAAGCAAGGTGAACATCGTGGTTTGCGGTGGCCAAATCTACCCAAATCTCACTATCGCCGGGCCATTAACGGACATAAACTCTTAGGTGACCACCATGTGACAGTCGACACAGCGCTATGGTAGCGCTTCCGAGTGGGTGAGTAGGAGGAACAAGCAAATTTTCGTCCCTGGCAGCAATTATTAATCAAGGACATTAATACGAAAAAATTATTTAAAAAATTCTAAACCTATTATACTTATGTCAATTTAGTTGTAGATCTTTCATTGTTGTCAATTAAGTTATAAATTTGTTCACATTTTGCCAATTGAATCCTTTCGACTAATTTTGGTAGAAATTGGCTGACATGGACATTAGCTATCCTACATAACTCGAACTGCATTGACGTAGACAATTTGTGATAATATTTTTAAATTATTATTATTTTTTAATCTTCTCTTCTAGCGATTGGCTAGAGGCGACATTGAGTGAGGCCAACCTTGCCCATGGACGAGGAGGAACAAGATTGACTTGTTTGCACACGATTCCCTTGACTTCATTCTGGAAACTTGAAAGAGTAAGAAGACAATAAAAAGAGCCCGTCAGTTTAGCTCCACTTTCATGGCCATTTTCTACACCGGGCCGCGTTCGCCCCAGCAAACCGACAAACTGGGCTTCTACGTTCGGTTCTGCTCCTTAATTCTAAACTTTACATAACCATATAACAGCAAGATTCCAATTTACTTCTTTGAATCTCCATTACTAAGCGGGATTCACAGAAAACATGTATAGAATATGGCCTTGAGCGGGCTTGGGCTTGGACAATTAACATGTCCAGCTCCCGAAAGAATTCTAGTGCATTAGAATATTCTTCATAGGTTTAAATACCACTTTACAAATAAAACTAAGAACTCAAGATCTCTAATGCTATGATTTTTTGTTATTGAGAAATCACTATCGGAAGATTTATGAAATTTGTTTTCTCAAAATGAACTTGACAAAGCAGATCTAAGAAACTTTGCATATTGTAACTAAACTATAGTTTCCTTTAGTCCTTTTGTCTAGGAAAAATTTCTAAGCATACGGAAAATCAAATCTTTCGTGGCGCAATTTTTGCATTGTTTATTTGGCAATATCTTTGTTCTCCAGCATTTTAGATTTATGTATTATAAGGCATTGCTAGATTGACTCATTTAGTGAAAAGATCAATTTAATTGACATTATCGTGTCTAGTCTAGTTCGATTATAGGTTTTCATGTTTGTTTATTTATTCATATATTTATGTTGATTCTATAATTATATTCCGAACTTAGCCCATTACTTCAATCCTCATATTGATTTTTGAAAGCTCTACTGCTGAATACATAAACAGCATTGAGTAGGTTGAGTACAGCCCATTTATGTCTCTTGTCTATGAGTGATTAGCCCATTAACAAATGGCACTTAAATTCACGTTTCCAGAGTAATATCAAGTTCTCGAATAACCACCATTCTTTCAAGCATTGTCAATCTTACCAAACTCTCTATTGTGACCATTCAAATCATGACCATGATGATGAAATTATTTAATTATAGAAATTAGAGAAACCATGTGCACAACCATGGTAATTTTCAAACTTACGAATTAGAGAAAGGAAGAAATCATGCGCATAGCCATGATGACGAAACCATTCAAACCTAGGATTAGAGATATCATGTGCACAACCATGATGATGTCCAGACCTAGGAATTAGAGAAAGGAAGATATAGTGTGCACAAGCATGATGATGAAACCATTGAAAAGGAATTAGCGAATCATTTGTACAACCATGATAACATTCAAACCTAGGAATTAGAGAAAGGAAGAAACTATGCACACAACCATTATGTGCACAGCCATGATGATGTCCCAACCTAGGAAGTAGAGAAAGGAAGACCCAACCTAGGAAGTAGAGAAAGGAAGAAATCGTGTGCACAACCATGACGATATCCAGACCTAGGAATTAGAGAAAGGAAGAAATAATGTGCACAAGCATGATGATGAAACCATTGAAAAAGGAATTAGCGAATCATTTGTACAATCACGATAATATTCAAACCTAGGAATTAGAGAAGGAAGAAACTATGCACACAACCGTCATGTGCACAGCCATGATGATATCCCAACCTAGGAAGTAGAGAAATGAAGAAATCATGTGCACAACCATGACGATATCCAAACCTAGGAATTAGAGAAAGGAAGAAATAATGTGCACAAGCATGATGATGAAACCATTGAAAAAGGAATTAGTGAATCATTTGTACACCCACAATAATGGTCAAACCTAGGAATTAGAGAAAGGAAGAAACTATGCACACAACCATCATTTGCACAACCATGATGATGTCCAAACTTAGGAATCAGAGAAAGGAAGAAATCATGTGCACAACCTTCATGATATTCAAACATTGGAATTAGAGAAATGTAAGAAATCATGCTCATAACCATGATGAGTCAAAATCTGGGAATTAGAGAAAGGAAGAAATCATCTACACAACTATGATGATGAAACCATTCAAACCTAGAAATTAGAGAAAAGTAAGAAATCATACGCACAACCATCATATGCACAACCATAATGATGTCCAAACCTGGGAATGAGAGAAAAGAAGAAATTTAAGAAGAAACTTTGCGCGGAGCCATATTGATGAAACCATTCAAACACAGAATGAGAGAAATCGCGTGTGTAACCATGATGATTTTCAAACCTAGGAATTAGAGAAAGGAAGAAATTATGCGCACAACCATCATGTGCACAACAATTATGATGTCCAAACCTAGGAATTAGAGAAAGGGAGAAATTATGTGCACAACCATCATATGCACAACCATGATGACGAAACCTTTCAAGCCTAGAAATTCGAGAACGTACAAAAACCATGAAAACAAATCACGTTCCTTTAGGCCATGAAATTGAGCAAAGAGATAGCATTAGCAGATTGACAAACAAACCTTGAACCCTAACTGACTAGTCCTTGAATGATTTGCAAAATTAATTAGACTCTCAATTAATAAAGAACGCAAAGAAGCTGAATCAGGAAATCAGCAAAACCATACCTCAATCGCAAGGTACTCGAGGATGGCGGTGAGGTAGACCGAAGCTTTAGCGCTGACCCGCTTGGCGAACCTGCCGGCCTTAAGGGTCAAGCTATTTAACCTACCGGAAATTGTAGTTTGGCTTTGCTGCTACACGACTGAGCTTTCTTCAAAGTTCATAAGCCTAGGGTTTTGCCTTTTCCAGTCATAATTATCCACAAATTACAAGAACTGGATTGCGAAACTACGAACAACGAAACTCTCTCTTCCAAATGACCCTCAAGGTTGGGTTGTGATTGTGTGACTGAAATTTATTAGGCCTATTCATCAGTTTTGTAAACGAACCAGTAGATTGCATTGACCAAGTACCTGGAGATGAATTTGGAAGAGCAGGTGAAGAATCGCTGCCACTTCAAGCAATCGGAAAAAGAAATCGAGAATAGAGACATGCTCGATCCTCATTTTCCTCTCGCTCGATTCTTGCCATTGAATAATAAGCACGATTTAACTAATCACTTAAACACTTAACAGGTAGCAAAAATCCAAGCTATTTATAAGAAAGGCACGGCAGGTGGTTCAAATTCTACATTTAAACAAAAGGAAACCCCAGTGTTTCCCCATCAATGATTACAAAAAATGTCGGATATTCTTAAAGGCCACCTCATCCTCCATGTGGACTTTTTTTTTTTTTTTAATAAAAAGGCGACATAAATGTTTTTGCCAGATATTGTTTGCTAGAGGTATATAAGTGATTTTTTTTTCTGCAGTGTGGCATTGAAATGATTCAATGGAAAATTCTAGCACAAAAATGAACGTCATATAAAAGTTATGACATTTCTAGTATTTTTGTCATTTTCTATCCACAAAAGCTAGTATCATTTTTCCTTTCTATCTGGGCAAGGCCTTGGCCTTCAGGTAAGGTGGCCTTGCTCAAATCTTAGTGAGGCTAGCCTCCCCACCATGGATGAAGGTGGCTATGGCCTTGCTAGTTGCTAGCAAGGCCAGCCCCCAAGCAAGGCTAGCCTTGCCCAAATCTCGAGCGAAGCTTCCTCACCCGCAGCCCCCAAGTCTTGCCTAGATCTAGGTGAAGCCGAGCGAGGGTCGCAAGAGCTGCAACCCTCACCAACAGCTGATGAGGGCTTCACGGCCCTTGCCTAGTGGTCGGCGAGCATTGCTAGCGGTGTGGAGGAAAGAATAGAAAATAAAAAATAAAAAAATCATAATTTTTAAAGTAAAATATTATTAAAAATTGTCTACTTCAACATCGACTAGCTAGCGTCCAAGTCAACCAACCGGTTAAAATTGGTCGATTGATTGAATTGACATAATTGCTAAATGTTTAGGATTGAAATGACTAAAAAAAGTTTAAAATTAAATTGACATAATTACAATAAGTTTAGAATATATATATATATATATATATATATATATTATATTTAAATATCCTTATATCTAAGTATTAGAGAAAGGAAGTAGAAAATCATGTACACAACAATGATGATGTTCAAGCTTGGGAGTTAGAGAAAGGGATTAGAGAAATCATTCGCACAAAATGATGATGTTCAGAGAAATCAGGTACACGAGCATGTTGATATTTGAACTTAGGAATTAGAGAAAGGAAGAAATCATGTGCATAACCATGATGATGAAGCCACTGAAACATAGAAATTAAAAAAAAAAAAAAAAAAATAGAGAAATCATGCGTCCAACTATCATTATCTACCTAGAAATTAGATAAATTATTTGCACAACCATGATGGTGTTCAAATCTAGGAATCAGAGAGAATTAGAGAAAGGAATTAGAGAAATCACGTGTGCTACACCATGCTGATGAAACCGTTCAAATCTAGGAATCGACAAATCACGCGCACAACCGCAATGAAGTCATGTGCACAACTATGGCAATGAAACTATTCAAACCTAGGAATTGTAGGAATTATGTGCATAGCCATGATTTTCTTTTTGTCATTGAGAGAAATGTAAGTTTATAATTTTCTTTTACCTAATCACGTCCTTATAGCTGATTTGTTACCTAAGCAAATTGTGCCCTTGAAAGTATAGCTGATTTGTACGTACATACCAAGATAATCCTGCAGGAACGCCCAAGTCAGATGTACTTTCTTCTTGAAGTACTATTTTGCGTGTTAGTCTTTACATAACGTGGAGGATCTACGCCAGCATAAAAGTTTCAACATGACACACGGGAGCGAGAACAATACTTTCAAGCCTTGGACAGAGAAAGAAGACTTTAGTGTAGGGCATGTATGTGCGTTCGAAGATTCTTAGCTAGGCGGGTGATATTTCATATTGAATATTAAGTTATCGTAATCAAAAGGTTAATCTGAAAGTTCAGTTTAACTTAATGTAACTGATTCTCTATTCATTTATGTAATTAGACTTATCAAAAATAGGTCGTAGATTCATTTTTTAACCCATAGTTCATGACATGAGTTGTTATATAAGTTAATTATATTCAACAAATGGATCATAAATGGATTTAGAATGTTAAAACTCAAAATATTATAAGTCTTAAATGGGTTCACAACTTATTTAGATTTAATGCACCTCTATGACTCGATCTCGTGCTCGCTTGTTGTGTGCTCTAACCTTGATTTGGGTATGAATTTTTCTAAATTGGATTATGTATGGAAGTGTTTTAACAATACAAGTTTGACCAGGTGGGTTAGGTATGAGTCACTAAATTTGCATTACATAAAAATAAGTCAAAACGAATTATATAAAATTAATTTAGATCAGATCATTTTCGACTTGACTCGAACCTGACCTTAATACCCTTGTTTCACAGGTCCACATGTAATGTTTGCTCCAACCAATTGCCACAAAGAAGGGGGAAAAAGGGGGTTGTCGTTTTTATCGCATCCATATCCGCGCTTAATGACGAATAGAAAGGGAGGTTCGTTGGGTTGTTGCCCCTGCCGCCCAGTGCTTAGTGCAAGTTTTTGTGAGAAATATGCTGCGATTTATATGAAAGTTTGCATTAAAGTATATCTGCCCTCTCCAAGTCTAACTTTGGTATTATTATAGATAAATTTGATCTTTTCTTAACCCAATGGGTTAAATTTCTACACCCATCACTCTCGGCTTAAATGAATCCTTAATTTATTTATTTTTTATTTTTTATTAGTTGAAACTTAAGCATGGTGGTATTGATAATACTTGTAATGATGATACTTAAAATCAAATGCAACGGAAGATTAGAAATTCGATTTTATTCGAATCTGGAACCCAGCTCAAGCAATTGGTTAACTTTTTATCTCCCAACTATTATGGGTATCAAGTCCATGCAATCTGATTTTCACCTAATTTCGCCATTATACACACTATTGACTCCCCACTCCCAAGGACTTAGGACATTTTATCTCAGTTAACTAATGCATATTTGATGCTTTTTGTTAATTTATTCTCCGGAGTTTGGGCCCGTAATGAAATCTGACCTAGTATGGCCCCAATTTGGATCTTCTATAACTTGGACTTTATCTCAAAGCAAATTAAGTGGAATCCAAAAATTGGTGGATCTGATCTCGGATTAAAGATAAAAGGGGAGAAAATCAAACTTTCTTCGTCTGAGTCGTAATTCACATAAAAACATATAAAAAACGGAACTCTACTCAGTTATTACATAGTAGAGCAAACAGTAGGAGGGAGTCAGATTTCTGCATCCATCACTATTGATTTAAATGTCTCCTTATTTTATTTTATTTCAGTTAACACTTAAGGGTAGTGATAGTACTCAAAATCAAATTTACATAAGATCAGAAATTTGGTTTTAGTTAAATAATTGAGGAATCCAGCCCCAAGATATCGGTCAACTTTTAATCTTCTAACAATTATGGCTATAGGGTCCATGCAATCTCGTTTTCACATAATTTTGCCATTATACACGCTAGTGACTCCAAGGAAATTAGGACGTTTTATCTTAGTTAACTGATGTATAATTAATGCTTTTCGTTAGTTTATTGAGTTTGAGTTTGAACTTTGGGTGCCTTCTGACTTGAACTTAATCTCCAAGCAAATTCAGTGGCGTCCAAAATTTGGGAGAGCCCGATCTTGGATTAATGATAAAAGGAAGAAAATCAAGATTTCCTAATTTTAATCGGTAATTCACAATTTCTCCATATGTGCTCATAATAGCACAGACAGTGGTCGACGGTAGTAACGAGTTTCTGAATTAATTAAATGGTTGTTTTAAATGCGTTGCACACTCCAAGATTGACGTGAGTATTGGTTAAAAAAAAAAAAAAAAAACGTACAGACTCAAAGAATCTTGCTTTTTAGATACCCTCGCGATGAGATCGATTGATCTAATTCATGATGACAACTCACAAACTTATCGCACTTATAGTTCTTTAATTTTAAATCTTTCAATTTTGCCAATTAAATTATAACGACCTTCACATTTTACCAATTAAGTCCATTAGATCAATTTCAGCCATAAATTGCTAACATAAATACCAGCTGTCCTAGGTGGCATAACCGGTGTCCAAAATTTATTAATTTTTGATTTTTTTGAATTTTGAATTAATTTTTCCTCTTTCCTTTTTTTTTTTTTCTTTTCTTATATTTTCTTCTTCACTTTTCTTCCTATTGTCACCATCAAAGAGTTGTTTGGCCCTCACTGTTGGCAAAGGTTGAAGCCCTCACTTCTTAGATCTAGGTGAGGCTACTATGACCATAGGTGAGGCAAGCCTTGCCATGGCCTCGTTGGTTGTAGGTGAAGGCAGCCACGCCTACAGTCGACAAGGCTAACCTCGCTCGGTTCCCCGACCCTCACCTAGAAGGTCACCGTGGCCGCAAGTGAGGCGGTGTTGTGGCCCTTGCCTTAAAAGAAAAGTGAATAAGAAAATAGAAATAAATAAATAAATAATATTAAAATATTATTAAAAAAATTAGTTATGTCGGTGTCTATTGTGTCACATAGGATGACTAATATTCACTTTAGTGATTTCTGTAAATTGGTCGGATAGATTTAATTAATAAAATATGAAAATATATAGAATTAAATTGGTAAAATTAAAATATTTATGACTAAATTAGCAAAAGTGTTTTGGAAGAACAATAGAGGACCGTACTCTAAGATAATAATTTGATAAGATAACACAATTACAAAACATATAGGGCATACCATCAAAGTAAAAATATGCATATAACCCTAACGAATCATGCAACCTCACACAGCTTCGAATTTCCGTACAAAATGGAATCATCAGTAAGAGCACAATTGGCTTTTCAGTTGTCTTTTTCCTTCGGAATATGAACACATTCAAAATAGATTCAAACTAAACTTTCCAAACTAAATCTTCTAATCCATCAACCTCATGCATATTCTTAGCTCCTTTGAGGGGAAAAGTATCAAAAAAGTCCTAAACTTATTGGAATAGTGCCAATTTAATCCTAAACATTTTATTAATTCTAATTTAATCATAAAATTTTTGACCCGATGCCAATTTAGTCTATTCGGTTAATTTTGACCAAATTTTGTTGATGTGGATGCCGGTTGATTTATGTGACACGATTTATACTAACATCGACAACTTTTAATAATATTTTAATAGTTTTCAAAAATTATTTTTCCTTTTTTTCTCCTTCCCTTCCTTCTTTTTCCTCCGGTTGTTTGCCGGTCGGTGATTGGCCAAAGGCAAGGTTGAACTTTCCAGCCTCTAGTGAGCGTCGCCGACCACTAGTAAAGGTGAGACTCAACTTCACCTAGCCCATGGCAAAGCTCAAGCCCTTACCAACGGCAGTAAGGCCACCCTTGCGGGTCCTAACAAGCTTGCCAAAGGCTGGGCGAGCCTCACAAATGGCTATTGAGGATCGCCAAAGGTCGGCAAGGTCCCTTGCTAACCTTTGCCTTTGGCCGGTTGTTGGACCTTGGCAACCAACTAGAGGAAGAAGGAAGGGAAGGAATAAAAGAAAAGATAAAGAAAAGAAAAAAAGGAAAAATATAAAAAATATAAAAATTTAGAAAAAATATTATAATATTATTGAAAAGTTGTCCATATCAACGCTGGCCATGTCAAGTAGGCCGACCGGTATTCACATCGGTAATATTTGGCTATAGCGGGAAGGAATGAATTGGTATTAGATCAAAAGGTTTAGAGTTAACTCGGCACTAGATCAAAGGTTTAGGACTAAATTGGTACCATTAAAAGTTTAATAGTAAATTGGCACAAATATAGTAAGTTTAAGACTTGTTCAACATGTTTCCCTCTTTTGAATCTATGCTAAATTACTCATCAAAGAAGGAATAAAGATGGTAGATTTGTGCTAAATAAGATGCTCAATGAAAGTTGAAAAATTCATAAAGGAGAAATGAAATAAATAATTTTTGAACTTTGACTCAATGTGCGATGTAATCTCTAAACTTTTAATTTGTTCAATGTGACGTTAAGGATCAAGTGGTTGCCAATCACAATAAACACTCTCTTTTATTAATACAAAGACAAATACTAGGGGTGATTGGTTCCCAATCTAGACCGATTTCCAAAATTCGGAAGTAGGGACTGGATCGGTTGGTCTTAGGATTGGGAACCAAATTGATGGTCCAGTCTAGTCTAATCCAAGAACTAGTCACTTTTTTTCCTACTAATTTTTCTCATTACATTTTTCCCACTACTTGGAATCGGACCAAGATAGTATCCAATTCACATTTTACTAATTTTTTGAAGAAATAATAATAAAAATATATATTTAGTCGGTTCGATTCGATTCCTCATTGGAACCATGAATCATACTGCCTAGACATCGGTTCTACTTTTAGGAACGGGGAACCGGATTGACACTCTCGAGAATCGGATCAAATCAGCCGATTTGGTTCAATCTAAGTGTTTCCCAGTTCGAGCGATCCATTTCGCACACCCCTAACAAATACACAGCACCACTCACACACCAACACCCTTTTTATAATGCACACTTCACTATTCAAGACTCTTTATTCACTACACTCATTACTCTACATAGAGGCCACTCTCTGCTCATGCCATTCACTACACAACACTAGAGGTGAGCATGGTTCAAGGGTAGAACTTGGAACGAAAGAACCGGACCAATGAAAACCTATCTGATTCTAGGTTCTAAGATATGCAGGATAGGTATTAGATTCCAAAAATTGGGGAACTTGTTTCAACGGGTAAGTTCTAAGTTCTAGGTAGGTAGAATCTAGAGCTTGAAATTAGTTTTTATGTTTTTTGTGGTCTATGTCTTTGCGCGATCCTCCAGTATTTCATGGTGTTCGATGATCAGTTGTGTAATTTGGAATCATTAGTTTTAGTTTACATTTTATAACTAAGACTTTTAGTTTATTAATGTTTTATATTGTTCATGTGTCTAACTATAAGTTGGAGTTAATAGATTGTAGTAGCAAGTAAAAGATAATAATTCATTACAATCATTCATTTAATAATATAGGTGAAACCTGCATGGAACCTAGAATCAATCATGAAACCTAGAGTTTATGACAAGGTAGGTTTCAAGTTTCAAGGTAGGTTCTAGGTTCCAAAAATACCAGCAAGTAGATTCCAGGTTTTAGATAAAACTTGTACAGAATCTAGAATCGCTCAACCCTACACAACACCATGCACCACAGTGCACATTACTCCATTTTTGGACCCCACACGTAGGAGACTTTCTTCTCAACACTTAGAGACTTTAAATCTCTCACAATACTCACACCAAGTGTTTGCTTCACTCTTGCTCCATACAAATGGGAGTGGGTCTTGCCTATTTATACTTGTATTAATGGGCAAAGTAAATAGATTTGATAAAGCATATTTCACTATTTCACATATAAATGATACTAGAACATCGTTAAAATATTACATGACATGCTAGCTCATATTTAACAAAGAAATTATTTAAAATGATCAAAATAAGATGATAACACATATTTTATGTACAAGTGAAAATTAGCACAATAATAATAAATTACCTATTAACACAAGCAATTAATTGAAGAAAAAAGCTATTTTGAAGTGCATTATAATACAATAACACATATTTCATAGATGCTATGGGATACATGACACCTCCTATTTGATAAAGCATCACTAGAAAATTATAGCTCATATCATTCGGATAAATGAACACAATAAAATCAATAAAATAAATTCTATCAATTAAATGAAAGAACCCATCGTTTATAACAAATTTTTTACAGTATAATGTTAAAGGGATAAATTACATTATTGTGCATATTTTATGAACAGATATGAACGACAGCTTGATGAGGCTATGATTAAATGCATAATTAGATAACTCTTTTCACTTTGCAATTAAGATAATCATGAAAGAGTTAAATAATATATGGATACACAACATAACAAAATGTTTTCGCAAATAAATAGTGTTAGACAATAATTAGAACGCTACACATAACATGAGAGCCCATACTTGACGACTGAATGAGATTAGAGGATTATTAAAAATTACAATGATTCTTTCCTGCAAATAAATGAATATCAACAAATCAGCAGAAATAACTTTTTGCAAATACAAAGAACATCATTTATATAAATTTTAAATAGGAAAAATATTTTTAATTTATACAGTTTTTATATGTCACAAAAATATGACCGAATGCATAATTAGTGATGATTCTTATGATCAGCTACATAATTTCAGATAATTTTAATAATATAATTTTTTGATGTCATTTAAAATTTTTAATAAATTTTTAATAAAAAAAATTAATCAATCATCACAAAATTTTAACACCTCATAAGAAAAATGGACTCATTGAAGGAAAAAATAAAGTAATTTTGATGAACTTAATCAAAAAATGAAGACAATACCGATCGCATTCAGTGTACCTAATAATTTACTTGAACTAACAATAAATACAAAATAGATTAATAGCCCAAGTTTAGGATACAATGAAAACATATATTTTTTTTAAATCAATGCATTTATGAACATCTTCCTGGCACATAAGAACAGTACAGCAATTTCCAACCATTGAATATTTTAATGGCCTATATTTTTCATCAGGTATTGTATGGTTGGGGATCACAAATAAATCATACTATTACTGGCCACATACATAATTTGAAAAACTTAATTTCTCCCCTTTCTAATCGTACTAGCTAATTAGCTCCCTCTCTCCGGTCGTTGCTCTCCCGCAGTCAGAATTAGCTATTTTGACCCGTCTCTTCTTAGACTCTCTGTCTCTCTCTGTCTCTCTCAGCTGAACGATGAGAAGAAACAGACAAGATTGCTTAGGAGCCTTTTTTCTTTTTTGTGTTTATATAATAGATTTTGTTAACTGAAGTCATAGGTTAATGATTGAAATTTATGAATGACCGAAACATATGGCTGAGGGAGATTTCAAAATATGGCGGTGTGGTGAATTTGTGAGACTGTGTTGAATGAATAAAATAAATAAATAAAATAATTTGTCAACCGTGGCGAGGTTGGATACCTCGTTATGAAGAATTTATATAGGGAAAATTATCCAAAAAGTTTTAAATGTATCATACTTTTGTCAACTTAGTGTTAAGTGTTTTAATTTTGCTAATTGAGTTTCAAACCTTTTCATATTTTGCCAATTGAATCCATCTAACCAATTTTTGCTAAAAATCGTTGATGTGGTCATTAGCCATAAGATGTAGCATGATCAATTAACATGAATAATTTTTAATAATTTTTAATTTTTTTTGCATTTTTTTATTTTTTTCTCTTTTTAATTTTTTTTAACTTAGGGCCGGCAAGAGCATGGGGCGAGGCCCGCAACACCCTCGCCTATGGCCCGTGAGGGTCGGTCGCCGACTCTCATCGGGCCAAAGTTTAAAACAAATAAAAAAAGTAAAGAAAAGTAAAAAAACCAAAAATAATATTTAAAAATACTAAAATCTTATTAAAAAATGTGCACATCACACTAGTCATGTCGTGTAAGATTGCCAACACCACATACAACAATCTCTAGTCAAAATTAGCTAGATTAGGTCAAAACGTTTAGAACTTAATTAGCTATATTGAAAAGTTTAAGAATGATTTGGCAAAAACGCAATAGGCTTAAAACTTTTTGGACAATGTTCCCAATTTAGATATTCCTTTAATCATACAACAATTTCTTAATCGCTCGGAACCATAGGAATCCACCAAAAGGGACAGATAGAAAACAAAGGGAAAAAGATAACAAGGACATTTCTCAAGAATGAAAATTTTATTCAATAACTCAATAGTGCTCCAATGAAGCAACTAGGCATCTATAGCAGAGTCTAAAACGTAACCAAAGAAAAATGACTTACTTAAAAGAAAAAAATTATATAGGCAACATCACTATCAAATTCCTAATCTAGATAAAACAATTTTAAGAAATTCAAAATAGAGCTTGATTATAAGAAAATATATTCTAGACCTATTAGTCTAATAACAAGAGATAATTTTGAAATCGTCCATTAAGGATTCAAAATATTTCTCATATGATTGTCCCTCGGTTGGAGAATACTCTATCCTCGAGGCTAACTTCATCAAGCATCGAGGCCTTCCTGATGTGGTGATAGATCAACAACATTGATTGTAGCAGAAACACCATGCTGTACAAGAAGTTCAATTTTCTAGCCAATATCATTGATGCCCTCTAAAACTTGAAAATGATCATGTGCTCAAGGAGATAACTTAGCATGACGACTACGTGAAACTCGTTCGTTTCTCAAAAGAATTCACACAAGATCACCTTCCTTGACGTCAATACTTGTCAGTTTGCTTCGAAATCCCTTCCTTACTTCCTCGTGTACTGGTTGATTCCCTTGGCCTTTTCTTAACATCCCGAATAAATTGTCGTTTTGTAGGTGATGGTACGTGATGCAAAGGACTTGAATGATGCTTTTCATGCACTACTTCAAATGGCCTTTCACAGTTAGTTCAACTCGTTGAAAAATAATGAGCAAACTCAGCTCGAGGCATAAAAAAAAATCCCACTGTTTAACACGTTTTCAAATAAAGCTCCTTAATAAATTGCCCAAAATTATGCTAACAACCTATGTTTATCCATCGGTATGCTAATGATTGGCACTGTGAGAGTCCTTGTTTTTCACCATAATGGAGTGTCGGATATCCGGAGTGCCAAAACTTGACAGGAGGACACTTAAGTGTTAAAAGTTAGGAAAGTGATACTTAAGTACCGAAATTGGAGTAAAATGAAGCACTTAAGTGCCAATCTAGCCAAAATTTAGTCAAAATGCTGACATAAGGATTTTCCGATGAAGTGAGTAGTCGTTTTGTACGGCGACGTGACTAGACAATGCAAAAATGACGTCATTTTGGTGTGAAGTAATAAAAAATCAATATAAATATTAATTAATTTTAATTTAAAACTAAATTTATTTAAAACATTTAAAAATTAAAATTAAAATATTAAAAATATTTTAAAAAAGAGGGCAGCGGTTGAGGGCTTTTTTTAAAAAATTAAAAATTTTATTTTTATTTTTATTTTTATTTTTAAACGTTTAAAAACATATATTTTTAAATTTAATTTAATTAATTTTTATATTAATTTTTTACCACGTCGCACCAAAATGATGTCGCATTTGCATTGTCTAGCCACGTCGCATGCAAAATAACATCGTTTTGCACTTATTTTGCTAAAAATCTCAACATCAATATTTTGGTCGGATTTTGACTGGATTGATATTTAAATGATTCATTTTACTCCGATTTTGACACTTAAGCGCTATGTTTGTTTTTATTCTTTCTTTTTTTCTGTTTCTAAACACTTGTTCGTTTTTTGTTCAAACAAAAAAAGAATGTAAACACGTTTGGGTGCATTTTGTTCCAAAATTATTTTTGTTTCCGAAACACATCTGGGAACAGCAAAAGAAACAAAAAAAAAAAAGTTGTTTCTTGTTTTAACAAAATTTAGAACACTTTTCTTTTCTTATTCTTTTTCTTCTTATTTTTCTTTCTTTTTTTCTTTGGCCGGTTGTCGGCCTCGGCCGAGGCCGCCGACCGGTCGTTGAGGGCCGGCGAGGCCGAGCGCTATGGCCCTCGCGGCCCGGCCTCACCTTGGCTAGGCGAGCTCGAGCTCGCCCGGATCCGCCGAGGCCGAGCTTGCCCACCAAGGTGAGGCCAAGCCTCGCCCGGCTACGGTGACGCCGGCCTCGCGGGGTCGGCGAGCCTCGTCGTGGCCGGGCGAGGCCACCAGCCCCTCGTCGGCCGGTCCGCTTGACCATGGCCGAGGCCCGCGACCAGCCAAAAGAAAAAAAAAAAAAAAAAAAAAAAAGAAGAAAAAAAAGAAAAAAAAAAAAATAAGAAAAAAAGAAAGAAAATAGAAAAATAAAAATAAAAATATCTAAAAATTAAAAGAAATAAAAAAATTGTACAAATTTACCAAACGTATTTCTATTCTTTTTATATTTCTAACAGTTTTACCAAACGTGTTTTTGTTGAAAATTGTTCCATGTAACGTAAATTTTTTTTTTTTATTTCTCGTTTCCTAACAATTTTTAAACGAAAACGTTCTACCAAACGCACCCTAAGTGTCACTTTCCTAACTTTCGACACTTAAGTTTCTCCCGTACCAAGTTTTAATACTTGGGGTGTACTTCAGCCCACGACTCATAAACTTGAAATCACGAAGTGACTGTCCTTGGTCGAAAACGCATCAAGAGCCATGAAACCCAGTACAAAATGCGTCATTTTCGAAATTCGATCGGCTACAGCCATGACTAAATCCTTGTTGCGTTGAGTCATTGACAAACTCACGATAAAGTCCAATCTCTAATCTTCCCAAGGCAGCTCGTGTAATAGGCAACGGCAAGTATTAACCAGTGCTCGGCTACCAGGTCTTGCAACGTGGCAGGTTTTGCACCGCTCAATGTGCCGCGCTTTATATCCTCCATCAGTTTTGGCCAATGAAAATTCCCTCTGGCAAGCGCCAAAGGTCTGTCACGACCAAAATGGACCCGCTAGTCTACTATCATGGGCTTGGAAAGTAACTGCTTTGACAATGAGTACTGCGAAGCACAACGGATTGCCCTGGAACAGAAAGCCGTCTAGACGGTGAAGCTGTCCGCTAACTTCCAAATTTCCCCAAAATCTGGATCCTCCTCGTACAATCTATTTTTTTTTTTTTTAATATCCAGGGAACCCTATCAGCCTGGCAGCGAGATAAACCCTAGCAAGTGATCTTGGAAGACCTACCACCCCCGACGTCACGCTTAAGATGCCGATATTTCCCGAGTTTCGACCTCCTCACCTTCCCCCAAGGATCAAAGGATGTCTTATCCAAATGAACCCACCGGCGGTGGTCTTCACTACCTCAAATCCAACAACAGCCTTGACTTGCATAGTAGAGAAAAGCATATGTATGTCGGCCGTTTACAGAATCCGGGGTTCGATTTTGAGTGCTGGATCGCCAGATTTTTGTTTGAGGAGAAACAGAAAAGACGGTAAAAAATCGCTCCGAGCTGCATGTCAGGGATTAAAGTTCTGTCGAGAGTTCAAGCGCTTAAGTGTCTCATGGTCAAAGTACAAAATACATTCTTTAGTTAGCAAATGGTGGCTACAGTGATTGCGAGCACGCACTATAGCATAAAACTCTTTTATCACCAGTTGAATACTTTTAAGTTTGGCATCATTTAGTTTTTCAGTGAAAAAGGCATTATGACGATCTTCTTGATTGAGTACAACACCGATGCCACGTTTGAAGCATCGCAATGAACTTCAAAAACCAAATCTAAGTTTAGTAGCGCTGACACTAGGTCTTCAATGATTATGTTCCTTAAGAGCTCAAAGCTCTTTTCCGCCTTTGTGTTCCTGGGAAGCCTCTCTCCTTGAAACTTTTAGTATTTGGTGAGGCAATGGAACTGAAATTCTTCATGAATCTCCTGTAGAAAGAAGAAGCGAGGCCACGAAAGCTTCAAATCTCTTGAAGCCTTTGCAGCGTTCGCTATGAAGTGATAGCTTCAATCTTATTAGGATCCATCTCTATTCCTACGCTAGCCATCACATAGCCAAGGAAAATTACCTTGTCAGTCAAGAAGTGACATAGCAAATAACTTTCGCTCTCTCAAAGCTTGGAATACTTACAGGAGATGTGTCATGGGTTATTCCTATCCAAACCAGCGGCACCAAATCTGGCTTGTCAGCAAAGGGGTTGTGTTTTTCAATAAAAAAATAGAAAAAAAATGCAGCTAAAGTCCTTGCAAGAAGAGTTTTCCTGATAGTATTTAGCCTAAAGTTGCTTTCCGAAGGACTCGTAAGTTACAATTTACCAAATGCAATTTGTATTTCAATAAACCCCCTTAACTCATTTCCCCAAAGCTCATTGAAAATGTTGAATCAAATGCAGTCTATATCCTTGTTGCATTGAGCCTTTGGCAAACTCATTACAAAGTCCACACTCGTATCTTCCCAAAGGCGCTTGTGGAATAGGTAACTGCAAGTAAAAAACAGTGCTTTGGCCTCCAGCTTTTGCAATTAGGCAAAAATTTCATCATTCAATGAGCCGCTTTATATTTCCATTTATGGCCAATGAAAGTTCTCTCTAGCAAGCGCCAAAGTTTTGTCATGACCGAAATGACCTGCTAGTCTACCATCATGAGCTTATAAAGTAATAGCTTGATGCAAGGAAAGTTGCGAAAACACACCACTGACGGTGAAACTGTGCAATGTGAAATTTGAGGAGTTTAACCTCCAAAATTTGGACTCCATACATATCTTTTACTACTTCCAATCCAATAACGTTGATTTGCATAGTAGAGAGGAACGTATGTTGGGGGCTTAAAGCATCCTTGACTCGATTTTGAGCGCCAGATCACAAGATTAATGTTTGAGAAGAAACAAAAAAGAATAGCTGCATGTCAGCGATTAAGGTTCTGTTGAGAGTTCATGTGCTTATGTTCCTCCTGGTCAGAGTCCAAAACACAATCTTTTGTAACCAAGCAGTGGCTCCACTGACTGAGAGCACGCACGTAATATTCACACATACTGGCATCATACAGTTTTTCACCCTAAAAGGCAATGTGACGGCTTTTTGACCGAGCGAAACACCATGTCAAAATTTGAAGCATCGCAATTGTCAAATATTTCAACAATTTTGAGAGTTTGAAAATTGTTATTTTGTAAAGATTTTGATAGAAATTATGACAACCATGAAAATCATTATTATGCAATAATTTTTGTAATGGTTTTGTAATAGTTTTGTAATGGTTTGACTTTTTAATATTAAAGCCGATTGGTTTAATTTGTTTATACCAACCCTCTCTTACATTTGCCAAAAATAGAACCCCCGACTACAATCTAATAGACACTCAAATAAGAAAATTCTCTTTTCTCCTTTCATTTCTTTCTTTGCTTGCTGGGTTTTACATATAATTTTGTTGTTCATGTTCCATCTATTATTCAACGTGAAGTAAAGATAAAGGTCTGGTACATATTAGGAGGATAGCTGCAAAATCTGTTGCACAAGTTTCATACTCTAAGGAGCGAAATTATCCCTGAGAATAGTAGTTGCCCACCTCGGTAGGTTGATATTCTTTTCATCTTCTCCAAGGTGTAGGTTGATATTCTTTTCATCTTCTCCAAATTTTTCCAACAGCAATGAACCTCAAAAACCAAGTCAAAGTTTGGTGGCGCTGACGCTGAAGCTTCAATGATCATGTTCTTTAAAAGCTCAAAGCTCCTTTGCGCCTTTTCTGTCCTCTGAAGCCTTTCTCCTTTAAGCATTTAGTACTTGATGCAGCAATGGAATTGAATTTTTTTCTTTTTATCCCCTGTAGAAAGAAGCGAGGCCATGAAAACTTCAAATCTGATGAAGTGTTAGCAGCGTTTGCAGGAGTCATAGCTTCAATCTTACTAGGATCCAGCTCTCTTCCAGAGCTAGTCATCACATCGCCGAGGAAAGTTACCTTGCTAGTCAAGAAGCGACATTTGTTGAGATAGCAAATAATTTTTGCTCTCTCAGAGCTTGGAATACTTACAGGAGATGTGTCATGTGTTCTTCCTTATCCTTACCGTGGATGAGCATGTCATCGAAATGTACGATAATAAATCACCCAATAAAAGGCCAAACGGCACGATAGGCGCACATAAGACTCTTGCGTGCTGTCAGCCATCATATTATCACTTAAGCTTTTGGTTGAGAAAATAGCACAATCACATGAATTAGTAACTTTTTATCATGCACGCTTGCAGACATTATGGAGTCCAATTGGCCTACGCATGACAATATATTGGTTCAAATGGTGCTGGATTCCATTGGTGGACTACAAGTCCTTTGTTAAAAATAGTAGGTCGTGGGCTCCTTCCTTTTGATGAATGAAGATAGTAGACCATGCATAGGGTAATTGCTATTATCGTATCATCAAGAGGTGCTGTCTTTTTTTCACTCACAAATAAAACGATGAATAAGTTTTTGGACTTTATCGTTATTTTTTTCATAAATAGTTTCGTCATTTGGGGAAAAAATAAAACAAAGTAAAAAACAACTGAGATAAGAAGAGCGAAAAAAATGTTCAAAAAGTAATCCGGATACAGAGAAGAACCAACCAAAAGAGAAGAACATCAAGTGCCACCGCCACCGACCAGCCAACTGTGGATTTGCTTGCCCAAAAACCAAAGCCAGTCTGTTCTATAATTGTGAGGATTGTCCATCCAAAGTACGGGCGCGTTCGTAGTGACCGAGCTCCTTCGCACTTTTTCTCAAGATCTGCTACACAAACCATGGACATTTCCGGCCAAAAAGGAAAAAAAACAATGGACATTAGTCATGTTACCAATCCTTCCTCATCAAAGTTTACACAGTTAGACTACGAAGTGTTCCTGAGCTCCAGAGGGCCGAAGATGCATAGGGGCTTCGCGGAATTCTTGTATACCAGCTTGGCTGATGTTGGGATTTGTGTCTTTAGGAACGAGGACGAGATGGAGAGTGGCAAAGAGATCGACGCCCAGCTGATGCGGGCGATTGAGCAGTCCAAGGTATCAATACCCGTCATCTCCATGGAGTACGCGTCCAGCAAGAGCTGTCTCCCGGAAATGGAACAAATGGTGAAGTGCATGATGGACAACAAAAATCGCATCATCATCCCCATCTTCTATTATGTCAACCCGTCGGATGTACGCAACTGCAGCGGCCCTTTCGCGGGGGCCTTGGCTGAGCACAAGAAGCGTGACAGAGATGACACTCTGCGTCTGATCGGAGAGTTGGAGGGACACCATCTCCACGAAAAAAATGAAGGGTAATTTCCATGACCAGCTCTGGCCTGAGATTACTTTTCTCATGTATCTTGCCTGATTTTGCGTTAAAATTAACTAGTTTTAAACGATATCCAATCACATATTCGCTATTATAGCAATGACAACGGCAGCATCATCCACAAATAGGTTTTCTTCCGCTCTCAATCCTCCTCTTTCATGTCCTTTTTATTCCACATACATTTGGCAGGTCTCATGGCAAAGTGGCAAAGCAAATTGTCCACCAAGTTCAGCAGAAGCTGAAGAAGCAAGACCTAATCGTGACGAAACAATTTGTCAGAGTCGACTCTCATGTGCAAGACATAATGGCAAAGCTGAAGGTTGACTACCGCAAAGGGCAAGCGGTTAAAATGGGGAGACAAGTGTGACGGTGTTAGGAATCTATGGGATCCCCGGGGTGGGTAAGACGGTTCTGGCCAAATATGTTTATAATCAACTTTATCATCTGTTCGATGCCTGTAGCTTTCTTGGGGAGATCCAAGCCAATATTAGACATCACAGCATCGTGTCTTTACAAAACAAGCTAATTTCCGACCTTCATAAAGAAAATGCCAAAAAGTTTGATTCTTCTGAGGAAGCTCTGCTTCATATTCAGAAGAACTTTTGCACCATGAAGGTCCTCATTCTCCTTGACGATGTATATGACCATGAACAGCTCAGTGCATTAGTCGGAGGGCTTGATTGGCTTGGCTTGGGAAGCACGGCCATTCTGACGTCCCAAACACAAGACGTCCTTGGAAACATCAATGGTGCAGCAAGTTTTTTCCTTGAACCGATGGAGCAATATGAAGCTCGGACATTGTTCAGAAGGCATGCTTTTGGAACGGTTTATCCCGGTAAGGAATTCTATGAACTGTCAAAAGCTATCGCTGATGCTTCTGACAGGCTTCCTTTAGCACTCGAGGTGACAGGTTCATCTCTGTTTCTTATAAAATCGAAGAAAGTGTGGAGGGAAACATTGACTGCATTGAAAGTATCTCCTCATAAGAGAGTCCAAGTGGCCTTGGAGAAGAGCTATGCCGACCTAGATGAGAATGCACAGGAGATATTTCTCGATATAGCATGCTTCTTCACAGGAATGGACAAGAGAATCCCTTATTACATTTGGGATGACTGTAAGTATTCTCCTTCTAGAACGATTCGAGCTCTTCAAGCCAGGTCTTTCATAAAAATCGGAGAGGATAAAGGACTCCATATGCATGAAATACTGAAGAAGTTTGGCCGGGAAATTGTCAAGAATGAAAACCGGAATGAACCTTGCAGACGCAGTAGGCTATGGAACCACAGAGAAGCACTGGATGTACTAGGACGAAGGGAGGTAAGTTCTGCAAGCACTGCGCCACATCTTTTCTTCTTTAGATGCCAATTAATGCACTTATTGATCCTTCTCGTTCAATTATTTGTCAAGTGTGATGCTAAAGACAGCTCCATTTTTCCAAGTTAATTTTGCTTTGCTTGATCGACAGGGTACAAAGAATGTCAAAGCCCTCGGGCTCAAGTTTGATGACCCATCCAAATGGAATATCAGTTTTGGATGTGATCAATTTGATGGTTTACAGAACTTGATGTTCCTCAAGCTGGATCAGGCTAATATTCGGGAAACTTTGGGGATCGTCTTTCGAGCTTGAGGTGGCTTGATTGGCAAGGGTGCCATAAGACTTTCGACGTTAAATTGCTAAATCTGAATTTGCCAAAACTGGTGATTCTTGATTTGTCATGTAGTGAAGTTCAAGAAGACTGGGGAGGATGGGATCTGCTTAAGCAGGTATGGAATGAATTCACTATCTTCATGCATTTTTACTTTTGACTATGTATTTCTCAGGAACTCTACATTTACTAAGACGTCCTATTTATCTTGCAGGCAAGGAAACTGAAAGTTTTGAAACTAACTCGTTGTGCCCAATTGACTGCTACTCCAGAATTTCCTGCTTCAGTGGAGCTGAAAAGACTTATTCTGGAACATTCCCCTATTCGAAAAATCCATCCATCACTTGGTAATCTGGAGGAATTAGTTTCTTTGAATGTGAAGTGCTGCCATGGCCTTCGTGAATTGCCAGATTTGAGTCCCATGAGAGGCTTGAAGGAGCTGCTGATCGATGGAACTTCCATTTCACGGATTAATTTCCAAAAGGGTTCCATGACGATGCTCAAAACTCTCAGTGCTCGCAATTGTCGCCACCTGACTGACCTATCCGATCAGCTCCCATACTTGAAGTCTCTCAAATATCTCGCTCTAGACGGGACTGGAATTGTCACCCTTTGGGAGTCCATCGGATCGCTCGAGAAACTGAAGACACTGTCTCTCGTGGACTGCTGGAGGTTATCCAATCTTCCAGATGATATAGGAAAGCTCAGGTCACTGCAATTCTTGGATTTATCTGGCACTCTGATTCGAGAGTTACCTCCTTCAGTCAAGAATTTGAAAGATATGAAAGTGCTCAGGATGGGAGGTACTTTCATACGGGAGTTTCCTGAAGACATACTAAATCTGGAGAAGCTGGAAGAGATCGATTTCACGTCATGCCAGAGCTTAGCGGGGAAAATCCCCGACGACATTGCAAGATTGTCGTCTTTGGCAATCCTGAAACTGTCAGACACTCGGATTTCTGGCCAACTACCTCCAAGTATTTCCGCTTCTCTCGTCTCCGAGAAATCCACATCTCTAGCTCCAGGTGCGACAATCTTCAAAGGATGATTGGTTCCGGACAGAAGAAATAGATTATATGTTTCATCAATAGCTTTCTAATTATATTTTATTACTCAATCATCAGGGTTTATATTCGTGTGGTACTCTTTTTGTAATGGGCTTAACCTGTGAGTTAATAGAAAATTGGGAGTTTTTCTCAGTTGTGCTTCATGAATGTTACGAGTTGCAACTCGAGTGCTGGATTTTCTTATCATAAAACAAATGTGTTGTGATACTCTCAAAATTTGAAATCACATCTACCTAATCAATCAACAATTATTGCTCTGAGAAAAGATTCCAATCAAATTTGACGGCAAAATTGTTCAAAAGTATTAAACTTATTACAATTTTGCCGATTCAATCTTCAACTTTTCAATTTAGCCAATTGAATCTTTTTGACCAATTTTGGTTAGAATTCGTTGAAATAGACACCGACCATCCTACATGTCATGGTTGGCACTGACAATAGACAACTTTTCAGTATATTTTAGTAGTTTTTGAATTTTAAATGTTATACTCCTTTTTCTTTGTTTTTTTTTTTTTTAAGGCCAACAAGGGTCATGGGCAGCGGAGACAAGTAGGTTTGGGTGAGGCCATCATGGCCTTGCCAACCATGGTCAAGGGCCTTTGCTTCCATTGAGGCCTGTACGGTTGATAGCAGTCAGTGACCCTTGCCAACAAAGGAAAAATAAATAAAAAATAAGGAAAAAATAAAAATTCAAAATTCAAAAAAATAATAAAAATATTTAAAAATATTAAAATATTGTTAAATATTTTGGCTAAGCACACCCAATGTCCATGGTGGCAAATTTTGGGGCAAAATGAAAATATTTATAATTAAATTGACAAAAATACAATAAATTTATGACTTTTGAACAATTTTCCCAAATAAAAAGATGGATCCATCAATTCCAGGCATCACAAAGTTAACTTCCAATAAAAAGACAAAAACCTAGCATTCCTTCTTCAACAACCTCTATTTTATCAAGAGAAGCATCATTTCATGATTATTTTTGGATCAATTTCAACTCTCCGCTATCGCAGAAATCAGCACTAAATTGAAATGAATGTTTAAGTTCAAAATCATCTACCATTTCAAATGAAAATTGTAAGATCTCAATATCTTGGTGTAGAGGCCCGTAAATCACGACCATCAGCTTTTGACGGGTTGACTTTGAAAATTATGTAAAACGAGCCTCGTGTAACCAACGATGCTCTTTTCCAAGTGTACATACCATTGATTTTGCCGATCGAACAAATATTCCTCGTTATCCCTAGGCAAAAATCAACATTTTAACAACCTACATATCTGTGACCAAGTGATGACGTGTAATTTTCCTTCTCTCAAACGTTGCTCCTTCGATTTACCCCACCGTAATAAAGCTGTGCCTTCAGTTTATTCTTTACCAATTTCACTCTTCTAGTTTATAAGATATCGATGTCATAAAAAATAGGCATGAATACACCAAGCATCCTAAAATTTGTTGCAAAAATACATTTAAGTCATAAAATTTATAAAATATGCAATCAAGTTATAAAAACCTGTCAAATTCGCGCAATCAGGTCCCTCTTTTACTTTGTCCAATTTAGCCAATGGAATTTAATACCGTTTTAAAACATGTGGCAACGATGTGGAGTTTGGCGAGGACCACATCAGAAAGAACTTCTAGTTTAAAGCAAAAAGAAAAATTATAAAAAAATTCAAAAAAGAAAAGAGAAAAAAAAAAAAAAAAAAAGCTTAAGAATAGATATATATATATATACAGCAGCCATAGCCGATTGGCCGAGCTCGACAAAGCTCAAGAAGAAGGGTTTAGCATGAGGGAGTCCCTGCCATTGCTTTGCTCGCGGCAAGAAGTCTCGAAACAGCCACAATTTAAGTTGCCCTTCCGACTACTCCTTAACGAGGTTGGCATCTCTGTAAGAATTATTGTGGCGTATATGATATTATTAATTAATGATTTAATAATTATTTAAATGTTATGAAAGAAATATTAGTTACGAGAAGTTGCAACGCTTATTGAAAGGTGCAATTTTTACGAGGAATTTATAATTCTTTCGAAGAGGTGCGACTCTTATGAAGATAGAATGCGCTTTGATGAAAGGCACGTATTGATTGTCTACATAAATGGAGTCCGGTCATCTTTTCACCTATGAGAAGGTACATTGTATTCTATCCTTGTTAAATAAGACACGTTACAGAAAAGTGAGTCTCTTTTTTTTTTTTTTTTTTTTGTCAGTCTCTTATATTCTTCTCTACACTCACTCTCGGACTTTCGCCCCGCCTCTGCAGACGTGGGAGTCAAAACCCGAAAAGTGGGTCTCTAAACAAAAGAAAAGTGAGTCAAGGGAGGGAAATCGGATTCATTCATCTCTTTGGTTTCTGCAACAATTATTTTTAGTAGTTTCGTTATGGAAAATAATGAACACCAAAGACTCCTGTTTTTGAATTTCCACAATAAAAATTACATTATCGATAACATCTCCTCCATGATTCGGGCCGTTTAGTTGCAATAAGTCCCCTCTAACGACCCTTGCTTCCATTAACGGCTCGGATTTTAGCAAAGATGAGGTCTCGTTTGAACAGAGGGAAAACCGGGCGGATCTAGCCGTTGTTAAAGACATCGTCGGCCGAGACTGGCAAACCACCCATGTTGAGGGAAGTGAATTCGAAGTCGGAATCTTCATCTTCTTCGTTTTCTTCCTCAAACAGTAACTCTGTCTGCAGATTTGATTTGGTATTAAAGCGATCAGGTCTTCGAAATCCTCCCCCAACTTGTCGATTGATTAAAGAGGTTGAAGGAGGGAGAAATGGATAAAGCCTGATACACCTCTATTTTTGGGGTTGGTTGCGATCGAATCAGCTTCTCTGAAAACTGGTTACCTCTGTCACAGCGTTTGTGAATTAGGGAGATACAAAGGGGCGAAGTAACAGAGGGATGCAGACAGAGCTGCCATGGCCACCGCTCGAGCTTCACTAAGCTCGTGTAGCAAAAGAGATTTAGAGATTGTGACCATGGCTTCTCGAGCTTGGTCAAGCTCAGAACGAGGGTCCCTCGAGCTTCATTGAACTCGCCCATTCAGCCTTGGTGGTGGGATTTTTTTAAATTATTATTTAAATGTTAGCTTGTTTATTTTTTTATTTCGTTTTTTAATTCTCTTTTTCTTTTTTAAATTTTAATCCTTCTTTTCTTTTATATATTTTCCAATTTTTTTTCCCAATGTGGCACTTAATGGGTATTATGTCAGCTTCAAGCGTTTCAAGAAAGTAATAAGAAAAAGCGACATGAATTGGTTACACAAATTTTACTTATTTTACAGTTTGATTGCAACTTTTGAAAACTTTAGAATTCAATTGTATTTTCACGACAGGTCTTAGTATTTTCGGTACATTTATCCGTAACTATCTAGTTTTGCAAGCCAACCAAAAACTCCCACGCAACAAAATATGCATCAAACTAAGAATTCGTGTATCAAATTCATCAAATTTATTAGTGTAATGCGTAGGACCACTGGCAATGACTAGACACCACGTTAGAATTTTCTATTAGCAATTAGTGGAAATGATTACATTGGAATTCCACGCAAGTATTTAGGACTATACTAGTAAAATTGAAAAGTCTATGATTAAATTGGTATCCGTAAAATAGGTTTAAAATTGCTTTGGTAATTATCTCTTTTTTCCCTCACAAATAAAACAATGAATAGGTTTTTGGATTTTATTGTTCTATTTTCATAAGTTGTTTCCTCGTTTGGAAGAAAAAAATGAAAACAGAATAAAAACATGGGTAATAAGAAGAGGGAAAGAAATGTTCAGAAACTAATCCTAAAGCGCCACTGCCACCGACCAGTCAACAGTCGATTTGCTCTCCCAAAACCGAGTCGACTCTGGTCTATAAAGTGTGAGGATGGTCCAATCCAAAGTATGTGCGCGTCTATTGACCCCTAGTAAAAGAAAAAGAAAAGAGTTCCTGAGTTTCAGAGGGCCATTATACGTTTTTGTTGAGATCTGCTACACAAACAATGGACATCAGTCACGTTAGCAATCCTTCCTCATCAATGTCTCCATGGCCAGACTACCAAGTATTCCTGAGTTTCAGAGGGCCAGACACACGCAGGAACTTTGCGGATTTCCTGTACTCCAGCTTGACTGATGTTGGGATTCACGTCTTTAGGGATGAGGAAGAGCTGGAGATAGGCAAAGAAATCAACCCCCAGCTGATCCAGGCGGTTGAGCAGTCCAAGATATCAATACCCGTCATCTCCGAGAAGTATGCATCCAGCAAGAGCTGTCTCATAGAATTGGACCAAATGGTGAAGCGTATGGACAATAAGAATCGCATCACCATCCCCGTCTTCTACTATGTCAACCCGTCGGATGTACGCTACCGCACGGGCCCTTTCGAGATGGCCTTGAATGAGCACAAGAAGCACGGCATGGATGACACTATCCTTGATTCCTGGAACTCTGCTCTCCAACGGATCGGAGACTTGACGGGATACCATCTCCACGAAAATCAGGAAAAGTAATTTCCATGACGTGCTCTGTTCTGAGATTACGTTTTCTCATGTATCTTACCTACTTTAGCTTTAAGTTTAACTAGTTTCGAATCATATCCAATAATATATTCCTTATTATAAAGATGACAAAGGCTGCATCATGCCTAAATAGGTTTTCTTTCGCTTTCAATCCTCCTCTTTCATGTCCATTTTATTCCATATACATTTTGGCAGGACACATGGTGGAGTCATAAAGCTAATTGTCGGTGAAGTTGAGCAGATGCTGCGGACGAGGGACCTAATGTTGCCGAAACAATTAGTTGGAGTCGATCCTCATGTGCAAGAAATAATGGCAAAGCTGAAGGTTGACTACCGCAGTGGGAAAGCGGTTAAAATTAGGGACACATGTGAAAAGGTGTTAATACATGGCATCCCCGGGGTTGGTAAGACGGTGCTGGCGAAATGTGTCTATAATAAACTTAACCATCTTTTTGACGCCTGTAGCTTTCTTGAAAAGTTCCAAGAAGAAATTGAACGTTACGGCATCGTGTCTGTGCAAAACAGACTGATTTCCCACCTCCACAAGGGAAATGCCCAAGTGTTCGATTGCTCTGACCATGCTCTGAAGCATATTGAGACCAGGTTTCGCACCATGAAGGTCCTTCTTCTCCTTGACGATGTGAAGGATCATGTACAGCTCGGTGAATTAGTCAGAGAGCTTGATTGGTTGGGCCCGGGGAGCACGGTCATTGTGACATCCCAAAGAAATGACGTCCTTAAACTCGAGGGTGCGGAAAGTTTTGGTCTTAGAACGATGCAACAAGATGAAGCTCTGACATTATTCTGTTGGCATGCTTTTGGAAAGGATTCTCCCCCAGAGGAATTCGAGCAGCTGGCAACGAATATCGTTGCTGCTACCGACGGGCTTCCTTTGGTGCTCGAGAAGGTAGGTAAATCTCTGTTCAAAAACAGTAAAAAGACTGTGTGGATGGACAAACTGACTGCATTGAAAGAAGCTACTGATAAGAGTGTCCAAGAAGCCTTCCTCAAGAGCTATACCACTCTAGATGAGAACGAACAAAATATATTTCTTGATATAGCATGCTTCTTCGATGGAAAGGACAAGAGAATCCCCTATTACATGTGGCATGACCTTGAGTTTTATCCTGCAAAATCAATTCTATCTCTTCGTGCCATCTCATTGGTAGAAATCGGAGAGGATAAAGAACTACGCATGCGTGCTATATTGAAGACGTTTGGCAGGGAAATTATCAAGAGTGAAAACAAGAATGAACCTTGCCAGCGCAGTAGGCTGTGGAACCACGAAGAGGCACTGGACGTACTAAACGAAGGGAAGGTAACTTGCGACCACTGCACCACGTCTGTTCTTTAGATGCCAATTGATTCTGTTATTGATCCTTTTCGTTCAATTATTCATCAAGTGCGATGCTGAGAGACAGCTCCATTTTTTTTAATGTAATTTTGTTTTGCTCGATCGACAGGGTACCAAGAAAGTTGAAGCCCTCGGGCTCAAGTTTGCTGAGAGATCTGAAGGGAATATCAGATTTGAACCTGTTCAATTTGATGGCTTACAGAATTTGAGGTTCCTCGAGCTGGATCAAGCTGATATTCAAGGAGAGTTTTGGGATCATTTTTTGAGATTAAGGTGGCTTGGTTGGCAAGGGACACCTGCGATGTTTGACATTGAATCGCTAAATCTAAAATTGCAAAAGTTGGTGATTCTTGATTTGTCGGGTAGTCGGGTGTCCCAAGAGTGGAGAGGTTGGAAGTTGCTTTCGAAGGTACGGAATGAATTCAATATCTTCATGCATTTTTCCTTTTGACCGTGTATTTCTCAGGAACTCAACATTTACTAACACATCCTATTTATCTTGCAGGCAAGTAAACTGAAAGTTTTGAAACTAACTGGTTGTGCCCATTTGAGTTCCACTCCAATATTTCCTGATTCATTGGGGCTAGAAAGACTCATTCTGGAAGGTTGCTCTGGATTAGCAGTTATTCATTCATCAATTTGTAAGCTGGCGGAGTTAGTTTCTTTGAACATGAAGGGATGCAGTCTCCTCGGTAAATTGCCTGATTTGAGTCCCATGAGAAGCTTGAAAGAGCTGGTGATCGATGGAACTTCCATTTCTGAGATTGAATTCCAAAAAGGTTCCATGAGGAAGCTCAAATTTCTCAGTGCTCGCAATTGTGAAAGCCTGACTACAATATCCGTTTCGATTAGTTACTTAAAGTCTCTCACATATCTTTCTCTCGATGGCTCTAACATAAAAACCCTCGTGGAGTCCATCGGATCTCTGCAGAAACTGAAAACACTGTCTCTGAAGAACTGCCAGGGGCTAACCGATCTTCCAGATGAAATAGGAAGGCTCAGCTCACTGCAATTACTAGATTTATCTAATACTGCAATTCGGAAGTTACCAACGTTAGTCGAGAATTTGGAAGCAACGGAAGTGCTTGGGGTGAGGTGTACTAGGAAGAGGAAAAGATAGATTTCTCGCTTTACCCGGATGTATACAGGGTTGCCTCCGATCCTCTTGGGGGATTGTGAACCATCCGACACTCATACTTCTGGCCTACCTCCAAGTATCTCCCGGCTTTCCCGTCTCCGGGAACTCCACATCTCCAAATGCCACAATCTTCAGAGCCTACCCTAATTACGCTGTTTTGTTAATGTTTTCAGAGATTCAGCTATTTAGACTCCAAACAATATTTTAAGAGTTTCATTTACTTCTTTTAATAGCTTTCCAATTATATTTTACTGGTGAATTATTAGGAAATTCAGACTATTTATATTCATATTATTCTCTTTTGTAATGAGCTCACCCTTTGAATCAATAGAAAATTGAGAGCTACTCGTCACATGTATTTACAAGTCCTGACTTGTGTTTGCTCATTTTTCCCACATTCAGTTTTCAAAATGCCGGTTTATATGATCGTAAAGCAAGTCTCTTATAATCACATTTACAAAATCAATCAAAAGCTCTTGCTTTGAGAGAGATTCCAACCAAGTTTGTTAAATAGATCCATCCATTTAAGACATCAGAAAAAATGAACTTCCTGTAGAAAATCCTAGCTTTCCTCCTTCAACGACTTATATTTTGTCATGAGAAACCTGATATCATAATTTGGGTCAGTTCCAATCTCTAGACCATCGCAAAAATCATCCCTAACTTGAAACAAATTTTCAAGTTCAAAATCATCTACCATTTCAAATGAAAACTGGAAGATCATGTGAAACATGCTTGGATATGCATGATCTTGGAAATCATGTAAAACAAGCCTTGTACAATCACCAATGCTCTTTTCCCGCTCTACATACCTTTGATTTTGCTGGACAAACAAATATTTTTCATTATGCCTACCCATCTTCCACCAAGTCATGACGGGTGATTTTCCTTCTCCGAAACATCGCTCTTTCATATCATCCCACCGTAAGATAGCTCTGCCCTTCAATTTCTAGGATATTATTGTAATCAAATTTTTTAATATGGTTTCCAAGCCAACCAATAACTTCCCATGCAGTAAAATATCCATCAAAACTAAGAATCTCATCGAAATTTATCAAATTAATCGCGCCTTTTGCAATTCCCAAGACAATCTTGACGGCAACAATCACCAACATCGTTGTCTCCATCACAACCCCCACGCATTTCATAAATCTCATAGCCGGCACACCCTCCATAGTAACCACCATCACCATAGCCAATGTCACACCCCAAGGGGATTATATGGTCGTATTCTTACCCAGAGGACGCAGCTTAAGACAAAACCAACTTAAACCTGCTATCAAAATATGTACACATTTATATATTTGATTTATATATTTGATAGAATGGGCAGCTGGTTACAGGATTGAAGTTTCTAAAATCTATTAAAGATGATATATATATATATACATCGCCCCACTCAATTAAACCCAACATATATCTTCAGACATACACAATTCATACCCAATAGTATCCAATATCCAACTACCAAAATTCTTGTCGACATTGCTTCCATCCTACTAGCCGCTAGCTGAAGAAACTGAAAATATAGAAATTAATGGGGTGAACAACCTGTTGTGGCCCTCTCAATGTGATCCGGGGAAGATGATTTTATAGGTAATCCCGAACTAGGAACCAATGGTTCTCAACCAGTGGGGATTCTCCCAAATCATTACCTTGTGCGACAAGGATATTACAATTGAAATTGATCTATCTATGAAGTCCAACCTAAACAGGACTTGCCACTAACCTATTGGAGTCGGCTAGGAGTCAAGTAAGGAATGGGAGGACATCTCACTTTCTACGCAACTAGAAATCTAGACTCGAGGACTCCTATTTAGGTTGGAATTCATGGATAAATCAATTTCAATCATAATAGTGTGAGGTGGGGGTTCAGGAGAACCCACACTGGTTGGGACCGTTGGTCCCCAACTCGGCATTACCTCTAAACTATCTTCATTGGATCGCGTTGGGAGGGTCACAACAACTTGGCGACTCCAAAGTTTTTCTTTGTAATAGAAACTCTTCATTTGACTTTCATTTGTTTTAAAGGAAAATTGGTATTTACCTGGAGCATGATGACTTGCTAACGCTGAAAAGAACGTGTTAGTGCATGAATCCTGGGGGATTGAAAAACTGAAAACGACACATTACCCTTCATTCGAATTCTCCTTCTTAGGGAGTTTGACATTTCCTATCAGGAATAACAACAAAACATATTAGAAAATGACTCGCGATGAATATTAGAATCTATACAACGTCACTCTCCGTCAATTTCGCCCTTTGGGGACAAAACATCCGAATGAATCTATCGAGAACATGTGACACATATTAGAGAGAGTTTTAATGGGTAAATTGGAACCGTACCATGTTAACCTTAATTTGAATTTCTTCTCATGTCCATCTACATTCATAGCCCTAAAGCTTGGAAGTGCCAAAGGTATTTAACACAGGATCTAGAATGCCTAATACGATCCATCTAGGACTTAAAATGCCTATGGTTACTCACCTAGGACTTAAGATGCCTAAAGCTCCACACTTGGGATTTAAGATGCCTATAATTCCACACTTAGGACTT
The DNA here is from genome assembly GCA_014182585.1 of Eucalyptus coolabah. NCBI lineage: Eukaryota > Viridiplantae > Streptophyta > Magnoliopsida > Myrtales > Myrtaceae > Eucalyptus > Eucalyptus coolabah. Next base: position 63,783,516 of record CM024624.1, read on the forward strand.
AAGATGCCTATGGTTTCACACAGGACTTAAAACGCCTAAGTTGCTAAACATAGGCATGAGACGCCTAAGTTAAACTAGGTCTTTATATGTCCAGGGTTTCTACACCCAAGACTTAAAATGCCTAAGTTTACTCATCTAGGACTTTGGAGCCTATGGTTCCACACTTAGGACTTAAGGACGAAAGGCGACAGCTTACAAATGTTTATGGATGGAAGAGAGTGAAAAGTCTACAAACTCTTGCCATTCGAAATAAAGAATATGTAGGGTTTCTAAAACTACATCGTGGGTGAGAGTTGCTGCCCGCCGGGCAACTTGCCCCATTTTTCACCTGCAAGAAAGGAAGTAAGACATCTTATTTCCATGTTCTAAATGGATTCAATTTGGAATGACATACACCATTTTGCACCGAAGTGGAACATTCAGCCTCATCGTGTTTTCTTGGTAAGAGGTGTCGTCACTATGGTCAAACACACTCCTTTATCTGCAAAATGCGAGATGGAACAAGTCATTTCCATTGTTGGTTAAACTAATTTAGTAATGACACCCCTATGTTAAATCAGATGATTAGGTCTCATCAAGGCTCATTGGCAACCTTAGAATCTTTTTTAATATGGTGAGCTTATATCATGGTCTCCACAAGTGATCGCGGGTTGTAGCCTCGGAGCCTTGCCTCCCAAAAGTGATTGCAACCTATAGCCTTGGAGTACTCTTTGCACGGGAGAGACCAAAAGCTCGTGATGTCTTCCGTTTTCCAGTATGTGTGCGAATGCAGCCTTGAAATTTTATTTGCACGGTGAGCTTTTGCAGCCCGAAATATGCCATCATCTAGCGATAGCCCAGGGTTGAATTAAAAAGGGGGGAAAAACCTTGATAGGGAGAGAAGAGGAGAGGGGCCTACAAACGCCTCAAGCAAAGCTGAGATCCAAGGCGAGCAATTACAGGTATGTCCCTCGCTAGCTTTCATCACTGCATTTGCATCTGAATTTCACTGCATAGCCCGTTGGCAAAATTCAAGCGTCTTTTGTTTTTGAAGGGAACCTCTGTAAGCTCCCTCTCAAAAAGGAGTAGCTGTTGATACTTGAATTTCACCTATGAGTCCAACATACATATCTTTAAAAAAAAAGTCTCGCATAGCCTAGCATTATCATTCTCTACCGCATTTCTCCACGTGTAGAAATTAGGGACATTTTTTGATAGCATGTCTTCATCGAGCATCGACCCAGATGAGACCACAAATTTTTGTGAACTGGCCCGTTATGCGACCCAACCCGGAACTTTTTGCTGAGAACTAAGACAGTAATTTTATAAAGGTAATGGACACGACCCCAACATCGATGCAAAGCCCAAGCCCAAGCCCAAGCCCATTCCGTCACTCAAGGCGATGTAGCTCTCTACCCACAAATGATTGTCTGTGCTTGCAAATGGCGGTCTCGCTTGAGAATGAAGGCAGGAGGTTATCTTCATCAAAGGTCCATGTTCCGCTGATTATAGAAATTGCTTGCTCATGTGGATCAGCCGTGTTACCAGTGGCTTGAAGACCCTTCACCCTAAGGAATATATGCTTGTCCACTCATTTCTCTTCTTAAGATCAATACCAAGACTCTGAGGATTAAGGAAAACCCCCAGGACATTAGAGCCAAACCATCCTGCTCCAATGCCTTCCACTGCCACCTGAAGTCATTGACTGTGGCAGCTCAAATAAGTCAAACTCACATATGGACCATTAGACCATAAAGGTGGACCATGCAGAAGGGAAAGAACGTGCAGAAACTCCAAGAGACCGACGGCAGAGCTTCAAGGAACCAAGAGGTAAATGCAAATTTCACTTCATGTAGATTTAACAAGGATGGGAAAGAACCGGCTAACACGTAAGAGACCAAAAGGTGGAGGATCTTCGGTTGAGTTGATTAGGCAAATGTCAGAGTTTGAGGTTTCGATTCAGTAGTCAAAGGAGGGAGGGTCGGTTCAGTATTCAAAGGCCACTCTCCATGGATAAAAAGGGGGCAGCCTCATCCTAGAAAAGAGAGACCAAGTCCTCCCGTTCGTGAGAGCTCAGAAGAAAGAGAAGAGAAAGGGAGAAAAGCGCAAGTTTTGTGCGCTGTGCGGGCACATGGACTGTTCACAAGTTCTTGAATGTGTGTTCGTGTGTATTGAAAGTGCTATTTGTGTTGTTCGTGTATCGAGTGCCAAGTTAGTACACTAATATGCAGTCCACAGTTGAATAGCCATCCAGATTCGCTCATTGAAGGAATGATCAGTGATCAAGATGAGCTTGGCAAACTATGTAAGACATCTAGAAGAGATTCCAGTTCAGTTAGTGGAATAATCGATCAAAAAGTGGGGTAACACGGGGTAGTTTCAACTTTCCTTGTGCGCACAAGCATTAGAAAAGTCCTTTGGTAGTAATTATGACCAAAGAAGATCTCCAATTTGAACTCGCTTAAGAGCACATATGAAGAACTAAGATTCAAACATTCGATTGACGAATGTGGAGAACCAGCTGGCTCAAATTACAATAATGCTGGTGGAAATTTCCGAGCAAATCAAGACTTTCGCTGTCCTACCTACTGCTGGGGATCCAAAATCCCCTACATTTATGCCCATTCTGTCTGCATTCTTGAGTCGTCAACTATTGACCTTATTGGAAAGGAAGTAGCTGGAGAAGTCCCTTCGCTCACACCTCTCATAGTGGACCTTGATCCTTCTCTGAAGGAAGAACTTGTCTTCCTTTAGAAGAAAAGAGTGCTACACGCCTTGCCAAAATGGAAGAGAGGTTGTGTTTGTTCTAAGGGCATGAGATGCAAGGGGTCGACAACTTGTCTCCCTATTCAAGAGTGAGAAAATTCCTTAAACCTTCAAGGTGCCATAGTTCAAAAAGAAGTATGATGGTACTGGGTGTCCTAAAATACACCTCAAGTACTATCTAATGAAGATGACCCATAAAGCAATGTTCTTCATTGCCGCCAATATACCTAGAAGGGTGCATACCTTCGTGGGGAAAAAAAGGTAAGTTCCTTATTCTATGATAGTGTCATGGAAGGTTCATTTATTTGAAGAAAAATTGTTTTCAGAAGATAATTTTCGGACTTTTTGGTGTTCGGATTTTGGAAAACTAGTCGATCTACAGAAAATGTTTTTCCTGGATCTGAAAACAACGAGCTTAAATTGGGAGTGAATGACTTTTTCTTTGACAAGAAGGAAATCATTTTCTCTGAACCATCAAATAAATGAAAACTAAATGTATATATATATATATATTTTTTTTTATTATGAAGTTTCAATGAAACAAATGGACCTCCTTCTTGCCAGAATGGGAAGTTGTTTTCCCACAACCTAAGTTTGTTGTTCCGTAGATCCATTGGTTTTCCATCAGCCAAACCTCAAAAAATCCAATAACAATTATGAGGGGACGAATTTCCTTTAAACAAACGAACCTTTATTGTCTACTGATAGAATAAACCGACTAAAGATTCATACCAATAATGTGCTGCACTATGCTTTTTATACAATTATTGTTCACTGTACCAATTTCAAAGGATAGGGCTTAAGAGTAATCAGTGTAGCCAACATGGAGCTTAATTCCAATATGTCACAGACTCTTAAAACTCTTTACGGAAGAGAGTGGGATTTACACAACCAGCAAGCTTAATCTCAATCCAGCAAATAAACAGCCAGCTGAGCAAATTAAGACTACAACACCAATCAGCCAAGCAAGACAATACACAACCAGTAAGCATAATCTCAATCCAGCGAATATAATTCATTAGATGCCAAAACGAATTCACGGCCCCTTGGAGTATACGTTACTTGTGGTGTAAGTCGACATGCTTTGCTCATCTAGATAATTGATTAAATGAATCTATATGCATGGCAGAATATCAGGATCAGAGACAACATACATGGATGGATTTGAACAACAAATCAAGTAAGCCATGGCATGTGGACGTCTTGGCCATAGTCTAAAATCACTGGAAACAGAGACGCTGTAAATGAGTCGAACAGGTATATTACACAACAATCATTCCAAACACTAATGCATAATAATGCTTCTCGAAATTGTATTCCGAATTTCGTTCAGGCATTTTAACTTACAATTGGCGATCAGTTCAAAAACAGAGCACGAAGTCATAATCGAAGCGTCAATTCCGATCCAGACAATTGCAATGACATCGGAACGCATTTAAACTCCTACCAACAGATCCACTATCACCATTTCTACGCTCACTCGAATCCTTAAATCACAAACCTCGGATTCAGCTCAATAAACAAAGCAATGATGTACATCCCTCGGAGCCTGTCTTTGGCCGCGAACGGCGACGTCTTGGCGGCGGCAGCGTCGCAGGAGATCGGCGTCCGCGTAGAAGAAGCGCCCGAACGAATCTCTCGATTCTGTGTTTTTTTGCTTTCGGCTGTGACATCTCTTTCGACTTCGGTGATCGGCGACACGGGGGTGAAAAGAGAGAGAGGCCTGTGCTTTCTTACTTGGGCCACACTTCGGGCTTTAATTTTCATTTATTTTATGAAGAATAAATGATTTTAAATCAATTATTTATATTATTTGTAAAGTTGAATGAAAGAAAAAAAAATACATTGATCGCAAAAATGCGGATGCATAATTATTATTGATAGTAATAACATTTTTTATTAACTAATTAATTCAAGCTATATAAACAATCACTTTTAAGAAAATATTTTCTAAATTGTTATCTTTTTCTTTTTTTTAGAATATTAATGACACAAAATTCGGATGATAGCCTGGTTGCTAGGCTTATTTACGTGATGGGCTCTTTTTATATTGGTGGATTTGGGCCGCGAATGGTCTGAGGATAGCTTTTGTGGGCTGCGCAAACTAGACTGAGACCCAATTAAGCCCTATTATCATTTATTTTATTTATTTATGTATGTCTTATTAGATATGTCTTTTATTATTTTCACTTAAAGATAACCTTTAAAGATAACCTTAATTGTCGACAAAAAATTCAGGCTTCAACATTGACCTCTAAACATTATCATTGGAGTTCCACATTCACCATAAAATATTTGTGCTTTGAAAGAGTTCATTGCTATAGTTATGCCATTGCGCTAGTAGGACTAGAGTTGTGGTCATCCTACACCACGGTGTGATCAAACTTACATTACAAAGGAACCAACCAAAACATCATGATGATGATGAATGATGGAGGGGCAACATACTCGTGACTCATGGGACTCCATATCACTTAAGAGTAAGCTTATATTACTAATCCAACCTCCAGGGATGATAATAAGCTTAAAAGCTTTGTTACTTAGAAAATGGATCATCTCTTTTCACTCCTAAATTAGTCAAAATTTTTTGACAAAAGGAAAAAACAATCCAACTTTAAATAGTAAACGATCGGAGCTAACTACAAGTCAACGGCACTTAATGTGGCCTAGTCCACTAAAATCAAGAGTGAGCTGTTTTTCTATGTCTTGGAGGAGTTACTCCAACTTCCCTCCGCACTCAAGTTAAAAAGAAAAGATGGAAAGAAAAGAGATGTTAGACTTATATATATTTGCGATTAGGTTAATTGTAATTTACATTAATTATAATTAAACTTAATTGCCTTCTCACTCTCTATATAAGAGAATGCTTGTAGTCTTCATTTTGTAATGTGAATATACTATGATTTCCTCTCGTTTATCCCAAATTACTAATTTCAACTTGGAATCATAGCCATTATTATCTAAAGAGCGTTCATTGAGTCCATCACAAGATGGTTGCCACTACACCAGTCGCATCGGCTTGGTATCTCCTAATTCTTGGCAAAGACCAAGGCCTTTAGTTGCTCTTATTTGGCATGCTTCCGCAGCTCATTTCACAAAAACGGCACCATCATTAGACTGCCGCCCTTAAATGAGACAAATCCTGAAATTTTGTCGCCAACGGACGACCAATGCCACACCACGCGCGCTGCCGGGTCTGAAACTTGGGGAGCTCGCCACTGTTCATGGTGATTTGGACGCCTTCCGCCACCTATTTCAAACGCTGACCCAAGATTTTTATTTTTTATTTTTTTTTATTTTTTTTTTTTTGCCAACCCACGATTAACCGCCCCTCCATTGAAGCAACTTGTGAAGTTTTGTCGCCAACCACCACTGGACGCACCTCCACATGTCGCCATCTCACGCGCCTCGACTGAGATACTCAACTGCAAGCACCAACAGTTCTTCACACTCCTAACGTCGTCCACTACATTAGTGCCACGTCATCTCTGATTTTTTACCGTTGAGCAATACATATAAGATCGACCAGACAGGTTTCGTCACATTTCTAATCGGTTCGATCGTTTTCTGTTTGGTTTTTGGTGTTTTCCAACAGTGGTATTTTGACATCCTAAATTTGTTTTTGGTCTTGTTTTATCCATACCTACTCTCTGACATATTCAGTTCTGCTGGTTTTTATATTGGTAAAGTGCCTATTACGTATAAATTGGACATCACAACACCCATTCAGACTATTTTAAATGGTTTTAATTATGTTTTATGGGCTCAAGAAATATTAAGCTTCTTGAAAGGACGCTGGTTTTGGAGTTATGTCACTTGAGATATTTATGCGCTAACTAAAATTTCTAAGCAACCGAGGCTAAATTTGTGGATCGTTTCGAAGAATGGGATAGTAAAAGTCATCATGTTCTCATATGATTTCAAAACACTTCGATCCCATCTATCTGAATCTAGTTTTGTCTTTTTAATATGGCAAAGGAAGCTTGGGATCTTATTGTCGGTCATTATTCCAATTCAAATATTACCTACAAATATCAGCTGTTAGGGAACTTATATCACATGCATCAAGAGGCAAGCCAGTCCATTAGTGATGCTCACTAATTTTCTGAAAATCATGATGGTATGCATATCATGCAATTTTTGATGACCATGAATGATGAGTTTGAACCTATGAGGGCCTCCCTTCGCATAGGGATATATTTCCTCGTATTGAGATAGTTGTATCGGAATTATTGAGTGAGGAGACTTGACTGGCTACCTTGAAAGAACCACGTGCTATTGTGTCCATCTCCACACCAACAAATGCGATACTTGCTACTTCAAGTTCTTCCTCCTTGTGCAACCCATTTTGCAAACACTAGTGTCGGCATAGTTATCTTCCATCTAATTGTTATCAGCTACAACCTATGCAACCCGCAGGATCGGTCAATCAACCTCACAATAGAGGTCCTCCTACCCTTTCTTGATTGCATGCCTATATGATCACCCTTCACAAGTTTGTGGCTTAAGATTTATTGATAAAGACTATGTACAAAGTATTTTTGAAATAAAGAGAAAATATACCGAAAAAACATTAGATTAATCTAGTATAATCAAGTTCTCGAATCCGATGAATCTCTAGTTCATCCACATTTTACTTTAGTGTCTAATCAATCATAACCGATTAATGGCAGCTCCAAAAATAAAATAAACTATCAAGTTACAATTGATAAGGCTTGGAAGAGCCTATGCTAAGCATCACGCTTAGTAATTTATTAGTTTTCTCTTGAGAAAAGTATATCGCGAGTGCCAAAACTTGACACGGGTAGACACTTAAGTACTAAAATTTCCAAAATGTACATTTAAGTGCCACTTAAAAAAAAAAAAAAAAAAAATCAAGACACTTAAGTGCCAACATTGGTGAGGGTAAATAAAACTCCGACGTGGCTTATTTTAATAATTTAAAGTGGTCTAAGTGGCTCATCAGATTGCTTACTCAGCAATGAACGTGCAAAACGACATCGTTTTGTCCATAAATTTATTATTAATATTAATTAAAAAATAAATAAATAAAGTAAATTATTAAAAAATAAAAAAGGGGGAACAGCAAGTTCAACAAGGGCTATGGAGGCCTTCGCTGAACCTGCTATCCCCCCCTTTCTAATAATTTGGTTTATTTATTTCTTTATAATTATTATTTATATTAAAAATCAATTTTGGGGTTTATAGTGCCACATGGAAATTTTTTAAAAGAAAAAGAAATTACCACATTAGTAGAAAAAGTCGCTAGGAAATGCCACGTTAGTCATTTGGCCATAATTTCTTGCCATTGGCACTTAAGGCTCCGTTTGTTTTGCGGAAAATAATTTGCAGGAAAACGTTTTCCAGATTTTCCGGCGTTTGTTTCACGGAAAATAAATTCATTGGAGAAAATGTTTTCCATGAAAGGAAAAAAAAATCTTCTAAAAGTTCTTCCTCCTTGCACAACCCATTTTGCAAACACTAGTGTTGGCATGGTTATCTTGCATCTAATTGTTATCGGCTACAACCTATGCAACCTGCATGATCAGCCAATCAACCTCACAACCGAGGTCCTTCTACCCTTTCTTGATTGCATACCCATATGATCACCCTTCACAAGTTAGTGGCTTAAAATTTATTGATAAAGACTACATGCAAAACATTGAGAAAAGATACCGAAAAAACGTTAGATTAATCTAGCATATTTAGATTCTCAAATCCGATGAATCTTTGCTTCATTCGCATTTTACTTTAGTGTCTAATCAACCATAACTAATTAGTGGTAGCTCCAAAAAATAATATAAACTATCAAGTTACAGTTGATCGGGCTTGGAAGAGCCTATGCTGAGCATCACGCTTAGTAATCCATTAATTTTCTCTTGGAGAAAGTAGATCGCAAGTGCCAAAACTTGACACGGGTAGACACTTAAGTGTCAACATTAGCGAGGGTAGCTAGAAATTTGACGTGGCTTATTTTAATAATTTAAAGTGGTCTACATGGCTCGTCGATTGCTTACTTAATAATGAACGTCCAAAACGACATCATTTTGTCCATAAATTTGTTAATGTAATATTAATTATAAATAAATAAACTAACTAAAATTTTATAAAAGACAAAAAGGGGGGAACAGCAAGTTCGGCTAGGGCTGGGAGGCCTTCGCCGAACCTGCTATCCCCCCCTCTTTTCTTTTTTTCTAATAATTTAGTTTTTTATTTATTTTTGATTAATATTTATATTAAAAATTATTTTTGGGGGATTATAGCGCCACGTGGACAATTTTTCTAAAAAGAAATTGCACGTCGCAGAAAAAGTCGTCGGAAAAGCCACGTTAGCCATTTGGCCAAAATTTCTTGCCATTAGCACTTAATGGTCCGTTCGTTTCGTAGAAAATGGACAATTTCCGGAAAGTATTTTCTCAGAAGTCATTTTCTGGGAAAATGACTATATTTTTCGGTGTTCGGCCAAAACTTGAAAATGTTTAAGAAAATATTTTCCAGTGTTCGGTAAGGAAAATATTTTCCGTTCGTCAAATTGGCGAGTGCGAGCGTCAAGGTCGAGGCTTGCCCGGATCGACAAGTGCAAGTTTAAGATCGATGAGCTTGAGGTTCACCCGATCCGACGACTAGCAAGATGGGAAACAAAGAAAAGAAAAGAAAAGAAAAGAAAAAGAAAAGAAAAAGGAAAAAAAGAAAAAGGAAATTAAAAAATAATTTGAATTAAAAAGAAAATTAAAATTAAAAAATAATTCAAATAAAAAAAAAAGTAGAAGAAGAAACGTGAGGAGGAAGTGAGGATTTCTAGATGTGTAAGATAAGAAAGATCGAAGCGAAGAAAATGTTTTCCACTTTTCAAAAGTGGAAAATATTTTCCCTACTTTAAGAAGACTTTTCTTTTGATGGTCCCTAAGAATTCATTTTCTCGTGAAACGAACCTGGAAAATCCGGAAAACATTTTCCCGGAAATTATTTTCTGTAAAACTAATAGAGCTAAGTATCCCAATTTTTCCAATTTTGACACTAATATGTACCTTATGGAACTTTTTGGTACTTGCGTGTCTGTACCCCATTTTTCCCTTAGTAGTGAACGTCGCACATGAGCATGTGCATGTGTATATATATGTACATATATTATGTGATACATGGTTGATTGTAATATACTTAGTATATTCATTCATGTTACTTCTTATTTGCAATTATTTAATTTTAACACTTATATTTACATAGAAGGTCAAAGTAAAATTTGGTTCTAACTGAGTAATATTACATGGAAATATTGCTAAATCTAACCCGTGCATCTCGCAAGTCGCATGGTTATAAGTAATAGGTATAAGGAGCATTCAAGGAGGCCCTATAAACAGTTGACATGTCACTTATTCTAAGTTGAAAGATGCTCCACATGATTTGAACAAATGATCAACGGATCCACATTAAATGCTAGACCACTCAACATATGTCTTAGAAGTTGGAATGCTAGATTTGGGAGTTGCCAAACAATGTTTATAGCTCAACTCGATTCTTTTACCAAGAAGGCTATTTCGAACTCGTTCGTAGATGTAACATTTCATGGGGTTGGAGACTTGGAACGATATTTGGTCATCCTTGTGCAATTATTGCCAATTGAAAATGACTTTAATCGGTATATTCTTGAAAAAGGTCATAGATATTCAAGGTTGATCTGATTATTAGAAATTTTGAGTCGCCTAATTGAAGTATGAAACCGCGGCCCAAACGTCAGTGCACCCGTCCTTTACCACCTTTTACTTGATAGCAGGTCTTCGTACTGATTTGACCCAACTAGAAATTAGGGAATTCTCTGTTTACATAAGGAGCGAAGACCTTATTTTTATTATTAAAAGAGGACCAAGACCCTCGCAAAAAGTTTTCCCATTGAATCCGTTGGTAAGGACAATTCTAGTGCGCCTTTTTTACCAGAATTCTTAAGACTTGTTGACCTTTTACATGGGCATGTCTCTCCCCCTCCCTCTCATCGAATGAATATGTAAAAAGTTTAGTAGCAAACATATTAATAAAACTAGAAGAAGGAAGATAAAAAACGAAGTATTTACTCGATTGACTCGCTTCCAGGATCATATGTAGACTCTCGATCTATTTACGGACAAAAATTAGGAATAAAACACATAGGCATATAAAAAATGACTGTATATGTAACATCTCACTGAATATATTAACATTTTTTATATTGTTATTCATGTCGAATCATAATTGTAAAAAGAGCCAAGAAAAGTAATACAAAAGAATTTCAGCAGCCTCCTATTGAAACTCGGCAATCTTTCTCTCTCAAAATAGGAAAAGAACATAAAAGAAAAATCTGAGTCTATGTCATTTTCTTCATGTGAGTATTTTCATTTCATGGGTGTTACTTCCCTTCTCCGAGGCTAATAATCTGAGTTGTACCGACTTTCTTTCTTAAACGGTTGACCAGAGGCACTGCGTCAACTCCTTCCCCAATTACCACCACCTTGTCTTCTCCTTCAAAGGCCGCTGAGTTTACACCTGCATATGTTGACAGCATAGCTTGTCAGGGAAATTGATTGTGTAATTTAAAACAGCGGCAACAGTCGTAGTGAAAATCATTAATTCGTTTTGGAGGAACTGAGGTTGAGCAGAAGTGATGATTCAAGATCAGACGCGATGAAAACATCATCGAATGAGGCCGATTAACCTAAGCATAAAACCAATTTCATGGGAAGTAGAGGGTCGTTACCATCTGCTTCGGTGATGGTCTGAAGAGCCTTGGTTCTGCATTTCTGGCACTTCATCCGAACCTTCAACACGATCTTCTTCTGCGGATCAGTGCACAGACAACGTCAACACGCGAAACCAGCTAACTCAAAGAGATGAAAGAGAAGAGAAACAGGAGATCTGGACACCCAAACATAATCACAGAAGCAGAATTCACAAACCGTCATGTTTTCTCAGGTATGCTCTGATCAAATCAATGGAAGCTGAATGTTATGCACCAGCCGGCGCGCGTAAGCCCTAGAGAAATGAGCGAATACTGATTGGAAACTGCGGGAAGACGAGGGTGGCGATGAACGGCTTTATAGCACTTGGCTCTTGTACGGACACACGTTTTTTTTTTTTGATCCAGTACGGACACACGTTTGCGACGCGTTTTTTGAATCGCTCTCGGGCAAGGCAGCATTGACGTAGGAAGACCCAAAAAAAAAGAACAAAGAAAAGCATTTTAAGAGAAGCTTCCGGTAAATTAACGTCAGAAATGTTACGATGGTTCCTAGCAAATTCCGCCATTTTGCATTGAATTGTAATACGGCCGCCGACTTAGGTTGTGGGTTCATACTATTTATCTGGGTCCAGTTCCATCAAAACGAAAAATTTGATATGTGATAATCGATTGGATGTATAATCTGAAAGTCAAACCACTCTTGAATTGTCCTTTATGTTGCTTACTCTTTTTGTTATTCTTTGCTTAATCTCATGTGTTTCTTCTGTATCGTCGTTTGTTCGGTGTGATAGCATTTATATATATATATATATATATATATATATATATTGTTTTCTACATGAAAGGCTTAGTTTACATATGACTAATGTTTTTTTTTTTTTTTTTTGGTGACGGGGAACCGCCGACAGGCCGCACTCGGCGATGTAAACTTGGGATGGCGCCGCGAGGACCCACCTCCCGACGTCGCAAGTAAGGTGCGCAATGTGCATGCCGGGACTCGAATCTCCCCCTTCCGCAATTAGACAGGGAAAGGCCCAAACCAACGCGCCCACAAGTGGGGTGGGTCGCATGGTGGGTCGCATGACTAATGTTGAGATATATATGTTTTTTGAAAATATATTTCCAATTTTTCCATCGGGAAGAATTGTCGTATGATATAAAACTATAGAAAGATTGCTTGTGCAAGTTGACTTTTCTATCAACATGTTAATTTATAGTGCTCTGCTAATTTTCAATATCTCTAATTATCCATGCAGCAGGCGAGCATGTTGGTTTCGCTTTGAGCCAATGAAAAGCCTTCATGAACTTCTCCTAAAATGAAGGCACTAATTTGACCTGTACAAACCTTATAAACATGAGAAAAAGCTTTAGTTAGTTTTAGTATACATATTTAGGTCCGATTAATGGGTGCCCTGAACAGTCATTAAGCATACTTAATGGAAACATTCTGATTTCCTAAGCATTGATTGCACACGACACTAAAAAGAATTGTGTATGGAAACTGTTAACAAATCTTGTTCGCAGGAGTCTCCAGGACACTTATTAACAAGTGCACTTGGAAAACGTTTTAGCAAATCCTTAACATAAATTCCAAAACGATGACAATGTAGGCGTTATATTTAGGGCACAATGTATATGAAAAATTTATTGACTTCTATGAACTTTCGTCAATAATAATAGTAGTTACACCAAACAAACTTACAAAAAAATATTGCAAAATGATGAGATGCATTTTGGCTTTACTATTTTTCCCAATAAAGAAAGACAGCTAAAGTCAGTCGTTCATGTTGAATATGTTATATAAGCGTACCGTGTACGATGGGAAATCAAGCCATTGCTTTGGTACAAAAGTCCAAAAGTAGAGAGAAAAAGTGCATTCGCTTTCATATGAACTTTTGGATCGAGTCCACTCGTGCATTTGACTTAGGAACAATTGCATCATTAGTATTAATTGTTAGAAATTTTTTGAAAAATGATTTAATTAAAAAAAAGAGAAAAGAGAAAAGGGAGACCGAGCTGGGGCTAGGCCGGCCCGGCCTTCTCTCTTTTCCCTTCTTCTTCCATTCTTCTTCCTCTTTCTTGCTTGGGCCAGGCCCATTTCCTTCGTTCCTTCCCCGGCCAGGCCCGCGCGCCATCTTCATCCTCGTTCCTCCCTCACGCGACGCGCGCTCCTCTCTGGCGACAGAGACGTAAAGGAGCAGAAAGCAAAAGCAGCCGTGATCCGCGGGTCGATATCAGGCCGGCCGGCAAGCCGGCAGCGGCAGAAGCAAGGGAGAGAGAGAGAGGGGCTCGTTCCAGGGTTTTTTCCTTTTTTTTTTTTGTTCGGGAGCCAAGAGAGAGATTCCGAGGGAGAGATCTGAGAGCTCGAGAGAGCGGAGGGCGAGCCAGTGGGAGAGAGTGAGATCGAGAGAGCTTTTCGCCGTCGCCTGAGGTCTGCCCGTTGCTCGTCGTCCGAACTAGGTAGGTCTTCTGAACCATAGGTGCCCCGTTGTGGGGAGGTGTCGGTCTGGAGCTCGTGACCAACCGGTTCGCGCGAGCTCCGGTCCTACCGATCCTTCATGGATGTTTCTGTGTGTTCTGGTATATTCGATGAGGAACCTAGGCCCGCGTTTGAGTAACGATCGAGGCAAAAATCTCTTGTTTCATTAATGCACGCCAACTGCTTGCTAAAATGCTTGAACGAGATCTGGAGATTTTGGGGTATGTTTTGGTCGAGACCGGTCGTTTCTCGTTAATGCCCATTCTGAGTGCGATTAACCCGTCCCCGACCTATCTTGAGTGCTTCTTGTACATGTCGTGCGGACGTTTGCCGAAGCCTACCTCTCGAATGAATCCGCTTATCTCCTCCCGCCGATGAACCCTAACTGTTTGATGAAATGCCCCAAAGAGAGCTGAAATGCAGTCTCTTTTTTTTAACTCGAAAGAGGTTAGTGCCTGCTGCTATCTCTGTTAAATCATGTTAGATTTTATTGCTTACACTGCGTTCTAGTATGGTTTGCGAGAAATATTCGTGTGCTATCGAATCGACAAAGTTTTTTGTCACGCCGAAACGGCCGCCGGTGTAGGTAGCCGGCGGCTGTCGGCACCGGTCGGAATGGACGACCGGTGGACGGTGGTGGTTCGGCGATGGAAGGGAGCCGGCGACCGCACGTTGTGAGGCTGGTGTGGTTTTGGTTGAGTTTTGGTGAAGAGCACGCTTCGGGCGAGGGGGGAGCTTCGGGTAACGAAGCTGTATTAGAACTTAAGAAGAAGACCCGAAGATTTATAAAAGAAAAAAATGAATAAAAATAAAAGGAAAACAAAAAAAAAAAAAGAATGAAAGAAAAGAGAAAATGGGCTGTGGTTTGTCTGCTTGGGCTGGTGGATGGGCTGGTGTAATATGGGCCGTAGTAAAGTGGTTTAGAATCTAAGTGGGCTGGCGGCCGCTCCTTTTTTTTAAATCCGTGTGGGCCTTTTCTTTTTTAAAGTGGGCTTTGAGGCCAGCCCGGTTTTAGCCCAACCCCGACCGATAGGGTCCAGGTCTCTTGCCCCGGTCCGAATTGTCTTTTAATATTAAAAAATATGACAAATCCAGAAAATTCTAAAAATTAAAAATTTCAGAAAACCATAAAAATACTAAAAAATTCAGAAAATTTTCAATATCAAAAAAGCCCATAATAATCCTCGGAAAAAATTCAAAAAATTTTATCCATAAGAATCCTTGGAAAATTAAAAAATTAGAAAAAATAAATTGCTTTTTGAAAATCCAAAAACATTAAAAATATATAAAAACCTAAAAATTCCTAAAATTCAAGAAAATTTTCAAAATTTTTTTAGTTTCCTCAGAAATGGCTGAAGAAGTCTTTTTGGGTAGTCTTTTCTTTAAACGTGTGAAAAGCCTTGGTGAAAATTGCACTCAATTGAGCAATCGTGAGAACTCTATCATACGTTCCAATTACTCTTAGAGAAAGATACCCTTGATTTATTATGACTCCCCTTTAGCTTAGTTAGGAATGGCAATTAATTATCTCTTAGTTGTTAGATGCTTCTTTGCCCTGCAATTTCGGTTATTATTGATCACCTCATAGATTAGTTGATAGGATTAAAATTAATCCAAATTGCCTCACAAAGACATGAACAAGATTATGCATAAAAAATGGTACTAATTACTTATTTAATGTAATTAAGTTCCTGACCATAGATTTTCTGATTGCGTAGGAAGTGTGATATGTTCTTATGCCTCACTTGATTTCTAATCGACCCCAATAGACTAGCGACAATTCTTTATTACAAAATTCTTATAAATACCCTAATGTCGCGTGAGGTATGAACTTGGAAAAACCTATAATTGATCATTGGTTGTAGGCCCCTCTTTTAAGCAATACCACTAAACATATTCCCTCTCCGAGGGGTAGGTCACTACATCTGCTTGATAATTAACTCATTAATTTGCTCAACAACGTAAAAAGAATTAGGTTTTTGAGAAATTGTTTTTTTCAACAAAACTTTCTTTTTGGAAGTAAAATCTAAAAAAGAAAGCGTAATACCTTTAATATACACAAGATAGCCACATTAAACAAATACAAAGCATGTGAAATGTTTTACTATGGCAACTAAATTCTAAAAAAAAAAAGGAACAAAAAAGAAGGAAAGTAAATTTGGGTCTAACACTTTAAAATGCAATTGAATACGATAAGGCAATTTTGCCTTTTCGGTAACAAATGGGGTGAATTTAATTATACAAGGGATGGAACTATGAAGCAAATGTTAAAAAAGAAACAACATAAGCCGTATTGAATAAAGTTAACACAAGACCTCGTCAAAAAGGAAACAGCCTAGTACATTTTTCTCTCTCGAGCAACTTTCTCAATCTTGGAAGGTGGTCAATTTTTAATTTCAATTTTCCTAAAAATTACGAATTTCATCATTTCCCCGACCTTAAACAATCAAAAAGAAGCCACCACGCTTACTCGCCTCGCCCCCACCCAACTCTCTGTCTCTCTCCCCCCTCATTCTCTCTCTCCACGTTCTACAGTGGAGGAAGAAAACCAGTACAAGGTGGCAGATCTAGTCGAACAGCTCGTCCTCCGCTTGCTCTCCCAGAACCCCCCAGCGCCCCCGCCCGATGCTCCCGACTCGCTCCGTTTCCAGAGCTCGCTCTGCTACGCATTCCGCATCCAATCCACCCAGCTCGCCCCCGATGCTGCCGCCATCTCCGAGTCAATCAAGTATCGGCTCGCCACCCTAGTTAAGTCCTCTCAAACCCTCGCTTCGCCGATCTGTTCGCCAAATTTGCCTCCAAGACTGGCCCGGGAAGCGTCAACAATAAGTGGGCGGTTCTTCAATTGCACAAAATTGTGGCCGAAGATTGGAACGGTGCGAACAGCGGGCTTGGTTACTTGAGGCCTTTGCCCAATTTGGATTAGTGTGAGACCTAAGAACTGAAGAAGAAGATGAATTGGTTAAGTGAGCTGTAGATGGGTTAATAATGGACCCATTTATAACCCTATAGCCCACTTATTCTGAACTCTTTATTTTGTAAACCCTTTATTTTGGTTTGCAAAATTTAGTATGACCCATTTTTATAATGTTGGGTTACTAAATGAATTTAGAACCCATTTTGAAAGGTTTACAAACATGATACCACTCGAATTGGAGATTGTAGAGTGCGAGTGATATCGGAAGTGGTGTTTACCAAGCAAAGTCTTAATTGGACTTTCTCTCGAACCGAATTGGGTGAATTCCAAAATTTGGTGGAGTCTGATCTTGCATTGAATAAAACATGCATTCCATGTTTGAGTTTTTTTTTGGTCGAAAATTCCATGTTTGAGTTGGCAAGTCTATGATTTAGCTTGGATTTGTTTTAGTTGCTTAATCCTACTTGGTTTCATTCCAAGCAAGTGCAGTGAACCAGAATAAAACACGCATTTGGGTTATTCTACTTGGTTATTACACTTTAAAGCAATCAATAGGAGAGTTAGGATTTTGTCTATATGAATTCTTTGAGCAAATCTTGTGAGATATTGTGAGATAACACTTTTGCATTCACTTTAGGTGTAATCTAAGATTGGAAAATATTTAAGTGATTAAGCATTACATTTATGATTCTCTGGACTTAGTGAATTTATATATGGCTGACTCTCCTCAAAGAATAGCCATCAATATTCATATTGAATCGAATAATTATCCGGTGTCCTTATTATTCATTTTGAACTTTCTCTAGTAATTTCTCCTCCTGTGTATTGAATTACAAAATTTGTTATTCTCCTTGTTATTTCGCACCACCCACAGCCATTAAAAAAAAACAAAATAGAAAAAAAGAAGAAGGAAGAAGCCATGCTCATTTACTTAATCATGAAAAGCGGATGAAAGAGGATATATTATTAAGAAGGATAGACTAAAGAAACTAGTCCGTAAAAAAAAGAAAGAAAAAGAAGTGCCATCTAAAATGTGGGTATAAAGACAACTCCAAGCGACCAAAGAACATCGACCAATATAAGTAGTTCACGAAGAACAAAGCAGTAAAGTAAATGTGCTAGAAAAGTAAGGTTTGAATCTGGGACAATGTCTTCCATGCAGGTTTTAGCTTTTGGTTTCATTAATTAATCCACAAGATCCTCAACGCTTAATAACTTGGTTGACTTCCCAACTTTCTTCCTTAATTTGCCGACGATCGTCACTGCATCAACTACTTTCCCTATCACCACCATCTCGTCTTCACGTTCTTCATCAAACTTCACGGATTCCACACCTACAATGACATAGAAGCATTCTAAATTAGCTCTACGCAGATCCATCACATAAAGATGTCACACCTACAATGACATAGAAGCATTCTAAATTAGCTCTACACAGATCCATTACATAAAGATGTGGATATATAGTAGTAGTAAATAGCGTCCATGAAAAAATTGTTCTCTCTAAAAGCACTTTTATATTGTGTCAAAGATATATACACAAAACTAAAAGCTATTACCACAAAAACCATCTTTACAATACCAATTTGTGTAAAGATTACTTCTTGTGAATAATGTTAAATACTTAAAATGCGATCATAATATTATTGGGGTTTAAATTGCGTAATGGGGTATCTTGACTACTATATATGATTTCTAGGGTTTGTCACCATCTGCTGTAGTTGCAATCTGAAGTGCCCTGGTCCTGTATCTTTGGCCCTGCAAACCAAGCTTAATCACGATCTTCCTCTGCATAATGATGGAGAAAACTTAGGACATTGATTAGCAAATAACGAATGTACACAAACACAAAATAAAATAAATAAAAACTGTCAACTATACTATTAGAATAAGTAAGTGCAAATACTAACCTTGGTCATGTCGTCTCTGCGATCTCTTTCTCTGCCAAAAAGACACATCGAACGAAATGCTTATGCTCGGATGAACGAGGAAAAACAAAAGGGACCTCTGCAGTGCTGCTTAAATAATACGAACTCGGAAGTGCTTTTAAGATTTCGACGCGTTACAGCTAGTTAGCTGCTTCCCTAAGGCAAAATTCGTTCGAATGAATGTGCAATATCTTCAATTCGACGTCCTCTACAATGTGGTCATGTGGCCTTTTGATTTGGTCCGGTTGAGAGCGGAAAGACTCGGTGGACTTCCGGAAGTTAGCTGATTAATCTAAAGTTGACTCAAAAAGTCTCCTTAGTTAGAGCTTCACGTACTACAGCAAGACGTCCATTGCACAATGGCATAGTTAGAGCATTTCATGGAGACCGGCTTGCATTTACATCTCGAGATCCTTGAATGCCAAGTCTGAGTAATTTCAGCTAACGTAACCGTTGGACGATGCCAATTATGATGTTGATAGAGTATGCTGATGTTCACTTGGAAATGCATTTGATGTCGGGAGGACTTGATTAGGAAATTTGTGAAAGTGGGATCCGATCAGACAAATAGAAAGTACCTAAAATTAACTAGAAAAAGTTGTGAAAGCACATGGACAAAAAGTAATTCCTTTTGACCCAATCACATATTATGTGGATTCCCCATATGCAATAGATAGTATTGGTGCAACGTGAAATTGTAGTATGATTAAAGCAATAGAGACCTAATTTTATATTTTTAAAAGAGGACTAAGACCTTCACAAGTGCGTTGGCTTAATCAAGCTCGTTGACAAGTTGTGCGGACTATATTCTCGATCGTCAGCCTTTTCGGCTAGAATTCTTGAGAATTCACGACCATCTCACGACCTTCTATATAACTATGACTTATTCACATGGAGCAAACTTTCTTGAGCAAGAATTTCTGAAAGACATGAAGTGGAGAGGGGGAGTTGGGTGTAATTAGCGAAACATTGTTAGGTGCAATCCAATAGGTGTATCTGGACTCGTAGCCCTTAGATCATGTGGAAAGATAAACGGATGCGCCAGGTGCAGTGGGCCCGAGCTCCCATCGGGTCGTCCACATCATCCAATGGTGCCAGTGAGTTTGGGCTCGCTACATCAGGATCATGCAAGTTTTCCATACGTAACTTAATAAATAAAGAGAGACAATAATGGTTTAAGTGTTATGGATTCTCTTTTTTCAAGATAATTACCTTGTAGTTGGAAAACATGTTTCATGAAAGAATTTTCTCCGACCATCTGGATTATTTTATAATAATTGGACTTTTCTGCAAAGATTATTTATCATGATTTCGAGGTACAATCGGTTCTCTGCACTTCTTTCACTTAGAAATTGGTATAGTTTGGGTGATTATGATCCATAGCTGGAACCAAGAGTTGAACGAAAGGGGCAGTTTCTGAAAATTTGGAACCAAGCAACGAACTAGCCTTACCCTAAAATTGGTAACAACCTCCCCTTATTTTTTTTTATAATTATTTTTTCTTCAATACTATATTTCAATTCACTTGTAATTCACAATTTATATTAGTTTGATTCACATTCCAAATAGTGAGAGCCATGACCCAAAGAGCGAGAGAGACGGAGCAATGGCTAGAGAATAAATAGACACAGAGAGATGAGAGTGAGAGTGAGAGGCAAAAATGGAAGAAATAAAATAAAAGGCAAGAGCAAAGTGAGAGCTAGGGTTTTGATATTTAATTGTAAAATTGCGAACTTTGTCTAGATTGGAAAGAGATGGTTGTGACCTCGAGACTGGGCATGTCATCTTGGCAATTGCATATGTCTTTGTGGGACTTTTTTTTATCGTAAAGTTACTAAATATCTATAATTTTCTAAAAAAGAAATTGATAACCCGTTCAAAGTTGATTTAGAATTCAGCTATACCCGAGAATTGAACTAACCGATTTAAACTTGATTGATTCCCAGGTTTTAAGCCCATGAACTCACTTTGCTGTCCTAGGAACCAGCCTCAAACAACACCAGCAAGGCTGGTTTTGTCTGGTTTCTAGATTTAACGGGCACTGCCACACCTTTGCCCACCCCTAATACTAATAATTTCTGTGAGCCGGACTTTGACATATAACAAGTAATAAGTAAATATAGGGCAGATAAGAAGCAATTAATAAACAAATTCAGCAACTCGATTAGTCAATGTACGAGGGTAAACTACAAGTACATCAGACTGAACTTTTTCTACAGTAGGAAGAATGAGAATTTGCAAGGAAAGAAGTAAGCAAATCTACGTGACAACCAAGTGTAATATGTGCTTAAAAGATCATTTTAAAATCTCGTGAGCTGTGTATATTCTGTCTCGTTTTCTAGCTTTAGGCTTCGTCGATTAATCCTCAACGCTTATCAGCCTCGTCTTACGAACCTTCTTCCTCAACGCGCCCACAATCTCCACAGCATCAACTCCTCTCCCTATCACCATCACTTCATCTTGACGCTCCTTATCAAACCCCACGAATTCCGCACCTGCAAGTACAACGATAAAAGACCAGATTAATCCCAGTTACTTGCATCGTCATGCACCACAAAGTGCACCAAAGGACGACCGGTTCGGTTCGGGTCTGCTTTTGCAAGAGAAGCATTAGGAACTCAGATTAATTTGGAAAGCAACCGAGCCAGAGAGCGACTGAGAATTCCCAAATATATCAAATGCAAAAATACATGGAATGCGAGGTTTATGTGGTGCCGGGATAATGAATCACCATGTGCTCGAGCAGCGATCTTCGATGCCTTGGTCTCGCACAAGTGCTTAGCTCGAGCTATGAGTGATGAAAGTGAGAGCTTTCTTGGCGACTTATTTATACGCCAAGCAGATCACCCAAATGCTCCATTGCTTCAGGACCTCGACGCATTACAGATCTTCGCTTTGGCGCTATTTCCACGAACGTGACCGTCACCCTCATGCCATTGCTACGGAGCTGCGATGTGGGATGTACGCCACGTGGAGTGGGCTTCAGTCCTGGTCAATGCTTGGTTTTGGGCAGAAATTTATTTAAGGTAATCCCATTATTTTAACTTGAAATGCCTCTAGCCAACAGGTTCTTTTGATCAATATCTCTCCTCTTCGGATAACTTAGGATTGCATGCAGGTTTGCATTGATGTGTCACGTTCATTAGCTGTCCTTTCCATCGTTTTGACCCAAAATTTCGGTGCGTGTCAGGAGTTTTTCAAGTGCCATTTAATTAGTAAATAATAAGAAGGACTATGACATTCATAGAACTGTCCAATACATGCTCTAAAGTCATGGAATTAGATTTAGTCAATATATCGGATGCAAATGCGATCTATGAGTCAATTATCAAAGTGCACTCAAGGTCAAAGTCAGAAGCATATGTAAGAGTAATGTATAAATATTTTTCTTGACTCATTCGTGACAGCTGCCATTTACGTCAGTAATTTGTGGCAAAAAATGAAGCTCTATGAACTTGGAGATATTCGTACAGCTATATAGCTGCTTCCTAAGGCAAATTCGTATCTATTAATGCACAAAATCATTCAATTTGACGTTCTCTACATGATCGTCATGTGCCCTTTTGATTTGGTCCGATTGAGAGCGTAAAGACTCGGCGAACTTCCGTTCGGCTGATTAATTTAAAGTTGACTTAAGAAAAAGTCTTCTTAGCGAAAGCTTCACGTGCACCCACCCACAAGACGTCCTTCTAAAAATGATATAGCTGGAGAATTTCATGGGGATGGGAACCTGGACTCAAATTACGACATCGTGTTTATTAAATCCAACCAAATTTAACTAATGTGGCCATTGGACAAGGCCAAAATACGACGTGGATGATATATCCGGATGCCTACTTGGACGTGGGTGAGAAAATTATTTTGTAGCTGGAAAACATTTTAATCAAAAACTTCTTTACATCGTTTGTTTATATCCTTGGTGAATGCCTAGGATATGAAGTTATTTTATTAATGATTATGTCGACCTAAATCATTGATTAGGTTCCACACACTCATAATATTTAGGAGTGAGTATAATTCGGGTTATCTTGCTCTAGAGGTTGGTTCAAGAAAATCTAGAATCAGGCAAATTGAGAATCATCTCATCTTATTTTTTTCATCTATAACTCCCTATTTAAATTAGTTTGTAATTCTCAATTTATCATAGTAACTAATAATTTTAAGTGCCAATCTATCTTGGGTCGGCATCCGAGACAGCAAGAGACCGTACAGAGAGAGAGAGAGAGAGAGAGAGAGAGAGAGAGAGAGAGAGAGAGAGAGAGAGAGAGAGGTGGAACAGGAGGAAGAAAAAGAAAAGGAAAGAGTGAAGTTAGACCTAGGAGTTTGAGTTTTAAATTTGTATAGTAAATTATATTTTGATTAAAAAGAGAAGGATGTGGGCTCAGGCTGTGCATGTAGTCTAAATCAATTGCATATCTCTAGAGCCTCTAGAGCCTCTTATGATTTTGAAGTTGTTAAACTTGTTAGAATTTTTCCTTGAGAAAGATTTGCTAATCAGTTCAAGATGGGTTTTATCATGAAACCGATGTGGTCAATTCTATCCCAAATAAAATCAATAGATTTAAGGTTCAACTCTAGAACTGAACTGAACTTGGTCAATTCCAAGGTTTTCAACCCATGAGCTTAGTTTGTCTAGGAAATTAGCCTTGAACCAGACTGGCAAGGCCAGTTTTGACTAGTTTCCGAATTAAACGGACACATGTTACTCACCCTTACTTTCGCTTTATAATTTTTGTGAGTTAATCTATGTCCGGTAACAAGTAATTAATACATATAGGACAGAAACAGGTAATCAATAATCAAACAGTGTTCCTCAATTATACAAAGCACGAGGGCAAACTACAAGCGCATATGATTTTTAACAGCATACATACATGAATAACAAAATACGTAATTGACAGTCCAAGAACATATATATCTGACTTCACTTTTTCTACAGGAAGAATGAGAATTTGCATGGAAAGAAGTAATCATATCTATGTGAACATCAAGGGCGATACGTGCGTAATAGAAAATCCTGAAATCTTCTGAACTCTATATGTCCGTCTCGTTCTAAGCTTTAGGCTCCATCAATTAATTCTCAACGCTTATCAGCCTCGTCTTCCCAACCTTCTTCCTCAATGCTCCCACAATCTTCACAGCATCAACTCCTTTCCCTGCCACGACCAATTCGTCCTGACGCTCCTCGTCGAACCCCACGAATTCCGCACCTGCGAGCACAACGAGGAAAGGTCATATCAATCCCAGTTCTTTGCATTAGGCACCACAAAATGCACCGAAAGACGACTGATTCAGTTCGGTTTGTTTCCGTATTTTGGCAGTAGTGAAAAGAGAGATTTTAGAAACCCGGACTAACTCACAAAACAACTGGGCCAAAGGGCGAATGAGAATTGCGAAGTATATCAACATGCATCGTGTCTATCTACAAAGGAAAACAAAGAGAAAGAGGTGTAGGGATAAGTAATCACCATCTGCTTGAGTAGCGATTTGCAATGCCTTGGTCCTGCACTTCCCGCAATTCATCTCTAACTTCATCACGATCTTCATCTGGAAATGACGGGAAATAAAAGAGGACAAGACCTCATTAGACACAAATACAACAGAACAGATCTCACTGCAATAGCAAAGTATGCACAGACCTTCGTGCTGTCTGTCTCGCTGGGATTCTTCAGATCGAATTTGGCTGCGTGAAGACACCCGCGAAAGCTTGGCTCGAGTAGTTATGAGTGATGAAAACGAGAGGTCTTGCGACCCGCTTATTTATACGCGAGCAGATCACGCAAATGCTCCATTGCTTCAAGACCTCGACGCGGACAGCTCTTTGTCTTCGTCGTGAAGGCTCTTCTTTTGTTTTTTCCCTCTTCTTTGAAAGAACAGTGTGAACGAGATCGTCACTATGATGCTACCGCACCCGTAAGTAGATCGTCACTCCGCTTCGACGCCATTACCGCGAAGTAGCACAAGACGCTCGACGTGGCTGGCTGCACGCTACGTGGAGTTGACTTCAATCCTGGCTATTTAGGATCGGATGCAAAGGTTGACCGAGATTTTCGGTGCGTCTAGGGGGTCTTTGCATGTGCCATTGATCTTATTATTAATCAGAAGGTTCTAGAATATCATAGGACGCGTCCAATACGTGTTCTAAAGCCATGAATTACATAAATTCTCTCTTTGCCCATTTGACATTTTAGCCACTTTTTACATATTAAGACTAAGTGCACACGCGCATAACATCATAATTAAAGGTCTCGAGCTTGATCCAATAAATTGATACTGACATTTTAGTTAATATATCGGATAAAATATGTATAGATAAGAATAATGTGTACATATATTTCACAACTCTTTTCTTACCATGTACATACTAGCACAAGAGCACACACATATGCATTTAAAACAATAAGTGAGATAAGCACACAAACTGATAAATTTTTCTGTTAATTGTCGATGAGTCAAATCGTATTTGGGAAAGAGATTAAAATTACAGTAAGAATATATGAGTGATTTAGAGGATTATATATATGTTTGATACATGAATTTTCTTAAAATACAAATCCGTCCATCATTCATCTATTCGCAGACATGGACTTGTAGGGTATGGAATATCTATGTGAAGGTTTGATATTGAAATCGTTGCTGGGGTTTGCTCTAAGTGTGACAGGCAAGAAGGGGACTCATTTATGTATGTGCACCAAAAGAAAATGAAAAAAGAAAGGATAATTTGATTTGAGTTATTTTAGGTAATGAAAGTACATCATCTCAGAATGAGAATAATTCATTAAATTGAATCATCAGATGACATCTATATTTACGCATCTTTACTACCATTTTATTTACTATTAAGTATCGGGTCGTCCACATCATCCAATGGTGCCGGTGAGTTTGGGCTCGCTACATCGGGATCGTGCAAGTTTTCCATACGTAACTTAATAAATAAAGAGAGACAATAATGGTTTAACCATTATGGATTCGCTTTTTCAAGACAATTACTTTGTAGTTGAAAAACATGTTTCATGAAAGAATTTTCTCCGACAATCTGGATTGTTTTATAATAATTGGACTTTTCTGGCGAAGATTATTGATCATGATCTCGATGTACAATCGGTTTTTGCACTTCTTCCACTTAGGAATGGGTAGGGGTGTGCATGGTCCGGGTTGGACCGGTCCACCCCTAACCCTAGAACTAACCCGTACAGTGTTAGTCCTCAATTTTTGGGATCGAGAACTGACCCTATTGAGCTTAGAACCAAGGACCAGACCGACCCAATGGGTTCGGTTCGGTTCCAAGGTCAATTTGGGATTAATCGATAATTTTTTATTTTATTTTTTGTATTCCTTAAAAAAAGCGATTGAGAACTAACCTGACTCAATGGGTTTAGTTTGGTTTCGAGGTCAACCCGGGACCAACTAATAGTTTTTATTTTATTTTTGTACTCCTTAAAAAACGATTGAGAACCGAACTAACCCAATGGGTTCAATCTGATTTCAAGATCAACCCAAGACCAATCAATAATTTTTTATTTTGTACTCCTTGAAAGGGCAACTGAGGACTATACCAACCCAATAGGTTTGATGATGAGTAAAGTCGGTTAAGAAATGCAATCGGTAAGGGTCAAGTAGGGTGAGTATCGAATATAATGAGTATCGAATGTCAAGTGAGAAGTAACAAGTCAAGCGAGCATCGAGCGGTGAGTAGCACAAGTGACCCAAAACGAGCAAGGCGAGTGTCAAGTGATGAGCGGAGAAATTGTTTATTTCGATTTTAGCAAATTGAAGACTAAGAGGACAAATAAGACATAAGAGAACGAATATTAGAGGATGATGTCATAAGGAGCTGTTTATGTCTTTTTAGTAGCCGTAAGGACTCCTCACAAAAACAGTTTCCTCTTTCGTAAATTATGACTATTGACGTCGTAAAAAATATTAAAAATCTAAGTTATTAAAGAACAATGTAAATTTACTTGAACTCTTCACTAAAGAGCTGTTTAATATTATTTACGCTGTTTATTTTAAGGTTTTCTCTATATAAAAAAATTATAAGTAATATATTAGATATATAAAGTCAGGGTTAGTCTAGGTTGGACCGATTCGAAATTCTCAAGATCGAGGACCAACTTGCACAGTGTTGGTCTAGGAATTCTAGGATCAATGATCGACCTAATCTCCTTGGGAACCGAACCAAAATCGATAGGGTTGGGCCAGTCTAAGGTCGGTCTAGGGTCAGCCCTAGACTGATGCTCACCCCTAGGAATGGGTATAGTTTGATTGATTCGATCCATAGCTAGAACTAAGAGTTGAACGAAAGGGGCCAGTTTCTGAAAATTTGGAGCCGAGCAACGAACTAGCCTTACCCTAAGGTTGGTAACAACCTCCCCTTATTTTTTTTTAAATTATTTTTTCTTCAATACTATATTTCAATTAACTTGTAATTCACAATTTATATTCGTTTGAATCACATTCTAGATAGTGAGAGCCACGACCCAAAGAGCAAGAGAGACGGAGCAAATGGCTAGAGAATAAAGAGACACAGAGAGATGAGAGTGAGAGTGAGAGGCAAAAATGGAAGAAATAAAATAAAAGGCAAGCGCAAAGTAAGAGCTAGGGTTTTGATTTTTAATTGTAAAATTGCGAACTTTATCTAGATTGGAAAGAGATGGTTGTGACCTTGAGGCTGGGCATGTCATCTTGGCAATTGCATATGTCTTTGCGGGACTTTTGTTATCGTAAAGTTACTAACTATCTATAATTTTCTAAAAAAAGAAATTGATGACCCATTCAAAGTTGATTCAGGATTCAGCTATACCCGAGAATTGAACCGACCGATTTAAACTTGATTCATTCCCAGGTTTGAAGCCCATGAACTCACCTTGCTGTCCTAGGAACCAGCCCCAAACAACACCAGCAAGGCTGGTTTTGTCTAGTTTCTAGATTTAATGGGCACTGCCGCACCGTTGCCCACCCCTAATACTAATAATTATTGTGAGCTGGACTTTGACATATAACAAGTAATAAATAAATATAGGGCATATAAGAAGCAATTAATAAACAAATTCAGCAACTCGATTATGATGGGAAAACAGTAACAATTCGAACAATATCGAAACAATGTAGCGGAATTAAATAATCTTCCCTCTTGTGTAAACCTAATAGGAATCGATATAGTAGAGTAAAATAAATACCGATCATGCGAACACAAGACGATTTTTTTTAAATTGAAAAACCTCCTCGATGTGAGGAGATCAAAAACCACGGGATCGTAGTCCACCCGAAATTCTTCACTATCAACAAAATTGTTATTCTCTAACAAATACTAGAGGTTCATAGTAGTAAAGATCTTAAGAACATAATTATTGACAATACACATGAATTTCACAAGAGATCAAGGATAAATCTGACCAAAAACGCAGGTTTTGATCAATCCACAAAGAACCTGATGTAGGGAGTTTCAAACAAAAATCAAACTGTTCAATTTCAATGTGAAATTACTATGAAATAAATGAAAAAAAAAAAAAGACACATGTACGTGTATATATTTATATTTACGTTTCTTTTGCACATGTCCAAAGAAATTGTCTACGCAATATAAATAAAGCCCGAGAAGTCAAACCGGTCGAAGATAAAAGATCAACTTCCTTCGCCCGAGTAATCTAGATTTGCGCAAGACTTAATGATGCACACCATATTTTGAAGAAATCAAAAACTTCAAATGGATGGAATTTTGTATATAGCCTGAACTCGAAATATAACTTAAAAAATATCATATTTATTCATCTAATAATGGGCAAGAAAATTCTTTACTCATTTTCCTAAAGGGAAAATCCATATAATATTATCACTATGACATCAATATCCTGAACCGTTATTGACACATAAATTTTGATTATCATATATAATCATATATCATATAAGAAAATTAGGAGTTGACCCGACCTCTATATAAAATATTATTTTAAGCTTAGTTAGCATTGACAT
The DNA here is from genome assembly GCA_014182585.1 of Eucalyptus coolabah. Taxonomy (NCBI): domain Eukaryota; kingdom Viridiplantae; phylum Streptophyta; class Magnoliopsida; order Myrtales; family Myrtaceae; genus Eucalyptus; species Eucalyptus coolabah. The sequence goes on from CM024624.1 coordinate 63,812,264, forward strand.
AATAGACATTGGGAACATCTTTTATTTAGTTATATTATGTCCACATAAATTGCATTTTAGTCGATCCAATCATAAATTGTTTTATGACCCATTTGCAACCCTATAACCCACTTATTTTGACCTCTTTATTTTGCAAACCCATTATTCTCGTCCGCAAAGTTTAGTATAACCCTTCTAAATAATGTTGAGTTACTAAATGAATTTCAAACCCATTTTGACAGGTTTACAAACATGACACTAGGGGTGAGCATGGTCCGGGTTGGTCCGGGCCACCCCCTAACCCTAGGGCCAACCCGTACGGTGTTGGTCCTCAATTTTTAGGACCGAGTACCAACCCTATTGAGCCTAGGACCAAGGACCGGACCGACCCAATGGGTTCGGTCCGGTTCCAGGGTCAACCCGGGACCGATCGATAATTTTTTTCGTCTTATTTTTTATGCTCCCTAAAAAAGCAAACCTACAAATTCAAATTATACATCCATTGACAATGCGGCATTGTGCAACTAAATTATAAATATCAATACATATTTAGCAAATTTAAGATGACACAATAGAAATTTCGTACTTGCTAACCGCTCATCGAGATATAGGACAAGATGGAAAGTTCTTGTAATCATCTATCTTTAATATTCATAACATCATATGCAAAAGCGTTTTCCTGCATTTGATCATGTAGAGTTCACTCAACCAAAAAATGAACTTCACACCACTTGACTAGCAAATCACCGTAGCAACTGCAACACTACTCTATTCTTCAAAAACTTCTACCATTTGACACAAATTGAAAAGCAAAGTGCAGCTGAAATTTATTAGTAAAATACAATTAAATTATAAAAAGTTCAAAATACTTAATATAAATCATGAATATATAACTTCACATCTTGTTAATTCACTTGAACTTCTAAACACCTAAAAACAAAACAAACGACACATAATTAATACTTAACAAAAGTTTTAAATTGAAATTACTATTAGTGTTATTGATTAAACATTTCAATATAATATAATATAACGGACATTTTACTTAGGTTTGAATATATAAAAGAATTATACATAATATAATGTAATATATAGGGTTGGTCCATGGTTGGACCGACCCAAAACTTTAGGACCGAGGACCAACCCGCACGGTGTTGGTCCCGGAATTTCAAGACTGAGGACCGACCCAGTCCCCTTAGGAACCGGACCAGGACCGGCAGGGTTGGGCCGGTCCAGGGTCAACCCTAGACCGCTGCTCACCCCTACATGACACCACCTGAATGGGAGATTGTAGGTCGACCCGTAGAGTGCAAGCGATATCGGATGCCGCGTTAATCAAGCAAAGTCTTAATTGGATTTTCTCTCCAACCAAATTGGGTGAAGTCCAAAATTTGGTGGAGTCTGATCTTGCATCGAATAAATGATGCATTCCATGTTTGAGTCGGCCGGGCTATGATTTCGCTTGGATTTGTTTTAGTTGCTTAATCATTCTTGATTTCAAATTCCAGGCAAGTGAAGTGAACCAGAATAAAAAGCACGCATGTGGGTTATTCTGCTTGGTTATTACACTTCAAAGCAATCGATAGGAGTGTTAGGATTTTGTCTTCAAGAATTTTTCGAGCAAATTTTGTGAGATATTATGAGATAACACTTCTACATTCGCTTTGGGTGTAATCTAAAATTCAAAAACATTTAAGTGTTTGAGTATTGCAACTTTATAATTCTCTGGACTCATAATGAATTTATTTGTGGCCCGACTCTCCCCATAGAATAATTATCAATACTCAAGTTAAACCAACTAAATATCTCGTGTCCTTGATATTCATTGTGAATTTTGTCTAGTAATTTCTCCTCTCGAGTATCGAATAATAGAATTTGTTATTCTCTTTGTTATTTGGGGAAAAGTGTTAAAAAAAAGTCAGAAACCTTTGTATTTATATTAATTTAGTCATAAACCTTTTATTAGTACTAATTTAATCATAAACCTTTTCACTTAGTGCCAATTGAGTCCTTTTTGGCTAATTTTGGCAAGATTTTGTTGAACCGAGTACTAGTCAACCGCGTGGATAACTTTTAATAGTATTTTAATATTTTTGATATTTTTTATTTTTATTTTTCCTTTATTTTTCTTATATTTTTATTTTTTCCTTTTCCACCTCCTTCCTTCGTCCGATCGCTGGACCTTGACCTCATCAGCTACTAACAAGGCTCGAGGCCTTGCCGGTGACTGTGAGGGCAGCTTCATGTGGGGTGGCAAGGCTTGCCCTCGGCGGATCTGGCAAGGGTCATACCTTGCCCAACCTTCGGCGAGGCTTGACCCTCGCTAGCTTGGAGTGAGACCGCCCTTGTGGCTTGGGTAGCCTTAAGTTGGCTTTGCCAGAGGCTGGGTGAGGCTTGGGCAAAGCTCGACCTCGTCGAATCTAGCGAGGTCAAGCCTCGGCCATGGCTGGCGAGGCTTGACCCTTGCTAGATCTGGCGAGGGTGAGCCTTGCCGCCTAGTGCGAGGCCGCCCTCACAGCCACTAGTGAGCCTTGTCAGAGGCCGATGAGGTCAACCTTGACCTCAATGGTTGTCACTTCTGGTTTGTCGCCGAGGTCCATCGACTAGGTAGAGGAATGAGGAGGAGAATGAAAAAAAGAAAAAAAAAAAAAAAAAGAGAAAAAGACAAAATAAAAAGAAAAAGGAAATAAACAATTCAAAAATATTAAAATATTATTAAAAGTTGTTAACGTTAGCATTGATCATGTCACATCAGCCCGGTTGGCACCCCATTAACAAAATCCAGTAAAAATTAGTCCGAAAGAACTGAATTGATATCAAGTAAAAATGTTTAGGACTAAATTGACATAAATACAAAAGGTTTATGGCTTTTTAAACACTTTTCCCTTATTATATATATAATGTAAGCATTGTATTAACTTTTAACCAAACATGGCTATACAGCGGGGGTCTTGGCACCAAAACTTACACTCATAATGGCATACAAGTCATAACGAGTGGAAGGATGCCAAGAAAAGAAAAACAAAAAAGGAAAAAGGGAAGTCAAGCATGAACAACCCTCAACAAAATTACAAAGAGGGAATAGACACCGCCGAAGAGAAGATAGTGGGGTTGAGTCCCCAACTTCTTTGGATCCTCTTGTTTTTTGGTGTGTCGAAAACGTGATTGAAGGTAAGTGCCTTATCCTTCACAACTTTGATGAGATGTTTTTCCATTGTGAGAATGAATAGGGCTTGGCCCCCGGAAGAGTATGTCATTCTGCATCTTCCAAATGGTGTGACATAGAGCACTGGAAGAGTACCTCACAATACTTTGATAAAAGTCATTGCCTGGGATACACTCGATGGTCCATTGAAGATTGTCCATCCACCCCCTGTTATGCTAAGGAAGGTTGCATCTAGCAGCCCAAAACATGGCAAGACCAGCTGTAGTGTGGCGATCAAAAAATAGATGATCGATCAAATCTAGTCTAGAGTTACAAAAAACACAAAAAAGCATCAACAATTCTACCATAGGATAGTAGAAGGACCTAGGTAGGTAGTCGATGCTTGGTTGTAAGCCAAAGGTGGACTTGGTACCGTGGGATAAGAGTTTTGCTCCATACAAAGTAGCACCACGGGACCAAATTTCTCTTGGGACGGATGGCTTGCCAAGCTAACGCCACAGAGAACACACCCAAAGAATGCTTCAGCCAAGTCAAACAATCGGGGTTTTGCGATAGTGCTGGGATAGGATGCATCCACAACTCCATAATGGTCTTGATGGCTTTTCCCTTGTTATTTGGTAGGGGTGGCAAATGGGTGGGTCAGTTCGGGTATGGGTTGGGTCGAAAATGGGTTGACCCATATTTGACCAATTTAACCTGTTTTGACCCATATTCTTATAGTATAAATCTAATGACCCATACCTAACCCGACTCGTACCCGACTCATACTTGACCCAACCCGTATTGTTAAAACCTACTTATTGTTAAAATATTTTTATGCAATACAAATTTTATGGAAAATTTTTATAATTCTTTTTAAAATATTTTTAAAAAATCGAATTTTTAATTTTTAAAAGTATATATTTTTAATAATTATTTTTAATTTTTCTCTTTTTTTTTTCTTCTTCTTTGGCCATCGCCACCACCCTGATCGGTGACCGACCACGGCGAGATTGAGCTCGCCGGCGTTAGGCAAGGCTCGATCTCGCCAATTCGGCGAGGCCAAGGCCCCACCCGACGCTAGCGAGCTCGAGCCTCGCTAGATCCGGCGAGTCTTGAGCCTTGCCGGTCCGTTGGCGAGGCCGAGCCACGCTGGATCTAGCAAGACACGAGCTCACCGATGTCAAGCAAGGCTCAATCTCGCCGATCACCGTCGGCGAGGCCGAGCCTTGCTGGATATGGTGAGACTCGGGCTCACCGGCGTCGGGTGGGGCTTGATCTCGCCAAATTTGGCAAGGTCGAGGCCCCGTCAACGTTGACGAGCTCAAGCCTCGCTGCATCAGGCGAGTCTCGAGCCTCGTTAGTCGTCGACAAGGCTAAGCCACACCGGATCTAGTGAGGCTCGAGCTCGCCGGCGTCGGGTGGGGCTCGATCTCGCCGATCCGGCAAGGCCGAGGCCTCGCCCGACGCCGGTGAGGGCGAGATCGAGCCCAGCCCGACGCCGGCGAGCTCGAGCCTTGCCAATCATCGGTGACCTTTGAGGGAGCGGCGGAGGCAAGTCACGGCGGAGAGCGATAGAGGCAAGCCACGGTGGCGTGTGGCGGAGGTGGCTTGGAGGCGAGCGGCAGAGGACGAAGGTCGAAGGGCTGTGTTGCTAGGATTTTCATTTTTTTAGGTTTTAAAAATGGGTCGAAAATGGGTCGAACGCGTGACCCATTTTCGACCTAAATAAAACTGAACTTAAAATGAGTCGAATGTGGGTCATGGCCCATTACAACTTCATAACCCACATTCGACCCATTTGTGAAAATATGGGTGCAAAATGGGTCCATGACCCATTTTGCCACCTCTATTATTTGGCACTACCTACAACCATAAAATGAAAAAAAAAAAAAAAGAAAAAGAATAAGCCATGCTCATGCACTAAACAATAAAAAGCGGATGAAAAATGAGATATTATTAAGAAGGATAGACGAAGGGCGAGTTTGGTAATGATTTTGTTCTCGAGAACAAATTATGATAAGAAATTATTCTTTTATTCTGTTCCTAGGGGACAATTTCTAAGCATTTTAAGCCATTTGGTAACTGTCTAAATTTTTTTATTCTAGAATAGAATTGCATTTGGTATCGTGCTCAAAATTTCTACTCCAAATCATTTTCTTTTAATTTATATATTTTTTCTTTTCTTTTTCCTTTCTCTCTCCTGTTCTTCTTCTTCAAATGGTTGGTCGGCGGTCTGGCGACTAGCCGACGAGTGCCAAAGCAACCTCATTGGAGCGTCGTCGGCCCTCGCTAGTGGCTAGGTAGGCCTCGTTGGGGTTGGATGAGGCCCGCCTGGCCACTCGCCGAGCTCATCGGACCTCACCCTAGCCTCGCGAGCTTGCCGAACCGATTGCCAGCGACCGGCGGTGGTGGATGGAGGACGATGGACAACGGCGGATGGCGGACGACAGACGGCGACGGATGGCGATGGACGGCAACTGCGGGATGGTGGTAGATGAAGAAGAAGAAAAGGGAAGAAGAAGAGAAATATGGTATTGATTCTTAGATTGGTTCTCGAAACAAGAATCAACTTTTTTTTTTTTATTCTTAATTTTGTTCCAAATCTACTTTCGGAATAAAAATATAAATTTATTCTCCGAAACAAAAATTTTACCAAACATGATTATGTTCCAAAACTACTTTCGGGAACAAAAAATCAGAATCAGTTATTATTTGGATGGTTAACAAACAGCCCCTAAAGAAATTAGTTCTTAGAAAAAAGATGCCATCTAAAATGCGGATATAATGATAAATTTGTAGACCCGAGCAAGTCCTTAAAAGACTCAAAGGAGAAAAAACAGAGTGAAGAATTGCTGAGGGCTGGGACTCCCTAATGTCACCCCTGTATTCCCACTCCGCTAGGAAGAAAAACTAGTGGGGAATTAGGAGACAAGGTTGTGCAGGCCATTGGACAATAAAAAGGTGTAGCATCTAGGTAGGGTGTTGAACTACTAGACTATCGCTGGTAAAGCCTTTTGAAGTTTAGACTCTTGCTGGTCAATTGATGCTTCGCACAGTGTCTTTCAACCGATGTGTTGACTAGAACCCCTGGCAAAAGATATTGTGTGCACTACCCATAACCATTAAATGGAAAAAAAAAAAGAAAAAGAAAAAGAAGAGGTCATGCTCATGCACATAATCATTAAAAGCGGACGAAAAGGAAATATTATTCAGAAGGATAGATCAAAGAAACTAGTCCGAAAAACAAAAGTGCCATCTAATATGCGGGATAAAGACGAGTTCAAGCGGCCAAAGAACTTGGACTTAGAATACAAATACACACGCACGACTAGTAAAATAGTTCACGAAGAACAAAGCAATAAAGTAAATGCCCTAGAAAAGTAAGGATGGAATCTAGGACAATGTCTTCCATGCTGGTTTTAGCTTTTGGTTTCATTAATTAATCCACAAGATCCTCAACGCTTAGTAACTTGGTCGACTTCCCAACTTTCTTCCTTAATTTGCTGACGATCGTCACTGCATCAACTCCTTTCCCTATCACCACCATCTCCTCTTCACGCTCTTCATGAAAACTCACAGATTCCACTCCTACAATGACATAGAGCATGCTAAATTACATCTACGCAAATCTATTTTTTTTAAAGATGTGGATTCTTATATAGTATTAGAAAATATAACCAATAAAAAATCGTGCCATCTAAAAATCGTTACAATAAAAGCCGTCTTTCTTATACCAATTTGTGTAAGGAGTACTCCTTACAAAGTAATATTAAATATTTATGATATGATAAAAATATTTTTTGGGATTAAATTGGGTAATGGGGTATCTTGACTATGATATATGATTTCTAGGGTCCATCACCATCGGCTTAGTTGCAATCTGAAGTGCCCTGGTCTTGTATCTCTGGCCCTGCACACCAAGCTTAATCACAATCTTCCTCTGCAAAATGATGGAGTTGCTTAGCAAACAACAAATGCGAACACAAACACAAAATAAATAGATAAAAACTATCGACTGTACTAGTACAAGAAGTTAGTGCAAGTACTTACCTTGGTCATGTCGTCTCTATTATCAGTTTCTCTGCCAAAAAGATACATTGGACGAAATGCTTATGCTCAGATGAACGAGGAAAAAACAAAAGGGACCTCTGCAGTGCTTCTTATATAATACGAACTCGGACGTACTCCTAAGACTTCGACGCGTTACAGCTAGTTAGCTGCTTCCCTAAGGCATATTTCGTTTGCATGAACCTGCAAAATCTTCAATTCGACGTTCTCTACATCGTGGTCATGTGGCCTTTTGATTTGGTCCGGTTGAGAGCAGAAAGACTCGGTGGACTACCGTTGCCTAGCTGATTAATTTAAAGTTGACTAAAAAGAAGTCTCCTTGGTGAACGCTTCACGTGCTCCACCAAGACGTCCATTGCACAATGCTATTGGCTAGAGCATTTCATGGAGATGGGGACTTGCATTTTCATCTCGAGATCCTTGAATGCCAAGTCCGAGTAACTTCAGCTAACGTAACTGTTGGATGACGCCGATTATGATGTTGATAAAGTATGCCGATGCTCACTTGGAGCTGGATTTGATGTCAGGAGGATTTGGTTAGAAAATTTGTGAAAGTAGGACTCGATTAGACAAATAGAAAGTATATAAAATTAACTAGAAAAAGCCGTGAAAGCACACGGAGGAAAAGTACTTCCTTTTGACCCAATCACATATTATGTGGATTCCCCATATGCAATAAATAGTATTGGTGTTACGCGACATTGTAGTAGGATTAAAGCAACAAAGACCTAATTTTATATTTTTAAAAGAGGACTAAGACCTTCAATAATGCGTTGGCTTAATCAAGCTCATTCACAAGTTGTGAAGACTGCATTCTCATTCCTCGGCCTTCTCGGCTAGAATTCTTGAGAATTCGCGACCTTTATGTGACTATACTTATTCCCATGGAGCAAACTTTCCGAAGCAGGAATTCCTGAAAGACATGCAGTGGAGAGGAGGGAGTGGGTTGTGCTTAGCGAAATATTGTTAGGTGCAATGCAACAGGTGCATGTGGACTCCTAGCCCTTAGATCGTGTGGAAAGATATATGGGTGCAACAGGGGCAGTGAGCCTGAGCTCACATCGGGTGGTCCACATCATCCAATGGTGCCAGTGAGCTTGGGTTCGTTACATCGGGATCGTCCAAGTTTTCCATGCTTAACTTAATAAATAAAGAGGGACAATAATGGTTTGACTGTTCCGGATATGCTTTTTTCAAGACAATTACTTTGTAGTTGGAAAACATGTTTCATGAAGGAACTTTCTCCAACCATGTGGATTATTTTACAATAATTGGACTTTTCTAGCGAATATTATTTATCATGATCTCAAGATACAATCGGCTCTCTACACTTCTTCCACTTAGGAATGGGTTTAGTTTGCATGATTCTGATCCACGGTTGGAACCAAGAGTTGAACGAGGGGCCAATTCCTAGAAATTTGGAATCGAGCACCGAGCTAATCTTATCCTAGAATTGGTAACTAACCCCCTTATTCTTTTTAAGAATTATTTTTTGTTCAATACCATATTTAAATTCACTTATATTTCACAATTTTTATTAGTTTGATTCACGTTCTAGATAGTGAGAGTCACGACCCCAAGAGCGAGAGAGGCAGAGCGACAGCGAGAGAATAAAGAGATATAGAGAGATGAGAGTGAGAGTAAGGCCAAACCGGAAGAAATGAACGAAAAGGCAAGAGCATAGTGAGAGCTAGGGTTTTGATTTTTAATTGTAAAATTGTAAACTTTATCTAGATTGGAAAGAGATGGTTGTGAGCTCTGGACATGTCACCTTTGCAATTGCATGTCTTTGTGGGACTTTTACTATTGTAAAGTACTGGTTATAATTTTTTAAGAAAGAAATTGATGACCATTCAAAGTTGATTAAAGATTCAGCTATACCTAAGAATCAAGCCGACCTAGTACCAATTTGACTTGGTTGGTTTCAATGTATAGAACTGATGGATTAAACTTGACTGGTTCCCAAGTTTTAAGCCATCAAGTCACCTTGCTGTACTAGGAACCAGCCTTAAACAAGACCAGCAAGGTCGGTTTTGTTTGGTTTCTAGATTTAACGGGCACTGACACACCGTTGCCCACCCCTACTTCTAATATTAATTTCTGTGAGCTGAACTTCAACATGTAACAAGTAATTAATAAATATAGGGCAGAAAAGTATAAGAATATTTATCACGTATTAAGCTTTTTGAAAAGTTGATAGTAATTTTACAAAATCTGATATGGTATCAGAACTGGAAGTCTTGAGTTTAAATTTTTCCAGGCCCTATTTACCTTTCCAATTAAATTTCCATGCTTAGTACAAGGGAAAAAACCATATTAAGCATGAGTAGGAGTGTTAGAATATTTAAAGGAAAAGACCAAATCAAGCGTGATGAGAGGTGTTAGAATATTTAAATAATAAATCACGCTTTCATCAAGTAGTTTAAGCTTTTAGAACTTCTTTTTCACAATTGGAAAAATGAGAATTTGAATAGAAAGAAGTGATCAAATCTACGTGACAACCAAGTGATATGCGCTTAAAATATCATTCTAAAATCTTATGAACTTTGTATATTCCGTCTCATTTTCTATCTTTAGGCTTCGTCGATTAATCCTCAACGTTTATCAGCCTCGTCTTCCCAGCCTTCTTCCTCAAAGCGCCGACAATCTCCACAGCATCAACTCCTCTCCCTGTCACTACCACTTCATCTTGGCGCTCCTCGTCAAACCCCACGAATTCTATACCTGCAAGTACAAATGATAAAAAACCAGATTAATCCCAGTTACTTGCTTCATCATGCACCACAAAGTGCACCAAAGGACAACCGGTTCGGTTCGGGTCTACTTTTGCAAAAGAAGCATTAGAAACTCGGATTAATTCAGAAAGCAACTGAGCTGAAGGGCGAAAGAGAATTCTGAAATATATCAAATGCGAAAGTACATTGAATGCGAGGTTCATGTGGTGTAGGGATAATGAATGACCATATGCTTGAGCAGCGATCTGCAATGCCTTGGTCCTGCACTTCCCGCATTTCATCTCAACCTTCATGACAATCTTCATCTGTAGATGCACGAAACACAATCATATCAGAGACGGAACACACAAGAACCCATCTCACTGCAAAAACAAGTATATACAGACCTTCAAATCGTCACTTTCTCCGAGATTTTTCTGATCGAATGCGGCTGAGATTTCGACAGACACAAGTGCTTAACTCGAGTTACAACTGATGAAAGTGAGAGCTTCTGTGACCACTTATTAATACGCCCTGAGCAGATCACCCAACTGCTCCATTGCTTCAAGAGCTTGACGTGTTACTGGTATTTTTACGAACTTGATCGTCACTTTGACCCAAAATTTCGGTACGTGTGGGGGCTTTTGGATGTGCCATTTAATTAGTATTTAATAAGAAGGACCATGACGTTCATAGAACGTGTCCAATACGTGCTCTAAAGTCATGGAATTAGATTTAGAGGTCTCAAGCTTGATTCCCATTAGAATTTTTCAAGAAGCAAGAATCCAACTTCTTGGGGTCACTCACTTGCTAATCGCCTCATAACTTCTACATTTGGCCGAAGTCATCCTTATATGCAATAACTTCAATTTTCCTATGCTGTTAGGCATCTTGAAGGAAGTATAAGAAAATCTGTGCACCACGTGGTGCAGTTTATGTGAATAAAAAAAAAAGGAAAAAAGAATACAAATACATGTTGAAGGAAGTAGAGTGAAAAACACTTGATTCAATTAAACCAAATTGAAATACAAGTGCGTTTTCAACTAATTTTAACAAAATCACACTTAGGGGTGCCCTATTAGCGATCAATTACACACCGACCGTGTCCCTCACCATGAGTCAGATGATATAGTGTCGTCATTGTCCTCCATCCATGTTGGGCATGTCCCTCTTAAGCCTACGTATTTTGCACAACAAACGGTTCTACCTTCATATTATCTGCAAACAAAATCACATTATAACGCAAGACAATAGGTGAATCTTCCTCTTGAGGAATTTGCTATCCTATCATGTCAATATGAACGCTTCCCTGGCCACCATGCTGAGTAGCAATCAGTGCGATTGAGAAACCCCAACTAGCCCATATGACAGCTCAAGGAAATTCACAAGTGTAATCAGATTCAGAAGTGCAAAATTATCAAGCATTTTTAAGACTACAACACCAATCAGCCGAGCAAGACAATACACCACCAGCAAGCATAATCTCAATCCAGCGAATAAAATTCATCAGATGCCAAGACGAATTCAAGGTTCCTTGTGGCGAAACTTGTAATGCTTTGCTAGTCTAGATAATCCACTAGCATGAATCTATATACATGGAAGATATCAGGATCAGAGACAACATATATGGGTGGATTTGAACATCAAATCAAAGTAGTCATGGCATATGGAGATCTCGGCCATATAGTCTAAAATCACTGGAAACAGAGACGGTGTAAATGAGTCGAACAGGTATATTACACCACAATCATTCCAAACACTAATGCATAAGAATGCTTTTCGAAATTGTATTCCAAATTTCGTTCAGGCATTTTAACGAACACGGGCGATCAGTTCAAAAACAGAACACGGAGTCATTATTGAAGCATCAATTCCGATCCAGACAATTGCAATGACATCGGATCGCATTTGAACTCCTACCAACAGATCCACCATTACCATTTCTACGCTCACTCGAAACCTTAAATCACAAACCTCGGATTCAGCTCAATAAACAAAGCAATGATGTACATCCCTCGGAGCCTGTCTTTGGCCGCGAACGGCGACGTCTTGGCGGCGCCAGCGTCACAGGAGATCGGCGTCCGCATAGAAGAAGCTCCAAACGAATCTCTCGATTCTGTGTTTTTTTTGGCTTTCGGCTGTGACATCTCTTTCGACTTCAGTGATCGGCGACAGGGGAAAAGAGAGAGAGGCCTCTGCTTTCTTACTTCGTGGGGCATTAGTCGGGCTCTAACCTTCGTTTCTTTCATGAAAAATAAATAATTTTAAAAATATTTTACTTAAATTGATTGCTGGTATTATTTATAAAAATGAATGAATGAACAAAAACATTAATAACAAAAATTTGGATACATAAATTATTATTGATAATAAAATATTTTCTATTAGCTAATTAATTCAAGCGATACAAGCGACCTCTTTAAGAAATATATTTTCTGAATCATCATCCTTCTATTTCTTTAACGAAATAAATGGAGTCTTGTTGACACAAAATCCGGATGATAGCCTGGTTCCTAGACTTGTTTACGTGATGGGTTCTTTTTTATATCAATTAGACCATTTCTGATTTTGATGGATTTGGGCCGCGAATGATCATCGGATAGCTTTTACAGGCTATGCAAACTAGACTAAGACCCAAGTAAGCCTCCTATCATTTATTTATTTATGTATGTTTTATTAGATATGTTTTTATTATTTTTGTATAAAGATTACCTAAATTGTCGATAAAAAATTCAGGCATCAACATGACATCCTCAAACATTGTCATTGGAGTTCCACATTCATCATAAAATATTTGTGCTACATCTGAAAGAGTTGATCGTTACTGTGATGCCATTGTGCTAGTAGGACTAGAGTTGTGATCTTACCCCATGGCGTGATCAAACTCATGCTACAAAGGAACCAACCAAAACATTGGGACGATAATGAATGATCGAGGGGCAACATACCTGTGACTAGTGGGACTCTAGATCACTTAACAGTGAGCTTATATTACTAATTAAACCTTCAGGCTGATAATAAGCTTAAAAACTTCGTTACTCAGAAAATGGATCATCTCTTTTCACTCATAAACCAATCAAACTTTTTTGACAAAAGAAAGAAACCAATCAAACTTTAAACAATGAACGATCGGAACTAACCGCAAGTCAACGGCATTTAATGTGGCCTGGTTCACTAAAATCAAGGATGAGCTGTTTTTGCATGTTTTTATCTCGTTCTCGTACGTGGAGGAGATACCCCAACTTCCCCCCGCACTCAAGTTAAAAAAGAAAAAGACGAAAAGAAAAGAGATGTTAAACTTATATATAATGAGATTAGGTTAATTGTAATTTAACATTAATTATAATTGAACTTAATTGCCTTCTCACCCTCTATATAAGGGAATGCTTGTAGTCTTCATTTTGTAATGTGAATATACTATGCTTTCCTCTCGTTCATCCCAAATTACAAATCTCAACATGATATCAGAGCCATTATTATCTAAAAAGCATTCATCGAGTCTATTACATGATGGCTGCTACTATACCAGTCAGCCGGCTTCCTCTCTCCTTATTCTTTGCAAAGGCCAAGGCCTTTAGTTGCTATTATTTGGCATACTTCCGCCGCCCTTAAATGAGACAAGTCCTGAAATTTTGTCACCAACGGACGACCAATGCCACCACACGCGCTGCCGGGTCTTAAACTTAGGGAGGTCGCCTCTGTTCGGTGGTGATTTGGATGCCTTCTGCCACCTATTTCAAAAAACAAACACCAACCCACGATTGACCGCCCCTCATTGAGGCAGCTTATGAACTTTTGTCGCCAACCACGGCTGTACACACCTCCACACCTCGCCATCTCACGCGCCTTGACTGAGACACTCGCTTGCAAGCACCAACGGCCCTTCGCAATACTAACGCCATCCACTACATTAGTGCCACGTCATCTCTAATTTTTTACCGTTGACCGGTTCATAAAAGATCGACCAGACAGGTTTCGTCACATTTCTAATCGGTTTGATCGTTTTCTGCTTGGTTTTGGTGTTTTCCAACCAGTTCTCAAGGTATTTTGACATCCTAAATTTGTTTTTGGCCTTGTTTTGTCCATACCTACTCTCCGACGTATTCAATACTGCTGGTTTTTATATTGGTAAAGTGCCTATTACGTATAATTGGACATCTCAACACCCATTCCGATTATTTTAAATGGTTTTAATTATGTTTTATGGGCTCAAGAATATTAAGCTTCTTGAAAGGACGCTGACTTTCGAGTTATGTCACCCAAGATATTTGTGTGCTAACTAAAATTTCTAAGGAAACTGAGGCTAAATTTGTGGATCGTTTGGAAGAATGGGATAGTAAAAGTCATCATGTTCTCATATAATTTCAAAACACTTCGATCCCTTCTATCTAAATCTAGATTTGTCTTTTTAATACAACAAAGGAAGCTTGGGATCTTATCGTCGGTCGTTATTCCAATTCAAATATTGCCCACAAATATCAGCTGTTAGGGAATTTATATTACATGCATCAAAAGGCAAGCCAGTCCAAGTAATGATTTTCTATCCTTTATGCGTGCTATTTGAAATTAGTTAACCTTGTCTGGACCTCGCTTCAAGGGGGCTAGTGATGCTCACAATTTTTTTGAAAATTATGATGGCATGCATGTCATGCAATTTTTGATGACCCTGAATGATGAATTTGAATCTATGAGGGCCTCCCTTCTACATAGGGATATTTTTCCTCGTATTGAGACAGTTGTATTGGAATTATTGAGTGAGGAGGCTTGACTGACTACCTTGAAAGAACCACGTACTATTCTGTCCATCTCCACACCAACAAATGCGATACTTGCTGCTTCAAGTTCTTCCTCCTTGCACAACCCATTTTGCAAACACTAGTGTTGGCATGGTTATCTTGCATCTAATTGTTATCGGCTACAACCTATGCAACCTGCATGATCAGCCAATCAACCTCACAACCGAGGTCCTTCTACCCTTTCTTGATTGCATACCCATATGATCACCCTTCACAAGTTAGTGGCTTAAAATTTATTGATAAAGACTACATGCAAAACATTGAGAAAAGATACCGAAAAAATGTTAGATTAATCTAGCATAATTAAATTCTCAAATCCAATGAATCTTTGCTTCATTCGCATTTTACTTTAGTGTCTAATCAACCATAACCAATTAGTGGTAGCTCCAAAAAATAATATAAACTATCAAGTTACAATTGATCAGGCTTGGAAGAGCCTATGTGTCACGCCCCGAACCCCGAGCGCGCATACATTCCACTGCGGTCGATCAAATGCGACATTCCCAGGTAGTGTCGCCGACCCCATTGTTTTATTAATGTGCAAGCGGAACGTATTATAAAATCCCTGACAATAAAATACGGGATAGAAAAGCAGGAAGCAAAACCACAATATAACACTTTCATAATTCAACAGAATTACAAACGGAGGTCTACCGCCAAAAGTCTACAAAAGACCGGCTCTTAAAAAGGAATTGTCCTACGACCTACAAGTCGGACACGTTCTCCAATCTTATGACTTCACCTCTGCAACTCCTCAAAGCCAACCAAAGCTATCTGGTCGCTCCGTCCACCAGGGACCTGAAATTTTAATCCCACAACCGGGATGAGACGATGTCTCAGCAAGTTCAACCCCCTAAACCCCTATTAGAAAGAAAATACGCCCCGGGTGGCCTAGCCACATCACACAGAAGACTTACCTCGCATTAGCCTTCATCTACGGGTTAACACAATTTATATAATTCAACCACGTGCAATTATGATAACCAAACAACCATGACACAATCACATCATCGAACAATTCAATCACTTGGATCGTCTCAAAGAATCAATCGACTTGGTCGATTACATGTCATTCTAGCAAATCAATCATTGCTCTTAATTACGGCCCTATAGGAAGGTTTAACAACCAGTGGCAATCACGGCCCCACTCGGCACGACCTTTAATTAGGTGGTCCATCACGGCCTCACTGGGCACGACCTCTCATAGGTGGTTCATCACGGCCCTATTAAGCACGACCTCTCATAAGTGGTTCATCACGACCTCACTGGGCACGACCTCTAATAGGTGGTTCATCACGGCCCTATTAGGCACGACTTCTCATAGGTGGTTCATCACGGCCTCTGTCACGCCCCGAGCCTCGAGCGCGTGCACATCCCTCGGTGGTGGATAGAATTTTGCGACGTTCCCAGGTCTCGTCGCCGACCCTTCATTATCATTGCACATGCGAAAGCGAATTACTAATCCCCTGACCTCAACAAACATGGGATAGAAAAGCAGGACAACAATTTCCAAATCAAAATACACATTCATAAACACCTCAAGCTTATACAAAATGTCTATGTCAAAAAGAACTACTGAGCCACCTATGCTCCTGATCCTTCCGCTTCAAGCTCCTAGCTCTTCACACTAGGGACCTGAAAATGGTTATTCAATAACCAGTGAGATATAAATCTCAGTGAGTTTCACCCTTAAGCCCCGGTTAGTACACCAACTCAACTCGGGGTATCTATCCAGAACTACCCCACCACAAGGAACAACCAACAGTCGATTCGCATACAACCTTACCTGGTATGCCATACCCTGCACGATATCACTCATCATGATACACACAAAGCACATGGCCATTAGCTGATACATTTCATCAATCACATACGAGTCGCGTCATAAGCAATCTCACCTGGCCATTGCCACACTCTGCACGTTATTGATTCATGCGTGTGTGCCATAAACGATGTGATTCACTCATGCATATAATTAATGCATATAACAATTTCACCCATCAATGCATCGATTCAAATCGAGCTATCGATCAATCGACTCAGTCGATTACATGTCAACTTGACATTGCCTCGGTTACTTAATTGATACCGTACATTTCTCTCATGATGGGATATCTAGTCGTCGAGCCTACATGCATTCTTCAAGACGACATACTTATTCATAGAGCCCACGTGCATTCTCCAAGGTGATGCATCAGGTCACCGAGCCCACACATCTCTTTAAGATGCCATATTGAATCAGTGAGCCCACGTGCATTCTCCAAGGCGATGCATCAAGTCACCGAGCCCACGTGTCTCTTTAAGATGCCAAATATACTCATTGAGACCACGTGCATTCTCCGAGGTAATGCATCAAATTACCGAGCCCACGTGTCTCTTTAAGATGCCAAGTATACTCATTGAGACCACGTGCATTCTCCGAGGTAATGCATCAAATTACCGAGCCCACGTGTCTCTTTCAAGACGCCATACTTAATCACCGAGCCCACGTGCATTCTCCTAGGTGATAGACCAACTCACCGAGCCCACGTGCCTTCTCCGAGGTGATGTATAACCTACCATGGATCCACTATACACATTTCTGGCGTTGTAAACCGACGCCCAGTATTTTCAAATTAAAATACCTATATTTCACAATTATACAAATCATAACTCAATTCATTCGGATGCCCATGCATTTACACATCCATTCACTTCATAAAATCAACACACATGAATTTTAGACATTTTTGCATTCTGGATGAACAGCGCTCGTGAACAGTAAATCATGAACAGTACCTCGTGAACAGTAAATCATGAATAGTGTCGCATGAACAGTAAATTCCAGAATTTAATAAACTATAAATTAAATTCAGAAATAATTAAAAGCATTAATTAAAGCAACCATCAATTAATTAAAGCCAAGCACACTTAATTAACCACATAAACCACATTAAGCAAATAAAGCAAGATTAAGCTAGACTAATCTAATCCATCCATCTAACCACCTATCTTAGGGCTAATACAACTTAATTAAATCACTTAAACTAGAATTGAATCTAACTAAACCAACCTAAGCAAGTTTAGGCACTAATCGAAGGATTAGGAGCTAAACTCACCCGTTAAGCAGGCCGGAGACACCGACGCGGCGGCGACGATGGTGGCTACGCACTGGGACCTCAACAACGACGATCCAAGGCGATCCCAAGCTCAACACAGCAACCACAGCTCGGACTCCCACTGAAAACACTGAAAAACAGCCCTGCCGGAGGAGAAACTGAGTTGAACGGCTTGGCCGGAGCTCCGGTGAGGGGTTTGGCCGGCAACCGGCGACACCTGGGGGTCTTGGGGTCTTGCTGGAGGTTGGGATGAGCAAAGGAAGGATCGGAATGGGAGAAAAATGGCCGAAAACGCGAAACAGTGCAGGCTGCAGGCGGACCGACGGACCAGCGACCGGTTCCTTCACGGCGGCGCCCAGGCCGACCGGCGGCTCTGTTCGGGACTAAATCAGACTCGTTGGAACGGTCTGTCTCTCCTGGTCACGGTGATATGTGGCTAGTTGGCTGATTCATCCGGGAAGACCACTTTTGACTTGATTCTTTGACGAAGGGTCAGCTGGAGCAGAAACTGAAGGAGAGGGAAAACGAGAAAGAGAGGAGCTCGTCCACTTGGAGGCCGAATGGGGGAGAGAGAGAGAGAGATGTGAGGGCTGGTGTCACACGTCATTAAGGCCATTAAATGGCCACTTCAATTCCCCATACAAAGTGACATCATCTTCTCTCTCTTCCTTTGCCTTATCCACATGCTTTTAGGGGCATTTAGGTCATTTCCACCTTGCACAAATTACTCATCTGACCTTGGGCTGAAATTGGTGGATGGGCCTAAGGATTGGGCTTGGCCATGAATAGGAATGGGCTTGAAATGGCCAAGAATTGGCCTATGGGCTTAGAAGATGAATAGTTGGTTTAGGCCCAATGGGCTCATTTGCTTGGCTTAGGCCCACTATGGTGGCTGTCCCACCTTGGGCCTAAGGCCCACACTTGCTTGGCTCGGCCCACTTCCTCACGGGCTTGCTTCCTCGGTCCGAAAATCCCTTTTTCAATTGCTCGGCTTCACTGGCTCTGTCGACTGTTTGATGTAGCTTCATCCAAAGTCCGTCCCGGACATTCCCAATAATTCGAAGTCCAATCCTAAGTTCTCTTGCCGTGTCAATTTCGCCAAATGCCATTTCGATTACAACTCAGACTGACGGGTGGCTTGTGAGGATTCACGCGTGACCGACTAGTGCCAAACCACGTTCAAGATATCTCGACGCATGGACGTCCTTGACCGCATGAAATTACGGGGATAGATTCTTATTTCAAAGTACACGACATGCGAGGATCGACATAGGGTCGTTCGTGGATTCGATAACGATGAAACGGAATCACCCGTCGTTCCATTATGTTCTGTCCGCGAATCGACTTTTAGTCGTCCTTAGAATCGGCCTACCTATCTACAGGATCGTCCTCACGTAAATCTCACGATCAAGTCGTTTTCCCAGGTCGAGTCCTTTAGTCGTACGAGTTTTGTCCTCATTAGCCTTTCCCCTCAAGGTCAGTATCTCAGGAGTGATCAATTCCGAGTGAGATCAACCAACAATGCATTGACGAAATTCACATCCATTCATTCCTCAGAGGACTCGAATTTCAGGATGTCACAGGCCTCACCGGCACGACCTCTAATAGGTGATTCATCATGGCCTTATTAGGCACGACTTCTCATAGGTGGTTCATCACGGCCAATCTCCCATCAATTTTGACACTTGTGATTTTATAAGGAATCTCTATCTATCGCAATCACACTTAATTTGCCACAATCAATCATTAAATTCAAATTCTAAATACACAACAGCGATCGGCACGAAATTCGAGAGTTTAGGGTCCCGACAAAATTTTCGAATTTTAATAATTAATTAAATTTATTCCGAAAATTAATTAAATAATTATATCCATATTTTTCATCATCCACGCTCAATTTATAATATCCAACCATCAATTTCAAAATCCGAACACATCGCAGCGATCGGCACGAAATTCGAGCAATCGGGGTCAAAAAATAATTTTTTTAATAATAATATTTTAATAATTTCGGAATATAATATAATATTATAAATTCTAGAATTTCGAAACAATTAAATAATTCAAAAATAAAAACCCTATTATGTCCCATCAAGGTTTATTATTAAGTAAACTCTCTTAGCCTTTAATTAAACACACTTTAAATTAAACAAACCTTTTAATCCAAATCACAATTAAATAAACTAAAATATCCACATAAACTTGCTTAACTTAAACTAAGCACACTTAGGGCATAATTAACCATCTAATCAAGATTTAGTGAGCTAAACTCACCGGATTAGCGAGCCGAGTGGACCAAAACAACGGGGACGACGCGAGGATCGACTTTCCTCAAAACGGGCCGAGCATCCAGGCTCGGGAAGGCGGCCAAAACTAGCCAAACACCCACTGCCATACCCATTTTTCTAGCTTCCGTCCATTGCGGTTTGAGGCCGAGGAAGGGTAGATCCAGTGTCGGCTTGGGCCGGAAATGAGTGGAGAAGACCGGCGGGGCTTGGACGGGCCGGTGGGAAGGTCAGCGGCGGCTCACGGCGGCGGGGACGAGCTCCGGCAGCTCGGGATGACGGATGATGGCTGCTGGCGCGCGGACGAAGCAGGGATGGGAGAGGCGGAGTAGCTCGCGGGGGCTGCGACGGCGAGCGGGCGAAGGGGCGGCCGACGACGAGCAAGTGGGCGGACAACCATGGTTGCTCCAAGTTCTCCTCTGCAATTTTTGGGTTTGAAAAGTACCAAAGAGAGGAAGAAGAAGCTGCTCGAACAGCAGCAGCAGGGGAGAGAGGAAGGCGGAGGGTGCGCAACTAGGGTAGAGCAACGACGGCGTGTGGCGGCGGTGAACGGCGGAGGCACGCGGCTTCTCCAGCTTCGCTGGTTGCTCGGTTCCGCCCAGCAGCAAGAAGAAAATTGGGAGAGAGGGAGCCGACGAGAGGGAGGAAGAAGAGAGGGAGGAGAGAGAAGGAGAAAGAGAGAGAGATGGGACCATTTTTTTTTCTTTTTCTTTTATTTTTCTTTAACCCACAAAAATGGCCCACCACCATGACATCACATGGTGTCATACTCCACTATCTCCAAACCTCCCACAACAATCTTCAATGGGTCCAATTTCATTTTCCGCTGGGGCCTAAAATCTTGCACACTAACTTCTTCAATTCCAATCAATTCTCTTCAAATTAAGTCCAATTAAAGTCCATTAATTAATCCAATGTCACCACACTTCAATTCACATCTTCACTTGTCAATAGAACTAACTTAAGTCCCAAAAGTGCGACCAAAGGCGAGTCTACTAATTTCTCAAGTCAAATTAGCCATTCTCTAATTATTTTGCTGAAAAACTCAGCTTGCACGAAAAATCTTCCAAAGATAAGTCAATGATCCTAAAATGATTTGTGACACACCCAGATTTCCAATTTCTGAATTCGATCTCAATTCAACGGTTAATTTCACTTTGGCACGATACTAGCGCGGCCCAACCTACCGGGTAGCCTTTAGAAATTTTCATGCATTTGACCTGTGGTTGATCATCTCAAGCCACAATGTACATCTTTGAAACATTGGCGACTTTCGGTTGTCGGGGTAATTTCAAGGTTTCAAATACGGACACAGGGTACCCAAGCGATAGAAAAGTCGGTCCAATGTCGATCGACAAGGATAATGCGATCCGGTGGAATCACCCACACTCGATCACACGCCTCGTCGAGTCGACCTATCTCCGATCTCTAATCGATTTTTAATTGTGCCGTACTGACCCTTGCAGATTAGCTCGGTCGAAAGATCGCTTCCTGGTCAAATTCTCGAGTCTGATGCATTAGAAACTCTTAACGGCTTCACCCGATAAACTAGTTTTCACATGAGTGGCCGACTCAAGGAAAAGAACTATATGCGTGCCAACGAAATGCCCGTCTCAATTTATTGAAAATAGAATTGGAAAATCGAGATGTCACACTATGCTGAGCATCACGCTTAGTAATCCATTAATTTTCTCTTGGAGAAAGTAGATCGCAAGTGCTAAAACTTAACACGGGTAGACACTTAAGTGTCAACATTAGTGAGGGTAGCTAGAAATTTGACGTGGCTTATTTTAATAATTTAAAGTGGTCTACATGGCTCGTCGAATGCTTACTTAATAATGAACGTCCAAAACGACATCATTTTGTCCATAAATTTGTTAATTTAATATTAATCATAAATAAATAAACAAACTAAAATTTTATAAAAGACAAAAAGGGGGGAACAAGACAAGTTCGGCTAGGGCTGGGGAGGCCTTCGCCGAACCTCGCTATCCCCCTCTTTTCTTTTTTTCTAATAATTTAGTTTATTTATTTATTTTTAATTAATATTTATATTAAAAATTAATTTTGGGGGATTATAGCGCCATGTGGACAATTTTTCTAAAAGAAATTGCACGTCAGTAGAAAAAGTCGTCGGAAAAAGCCACGTTAGCCATTTGGCCAAAATTTCTTGCCATTAGCACTTAATGGTCCGTTCGTTTCGCAGAAAATGGACAATTTCCGGAAAGTATTTTCCCAGAAATCATTTTCCGGAAAATGACAATATTTTTCGGTGTTCGGCCAAAACTTGAAAATGTTTAAGAAAATATTTTCCAGTATTCGGTAAGGAAAATATTTTCCGTTCATCAAATTGGCGAGTGCGAGCGTCAAGCTCGAGGCTCGCCAGATCGACAAGTGCAAGTTTAAGATCGATGAGCTTGAGTTTCACCTGATCCGACGACTAGCAAGATGGGAAACAAAGAAAAGAAAAGAAAAAAAAAGAAAAACAAGGAAAAGAAAAAGAAAAGAAAAAGGAAATTACAAATAATTTGAATTAAAAAAGAAAAAGAAAATTAAAAAATAATTCAAATAAAAAAAAGAAAAGTAGAAGAAGAAACGTGAGGAGGAAGTGAGGATTTGTAGAGATGTAAGATAAGAAAGATCAAGCGAAGAAAATGTTTTCCACTTTTCAAAAGTGGAAATATTTTCCCTACTTTAGAAGACCTTTTTCTTTTGATGGTCCCTAAGGAATTCATTTTCGTGAAACGAACCTGGAAAAATCCGAAAAATGTTTTCTCGGAAATTATTTTCTGTAAAACTAATAGAGCTAAGTATCCCAATTTTTTCCAATTTTGACACTAACATGTACCTTATGGAACTTTTGGTACTTGCGGTGTCTGTACCCCATTTTCCCTTAGTAGTGAACGTCACACATGAGCATGTGTGTGTGTATATATATGTACATATATTATGTGATACATGGTTGATTGTTATATACTTAGTATATTCATTCATGTTACTTCTTATTTGCAATTATTTAATTTTAACACTTATATTTACATAGAAGGTCAAAGTAAAATTTGGTTTTAACTGGGTAATATTACATGGAAATATGGCTAAATCTAACCCGTGCATCTCGCAAGTCGCATGGTTATAAGTAATAGGTATAAGGAGCATTCAAGGAGGCCCTCTATAAACAGTTGACATGTCACTTATTCTAAGTTGAAAGACGCTCCACATGATTTGAACAAATGATCAACGGATCCACATTAAATGCTAGACCACTCAACATACGTCTTAGACGTTGGAATGCTAGATTTGGGAGTTGCCAAACAATGTTTATAGCTCAACTCGATTCTTTTACCAAGAAGGTTAGTTCGAACTGGTTCGTAGATGTAACATTTCATGGGGTTGGGGACTTGGAACAATATTTGGTCATCCTTGTGCAATTATTGCCAATTGAAAATGACTTTAATCGGTATATTCTTGAAAAAGGTCGTAGATATTCAAGGTTGATCTGATTATAAGAAATTTTGAGTCGCCTCGCCTAATTGAAGTATGAAACCGCGGCCCAAACGTCAGTGCACTCGTCCTTTACCACCTTTTACTTGATAGCAGGTCTTCGTACTGATTTGACCCAACTAGAAATTAGGTGAATTCTCTGTTTACATAAGGAACGAAGACCTTATTTTTATTATTAAAAGAGGACCAAGACCCTCGCAAAAATTTTTCCCATTGAATCCGTTGGTAAGGACAATTCTACTGCGCCTTTTTTACCAGAATTTTTAAGACTTGTTGACCTTTTACATGGGCATCTCTCTCCCTCTCCCTCTCATCGAATGAATATGTAAAAAGTTTAGTAGCAAACATATTAATAAGACTAGAAGAAGGAAGATAAAAAACGAAGTATTTACATGGGCATCTCTCTCCCCCTCCCTTTCATGGGTGTTACTTCCCTTCTCCGAGGCTAATAATCTGAGTTGGACCGACTTTCTTTCTTAAACGGTTGACCAAAGGCACTGCGTCAACTCCTTCCCCAATTACCACCACCTTGTCTTCTCCTTCAAAGGCCGCTGAGTTTACACCTGCATATGTTGACAGCATAGCTTGTCAGGGAAATTGATTGTGTAATTTAAAACGGCGGCAACAGTCGAAGTGAAAATTATAAATTAGTTTTGGAGGAACTGAGGTTGAGCAGAAGTGATGATTCAAGATCAGACGCGATGAAAACATCATCGAACGAGGCCGATTAACCTAAGCATAAAACCAGGTTCATGGGAAGTAGAGGGTCGTTACCATCTGCTTCGGTGATGGTCTGAAGAGCCTTGGTTCTGCATTTCTGGCAGTTCATCTGAACCTTCAACACGATCTTCTTCTGCGGATCAGTGCACAGACAACGTCAACACGCGAAACCAGCTAACTCAAAGAGATGAAAGAGAAGAGAAACAGGAGATCTGGACACCCAAACATAATCACAGAAGCAGAATTCACAAACCGTCATGTTTTCTCAGGTATGCTCTGATCAAATCAATGGAAGCTGAATGTTATGCACGAGCCGGCGCGCGTAAGCCCTAGAGAAATGAGCGAATACTGACTGGGAGCTGCGAGAAGACGAGGGTGGCGATGAACGGCTTTATAGCACTTGGCTTGTAAGGACAGACGTTTGCGACGCGTTTTTTTAAGCCTTCTCGGGCAAGGCAGCATTGACGTTGGAAGGCCCAAAACAGTAATTCAAAAAAGAAAAAAGAAAAGCATTTTAAGAGAAGCTTCCGGTAAATTTGACGTCAGAAATGTTACGATAGTTCCTAGCAAATTCCGCCATTTTGCATTGAAATTGTAATCCGGCGGCCGACTTAGGTTATGGGTTCATACTATTTATCTAGGGTCCAGTTCCATCAAAACGAAAAATTTAATATGTGATGATCGATTGGATGTATAATAAGAAAGCCAAACCACTCTTGAATTGTACTCTAATACCATACAGGAAAATGAGTGCCTAATAGTTGTCCTTTATGTTGCTTACTCTTTTTGTTATTCTTCGCTTAATCTCATGTGTCTCTTTTGTGTCGTCGTTTGTTTGGTGTGATAGCATATATATATATATGTATGTATTGTTTTCTACATGAAAGGCTTAGTTTACACTTGACTAATGTTTTTTTTTTTTTTTTTTTTTTTTTTGGTAACTAGAGAACCGCCATACGCCGGCAAATGTGACATAAACCCAAGATGGTGCTGCAGGGACCCACCTCCCTGACGTCGCAGGTGAGGTGCGCAATGTGTATGCCAGGACTCGAATCTCCCCCTTCCGCAAGTAGAGGGGGAAAGGCCCAAGCCAGCGTGCCCATAAGTAGGGTGGGTGGGTGACTAATGTTGAGATATATATGTTTTTTGAAAATATATTTCCAATTTTTCCATCGGGAAGAATTGTCGTATGATATAAAACTATAGAAAGATTGCTTGTGCAAGTTGACTTTTCTATCGACATGTTAATTTATAGTGCTCTGCTCATTTTCAATATCTCTAATTATCCATGCAGCAGGCGAGCATGTTGGTTTCGCTTTGAGCCAATGAAAAGCCTTCATGAACTTCTCCTAAAATGAAGGC
Source organism: Eucalyptus coolabah (assembly GCA_014182585.1). Lineage (NCBI taxonomy): Eukaryota > Viridiplantae > Streptophyta > Magnoliopsida > Myrtales > Myrtaceae > Eucalyptus > Eucalyptus coolabah. Next base: position 63,837,935 of record CM024624.1, read on the forward strand.
ACTAATTTGACTTTTACAAACCTTATAAACATGGGAAAAAGCTTTAGTTAGTTTTAATATACATATTTAGGTCCGATTAATGGGTGCCCTTAAGCATACTTAATGGAAACATTCTGATTTCCTAAGCATTGATTGCACATGACACTAAAAAGAATTGTGTATAGGAAATGTTAACAAATCTTCTTCAAAGGAGCCTCCATGACACTTATTAACAAGTGCTTTTGAAGAACTTTTTAGCATAATCCTTAACATAAATTCCGAAACGATGACAATGTAGGCGTTATATTTAGGGCACAATGTATATGAAAAATTTATTGACTTCTATGACCTTTCGTCAAGAATAATGGTAGGTGCACCAAACAAACTTATAAAAAAAATTTGTAAAATGATGAGATGCGTTTGGGTATTACATATGTCTACTTGCCCAGAACTTTGCTTTACTATTTTTCCCAATAAAGAAAGACAGGTAAAGTCAGTCATTCATGTTGAAAATGTCATATACGCGTACCGTGTACGATGGGAAATCAAATCATTGCTTTGGTACAAAAAGTCCAAAAGTAGGGAGAAAAAGTGCGTTCGCTTTCATATGAACTTTTTGGATTGAGTCAACTCGTGCATTTGATTTAGGAACATTTGCATTATTAGTATTAATTGTCAGATTTTTTTTTTTTTGAAAAATGATTTAATTAAAGAGAGAGAGAGAGAGAGAGAGAGAGAGAGAGAGAGAAAGAGAGAAAAAAAAAGGGAGACCGAGCTGGGGCTAGGCCGGCCCGGCCCTCTATCTTTTCCCTTCTTCTTCCATTCTTCTTCCTCTTCCTTGCTTAGGCCAGGCCCATTTCCTTTGTTCCTTCCCCGGCCCGGCCCGCGCGCCATCTTCTTCCTCCTTCCTCCCTCACGCGACGCGCGCTCCTCTCTGGCGACAGAGATTTAAAGGAGCAGAAAGCAAAAGCAGCCGTGATCCGCGGGTCAAGATCAGGCCTGCCGGCAAGCTGGCAGCGGCAGAAGCAAGGGAGAGAGAGGGGGCTCGTTCCAGTTTTTTTTTTTTTTTTCGTTCGGGAGCCGAGAGAGAGATTCCGAGGGAGAGATCTGAGAGCTCGAGAGATCGGAGGGCGAGCCAGAGGGAGAGAGTGAGATCGAGAGAGCTTTTCGCCGTCGCCTAAGGTCCGCCCGTTGCTCGTCGTCCGAACCAGGTATGTCTTCCGAACCATAGGTGCCCCGTTTTGGGGAGGTGTTGGCCTGGAGCTCGCGACCGACCGGTTCGCGCGAGGTCCGGTCGTACCGATCCTTCATGGATGTTTCTGTGTGTTCTGGTATATTCGGTTAGGAACCTAGGCCCGCGTTTGAGTATCGATCGAGGCAAAAATCTCTTGTTTTTGCTAAAATGCTTGAACGAGATCTGGAGTTTTTGGGGTGTGTTTTGGTCGAGGCCAGTCGTTTCTCGTTAATGCCCATTCTGAGTGCGATTAACCCGTCCCCGAGCTATCTTGAGTGCTTCTTGTACATGTCGTGCGGACGTTTGCCTAAGCCCACGTCTCGAATGAATCCGTTTATCTCCTCTCGCCGATGAACCCTAGCTGTTTGATGAAATGCCCCAAAGAGAGCTGAAATGCAGTCTGCGTTTTAAACTCGAAATAGACTAGTGTCTGCTGCTATCTCTGTTAAATAATGTTAGTTTTTATTGTTTATACTTGGTTTTTAGTAGGGTTTGCGTGAAATTTTCATGTGTTATCAAATCCACGAAGTTTTTCGTGTCACGCCAGAAACGGCCGCCGGTGTAGGTAGCCGGCGGAGGTCGGCACCGGTCGGAATGGACGACCGGTGGACAGTGGTGGTTCGGCGATGGAAGGGAGCCGGCGACCGCACGTTGTGAGGCTGGTGTGGTTTTGGTTGAGTTTTGGTGAAGAGCACGCTTCGGGTAAAGTGGGGAGCTTCGGCTAATGAAGCTGTAGTAGAAGAAGACCCGAAGATTTAAAAAAAAAAAAAAAAAAATGAATAAAAAGAAAAGGAAAACCAAAAATATAAAAAATAAAAAATAAAAAGAATGAAAGAAAAGAGAAAATGGGCTGTAGTTTGTCTGCTTGGGCTGGTCGATGGGCTGGTATGATATGGGCCGTGGTGAAGTAGTTTAGAATTTAAGTGGGCTGGCGGCCGCCCCTTTTAAAAAAAAATCCGTGTGGGCCTTTTCTTTCTTTAAAGTGGGCTTTGAGGCCAGCCCTGTTTTAGCCCAACCCGGACCAATAGGGTCCGGGTCGGTTTAGTAGGGCCGGGTCTCTTGACCCTGTCCGAATTGTCTTTTAATATTAAAAAATATAAAAAATCCACAAAATTCTGAAATAAAAAATTTAAAAATTCAGAAAAAATTTACAAATTCAAAAATCCATAAGAATCCTTGAAAAATTTTAAAATTCGAAAAATAAAATTACTTTTTAAAAATCCAAAAACATTTAAAATATATAAAAACCTAAAAATTCCTAAAAGTCAAGATTTTTTTTTTTTTTTAAATTAGTTTACTCGAAAATGGCTGAAGAAGTCTTTTTGGGTTGTCTTTTCTTTAAACATGTGAAAAGCCTTGGTGAAAATTGTACTCGATTGAACAAGCCTTTAGAGCTATATCATAGGGTTCCAATTACTCTCAGAGAAAGATACCTCGATTTATTATGACTCCCCTTTAGCTTAGTTAGGAATGTCACTTAATTATCTCTTAGTTGTTAGATGCTTCTTTGCCTTGCAATTTATTCAATGCCTTCTTTGGTTATTATTTGTTATTTTAATAATTGCGTATCCGCTGATCACCTCATAGATTAGTTGATAGGATTAAAATTATCCAAATTGCTTGACAAAGACATGAACAACATTAGGTATCAAAAATGGTACTAATTACTTAATTAATGTACTTAAGTTCTCAACCCTAAATTCTTTAATTACGTAGAAAGTGTGATATATTCTCATGCCTTACTTGATTTCTAACCGACTCTAATAGATTAGTGGCAATTCCTTATTACAAAATTCTTATGAATATCCTAATGTCATATGGGGTATGGATTTGGGAAAACCTATACTTGATCATTGGTCGCAGGCCCGCTTGTTTAGGCAATACCACTAAACCCGTTCCCTCTCTAAGGGGTAGGTGGTTCCCTCTCTCGAGGGTAGGTGGCTACATCTACTTGACAATTAACTCATTAATTTGCTCAACAATGTAAAAAGAATTAGGTTTTTGAGAAATTGTTCTTTTCAACAAAACTTTCCAAAAAGAAAAAAGAAAAAAAGAAAGCATAATACCTTTAATATACACGAGATAGCCACATTAAACAAATACAAAACATATGAAATGTTTAATTATGACAATTAAATTCTAAATAAAAATATAAAAAGAACAAAAAAGAAGGAAAGTAAATTTGGGTTTACTACTTTAAAATGCAATTGAATACGTTATGGCAATTTTGCCTTTTCAGTAAAAAATGGGGTGAATTTAATTATACAAGGGATGGAACTATGAAGCAAATGTAGAAAAAAAGAAACAACATGAGCCATATTGAATAAAGTTAACACAAGACCTTGTCAAAAAGGAAACAACCTAGTACATTTTTCTCTCTCGAACAACTTTCTCAATCTTGGAAGGCGGTCAATTTTTAATTTCAATTTTCCTAAAAATTACGAAATTCCCCCCTTCATTCTCTCTTCTCCACGTTCTACAATGGAAGAAGAAAACCAGTACAAGGTGGCAGATCTAGTCAAACAGCTCGTCCTCCGCTTGCTCTCCCAGAACCCCCCAGCGCCCCCGCCCGATGCTTCCGACTCGCTCCGTTTCCAGAGCTCGCTCTGCTACGCATTCCGCATCCAATCCACCCAGCTCACCCCCGATGCTGCCGCCCTCTCCGAGTCAATCAAGTATCGGCTCGCCACCCTAGTTAAGTCCTCTCAAACCCTCGCTTCGCCGATCTGTTCGCCAAATTTGCCTCCAAGACTGGCCCAGGAAGCGTCAACAATAAGTGGGCGGTTCTTCAATTGCACAAAATTGTGGCCGAAGATTGGAACGGTGCGAACAGCGGGCTTGGTTACTTGAGGCCTTTGCCCAATTTGGATTAGTGTGAGACCTAAGAACTGAAGAAGAAGATGAATTGGTTAAGTGAGCTGTAGATGTGTTAATAATGGACCCATTTATAACCCTATAGCCCACTTATTCTGAACTCTTTATTTTGTAAACCCTTTATTTTGGTTTGCAAAATTTAGTATGACCCATTTTTATAATGTTGGGTTACTAAATGAATTTAGAACCCATTTTGAAAGGTTTACAAACATGATACCACTCGAATTGGAGATTGTAGAGTGCGAGTGATGTCGGAAGTGGTGTTTACCAAGCAAAGTCTTAATTGGACTTTGTCTCGAACCGAATTGGGTGAATTCCAAAATTTGGTGGAGTCTGATCTTGCATTGAATAAAACATGCATTCCATGTTTGAGTTTTTTTTTTTTTTGGTCGAAAATTCCATGTTTGAGTTGGCAAGTCTATGATTTAGCTTGGATTTGTTTTAGTTGCTTAATCCTACTTGGTTTCATTCCAAGCAAGTGCAGTGAACCAGAATAAAACACGCATTTGGGTTATTCTGCTTGGTTATTACACTTTAAAGCAATCAATAGGAGAGTTAGGATTTTGTCTTTATGAATTCTTTGAGCAAATCTTGTGAGATATTGTGAGATAACACTTCTGCATTCACTTTGGGTGTAATCTAAGATTGTAAAATATTTAAGTGATTAAGCATTACATTTATGATTCTTTGGACTCATAGAAATTTATTTATGGCCCACTCTCCTCGAAGAATAGCCATCAATATTCGACTGAACCAAATAATTATTCGGTGTCCTTATTGTTCATTTTGAATTTTTCTAGTAATTTCCCCTCTTGTTTATCGAATTACAAAATTTGTTATTTTCCTTGTTATTTGACACCACCCACAACCATTAAAAGAAAAAAAAAAGAAAAAAAAGGAAGAAGCCATGCTCATTTACTTAATCATTAAAAGCAGATGGAAGAGGATATATTATTAAGAAGGATAGACTAAAGAAACTAGTCCGTAAAAGAAAGAAAAAGAAGTGCCATCTAAAATGTGGGAATAAAGACAAGTCCAAGCGACCAAAGAACATCGACCAAAAAGTAGTTCACGAAGAACAAAGCAGTAAAGTAAATGAGCTAGAAATGTAAGGTTTGAATCTAGGACAATGTCTTCCATGTGGGTTTTAGCTTTTGGTTTCATTAATTAATCCACAAGATCCTCAACGCTTAATAACTTGGTTGATTTCCCAACTTTCTTCCTTAATATGCCGACGATTGTCACTGCATCAACTCCTTTCCTATCACCACCATCTCGTCTTCACGTTCTTCATCAAACCTCACGGATTCCACACCTGCAATGACATAGAAGCATTCTTAATTAGCTCTACGCAGATCCATTACATAAAGATGTGGATATATAGTAGTAGTAAATACCGTCCATAAAAAAATCGTTCTCTCTAAAAGCACTTTTATATTGTGTCAAAGATATATGCACAAAACTAAAAGCTATTATGACAAAAACCATCTTTACAATACCAATTTGTGTAAAGAGTACTTCTTGTGAATAATGTTAAATATTTAAAATGCGATAATAATATTTTTGGGGTTTAAATTGTGTAATGGGGTATCTTGACTACTATATATGATTTTTAGGGTTTGTCACACCATCCGCTGTAGTTGCAATCTGAAGTGCCTGGTCCTGTATCTTTGGCCCCGCAAACCAAGCTTAATCACGATCTTCCTCTGCATAATGATGGAGAAAACTTAGAACATTGATTAGCAAATAACGAATGTACACAAACACAAAATAAAATAAATAAAAACTATCAACTATACTGTTAGAATAAGTTAGTGCAAATACTAACCTTGGTCATGTCGTCTTTGCGATCTCTTTCTCTGCCAAAAAGACACATCGAACGAAATGCTTATGCTCGGATGAACGAGGAAAAACAAAGGGGACCTCTGCAGTGCTGCTTAAATAATACGAACTCGGTAGTGCTTTTAAGATTTCGACGCGTTACAGCTAGTTAGCTACTTCCCTAAGGCAAAATTTGTTCGTATAAAGCAGAATCTTCAATTCGACGTTCTCTACACCGTGGTCACGTGGCCTTTTGATTTGGTCCGGTTGAGAGCGGAAAGGCTCGGTAGACTTCCGGTAATTAGCTGATTAATTTAAAGTTGACTCAAAGAAGTCTCCTTAGTTAGAGCTTCATGTACTACAGCAAGACGTCCATTGCACAATGGCATAGCTAGAGCATTTCATGGAGACCGGCTTGCATTTAGATCTCAAGATCCTTGAATGCCAAGTCTGATTAATTTCAGCTAACGTAACTGTTGGACGATGCCAATTATGATGTTGATAGAGTATGCTGATGTTCACTTGGAGCTGGATTTGATGTCAGGAGGACTTGATTAGGAAATTTGTGAAAGTGGGATCCGATCATACAGATAGAAAGTATCTAAAATTAACTAGAAAAAGTTGTGAAAGCACATGGACGAAAAGTAATTCCTTTTGACCCAATCACATATTACGTGGATTCTACATATGCAATAGATAGTATTGGTGCAACATGAAATTGTAGTATGATTAAAGCAATGAAGACTTAATTTTATATTTTTAAAAGAGGACTAAGACCTTCACTAGTGCGTTGGCTTAATCAAGCTTGTTGACAAGTTGTGCGGACTATTTTCTCGATCGTCAGCCTTTTCGGCTAGAATTCTTGAGAATTCACGACCATCTCACGACCTTTTATATAACCATGACTTATTCCCATGGAGCAAACTTTCTTGAGCAGGAATTTCTGAAAGACATGAAGTGGAGAGGGGGGAATTGGGTGTACTTAGCGAAACATTGTTAGGTACAATCCAATAGGTGTATCTGGACTCGTAGCCCTTAGATCATGTGGAAAGATAAACGGATGCGCCAGGTGCAGTGGGCCCGAGCTCCCATCGGGTCGTCCACATCATCCAATGGTGCCGGTGAGTTTGGGCTCGCTACATCGGGATCGTGCAAGTTTTCCATATGTAACTTAATAAATAAAGAGAGACAATAATGGTTTAACTGTTAAGGATTCACTTTTTTCAAGACAATTACTTTGTAGTTGGAAAACATGTTTCATGATAGAATTTTGTCCGACCATCTGGATTATTTTATAATAATTGGACTTTTCTGGCAAAGATTATTTATCATAATCTCGAGGTACAATCAGTTCTCTGCACTTCTTCCACTTAGGAATGGGTATAGTTTGGGTGATTCTAATTCATAGTCGGAACCAAGAGTTGAACGAAAGGGGCGAGTTTCTGAAAATTTGGAACGGAGCAACGAACTAGCCTTACCCTAAAATTAGTAACAACCTCCCCTTATTTTTTTTTTTTTTTTTTATAATTCTTTTTCCTCAATACTATATTTCAATTCACTTGTAATTCACAATTTATGTTAATTTGATTCACATTCTAGATAGTGAGAGCCACAATCCAAAGAGAGAGAGAGAGACAGAGCAATGGCTAGAGAATAAAGAGACATAGAGAGAGGAGAGTGACAGTGAGAGGCAAAAATGGAAGAAATAAAATAAAAGGCAAGAGCAAAGTGAGAGCTAGGGTTTTGATATTTAATTGTAAAATTGAGAACTTTATCTAGATTGGAAAGAGATGGTTGTGACCTCGAGGCTGGGCATGTCATCTTGGTAATTGCATATGTCTTTGTGGGACTTTTGTTATTGTAAAGTTACTAACTACCTATAATTTCCTGAAAAAGAAATTGATGACCCCTTCAAAGTTGATTTAGGATTCAGTTATACGCGAGAATTGAATTGACAGATTTAAACTTGATTGGGTCCCAGGTTTTAAGCCCATGAACTCGCCTTGCGGTCCTAGGAACCAGCCTCAAACAACACCAGCAAGGCTGGTTTTGTCCGGTTTCTAGATTTAACGGGCATTGCCGCACTGTTGCCCACCCCTAATACTAATAATTTCTGTGAGCCGGACTTTGACATATAACAAGTAATTAACAAATATAGAGCAGATAAGAAGCAATTAATAAACAAATCCAGCAACTCGATTAGTCAATGTACGAGGGTAAACTACAAGTACATCAGACTGAACTTTTCTACAATAGGAAGAATGAGAGTTTGCAAGGAAAGGAGTAAGCAAATCTACGTGACGGCCAAGTGTAATATGTGCTTAAAATATCATTTTAAAATCTCGTGAGCAGTGTGTATTCTGTCTCGTTTTCTAGCTTTAGGCTTCGTCGATTAATCCTCAACGCTTATCAGCCTCGTCTTCCCAACCTTCTTCCTCAACGCGCCCACAATCTCCACAGCATCAACTCCTCTCCCTATCACGATCACTTCATCTTGACGCTCCTCATCAAACCCCACGAATTCTGCACCTGCAAGTACAACGATAGAAGACCAGATTAATCCCAGTTACTTGGGGGTGCATGATAACTTATTGCATTCGAAATAGTTTAACATAAATAGATTTTTCTATTTTTATTTCTAGACGAGTTTTTAAGCAAAAATAACCGTTTGATAACGACACAAAATTTCTACTCTAAAAATAGAAATTTGTTTGATAATGATACAAAATTTCTTTTCTTTTGGATAGCGCGGCGACGACCGACCACCTTTAATATAAAAATAAAAATGATTTAGTAACAAAAAAACTAAAGAATAAAATAAAATAAAATAAAATAAAATAAAATAAATCATAAAAAATAAAATAAAAATATCCTTAAAAATAAATTTATTTTATTTATTCTATTTTATTTTATTTTACGAATAAATTTATTTTAAAATGAATAAAAATAAAAATAAAAATAAATTTATTTGGCAAAACACTCAACGCAAATAAAAATTATCATAAAAAAGTTATTTTTAATAAAGTTAATAAATTTATTTTTAATAAAGTTAATAAATTTATTTTTAATAAAATAAAAATAAAATGATAAATAGAAATAATTTATTTATTTTTAATACATTTATTTTAATTTTTAAATGAATAAAATGAGGAGAGGCAGAGGAGGAGGAGGAGGAGGCAAAGATGTAGAGGAGATGAGGGAGAACTCACCAAAATTAGGATTTAGTGGGAGAAATTGTTTCGATTTCTCTTCCGAAATCGAAGTAGAAAATTTCTATTTCTAATTTATCTTCCAAATCAATTTCTGGAATAAAAATCTATTTCAAAATAAAAAAAAACTGAGTAGGTTCATCAAACGGGTTTCTATTTTAAAAACAGTGCGAGATAGAAAAATTATTTCGAAAACGAAATTTTGGTTATCATGCGCCCCTTGCATATCATGCACCACAAAGTGCACCAAAGGACGACCGGTTTGGTTCGGGTCTGCTTTTGCAAGAGAAGCATTAGAAACTCGGATTAATTTGGAAAGCAACCGAGCCGAGAGCGACTGAGAATTCCCAAATATATCAAATGCAAAAATACATGGAATGCGAGGTTTATGTGGTGCTGGGATAATGAATCACCATGTGCTCGAGCAGCGATCTGCGATGCCTTGGTCTCGCACAAGTGCTTAGCTCGAGCTATGAGTGATGAAAGTGAGAGCTTTCTTGGCGACTTATTTATACGCCAAGCAGATCACCCAAATGCTCCATTGCTTCAGGACCTCGACGCATTACAGATCTTCGCTTTGGCGCTATTTCCACGAACGTGACCGTCACTCTCACGCCATTGCTAGGAAGCTGCGATGTGGGATGTACGCCACGTGGAGTGGACTTCAGTCCTGGTCAATGCTTGGTTTTGGGCTGAAATTTATTTAAGGTAATCCCATTATTTTAACTAGAAATGCCTCTAGCCAACAGGTTCTTTTGATCAATATCTCTCCTCTTCGGATAACTTAGGATTGCATGCATGTTTGCATTGATGTGTCACACTATTTGTTAAAATATGTCTTGAGTTTGAGTTCAATGTGAAATTTCGAATATTCTGAATTGGATATGTTCCGGATGTTCGAAATTGAGCAAAAAGATCCGAAAATCAACTTCCCAAAGTTTGAATCCGCGTTGGAGAATTTGGCCGCCGAAATAGGAAAGTTCAACTTTGACTTGGACTTGGATTTTGTTTAAAATATACAGAGATATGTTTTGGATAAAATCAGGCAAGATAGGAAACTGAATCCTATGAGAAGGCGACAAAAGAATAAACGTCTCACTTATATATATAGACTTGTGGCCATGGATGGAAAATGGTTGATCATGAAGAAGTGTTCTTGAAGCGTTGGCTAGTTGTCGAGTGCTTGGAAGGGATTTTCTTTGTCTTTCTTGTCCGTGAATTACATCCAAGAAAGATTATTGTTTGTAGCTGATTTAAAGTTGACTTAAGAGAAAGTCTTCTTAGCGAAAGCTTCACGTCATATAGCAGGAGTATTTCATGGGGATGTGGGGATTGTTGGAGATGCTTCATGGAGAATGTGGTTGGGCAGTCAGACACCAATTGCCAAGAAAAGGCAATTGATATTTTCTTTATTACAACAACGAAATTAAAGAAGGAAAATATCTTCTGTTAAAGTGCAATTTTCTGTTAAAAGAAGTGATTATATTGTTAAATGCCAAACATTCTGCCAAACTTAAAAATTTGTATGCCAAGTTCCCACCTTCGGGTTCATCAAACAGCTGTTCTGTCACGCCCTGATCCTCAGGCACGCACACATCCGTCTCACTTAGTCGATTTTATAATGCGATATCCCGGACAATGTATCGCCGACCCTTTCATTTTTTAAGCACATGCGGAAGCGATTAAAATCCCAGACAATAAAACAATGGGACAGAAAAAGCGGGGCCATTTTTTTTTTTTTTTTTTGGTGACCTGGGGAACCTCCGAACGCCTCGCGGGGAGAGTAAACCACAGAGCACCTGGGGGCCCCACCGCGACCCCCAAGCGCGGGTAAGACGCGTTATGCATTGAAGCATCGCTTCCACGGAGGTTCGAACCCTTCCCCCTGCGTTTGGGGTACCAAGCACAGGGCCATATTTTTCATATTGAAATTTATAACCAAATTTTTGTACATGACATCAACTAGAGAACTTCATAACTATTCACATCAATTGGAGTTCACAAAAGAAGATGAAATCTCAATCCTTTCAGGTCATACTCAAAATCTCTCTCGGTATTATCTTCTTCTTCCAAAAGTCCTTTTACTCGGGTTTCACCTCCGAGTTCTCATTCTCGAGATTCCTCCTCGGCTCCCAACGGGGGCCCAAAATGTTTTTCCCAAATTGGGATGAGACTACGTCTCGGTGAGTTCTACCCCACTAAGCCCAATTAGTAAACTAATATACTATAGGCTGCCTATTCACGCACAGGGCAAAAGACGTACCTTGGTCTCATATCCCACCTGCAAGTCAGTACAATTCATAATAGGCACCCAAGCAATCATATCACTGATCGAAGCATCGATCAAATCGACCTAGTTGATTAAATGCCAACAAGACCACTCACGGTCATTTCTAATCAGTCAATCAATCCACGACATCAAATCAAAGCAATGAATCACATCAAGTCACGATCAAATCGAATTATCGATCAATCGACCTAGTCGATTACAAGTCCATCAGACCATCTCATGGCCATTTCCAATCAATCGATCAATTCACAACATCAGATCAAGCAATGATCAATCGACCTAGTCGATTACACGTCATCACGACCCATGCTTGGTCGACACATTCAATACTATCTATAAGTCCGACCATAGTCCAGGACTGCTTACTTTAAGCTGATATATAGATAGTATAGCTCGCACTAAGCCGACGGGGTTAAGGTATACTGCTCTCGCTAAGGCGACATATCGCCCGTAGGCCGATATAGTATACCGATATCTTTGCTCTCTAGCCGACATATTGCCCGTAGGCTAATATAGTATACCTCCGATGCTCACATTGAGCCGATAAAGTGTACTTGCTCGTGCTAATCGACATATCGCCCGTAGGCCGATATAGTACACCGATATCTTGCTCTCGCTAGGCGACATATCGAGCCCGTAGGATGATATAGTATACTATCCAACCATTCAATCCATTCCATCTTATCCTTCTCGATAAAATAGCCGTGTGTGAGGACACGGTCGGCCTTAGCCAAAATATTATAATTTCCTTTTTTTTTTTTATAATTCCCACCATTCTCTACAACCCACCAAAACACTTTTGGTGTTGTCAACCGACACCGGTTATTTTCCAATCAATAATAAAAAATTATTCCATTAAAGGATACTTCTCAATTTCATAAATAATTCAATTCAGCACAAACTGCAACTCGATTAAATAAACGAATTGCGCCATGAAAATCGGCACAAAATTTCGGTCGTCGGCCATCTCAATCTTAATTTCTGAAAAAAAAAAAAAAAGTTAATTAATTAATTAATTTCGAAAATTAATTATTTAATATTAAAAATTCTGTTTAGCTCAAAATAAGGTCCAATTAAATAAACAGACTTCACCACGGTCATCAGCATAATTTTCCGATCACGGGCCATCCCAGTTGAATTTTCAGGAAATAAATAATTATTTAATTAATTTCGAAAATTAATTAATATTAAAAATTCAATTTAGCTTAAAATAAAGTCCGATTAAATAAACGGACTTTACCACGATCATCAGCATAATATTCCGGTTCCAGACCATCTCCCTTGAATTTTTGGAAAATAAATAATTATTTAATTTAATTCCGAAAATTAATATTTAAATGCCAAAAATCTCACTTAGGCCCGAATCATCAAATTGAAGCTCAATTAGGGGTCCGAAAATTCTCGAGACACTCCCAATAAATAGTAGACCACGTCTACTTGTTAATTGCCCAATCAATTTATCTAAACCGCATCACAATTGACTAATAATTGCTAATTAATTCTAATCTAACAACCAAAACATAATTAATTAAAACTAAACTAACCTAAAGCATAATTAGCCAACTAATTCGGGATTAGTGAGATTACTTATCAAATCGCGCGCAAATCGGATCAATCCGACGGCGGCGACGCGAGGAACGATTGTCCCCAAAGCACGGCTCGGGTTCGGGGCCGGGAAACGGCCCAAAACGGCCCACGAATAGCTGGATACCCACTCCGTGGGTTTGCTGGTTCGGCCGCAAAACAGCAAGAAAGAGAGAGGGTTGGGGGCGGCAAGAGGTCGGGAGAGCGGGTGGTGGCTGGCGAGGCCGAGCGGTGGCCACGGTGGCGGAGGTGGCCGGATCGTGGCCGGTGCTGGCCAAGACAGAGCTGAATAGAGGCGGCACGGGAGTTGGACGACGCACGGCGGGGACGGCAAACGCGAAGGGGTGGTGGCGGAGCGCACGGCGTGCGCGGGTGGTGCGGACGGCGGCCGGCGCGGCGGTGCTCGGCGCGATGGCGAGCTGCTGTCTTCGTTCCTCGTTTCTGCTCGTTCGGCACACGGAGAGGGAGAAGAAGAGAGATGTCGAGAGAGTGAGGGAATTCAGAGAGAGAGAGAGAGTTAGAGATAGGTAGGGGTGAGCGGGTCCAGGGTGGGTAGGGTCTAGACCCGGACCCCGTTCCCTACCCCGTTATAACCGTTCTCCTTTTTTGGACCCCGTTCCCTACCCCGTTTTTTTATTGGACCCTATTCCCTACCCACCCTGTTTTTTCGGTCCGGGAACGGGGTTGACCCCATTTATATTGGAACCTGTTTTGCATAAAAATTAACCTTAGAAAAGCAAGTCTAGATGAGTTATCTTGCTGCTTGGCCAATTCTTTCGCAATCCCTAGCAAAAATATCAAGATCAAAATTAGTCAGGTGCATTAAATAACCCCTACCATTGACTTGCTTCAGTTAATCAGAATCAAACTAACCTTGAAGACTGTTTCTTCCTTCCACATCTCAACCCCTTTGCAGAACGACCTTGACGAGGTTCCTAATCATTCAAATGGTCAAGAAAAATGTTGACAGTCTTTTGGTCAATAACTAAATTGTTCTACTTACAGGAGGAGCTAAAGAAATCAGAGTGGAAAGCGAACGAGAAAGAATTGAACATAATTTCCCAGTGACAAACCTAAAAGAGTATGATGATTAAAACGGTGATGAGCCGAAGGGAAGACCACATTGAGCGCTACACCGACAAAGTGATGCCGAGCATTAGCATGGGCTGGAACAGAAGGGCCGGATCATAGTCTATGATGGGAACTTCCCTCATCGGATGGGGTACTCTCAAGTTGTACCAGACAGAGGCCGTGGATGCCCCCATTATCATACCTGCACAAATACCAAAACTTTCAATTAACAAAAGTCCTTGCTGAGAGGTTGGCATAATTCTTCCCAGCTCCTTTAGCTAGAGAAGCAAGGAAAGGCCAAAAAAAAAGAGGAAACAACTCATAAACAGACCTCAAATCAACAAAAAAAACCTTTGGACTTGAAACAATGAACACAGAGAAAAAGTTTCCACTTTTCGAGCGTAATTATCAATCTAAGCTCGTTAAAAAATGATTTCCTTCCTTTTGGTTACTTCTGTGTGCTCTTCAACGCGTGTGGCAAGGTAAAAGGAAAGTGTTCACCACCATCACGTCACATCTCATTCCAACTCTAGTATAATCTCACCGCAACCTATGGTAGGCACCGAATCTGTACAAATGACCACTTGCAACGGCACTAAAAGAAGAAAACAGAAAAGTGATTGAGAAGGAGATTATGATATTCGAGGAATTTTGTCCGACTCACACTTGGAGATGGCAGCAGCGGACTTGGTGTCGAACCCGACGACCCCGGGGTGAGCATGGGCACGAAAATGCCGCCGCCCCAGACGCCGCCCACCGTCCCGCACGCTAACCCCGAAAACCGATCACCGTGGCCACCACCACCCGCCACCCAAACTCCAAATCCTGCTCCACCCCATCACCCGGAAAACCAAACGAAAACCACCTTTATGAGTCGAAATCCATGTTGGCAAAAGCTACGAAAACAGAGCCCGAAGCGCACCCGCGACGGGTGTGGCGCGGCGGGGGGCTCTGGGGAAGGCAAGATGAGAGGCTGGAGCGAGGAGGAGGAGGCGAGGAAGGGGTCGAGCAGGTGGAGGTTGTCGGGGTGACGACGACGGTGACGGTGACGGTGACGGCGGGGCGGCGGGGCGGCGAGGCGGGGGAGGAGGAGGAGCTTGGCGGCGGTGGTGCGAGCGCGAGGGGAACCGGGAGAGGAGCTCAGGGAAGTCTGGTTCTCTGCTCCGGATCGGACGCGGCGCATTTAGGAGACGCGGCTCCGCTGTACTGCGCGGCCAACAAGTGCATGGACGGCCTCCTCTGCATTTTCATCACCAGTCAAGCCGAAAACCACTACGAAAGCAAGACGAGACGACGGAATCGAAACAGCGGGGGAACAGACCGGAATGTACATGATCCACACGCTTATCCAACGTAAACGACTTAAGTAGAGCTACGTCCGGACAGACGCACTCAGAGAGAGACCGAACCGAAACGCAGCTAATCGGAGCAGAACAGCGAGAGCAAAGCAAAGCGACGCACGATCACCACACGCGAATGCTCCACTGAGAGAGGAACGCCCAATCCTAAACTCGAGCTGGTCGAGGAAGACGCGAGACGCGAGATTGGAGGAAACAAAAGAAGCAAGCACGCGCGTACCTGGCTGAGGAAGAGGCGAGAAGCGAGCGGGGACGATCCGCGGAGGCATCGGAGAGCGGAGAGGAGAGAAGCAGGGGAGCGGCCGGCGGAGGAGGAGAGGGAGAGGCGGGCGCGGGAGGCGGAGGGGAGGAGGCGTGAGTCTGCGTCTGCGCCTCTGCGGGTAAAGATAGAAATAAAATTAGGGTTTTGCTCGGGGTAAAAACCGGTTCTCCAACCGGTTCCCAAACCGGTCCGGTCGAACCGGTTCCCGGGTGGGTAATTCCTTGAAACCGGTTCCCGGACCGGTTTAAACAGGGTCTGAGTTTTGGGAACCGGTTCCGGCCCGGTTTTAACCGGAACCGGTTCCGACCTGTTTTCCGGGTGGGCCGGACCGGGAACCGGGTAACCCGTCCGGTTGCACACCCCTAGAGATAGGAGAGAGTGAGGGTTTGAAAAGTCAAAAGTAAAAGGAAAAGTGGAGGAAGCAAAGTTGGAATCGGCAGCAAGGGGGGCAATTCGCACGAGGGGAAAAGAAGAAGAGAGGGAGAGAAGGAGAAAAAGGAAAAGAAAGAGAGAGAGAGAGAAAGGGGAAAGGTGTTTGGCCAAATAAGGAAAGAGGAAATAAGGATAAATTTAAAAGAAAAGAATTTCCTCAAGTAGAAAATTTTTATTTCAATTTCTTTGAATAAGCTCATATATTCCCAAAAGAATTTCATATTAGAATTTTTTATTCCCCTCTTGCATTTTTGCATCCAATTATTCCTCTTGAATTTCTCTCAAATGACTCTTATTAAATCAATTGATGTCTCACTTATCAAATTGATTATTTTCTTTATCCAATAATCCCTTGTACTCCTCAATTTCACAATCCTCGACTTCAACGAACAAAAACGGTCCTATTTATACAGTCAAAATTAGAACCCGAAAATCTGGATGTCACATGTTCTATGTATGTATGTTACCGAATAGGAAACTAAAATACCAATGCCAATAAGAAGCTCTATAACCCTATTCTATATTGGGGTCGAAGATAGCATACTGTTCTTGGAAGTTTCACACCTAGATGGTGTAAATGGTGTGTGCGTTTGATGCCATTTCTTCCTTTTGGATAGCGGAGAAAATATTGGGTGGTTCGGGACCGCCACGTCAGCGTGGTCCCGGACCACTCATGCGGCACCATGTGTCAGAGGAGGGAACCAAAGGACTTGCCCCTGTTCCATCTCTTTGACGCTCTCTCTCCTCTTTCTCTTCTCTGTCTCCCTCCCCTCACAAGTGGCGCCGCGTGAGTGGTCTGGGACCATGCTGACGTGGTGGATCCCGGACTCTCTAGGATAAAGACGTTTCAGGTCACAAGTCAACTTCTATATGGAGCCCATTCAACATGCTGTTGGGTATGCAAAATGCGGTTAAGGTCATCTTTGATGTCATTGTATGCTACAGTTTCTATTTCATTTTATGAAAAGAGGAACAAATGGATACAAATTGACAAGTGAGCTAAAAAAAATTAAAAGAAAACCAATTCTCTACGTTGGTTTTCATTTGAGCCAATTGTAAATCCAACGAGTATATGCATATTTTCGGATTAGTGATACACCTATGGCATTGTCATTTTATGGTACAGTGCCCTTTGCCGGCAGACTTTCCAGTATGGAATTTCGCAGACAGAGGGCAGATGAGGAAGCTAGCAATTTTGACCATCCTTAGTGCTTCAAGTGATGAGGCAGCTAGTTGTTGCTGAATAATGATTCTTCATAGAAATGAAACCAACGGATGTGACAAGAAATCATGGGTAACAAAAAGTGCACAGTAATCTAGAATTCCCAGCTAGGACCACCGTTCATCTCTGTCCGAAGAATATAAGGCACATGCACAGTTCCTGGAGTAGGAAAATTAATGTTTTCTCAAATGCTCGCGAGTTCCTCCAAATAATGAAAATCTCCCCATGATCGATTTATCACCATTCAATAATCGATGCAATGTATAGTCATAACTCAAAAGGTGGTCTTGAAAGAGTTGGATTTGTACACGTCCAGAAATTCTGTCAATTGGGTCAAGATTTTGCTGAATGAGAGATGTCCCAGACGTCCCTGAGGCCCCCACCAAGTTTTACTTTTCACACAGAAGCATAATGTATTCTATCAAACCATCTCTAAAGTCTCTTGTAATTCTTGGAAGGAAATTTTAATGCTGAGAAATCATGGATCCTCAACTTCTGCAGCTGACTTAACTGACTTGGGAGTTACCAAAAGATGTTTATAGCTCAACTTGATTCTTTTATCAAGAAGGCTACTTGAACTGGTTCGTAGATGTAACATTTCATGGGGTTGGGGACTTGGAATGATATTTGGTCATCCTTGTGCAATTATTGCCAATTGAAAATGACTTTAATCGGTATATTCTTAAAAAGGTCGTAGATATTCAAGGTTGATCT
This sequence comes from Eucalyptus coolabah, assembly GCA_014182585.1. Lineage (NCBI taxonomy): Eukaryota > Viridiplantae > Streptophyta > Magnoliopsida > Myrtales > Myrtaceae > Eucalyptus > Eucalyptus coolabah. Next base: position 63,855,985 of record CM024624.1, read on the forward strand.
GATTATAAGAAATTTTGAGTCGCCTAATTGAAGTATGAAACCGCGGCCCAAACGTCAGTGCACCCGTCCTTTACCACCTTTTACTTGATAGCAGGTCTTCGTACTGATTTGACCCAACTAGAAATTAGGGGAATTCTCTGTTTATAGAAGGAATGAAGACCTTATTTTTTATTATTAAAAGAGGACCAAGACCCTCGCAAAAGTTTTCCCATTGAACCCGTTGGTAAGGACAATTGTAGTCCGCCTTTTTTACCAGAATTCTTAAGACTTGTTGACCTTTTACATGGCCATGTCTCTCCCCCTCCCTCTCATCGAATGAATATGTAAAATTTTTAGTAGCAAACATATTAATAAGACTAGAAGAAGGAAGTTAAAAACGAAGTATTTACTTTGATTGACTCGCTTCTAGGATCATATGTAGACTCTCAATCTATTTACCGCCAAAAATTAGGAATAAGACACATAGACATATAAAAAAAGATTGTATATGTAATATCTCACTAAATATATTAACATCTTTGATATTTTTATTTATGTCGAATCATAATTGTAAAAAGAGCCAATAAAAGTAATACAAAAAATTTCAGCAGCCTCCTAATGAAACTCGACAATCTTTCTCTCAAAATAGGAAAAGAACATAAAAGAAAAATCTGAGTCATGTCATTTTCTTCATGTGAGTATTTTCTTTTCATGGGCGTCAATTCCCTTCTCCGAGGCTAATAATCTGAGTTGGACCGACTTTCTTTCTTAAACGGTTGACCAGAGGCACTGCGTCAACTGCCCCAACTACCACCACCTTGTCTTCTCCTTCAAAGGCCGCTGAGTTTACACCTGCATATGTTGACAGCATAACTTGTCAGGGAAATTGATTGTGTAATTTAAAACGGCGGCAACAGTCGAAGTGAAAATTATTAATTCGTTTTGGAGGAACTGAGGTTGAGCAGAAGTGATGATTCAAGATCAGACGCGATGAAAACATCATCGAATGAGGCCAATTAACCTAAGCATAAAACCAAGTTCATGGGAAGTAGAGGGTCGTTACCATCTGCTTCGGTGATGGTCTGAAGAGCCTTGGTTCTGCATTTCTGGCTCTTCATCCGAACCTTCAACACGATCTTCTTCTGCGGATCAGTGCACAGACAACGTCAACACGCGAAACCAGCTAACTCAAAGAGATGAAAGAGAAGAGAAACAGGAGATCTGGACACCCAAACATAATCACAGAAGCAGAATTCACAAACCGTCATGTTTTCTCAGGTATGCTCTGATCAAATCAATGGAAGCTGAATGTTATGCACCAGCCGGCGCGCGTAAGCCCTAGAGAAATGAGCGAATACTGATTGGAAGCTGCGGGAAGACGAGGGTGGCGATGAACGGCTTTATAGCACTTGGCTCTTGTACGGACACACGTTTTTTTTTTATCCAGTACGGACACACGTTTGCGACGCGTTTTTGAAGCGTTCTCGGGCAAGGCAGCATTGACGTTGGGAGTCCCCCCCAAAAAAAAAAAAAAGAACAAAGAAAAGCATTTTAAGAGAAGCTTCCGGTAAATTGACGCTCAGAAATGTTACGATAGTTCCTAGCAAATTCCGCCATTTTGCATTGAAATTGTAATCCGGCCGCTGACTTAGGTTATGGGTTCATACTATATATCTGGGGTCTAGTTCCATCAAAACGAAAAATTTAATATGTGATGATCGATTGGATGTATAATAAGAAAGCCAAACCACTCTTGAATTGTACTCTAATACCATATAGGAAAATGAGTGCCTAATAGTTGTCCTTAATATTGCTTACTCTTTTTGTTATTCTTTGTTTAATCTCATGTGTTTCTTCTGTATCGTCGTTTGTTCGGTGTGATATCATATGTATGTATGTATGTATATATTGTTTTCTACATGCAAGGCTTAGTTTACGCATGACTAACGTTGAGATATATATGTTTTTTGAAAATATATTACTAATTTTTCCATCGGGAAGAATTGTCATATGATAGAAAACTATAGAAAGATTGCTTGTGCAAGTTGACTTTTCTCTCGACATGTTAATTTATAGTGCTCTGCTCATTTTCAATATCTCTAATTATCCATGCAGCAGGCCAGCATGTTGGTTTCTCTTTGAGCCAATGAAAAGCCTTCATGAACTTCTCCTAAAATGAAGGCACTAATTTGACCTTTACAAACCTTATAGACATGGGAAAAAGCTTTAGTTAGTTTTAGTATACATATTTAGGTCCGATCAATGGGTGCCCTGAACAGTCATTAAGCATACTTAATGGAAACATTCTGATTTCCTAAGCATTGATTGCACATGACACTAAAAAGAATTGTGTATAGGAAACTGTTAACAAATCTTGTTCACATGAGCCTCTAGGACACTTATTAACAAGTGCTCTTGGAGAGAGTTTTAGCAAAATCCTTAACATAAATTATGAAACGATGACAATGTAGGCGTTATATTTAGGGCACAATGTATATGAAAAATTTATTGACTTCTATGAACTTTCGTCAAGAAGAATAGTAGGGAAAATTACCACAAAATCTTAAACCTATTGTAATTGTGCTAGTTCGAGTCCCAAACTTATTTTTTGACCAATTGAGTCTTAAACCTTTTACAATTATTCCTTATTAGTCCATCCGACCAAAAATGACAGGCCAGTGTTGACGTGGCAGTCGGCCAACGCCAACGACATTTTTTAAATAATATTTTAATAATTTATTTTATCTTTTTTTCCTCTTTTTTTTTTCTTCTCCCTCTCCCTCCTTCCTCCTCCTCTCCTCCTTCTTCCCTTGGCTTTGGCGATCGGCTAGAGGGGGAAGGCTGGCTAGACGCCGGATTGAGGTGGCCAGCGGGATGAGCCCTTGCTAGACTTGATGAGGGGGGCCTCGCGTCGTCGGGTCCGGCGAGGCGAGCCTTGCTCGATTTGGCGAGGCTCGCCTCGCCGGTCGGTGAGCACCTAGCGACGGCGAGGCAAGCCCCGCTAGATCTAGCGAGGGCTCCCCTCGCGATCGTCGGTGAGGCGAGCCCTCACCAAATCAAGCGAGGAGGGCCTTGCCGGATGTGACGATGAGCCCCCTCGTCGGATCTAACGAGAGCTCGCCTCACCCGACGGCGAGCCCTTGCTAGATCGGGTGGGGCTTGCCCGTGGGGCTCACCTCGCCGCACTGGCGACGACGAGGCCCCCTCACTAGATTTGGCAAGGGCTCGCCTGTTGGGCCCCCTCCCCTTTGGTCGGTTGTCGGAGCCAAGGGAAGGAGGAGAGGAGGAGGAAGGAGGGAGAGGAAAAAAAAAAGGAGGAGGAAAAAAGATTAAAAAAATTAATAAAATATTTAAAAAAATAAAAATATTATTAAAAAATTTCACCAAGGCGTCGGCCGGTTTGCCATGTTAGCTACGGCCGATCATTTTTTGGCCGGATGGACTGATTGGATATAATTGTAAAAGGTTTAAGATTCAATTGGTCAAAAAAATAAGTTTTTACTAAATTGATACAATTACAATATGTTTATGACTTTTTGGTAATTTTCCCAATAATAATAGGTACACCAAACAAACTTACAAAAAGATATTGCAAAATGATGAGATGCGTTTGGGTATTACATATGTCTACTTGCCCAAAACTTGGCTTTACTATTTTTCCCAATAAAAAAAGCCCCTAAAGTCGATCGTTCATGTTGAACACGTTATATTGGCGTACCGTGTACGACGGCAAATCAAGCCGTTGCTTCTATTCAAAATGTCCAAAGTAGGGAGAAAAAGTGCATTCGCTTCCATATGAACTTTTTTGGAACGACGACTGCACATTCCGAGGCTGGTGTGGTTTTGGTTGAGTTTTGGTGAAGAGCACGCTTCGGGCGAGGGGGAAGCTTCAGGTAATGAAGCTGTAGTAGAAGAAGACCCGACGATTTAAAATAAAAATGAATAAAAAGAAAAGGAAAACCAAAAAAAAAAAAAAGAAGAATGAAAAAAAAGAAAATTGGCTGTTTTGTCTGCTTGGGCTGGTGTGATATGGGCCGCAGTAAAGTGGTTTAGAATCTAAGTGGGCTGGCGGCCGCCCTTTTTAAAAAAGTCCGCGTGGGCCTTTTCTTTGTTAAAGTGGGCTTTGAGGCCAGCCCGGTTTTAGCCCAACCCGAACCTATAGGGTCCGGATCGGTTTAGTAGGGTCAGGTCTCTTGACCCGGTCCGAATTGTCTTTTAATATTTAAAAAATTTAACAAGTCCAGAAAATTCTAAAAAAATTAAAAATTTCAGAAAACCATAAAAATACTAAAAAATTCAGAATAATTTTCAAAATTCAAAAATCCATAAAAATCCTCGAGAAATTAAAAATTCTTAAAAATTTTATCCATAAGAATCCTTAGAAAATTAAAAATTTTGAAAAAATAAAATTACTTTTTGAAAATCCAAAAAACTTAAAAATATATAAAAACCTAAAAATTCCTAACAATCAAGAAAATTTTCAAAATTTTTTCAGTTTCCTCGAAAATGGTGAAGATGTCTTTTTGGGTAGTCTTTTTCTTTAAACGTGTGAAAAGCTTTTGTGAAAATCATACTCGATTGAACAAACCTTTAGAGCTCTATCATAAGGTTCCGATTACTCTTAGAGAAAGATACCCTTGATTTATTATGACTCCCCTTTAGCTTAATTACGACAAAACCATCTTTACAATACCAATTTGTGTAAAGAGTACTTCTTGTGAATAATGTTATTTATTTAAAATGCGATAATAATATTTTGGGATTTAAATTGTGTAATGGGGTATCTTGACTACTATATATGATTCGTAGGGTTTGTCACCATCCGCTGTAGTTGCAATCGAAGTGCCCTGGTCCCGTATCTTTGGCCCAACAAACCAAGCTTAATCACGATCTTCCTCTCGCATAATGATGGAGAAAACTTAGAACATTGATTAGCAGATAACGAATGTACACAAACACAAAATAAAATAAATAAAAACTATCAACTATACTATTAGAATAAGTTAGTGCAAATACTAACCTTGGTCATGTCATCTCTGCGATCTCTTTCTCTGCCAAAAAAGACACATCGAACGAAATGCTTATGCTCGGATGAACGAGGAAAACAAAAGGGACGTCTGCAGTGCTTCTTAAATAATACAAATTCGGAAGTGCTTTTAAGATTTCGACGTGTTACAGCTAGTTAGCAGCTTCCTTAAGGCAAAATTTGTTCGTATGAATGTGCAAAATCTTCAATTCGACGTTCTCTACACCGTGGTCGGTGGCCTTTTGATTTGGTCCGGTTGAGAGCGGAAAGACTCAGTGGACTTCCGGTAGTTAGCTGATTAATTTAAAGTTGACTCAAAAGAGGTCTCCTTAGTTAGAGCTTCATGTACTACAGCAAGACGTCCATTGCATAATGGCATAGCTAGAGCATTTCATGGAGACCGGCTTGCATTTACATCTCGAGATCCTTGAATGCCAAGTCTGAGTAATTTCAGCTAACGTAATTGTTGGACGGTGCCAATTATGATGTTGATAGAGTATGCTGATGTTCACTTGGAGCTGGATTTGATGTCGGGAGGACTTGATTAGGAAATTTGTGGAAGTGGGATCCGATCGGACGGATAGAAAGTATCTAAAATTAACTAGAAAATGTTGTGAAAGCACATGGACAAAAAGTAATTCCTTTTGACCCAATCACATATTACGTGGATTCCCCATATGCAATAGATAGTATTGGTGCAACGTGAAATTGTAGTATGATTAAAGCAACAAAGACTTAATTTTATATTTTTAAAAGAGGACTAAGACCTTCACTAGTGCGTTGGCTTAATCAAGCTCGTTGACAAGTTGTGCGGACTATATTCTCGATCGTCAGCCTTTTCGGCTAGAATTCTTGAGAATTCACGACCATCTCAGGACCTTTTATATAACTATGACTTATTCCCATGGAGCAAACTTTTTTTGAGCAGGAATTTCTGAAAGACATGAAGTGGAGAGGGGGAGTTGGGTGTACTTAGCGAAACATTGTTAGGTGCAATCAAACAGGTGTATCTCGACTCGTAGCCCTTAGATCATGTGGAAAGATAAACGGATGCGCCAGATGCAGTGGGCCCGAGATCCCTTCGGGCCGTCTACATCATCCAACGGTCTCGGTGAGTTTGGGCTTGTTACATCGGGATCGTGCAACTTTTCCATACGTAACTTATAAATAAAGAGAGACAATAATGGTTTAAGTGTTATGGATTCGCTTTTTCAAGACAATTACTTTGTAGTTGGAAAACATGTTTCATGAAAGAATTTTCTCCAACCATCTGGATTATTTTATAATAATTGGACTTTTCTAGCAAAGATTATTTATTATGATCTCGAGGTACAATCGGTTCTCTCGCACTTCTTCCACTTAGGAATGTATATAGTTTGGGTGATTCTGATCCATAGTTGGAACCAAGAGTTGAATGAAAGGGGCTAGTTTTTGAAAATTTGGAACCGAGCAATGAACTAGCCTTACCCTAAAATTGGTAACAACCTCCCTTATTATTATTATTATTATTTTATAATTATTTTTTCTTCAATACTATATTTCAATTCACTTGTAATTCACAATTTATATTAGTTTGATTCACATTCTAGATAGTGAGAGCCATGACCCAAAAAGTGAGAGAGACGGAGCAATGCTAGAGAATAAAGAGACATGGAGAGATGAGAGTGAGAGGCAAAAATGGAAGAAATAAAATAAAAGGCAAGAGCAAAGTGAGAGCTAGGGTTTTGATATTTAATTGTAAAATTGCGAACTTTATCTAGATTGGAAAGAGATGGTTGTGACCTGAGGCTCATGTCATCTTGGCAATTGCATATGTCTTTGTGGACTTTTGTTATTGTAAAGTTACTAACTATCTATAATTTTCTAAAAAGAAATTGATGACCCGTTCAAAGTTGATTAAGGATTCAGCTATACCCGAGAATTGAACCGACGGATTTAAACTTGATTGGTTCGCGGGTTTTAAGCCCATGAACTCACCTTGTTGTCCTAGGAACCAGCCTCAAACAACACCAACAAGGCCGGTTTTGTCCAGTTTCTAGATTTAACGAGCACCGCCGCACCGTTGCCCACCCCTAATACTAATAATTTCTGTGAGCCGAACTTTGACATATAACAAGTAATTAATAAATATAGGGTAGATAAGAAGAAATTAATAAACAAATTCAGCAACTCGATTAGTTAGGCTGTGCATGATAAAATTTCTGAAACAGAAATTGATTTCTAGTCGAAATCAATTTTTAATTTCTATTCCTTGGACAAGTTTCTGAGCAAAGAAACTCGTTTGATAACGACTCAAAATTTCTATTTCTGAAAACAAAATCCATTTGATAACATAACAAAATTTATATTTCTAGGAATAGAAATTGATTAGATAACAACATAGGAAATCTTCAAATATAAACTAATAGTCGAAATAATACTAAAACAACATAGGAAATCCTCAAATATAAAATAACAAATCGAAATAATACTAATACATTACAAAAGTTGAAAATATAATTTCATGGAATTTCCGGCATATTATTATCCATTGCCATTTTATTAGCAATTGTTTTTCTAAGTGTATTTATTTGGTTTCCCTTCTCGATCAATGTATCGTTTGCAAGCTCATCTTGTGTAGGTTCAGATTAGTACTATGGAAGCATGAATATGGGTGCCATCAATGGCGCTTAGACAGCCTTGTCATTTTATCAAAAACTAGTATTTTACAAGATTATCAACAAAATAAAATTAATGGTGTAAAGGAATGTATAATAATTCAACCTTAAAGTAATGTTTATGGTTAGGAACCAATCGGGGAAGGTCGGTTTATTTTGATTCTCGAATTGAATCAATCCAGTTGCTCATCCCTAATTTCTTTATTATTGCTAAATGAATCTTTAATGGCCCTTGCATAGCAAAGAGAGAGATTCTCTTGAATCTCTTGCCTTCGAATTAAAATTCAAGATTGTGTAACAATTTAATTATTTTGATTTTGCAAGAATTTTGGAAATAAGATTAAATTTCTAAGCACGTTTTTTATTCATCTATTACATAAGAACTTTTCTTCAATGGCCATGCGCGTGCCTTTTCTAGGAGGAAAGAGCCCCATTGTTTTTAAGTAAGCATTTAAGAACTTTGGTCGTTTTTGAAAATTGGGGACCCATTCAATTGTCTTTCATCCTAAAGAGGAAGTTATCAAAAAAAAAATGCAAAAGAAAAAAAAAACACAAGCAAAATAAGAAAAAGAAAATTAGCAATAATTTGTGAAATTGTGGTTATGAATGAATTAAGTTAGCAAGAAAGCGCAAGGTTCTTTTATATGGTTTGATTTCGTTTCGATTTCTATTTGAAACCTGAGAAGTTAAAAATTTCAGTTTTTAATTTCTTCAATTTCTCTATTTCTAGAATAGAAATCTGTTTCAGAAATAGATAAATCAAATTGCGTTACCACATGGATTTATGTTCCAAACCTGTTTCGGGGAACAGAGAAATAGAGAAATCGAGAAACATAAATTTTATCATGCGAGCCCTTAATGTACAAGGGTAAACTACAAGTACATCAGCCTGAACTTTTTGTACAATAGGAAGAATGAGAGTTTGCAAGGAAAGGAGTAAGCAAATCTACGTGACGACCAAGTGTAATATGTGCTTAAAAGATCATTTTAAAATCTCGTGAGCTGTGTATATTCTGTCTCGTTTTCTAGCTTTAGGCTTCGTCAATTAATCCTCAACGCTTATCAGCCTCGTCTTCCCAACCTTCTTCCTCAACGCGCCCACAATCTCCACAGCATCAACTCCTCTCCCTATTACCATCACTTCATCTTGACGCTCCTCGTCAAACCCCACGAATTCCGCAGCTAGCAAGTAAACGATAAAAGATCAGATTAATCCCAGTTACTTCATTCATCATGCACCACAAAGTGCACCAAAGGACGACCGGTTCGGTTCGGGTCTGCTTTTGCAAGAGAAGCATTAGGAACTCGGATTAATTTGGAAAGCAACCGAGCCAGAGAGCGACTGAGAATTCCCAAATATATCAAATGCAAAAATACATGGAATGCGAGGTTTATGTGGTGCCGGGATAATAAATCACCATGTGCTCGAGCAGCGATCTGCGATGCCTTGGTCTCGCACAAGTGCTTAGCTATGAGTGATGAAAGTAAGAGCTTTCTTGGCGACTTATTTATACGCCAAGCAGATCACCCAATTGCTCCATTGCTTCAGGACCTCGACGCATTACAGATCTTCGCTTTGGCGCTATTTCCACGAACGTGACCGTCACTCACGCCATTGCTAGGAAGCTGCGATGTGGGATGTACGCCACGTGGAGTGGACTTCAGTCCTGGTCAATCTTGGTTTTGGGCTGAAATTTATTTAAGGTAATCCCGTTATTTTAACTTGAAATGCCTCTAGCCAACAGGTTCTTTTGATCAATATCTCTGCTCTTCGGATAACTTAGGATTGCATGCAGGTTTGCATTGATGTGTCACGTTCATTAGCTGTCCTTTCCATCGTTTTGACCCAAAATTTCGGTGCGTGTTAGGAGTTTTTGCAAGTGCCATTTAATTAGTATTTAATAAGAAGGACTATGACATTCATAGAACCATCCAATACATGCTCTAACGTCATGGAATTAGATTTAGAGGTCTCAAGCTTGATTCCAATTAAAATTGGTCTCGAAATTGTAGTCAATATACCGGATGCAAAATGCGTTCTATGAGTCAATTATCAAAGTGCACTCAAGGTCAAAGTCAGAAGCATACATAAGAGTAATGTATACAAATTTTTGATGACTCATTCATGACGGCTACCGTTTACGCCAGCAATTTGTGGCAAAAATGAAGCTCTATGAACTTAGAGATATTCGTACAGCTATATAGCTGCTTCCCTAAGACAAATTCGTATCTATTAATGCACAAAATCATTCAATTTGACTTTCTCTACATGATCGTCATGTGCCCTTTTGATTTGGTCCGATTGAGAGCGTAAAGACTCAGCGAACTTCCGTTAGTCGGCTGATTAATTTAAAGTTGACTTAAGAAAAAGTCTTCTTAGCGAAAGCTTCACGTGCACCCACAAGACGTCCTTCTCAAAATGATATAGCTGGAGAATTTCATGGGGATGGGAACCTGGACTCAAATTACGACATCGTGTTTATTAAATCCAACCAAATTCAACTAATGTGGCCATCGGACAAGGCCAAAATATGACGTGGATGATATATCCAGATGCCTAATTGGACGTGGGTGAGAAAATTATTTTGTAGCTGGAAAACATTTTAATCAAAAACTTCTTTACATCATTTGGGTTTTATATCCTGGTGAATGCCTAGTATATGAAGTTATTTTATAAATGATTATGTCGATCTGAAGCATTGATTAGGTTCCACACACTCATAACATTTCGGAGTGAGTATAATCCGGGTTATCTTGCTCTAGAGGCTGGTTCAAGAAAATCTAGAATCAGGCAAATTGAGAATCATCTCATCTTATTTTTTTCATCTATAACTCTCTATTTAAATTAGTTTGTAATTCTCAATTTATCATAGTAACTAATAAGTGCCAATCTATCTTGGGTCCGCATCCGAGACAGCAAGAGACCGTACACACAGAGAGAGAGAGAGAGAGAGAGAGAGAGAGAGAGAGAGAGGTGGAACAGCAGGAAGAAAAAGAAAAGGAAAGAGTGAAGTTAGAGCTAGGAGTTTGACTTTTAAATTTGTATAGTAAATTATATTTTGATTAAAAAGAGAAGGATGTGGGCTCAGGCTGTGCATGTAGTCTAAATCAATTGCATATCTCTAGAGCCTCTTAGGATTTTAAAGTTGTTAAACTTGTTAGAATTTTCTCTGAAAAAGATTTGCTAATCAGTTCAATATGGGTTTTACCATGAAACCGATTTGGTCAATTCTATCCTAAATAAAATCAATAGATTTAAGGCTCAACTCTAACATTGAACTGAACCTGGTCAATTCCAAGGTTTTCAACCCAGAACTTACTAGGTTATCTAGGGAATTAGCCTTGAACCAGACAGGCAAGGCCAGTTCTGACCAATTTCCGAATTAAACGGACACATGGTACTCACCCTTACTTTCACTTTACAATTTTTGTAAGTTAATCTATGCCCAGTAACAAGTAATTAATACATATAGGACAGACAACAGGTAATCAACAATCAAACTGCGTTACTCAATTATACAAAGCACGAGGGCAAACTACAAGCACATATGATTTTTAACAGCATACATACATGAATAAGAAACTATGTAATTGACAGTCCAAGAACAGATACATCTGACTTCACATTTTCTGCAGGAAGAATGAGAATTTGCATGGAAAGAAGTAATCATATCTATGTGAACATCCAGGGCGATATGTGCGTAATAGAAAATCCTGAAATCTTCCGAACTCTATATGTCCGTCTCGTTCTAAGCTTTAGGCTCCATCAATTAATTCTCAACGCTTATCAGCCTCGTCTTCCCAACCTTCTTCCTCAATGCTCCCACAATCTTCACAGCATCAACTCCTTTCCCTGCCACGACCAATTCGTCCTGACGCTCCTCGTCGAACCCCACGAATTCCGCACCTGCGAGCACAACGAGGAAAGGTCAGATCAATCCCAGTTCTTTGGATTAGGCACCACAAAATGCACCGAAAGACGACTGATTCAGTTCGGTTTGTTTCCGTATTTTGGCAGTAGTGAAAAGAGAGATTTTAGAAACTCGGACTAACTCACAAAACAACTGGGCCAAAGGGCGAATGAGAATTGCGAAGTATATCAACATGCATCGTGTCTATCTACAAAGGAAAACAAAGAGAAAGAGGTGTAGGGATAAGTAATCACCATCTGTTTGAGTAGCGATCTGCAATGCCTTGGTCCTGCACTTCCCGCAATTCATCTCTACCTTCATCACGATCTTCATCTGGAAATGACGGGAAATAAAAGAGGACAAGACCACATTAGACACAAATACAACAGAACATATCTCACTGCAATAGCAAAGTATGCACAGACCTTCGTGCTGTCTGTCTGGCTGGGATTCTTCAGATCGAATTTGGCTGCGTGAAGACACCCGCGAGAGCTTGGCTCGAGTAGTTATGAGTGATGAAAACGAGAGGTCTTGCGACCCGCTTATTTATACGCGAGCAGATCACGCAAATGCTCCATTGCTTCAAGACCTCGACGCGGACAGCTCTTTGTCTTCGCCGTGAAGGCTCTTCTTTTTGTTTTTTCCTCTTCTTTGAAAGAACAGTGTGAACGAGATCGTCACTATGATACTACTGCACCCGTAAGTAGATTGTCACTCCACTTCGTGGAGTTGACTTCAATGCTGGCTATTTAGGATTGGATGCAAAGGTTGACCCAAGATTTTGGTGCGTCTAGGGGTTCTTTGCATGTGCCATTGATCTTAGTATTAATAAGAAGGTTCCAGACTACCATAGAACGCGTCCAATACGTGTTCTAAAGCCATGAATTACATAAATTCTCTCTTTGCCCATTTGACATTTTTGCCACTCTTTACTTATCAAGACTAAGTGCGCACTCGCATAACATCATAATTAAAGGTCTCGAGCTTGATCCAATAAAATTGATACTGGCATTTTAGTTAATATATCGGATAAAATATGTATAGATAAGAATAATTTGTACATATATTTCACAACTCTTTTATTACCATGTACGAAATAGCACAAGAGCTCACACATATGCATTTAAAACAATCATTGAGATAAGCACACAAACTGATAAATTTGTTCTCTTAATTGTAGATGAATCAAATCGTATTTGGGAAAGAGATTAAAATTACAGTCGGAATATATGAGTGATTTAGAGGATTATATATATGTTTGATAGATGAATTTTCTTAAAATACATTTCCGTCCATCATTCATTTATTCGCAGACATGGACTTGTAGGGTATGGAATATCTATGTGAAGGTTTGATATTGAAAACGTTGCTGGGGTTTGCTCTAAGTGTGACAGGCAAGAAGGGGACTCATTTATGTATGTGCACCAAAAGAAAATGAAAAAAGAAAGGATAATTTGATTTGAGTTATTTTAGGTAATGAAAGTACATCATCTCAAAATGAGAATAATTCATTAAAATTGAATCATAAGATGGCATCTATATTTACGCATCTTTACTACCATTTTATTTACTATGAAGTATCATAGTATTATAAGACTAACATAGAAAATACCATATCTTGAGATTTAAGTTTGTGAAATCACTGTGAAATAAATGAAAAACAATAAAAGACGCAATTTATATGATTTGATCTAAGTGTTGATACCTGTATTCATAGATAAAGTCAATAATAATAAATAATCCACTATAATTAAAAAATTAAAGGTGTAATTACTTATACATTCAAGTGTTTCACCTAACATGTTTACATATAAATAATTCAATTGAATGTAAAGCTCATCGTACGGCTGTCGAACACAACGCTCGCTTCGTTTGCTTTGCGTTCGTCCTTGTGCGGCTACGTCGAGAGCTCACCGTGCGGCTTCTTCTTCACTGAAGAAAAGAAAACCCACGATGTCTTTTTCTTTTTTATATAAGGCTACTGCAGGCAAGAAGGAAAAGGCAAAACCCTTGTTTTTAGTTGCTTTTCCTCTGACTTCCCTTGGCCCACGCGTACATGTATATATTTATATATACGTTTCTTTTGCACATGTTCAAAGGAATTGTCTACGCAATATAAATAAAGCCCAAGAAGTCAAACCGGTCGAAGATAAAAGATCAACTTCCTTCGCCCGAGTAATCTAGATTCGCGCAAGACTAAAAGATGGACACCATATTTTGAACAAATCAAAAACTTCAAATGGATGGAATTTTGTATATAGCTTGAACTCGAAATATAACTTAAAAACTTAAAAATATTATATTTATTCATCTAATAATGGGGAAGAAAATTCTTTACTCATTTTCCTAAAGGAAAAAATCCATATAATATTATCACTATGACATCAATATCTTGAACTGTTATTGACACATGAATTTTGATTATCATGTATAATCATATATCGTATAAGAAAATTAGGGGTTGACCCGACCTCTATATAAAATATTATTTTAAGCTTAGTTAGCATTGACATAATAGACATTGGGAACATCTTTTACTTAGTTATATTATGTCCACATAAATCGCATTTTAGTTGATCCAATCATAAATTGTTTTATGACCCATTTGCAACCCTATAACCCACTTATTTTGACCTCTTTATTTTGCAAACCCATTATTCTCATCCGCAAAGTTTAGTATAACCCTTCTAAATAATGTTGAGTTACTAAATGAATTTCGAACTCATTTTGACAGGTTTACAAACACGACACCACCTGAATGGGAGATTGTAGGTCGACCAGTAGAGTGCAAGCGATATCGGATGCGGCGTTTATCAAGCAAAGTCTTAATTGGACTTTCTCTCCAACCAAATTGGGTGAAGTCCAAAATTTGGTGGAGTCTGATCTTGCATTGAATAAATGATGCATTCCATGTTTGAGTCGGCAGGGCTATGATTTCGCTTGGATTTGTTTTAGTTGCTTAATCATTCTTGATTTCAAATTCCAGGCAAGTGAAGTGAACCAGAATAAAAAGCACGCATGTGGGTTATTCTGCTTGGTTATTACACTTCAAAGCAATCGATAGGAGTGTTAGGATTTTGTCTTCTAGAATTTTTCGGGCAAATCTTGTGAGGTATTATGAGATAACACTTCTACATTCGCTTTGGGTGTAATCTAAAATTCAAAAACATTTAAGTGTTTGAGTATTGCAACTTTATAATTCTCTGGACTCATAATGAATTTATTTGCAGCCCGACTCTCCCATAGAATAATTATCAATACTCAAATTGAACCAACTAAATATCTCGTGTCCTTGATATTCATTGTGAATTTTGTCTAGTAATTTCTCCTCTCGAGTATTGGATAATAGAATTTGTTATTCTCCTTGTTATTTGGGGAAAAGTGTTAAAAAAAGTCAGAAACTTTTGCATTTATGTTAATTTAGTCATAAACCTTTTATTAGTACTAATTTAATCATAAACCTTTTCACTTAGTGCCAATTGAGTTCTTTTTGGCTAATTTTGGCAAGATTTTGTTGAACCGAGTGCTAGTTAGCCGACATAGATAATTTTTAATAATATTTTAATATTTTAGAATTTTTATTTTCTTTTTATTTTCCTTTTCTTTTTCTTATATTTTTCTTTTTCCTTTTCCACCTCCTTCCTCCATCCGATCACTAGACCTTGACCTCATCGGCTACTAGCAAGGCTCGAGCCCTCGCCGGTGGCCGTGAGGGTAGCCTTATGTGGGGTGGCAAGGCTTGCCCACAGCCCCAGATCTAGCAAGGGTCATGGCTTGCCCAACCTCCGACGAGGCTTGACCCTCACTAGCTTGGGGCAAGACCGCCATTGTGGCTTGGGCAGCCTTAAGTTGGCTTTGCCAAAGGCTGGGTGAGGCTTGGACGAAGCTCGATCTCGTCGAATCTAGCGAGGTCAAGCCTCGGCCATGGCTGGCGAGGCTTGACCCTTGCCACCTAGTGCGAGGCCGTCCTCACTAGGGGTGAGCAGCGATCTAGGGTCAACCCCGGACCGAACCCGGACTAGCCCAACCCCGCCGGTCCTGGTCCGGTTCCCAAGGGGATTGGGTCGGTCCTTGGTCTTGAAATTCCAGGATCGACACTGTGCGGGTTGGTCCTCGGTCCTAAGAGTTTTTGGTCGGTCCAACCCTGGACCAACCTTGTATATTATATTATATTATTTATAATTATTTTATATATTCAAACCTAAGTAAAATTTCTATTATATTATATTATATTATATTATTTATAATTCTTCTATATATTTAAACCTAAGTAAAATGATGTTAAAGCTATTGACTCCTCAGGCTCACAGTCATGGACAGATGGCATCCAATTCCAAAAGGCGTGAATTTTACGCCGTAAAGGTCTTCACGGCCTCCTCCTCCACAGTCCAGAGTACGTTCTTCACCGTGAGGACCAAGGACTCCTCACTCGCGACGTCCAAAATGGCGTGAAGTTTACGCCGTAAATCTCCTCACAGCTTCCTTCCCCAAAGTACGTTCTCTTCCATTCTGTCTTCTTTGTCCTTCAATTTGCCAAAATCAAAAGTAGCAACATCCCACTCGCCGCATTATGGACCCTATCTTGTCCCATATCTCGATGAGCGGTTAGTAGGTATGAAATTTCTATTATTGTGTTATCTTAAATTTGCTGAATATGTATTGGTATTTATAGTTTAGTTACATAATGCCGCATTGTGGATTGATGTATAATTTGAATTTGTAGGTTTACTTTTTTAGGGAGTATAAAAACAAAATGAAAAAATTATCGATCGGTCTGGTTGACCACAACCTGGACCGAACCCATTAGGTCGGTTCGGTCCTTGGTCCCAGAGCTCAATAGGGTCGGTCCTCGGTCCTAAAATTGAGGACCGATCTTGTATGGGTTGGTCCTAGGGTTGGGGGTGGCCTGGACCAACCGGACCATGCTCACCCCTAGTCCTCACAACCATTGGCGAGCCTTGCCGAGAGGCCAATGAGGTCAACCTTGACCTTGACCTTGACCTTGTTGGTTGTCACTTCGGTTGGTCGCCGAGGTCCATCGACTAGCCGGAGGAACGAGGAGGAGAAGGAAAAAAGAAAAGGAAAAAGAAAAAGAAAAATAAAAATAAAAATAAAAAAGGAAAAAGAAAAAGAAAAAGAAAATAAACAATTCAAAAATATTAAAATATTATTAAATGTTGTTAACATTAGTGTTGATCATGCCACGTCGCCGATCGGCACCCCATTAACAAAATCCAGTAAAAATTAGTCTAAAAGAACTAAATTGATATTAAGTGAAAATTTTTAGGACTAAATTGACATAAATATAAAAGGTTTATGATTTTTTTAACACTTTTCCCTTGTTATATATATGTATATAGTGGTAATGTAAGCATTGTATTAACTTTTAACCAAACACGGCTATAGAGCGGGGGTCTTGGCATCAAAACTTACACTCATAATGGCATACAAGTCATAACGAGTGGAAGGGTGCCGATAAAAGAAAAAAAAAGGAAAAAAGGAAGTCAAGCATGAACAACCCTCAACAAAATTACAAAGAGGGAATAGACACCGCCGAAGAGAAGATAGTGGGGTCGAGTCCCCAACTTCTTTGGATCCTCTTGTTTTTTGGTGTGTCGAAAACGTGATTGAAGGTAAGTGCCTTATCCTTCACAACTTTGATGAGATGTTTTTTCATTGCGGGAATGAATAGGACTTGGCCCTGGAAGAGTATGTCATTCCACATCATCCAAATGGTGTGGCATAGAGCACCGAAAGAGTACCTCACAATACTTTGATAATAGTCATTGCCTGGGATACACTCGATGGCCCATTGAAGATTGTCCATCCAACCCCTGTTATGCTAAGGAAGGTTGCATCTAGCAGCCCAAAACATGGCAAGACTAGCTGTAGTGTGGCAATCAAAAAATAGATGATCGATCAAATTCGGTCTAGAGTTACAAAAAACACAAGAAGCATCAACAATTCTACCATAGGATAGTAGAAGGACCTAGATAGGTAGTCGATGCTTGGTTGTGAGCCAAAGGTGGACTTGGTACTGTGGGATAAGAGTTTTGTTCCATACGAAGTAGCACCACGAGACCAAATTTCTCTTGGGACAGATGGCTTGCCAAGCTGATGCCATTGAGAACACACCCGAAGAATGCTTCGGCCAAGTCAAATAGTCAGGGTTTTGAGATAGTGCTAGGATAGGATGCATCCATGACTCCATAATGGTCTTGATGGCTTTTCCCTTGTTATTTGGTAGGGGTGGCAAATGGGTGGGTCGGGTCGGGTATGGGTCGGGTCGAAAATTGATTAACCCATATTTGACAATTTAACCCGTTTTGATCCATATTCTTGTAGTGTAAATCTAATGACCCGTATCCGACCCGATCCGTATTGCTAAAATCTACTTATTGTTAAAATATTTTTATGCAATACAAAATTTTTAACAATTTTTATGCAATACAAAATTTTTAACAATTTTTATGCAATACAAATTTTTTAACAATTTTTATGCAATACAAATTTAATGGAAAATTTTTATAATTCTTTTTAAAATGTTTTTAAAAAATCGAAATTTTAATTTTTTTAAAAATATATTTTTAATTTTTTAATAATACATTCATAATAATTTTATTTTAAAAATATAATTTTTATAATTTTTATTTTTTAAATATATTTTTAATTTTTAATAATTATTTTTAATTTTTCTTTTTTCTTCTTCTTCGGCCAGCTGCCGGCCATGATGACGGTCGACGACCACCGATAGGCGAGATTGAGCTTGTCGGCGTTGGGTAGGGCTCGATCTCACCAATCCGGCGAGGTCAAGGCCCTACCCGACGCCGGTGAGCTTGAGCCTCGCCCGGATCCGGTGAGTCTCAAGCCTCGTCGGCGAGGCCGAGCCACGCCGAATCTGGCAAGGCTCGAGCTTGTTGGCGTTAAGCAAGGCTCGATCTTGCCGATCATTGTCAGCAAGGCCGAGTCTCGTCGGATTTGGCGAGACTCGACCTTGCTGGCATCGGACGAGGCTCGATCTCAACAGATCTGGCAAGTTCGAGGCCCCGTCAACGTCGACGCTTCGCCAGATTCGGCGAGGTTGAGCCACGTCGGATCTAGCGAGGCTTGAGCTAGCCGGCGTTGGGTGGGGCTCGATCTCGTCAGATCTAGCGAGGCCGAGGCCCCGCCCGACGCTGGCAAGGCTCGAGCTCATTGGCGTTGGGCGAGGCCTTGACCTCGCCAGATCTAACGACATCGAGCCCCGCCTGACACTGGCGAGCTCGAGCCTCGCCAGTCGTCGGCAACCTTTGAGGGAGCGGCGGAGGCAAGCCGCGGTAGCGGGGGGCGAAGGCTAGCCATGGCGGCGTGTGGTGGAGGCGGCTCGGAGGTGGGCGGTAGAGGACGAAGGTCGAAGGGTTGTGTCACTAGGATTTTCATTTTTTTTAGGTTTTAAAAATGGGTTGAAAATGGGTCAAAACACGTGACCCATTTTCGACCCATATAAAACTGAACTTAAAATGAGTTGAATGTGGGTGATGGCCCATTATAATTTCATAACCCACATTCGACCCATTTGTGAAAAATATGGGTGCAAAATGGGTCCATGACCCATTTTTCCACCTCTATTATTTGGCACTACCTACGACCATAAAATGAAAAAAATTAAAAAAAAAAAAGAATAAGAATAAGCCATGCTCATGCACTAAACAATAAAAAGCAGATGAAAAATGAGATATTATTAAGAAGGATAGACGAAGGGCGCGTTTTGAAACGATTTTGTTCTTAGGAACAAATTATGATAATAAATGATTCTTTTTTATTCTATTCCCCTGAATAATTTTTGAACATTTTAAGCCATTTGGTAACTGTCTAAATTTTTTTATTCTAGAATAGAATTATGTTTGGTATTGTGCTTAAAATTTCTACTCCAAATCATTTTTCTTTTAATTTATATTTTTCTTTTCTTTTTTTCCTTTCTCTCTCCTGTTCTTCTTCTTCAAGTGGTTGGTCAGCGGTTCGGCGACCAGCCAGACGAGGGCCGGTGACCTCATTGGAGCATCGTCGGCCCTCGCTAGTGGCTAGGCAGGCCTTGTTGGGGCTGGATGAGGCCCGCCTGGCCACCGGCGAGCTTGTCGAACCTCACCCTGGCCTGGCGAGCTTGCCGAACCAGTTGCTGGTGACTGGTGGTGGTGGACGGCAGACGATGGACAGCGGCAGATGACGGACGGTGGCGGACGATGGTGGATGGCAACTGGGGGATGGCGGTAGATGAAGAAGAAGAAAAGGGAAGAAGAAGAGAAATATGGTCTTGATTCTTAGATTTGTTCTTGGAAACAAGAATCGACTTTTTTTTTAATTCTTAATTTTGTTCCAAATCTACTTTCAAGAATAAAAAATATAAATTTATTCCCGATAACAAAAATTTTACCAAACGCGATTATGTTCCAAAACTACTATTGGGAACAAAAAAATCAGAATTAGTCATTATTTGGATGGTTAACAAACAGCCCTCGAAGAAACTAGTTCGTAGAAAAAAGATGCCATCTGAAATGCGGATATAATGATAGATTTATAGACCTGAGCAAGTCCTTAAAAGGTTCAAAGGAGAAAAAACAGAGTGAAGAACTGCTGAGGGTTGGGACTCCCCAATGTCACTTCCTGTATTCCCACTTTGCTGGGAAGAAAAAACTAGTGGGGAATTAGAAGACAAGGTTGTGCAGGCCACTGGACATTAAAAAGGTATAGCATCTAGGTAGGGTGTTGAATTACTAGACTATCACTGGTAAAGCCTTGTGAAGTTTAGACTCCTGCTGGTCAATTGATGCTTCACATAGTGTCTTTCAACCAAAGTATTGACTAGAACCCCTGGTAAAAGATATTGTGTGCACTACCCATAACCATTAAATGGAAAAGAAAAAAAAAAGGAAAAGAGAAAGAAGAGGTCATGCTCATGCACATAATCATTAAAAGCGGACGAAAAGGAAATATTATTTAGAAGGATAGATCAAAGAAACTAGTCCGTAAAACAAAAGTGCCATCTAATATGCGGGATAAAGACAAGTTCAAGCGGCCAAAGAACTTGGACTTAGAATACAAATACACACGCATGACTAGTAAAATAGTTCAAGAAGAACAAAGCAATAAAGTAAATGCCCTAGAAAAGTAAGGATGGAATCTAGGACAATGTCTTCCATGCTGGTTTTAGCTTTTGGTTTCATTAATTAATCCACAAGATCCTCAACGCTTAGTAACTTGGTCGACTTCCCAACTTTCTTCCTTAATTTGCTGACGATCGTCACTGCATCAACTCCTTTCCCTATCACCACCATCTCCTCTTCACGCTCTTCATGAAAACTCACAGATTCCACCCCTACAATGACATAGAGCATGCTAAATTACCTCTACGCAGATCTATTATTTAAAGATGTGGATTCTTATATAGTATTAGAAAAGATAATCAATAAAAAATCTTGCCATGTAAAAATCGTTACAATAAAAGCCGTCTTTCTTATACCAATTTGTGTAAAGAGTACTCCTTGCGAAGCAATGTTAAATATTTATGACATGATAAAAATATTTTTCGGGATTAAATTGGGTAATGGGGTATCTTGACTATGATATACGATTTCTAGGGTCTGTCACCATCGGCTGTAGTTGCAATCTGAAGTGCCCTGGTCTTGTATCTCTGGCCCTGCACACCAAGCTTAATCACAATCTTCCTCTGCAAAATGATGGAGTTGATTAGCAAACAACAAATGCAAACACAAACACAAAATAAATAGATAAAAACTATCGACTATACTAGTGCAAGAAGTTAGTGCAAGTACTTACCTTGGTCATGTCGTCTCTGTTATCAGTTTCTCTGCCAAAAAGACACGTTGGACGAAATGCTTATGCTCAGATGAACGAGGAAAAACAAAAGGGACCCCTGCAGTGCTTCTTATATAATACGAACTCGGATGTGCTCCTAAGACTTCGACGCGTTACAGCTAGTTAGCTGCTTCCCTAAGGCAAATTTCGTTTGTATGAACGTGCAAAATCTTCAATTCGACGTTCTCTACATCGTGCTCATGTGGCCTTTTGATTCGATCCGGTCGAGAGCAGAAAGACTCGGTGGACTACCTTTACCTAGCTGATTAATTTAAAGTTGACTAAGAAGAAGTCTCCTTAGTGAATGTTTCACGTGCTCCAGCGAGACGTCCATTGCACAATGGCATTGGCTAGAGCATTTCTTGGAAATGGGGACTTGCATTTACATCTCGAGATCCTCGAATGCCAAGTCCGAGTAACTTCAGCTAACATAACTGTTGCGTGATGTTGATAAAGTATGCCAATGCTCATGGTTAGAAAATTTGCGAACCTAGGATTCGATTAGACAAATAGAAAGTATATAAAATTAACTGGAAAAAGTTATGAAAGCACATGAACGAAAAGTAATTCCTTTTGACCCAATCACATATTACGTGGATTCCCATATGCAATGGATAGTATTGGTGCTATGTGAAATTGTAGTATGATTAAAGCAACAAAGACCTAATTTTATATTTTTAAATGAGGACTAAGACCTTCAGTAATGCGTTGGCTTAATCAAGCTCATTCACAAGTTGTGAAGACTGGATTCTCAATCCCCGGCCTTCTCGGCTAGAATTCTTGAAAATTCGCGACCTTTTATATGACTATACTTATTCCCACGGAGCAAACTTTCCGGAGCAGGAATTCCTGAAAGACATGCAGTGGAGAGGAAGGAGTGGGTTGTGCTCAGCAAAATATTGTTAGGTGCAATGCAACAGGTGCGTGTGGACTCCTAGTCCTTAGATCGTGTGGAAAGACATATGGGTGCACCAGGGGCAGTGAGCCCGAGCTCACATCGGGTGGTCCACATCATCCAATAGGCGTATCGTGCACGAGCAAAATCAAGCCATTGCTTTGGTACAAAAAGTCGAAAAGTAGGGAGAAAGAAAAAATGCATTCGCTTTCATATGAACTTTTTGGATTAAATCAACTCATGTCTGCAGAAACATAAATATCATGAAATTAACATTAAATTTCTCGAGTTTGAACCTGCATTCAAGTACGCTGGTCAAATGTCTGGGGGCTCAACCCATATTTGACTCGACCCGACGTGGGATTCACTTTCAGCATTTTTTTCCTCCTTAATATTGTTGCGTTTGAAGAATAAATGGATCCATGAACCGACTTATTGAGTTAATGAGAGAGCTCGGGGGTAGGATTAAGGATGGGAGCGTAAAGGTGTTAGTGAAAGTTCAACACAAGTCATCCACATATCATGAAATAGGTATGGCTTTGGTTTTTGGCTAATTATATACCAGATCTTAATATATTGGTTAACGCACGGTTGCTAATACATTCTTTGATTTGACATTTTTCGGTTTTTGATACTAATTGTGTAGTTTTAATATCCATGAAAAAATCATTAAACAAGTATAGGGTTTGGTTTTCAGCTACATATAAACGAGATCTTAATATTTTGTTTAATGCTTGGTTATTAATACATATTTGATGTGAGGTTTTCGATTTGAACTATTGATTGTGCATTTTTAATATCCATATAGCACTAGGGGCCCTATTTCCACCCCTTATATGATTCTATCCACCCAATTTTCATCAAAAAAACAAAATCGCCATCGATCATCAATTGTAATTTAAAGTGGTGGCCCCTACTTATTTACATCCCTTCTTTTTTTTTTTTTTTCTAGTTTTCTATTTCTATGTAGCATCTAATTGCCATAATTAAGATTTCACGTGTTTTTTTCTTTTGTGGGTACGTCATGTATATTAAAGGTATTGTGTTTTCAATTTATTGTTAGATTTTACTAATGTAGAGATTAGTTTTGTCAAAAAGAAAAATTTTCAAGAAATCTAATTTTTCCAAAGTTGTTTAACAGATTTGTGGATTAATCGACAAGTAGAATCTAGAAAAATTTTAACATACAATTTTTTAATGTAATAATTTGTTTATAAACTTTCACAAACTCTTTCTTTTAAACTATTTGTTGTACACATAGCCATATAATGGGATGGTCGATGAAATTTAAAAAAAAATGAAGAATTTCTAAAATAAAATCATAGTTATATTCTTCAATGTGAAATTTTAAAAGATGAAACGTAATTAAATCACAACATTTATTAAATAACAAATTTTTTCTTTAAATGCCAATGAAATCTCATCGATTTGAATTGACAAAAGTTATTATCATTCATGAAGTGTTTTCAAAAAATATCAAGAAAAGGAAGAATTTGATGGTGATATGCTCAACAAAAGTAAAAGATTATGAAGATAATTTTTTTAACAAAATTGTCAATGTTAATTTCTAGATTCTACTTGACAATTAACTCATTAATTTGCTCAACAATGTAAAAAGAATTAGATTTCTGAGAAATTGTTCTTTTCCACAAAACTTTCTTTTTGGAAGTAAAATCTAAAAAAGAAGAAAGAAAAAAAGAAAGCATAATACCGTCTATATACACGAGATAGCCACATTAAACAAATACAAAACATGTGAAATGCTTAATTATGATAATTAGATTCTAAATAAAAATAGAAAAAGAACAAAAAGAATGAAAGTAAATTTGGGTCTACCACTTTTAAATGCAATTGAATACGTTAAGGCAATTTTGCCTTTTTAGTGAAAAAAATGGGTAAATTTAATTATACAAGGAATAGAACTATGAAACGAATGTACACAAAGAAACAACACGACCGTTTGAGTAAAGTTAAGACAAGACCTCGTATAAAAGGAAAGAACCTAGTACATTTTTCTCTCTCGAATTACTTTCTCAATCTTGCAAGGTGGTCAATTTTTCATTTCAATTTTCCAAAAAATTTACGAAATCCATCATTTCGGCGCCCTTAAACAACAAAAAAGAAGCCACCACCACTCTTACTCGCCCCCACCCAACTCTCTCTCCTCTCTCTCTCTCCCTCATTCTCTCTCTCCACGTTCTACAATGGAAGAAGACCAGTACAAGGTCGCAGATCTAGTCAAAGAGGTTGTCCTCCGACCCGGTCCGACGCTTCCGACTCATTCCGTTTCCAGAGCATTCCGAAATATATCAAATGCAAAAATACTTGGAATGCGAGGTTTATGTGGTGCAGGGATAATGAATCACCATGTGCTTGAGCAGCGATCTGCAATGCCTTGGTCCTGCACAAGTGCTTAGCTCGAGCTATTAGTGATGAAAGTGATAGCTTTCTTGGCGACTCATTTATACGCCAAGCAGATCACCCAAATGCTCCATTGCTTCAGGACCTCGACGCGTTACAGATCTTCGCTTTGTCGCTATTTCCCCGAACGTGATCGTCACTCTCACGCCATTGCTACGAAGCTGCGATGTGGGATGTACGCCACGTGGAGTGGACTTCAGTCTTGGTCAATGCTTGGTTTTGGGCCGAAATTTATTTAAGGTAATCCCATTATTTTAACTTGAAATGCCTCTTCTTTTGATCATTATATCTCCTCTTCGGATAACTTAGGATTGCATGCAGGTTTGCATTGATGTATCACGTTCTTTAGCTGTCATTTCCATCATTTTGATCCAAAATTTCAGTGCGTGTCGGGAGTTTTTGCATGTGCCATTTAATTAGTACTTAATAAGAAGGACTATGACATTCTTAGAAGGGTTAATACCCTAAAAAATCCCAAATTGGTACATCTGTGACAAATTTACCCTAAACTATTTTTTTGACCATGAAAAACCCAAAACTAGTACACTTATGACAAATTTACCCCGACTGACCATAAAAAAGCATAAACTGGTACATTTACGACAAATTTACCCTAAACTAATTTATTTTACTACAAAAAAAAAAAAAACCTAAACTGATAAATTTGTAACAAATATACCCTCCGCTAAATTAGATTAATACCACAAAAAAATCAAAAAAATTGTAAATTGTGACAAACGATGCGTAAAATCATAAACTGATATACTAGTCAACTATCACGTGTAATTTAACTTAATAATTTGACAATAAAATTTAACGAAAACTAACATAAGGTAAATTTGTCACAAATGTACTAGTTTTGGGTAAATTTGTCAAAGATATACCAGTTTTGGGTTTTTGGTGGTCAAAAAAATAGTTTGGGGTAAATTTGTCACAAGTGTACAATTTTGGGATTTTTCAAGGTATTAACCCTTATTAGAACCGTCCAATACATGCTCTAAAGTCATGGAATTAGATTTAGAGATCTCAAGCTTGATTCCAATTAAAATTGGTCAAATTGTAGTTAATATATCATATGCAAAATGCGTTCTATGAGTCTGTTATCAAAGTGCACTCATGATCAAAATTAGAAGCATACATAAGAGTAATGTATACATATTGTTCATGGCTCATTCGTGACGGCCGCTGTTTATGTCAACAATTTGTGGCAAAAAAAGAAGCTCTATGAACTTGGAGATATTCATACAGTTATATAGCTGCTTCCCTAAGGCAAAGTCGTGTTTATTAATGCACAAAATCATTCAATTTGACGTTCTCTACATGATCGTCATGTGCCCTCTTGATTTGGTCCGATTGAGAGGACAAAGACTCGGTGAACTTCCGTTAGTCGGCTGATTAATTTAAAGTTGACTTAAGAAAAAGTCTTCTTAGCGAAAGCTTCACGTGCACCCACAATACGTCCTTCTCAAAATGATATAGCTGGAGCATTCCATGGGGATGGGAACCTGTACTCAAATTACGAGATCGTGTTTATTAAATCCAACCAAATTCAACTAATGTGGCCATTGGACAAGACCAAAATATGACGTGGATGATATATCCGGATGCCTACTTGGACGTGGGTGACAAAATTATTTTGTGGCTGGAAAACATTTTAATCAAAAACTTATTTACATTATTTGGGTTTTAAATCCTTGGTGAATGCCTAGTATATGAAGTTATTTTATAAATGATTATGTCGATCTGAAGCACTGATTAGGTTCCACACATTCATAACACTTAGGAGTGAGTATGATTCGGGTTATCTTACTCTAGAGGCTGGTTCAAGAAAATCTAGAATCAGGCAAATTGAGAGTCATCCCACCTTATTTTTTTCATCTATGACTCCCTATTTAAATTAGTTTGTAATTCTCAATTTATGTTAGTAACTAATAATTTTAAGTGCCAATCTATCTTGGGTCCGCATCCGAGACAGCAAGAGACCGTAGAGAGAGAGAGAGAGAGAGAGAGAGACAGAGAGAGAGAGAGAGAGAGAGACAGAGGGGGAAGAGGAGGTAGAAAAAGAAAAAAGAAAGAGTGAATTTAGAGCTAGGAGTTTGACTTTTAAATTTGTATATTGATTAAAAAGAGAAGGATGTGGGCTCAGGTTGTGCATGGAGTCTAAATCAATTGCATATGTCTAGAGCCTCTTATGATTTTAAAGTTGTTAAACTTGATAAAAATTTTCCTTGAGAAAAATTTGCTAATCAGTTCAAGATGGGTTTCATCTTGAAAGCGATGTAGTCAATTCTATCCCAAATAAAATCAATAGATTTAAGGCTCAATTCTAGAACTGAACCGAACTTGGTCAATTCCAAGGTTTTCAACCCACGAGCTTACTAGTTTGTCTAGGGAATGAGCCTTGAACCAGACTGGCAAGGCCAGTTTTGACTAGTTTCCGAATTAAATGGACACATGTTACTCACCCTTACTTTCGCTTTATAATTTTTGTGAGTTAATCTATGTCCGGTAACAAGTAATTAATACATATAGGACAGAAACAGGTAATCAATAATCAAACAGTGTTCCTCAATTATACAAAGCACGAGGGCAAACTACAAGCGCATAAGAGTTTTAACAGCATACATACATGAATAACAAAATACGTGATAGACATTCCAAGAACATATATATCTGACTTCACTTTTTCTGCAAGAAGAATGAGAATTTGCATGGAAAGAAGTAATCATATCTATGTGAAAATCAAGGGCGATATGTGCGTAATAGAAAATCCTGAAATCTTCTGAACTCAATAAGTCCGTCTCGTTCTGAGCTTTAGGCTCCATCAATTAATTCTCAACGCTTATCAGCCTCGTCTTCCCAACCTTCTTCCTCAGTGCTCCCACAATCTTCACAGCATCAACTCCTCTCCCTATCACGACCACTTCGTCCAGACGCTCCTCGTCGAATCCCACGAATTCCGCACCTGCCAGCACAACGAGGAAAGGTCAGATCAACCCCAGTTCTTTTCATCAGGCACCACAAAATGCACCGAGAGACGGCTGTTTCAGTTCGGTTTGTTTTTGTATTTTGGCAATAGTGAAAAGAGAGATTTTAGAAACTCGGACTAATTCACAAAACAACTGGCCGAAGGGCGAATGAGAATTGCGAAGTATATCAACATGCATCGTGTCTATCTACAAATAGAAACAAAGAGAAAGAGGTGTAGGGACAAGTAATCACCATCCGCTTGAGTAGCGATCTGCAATGCCTTGGTCCTGCACTTCCCGCAATTCATCTCTACCTTCATCACGATCTTCATCTGGAAATGACGGGAAATAAAAGAGGACAAGATCACATTAGACACAGAATACATTAGAACAGATCTCACTGCAGTAGCAAAGTATGCACAGACCTTCGCGCTGTCTCTCTCGCTGGGATTCTTCTGATCGAATTTGGCTTGTAAAGACACCTGCGAAAGCTTGGTTCGAGGAGTTATGAGTGACGCAAACGAAAGCTCTTCGGACCTGCTTCTTTATACGCCAGCAGATCACGCAAATGCTCCATTGCTTCTAGACCTCGACGCGGACAGCTGTGTCTTTGTCGTCAAGGCTCTTCTTTTGTTTTTTTCCTCTTCTTTGAAAGAACAGTGTGAACGAGATCGTCAGTATGACTCTACTGCAGCCGTAAGTAGATCGTCATTCCACTTCGCGCCATTGCCGCGAAGTTGCACGTAACGCTCGACGTGGCTGGCGGCACGCTACGTGGAGTTGATTTCTATCCTCGTTATTTAGGATTGGATGCAAAGGTTGACCCAAGATTTTCGGCTCGTGTAGACTATCATAGAACGCATGTGCCATTGATCTGAGTATCAATAAGAAGCATCTAGACTATCATAGAACGCATCTCATACGTGTTCTAAAGAAATGAATTACATAAATTCTCTCTTGGATATTAAGATTAAGGGTGCATTTGGCAACATGCCAAACAGTAAAAATTTATTTTCTTTTGTTCCTAAGGGTAGATTTGGAACAGAAATCCGTTTGGTAAATTTTTTGTTTCCAAGAATTAGATTTGGAGTAAAATCGAGAAGTAAAAAAAAGTTGATTTTTTATTCCTGGGAACAATTCCATAATCAAGTCAACTCATTTTTTTTCCTCTTTCTCTCTCTCGTTTTTTTTTTCTTTCCTTCTTGTTCTTCTTCTTCCACTACCGCCGTCGCCATCAACCCACCGATGCCAGTGACAAGTTAGGCGAGGCTCGACGACCTCACCAGAGACTTGCCAGGCTAGGGCAAGGTTCGAGAAGCTTGCTAGAGGCTCGCCTAGCCACTAGTGGCCTGGGCCTCTCTTGGCCATCAGTAGGCCTCGCCTAGTGGGCAAGGCTTGGTTTAGCCATGGCTGGGCAAGGCTCGGCCTCGCCTAGATCTAGCGAGGCCGAGCTCGCCCAAACCGCCGCAAGGCTCAACCTTGTAAGGCCGCCACGAGGCTGGTGTCACCCAACCAAGGTGAGGCTGACCTTGCGGTGGCTAGGTGAGGTCAAGCCTCGCTGGCGATTGGGGCATGCTTGGCCTCGCCAAATCTAGGAGAGGCTGCTCGCCCAACCAAGGCTCATCTGATGAGGCATGGCCTTGTTGGGCGCCGCCGGTGTTCTCGACAAGGTTGTCTGCCCTTGTCCGGCCGCCTGCCGTCATCCCGAGGTTGGCAACCGGCCAAAGCTTGAAGAAAAAGAAGGGAAAGAAAAGAAAAAAAAAAAAAAAAAAAGAAGAAAAGGGGAAAAAAGGAAAAAATGATAAAATTATTAATAAATTAAAAGAAAATGGTTTTGAGTAGAAATTTTGAGAACGATGCCAAACACAATTCTATTATATGAATAGAAATTTTAAACAGTTACCAAACACCTTAAAATATTTCGAAATTAT
This sequence comes from Eucalyptus coolabah, assembly GCA_014182585.1. Classification (NCBI taxonomy): domain Eukaryota; kingdom Viridiplantae; phylum Streptophyta; class Magnoliopsida; order Myrtales; family Myrtaceae; genus Eucalyptus; species Eucalyptus coolabah. The sequence continues at coordinate 63,885,626 of CM024624.1, forward strand.
TCACGAGAGTAGAGTAAAAAGAAATGATTTTTTTATCAGAAATTATTCCCGATAACATAATAGTTATCAAATGCACTCTAAGTGTGTAGGCACATAACATTAGAATTAAAGGTCTCGAGCTTGATCCAAAAAAATTGATACCCACGTTTTAGTTAATATATCGGATAAAATATGTACAGATAAGAATAATGTGTACCTATATTTCACAACTCGTTTATTACCATGTATGTACTAGCACAAGATCACACGCATATGCATGTAAAACAATCATATATATATGCACACAAGATGATAAATTTTGTTTCGTTCAATGTGGATGAATCCGGTTGTATTTAGGAAAGAGATTTAAATTACAATTGGAATATATGAGTGATTGAGGAGATTAATAATTTGCCAATTTAGTCATAAACTTTTCAATTGTATAAATTTAGTCTTAAACCTTTTGACACTTTGTCAATTTAGTTTGCCAATATGATCTAATCAATTAATGACTAAATTGACAAATTGTCAAGAGGTTTGATATTAAATTGCCAAATCGTCAAAACGTCTAGGATCAGTTTCATTTATTTTTCGCTAAACAAACATATCCTTAATGATGGATTGAAACAAATTTTAAGTCCTCTGATTTTGATAGCTAATGATCATACTAAAATTGTCGTTGGAAAAGGAAAAGTCTTTCCCAAACATTTTGAAATACGCCCTTCACTATATTTTATTCAAATAACATATCAAAAGACAGGATTATTAGCACAACAAGTTAATATTAAATAAAAGCTGCTTGTATTTTTTTTTTATAACAATACCAAACGCAACAAACGGAAGATATGCTCCAATAATTAACAAATGAAATGGGAAAAGTGTAAAAAAAAAAAAAACAAAACTCATTGCATTCGTGATAATTTAGTTGTAAACCTTTTAACCTAGAGCCAATTTAGTCCTTTTAGCTAATTTTAGCTAGATATTGATGTAGATGCCAGCTAACCTACATGGCATGGCTGAATTGATGTAGGCAATTTTTCATAATATTTAATATTTTTTTTGAATTATTTATTTATTATTCTTTTTTTCTCTTTTTTTTTTTCTTTTCTTACTCTTCCTTTTTCCCCTTCCCTTCCTCCGCCTAATCACCGTACATCGATGGTCAGCCAAATGCAAGGGCTAGCAAGCCTCCCCACCCACTGGTGAAGCTCAACCTTGTCGAATCCAATGAGGTCGTGCCTTGCCCAATCACTAGTGAGGCTCAAGCCCTCGCTAGAGATCATGATGTTGCAGTCTTCAACCTCATAGCTTCTCACAAGGGCTTGAGCCTCTCCAATGGTTGGGCAAGGCATGATGTTGCCGGACTTGACAAGGTCGAGCCTTGCCCATGAGATTCAATTTTGTTAGCGAAGGTGAACCTTCCCAATGGTTGGCGGGAGTTTGGCTAATCACTAAGGTCTAGCAATGAGCTAGAGGAAGAGAAAGTGAGGGGGGTTGTCTATGTCAACACTAGTTATAGCACGTTGGCTGGCTAATGCTCACATTAGCAATATCTAATCAAAATTAACTTGAAGGACTAAATTGGCTCTAGATTAAAATGTTTATGATTAAATTTGCACCATTCGAAGGTTTGGTACTAAATTAATACAAATGTAATAGATTAATGACTTTTTTGACACTTTTCACCAAATGAAATATACAAAATTGATAAAAATAAAATACAATGGGGAAAAAAGCCATCTTGACATTTTTAATAATGTGAAGTTGAACTCATCTAGCAGGCCTACTAAGACTTCACTTAACGTGAACAATCTAAGAGTTACAAAGGTAGATTGAGTATGGATAAACTATGAACCCATTTAACACCTAATTTTTTTAATCATTATAAACCCATTACTAAACATAGCTAACCCATGTAATGACTCAACCATCAAATATAGTTTAGAAATGGATTTTTAATTTTGACAGGTCTTACGTGAGCTTGGACTAGGGGTAAGCATGGGTTTAGGGTCAACTTTGGACTGACCCTAGATTGGCCAAATTCTGTTGATCCTAGTCTCGATTCTCGTGAGATGGGTCGGTCCTTGGTCCCGAAATATTTAAATTGGTATTGTGCAGGTTGGTTCTCGATCCTAGGAGTTTAGGGTTAGTTCAATTCGAACCAACCTTGACTTTATATATTATGTATAATATCTAAAATATTATACATACATACATACATATTATATCTAATATAATATTTATAATGCCTTTACATATGGTGTTACGAGTATAATTGATAGATGATTACAGGAACTTCCCATCTTGTCCCATATCTCCATGAGCAATCTTAATCGTTTTTATAGTTTCTTGCTTTTAGTAGGTGTGAAATTTCTATTGTTGCCTTATCTTAAATTTATTGAATATGTATAAGTATTTATAGTTTGGTTGCACAACATCACATTGTCGATGGATATATAATTTGAAATGGTAGATTTGTCTTTTCAGGGAGTACAAAAAATGAAACAAAAACTAATCGATTGGTCTGGGTTGACCTTGGAATCGGACTGAATCCATTAGATTGGTCCGGTCCTCGGTCTCAAGCTTAATAGGGTCAGTCCTCGCTTCCAAAAAATGAGGACTAATATTGTGCAAATTTGTCCTAGGGTTAGGGGGTGGACCGGCCCAACTCAAACCATGTTCACCCCTAATTTGGACTCACTACAAAATCATCCAATTATTTTTTAATCATGTGGGGACCTGCCAATATTAAAATTTTTGATTTATTGGGGCTTATGCACTTGGAATACCTAAGAAGTTTTCATACTCGAAAGAGAAAATCTCAAGCCGTTGTTAAGATGGACATGAAAAAGGCGTATGACCGAGTTGAGTGGGACTTTCTCAACGACTATCTACTCAAGTTAGGATTCCATTCTACTTGGGTTAAGTGGCTCATGCAATGCATCACTATTGTTTCCATAAGTGTTAAATTTAATGAGGAACAGCTAGATTACTTCCACCCAACGTGAGGAATTCGGCAAGGAGATCCTTTATCACCCTATCTGTTTATTCTTATGGCGAACATGATGACTACTCTCATCCATCAAGCTATCCATATGGGGAACCTAAAGGGTATCCAGCTAAACATGTGGTGTCCAACTTTGACTCATTTGTTTTTTTTGCCAATGACGCTATATTCTTCCTAGATGGGTCAATCCAAGAATGCCACGAACTAGCCAACATTCTCAACCAGTATTGTTTAGCTACATAACAAGCTATCAACCGGAATAATTCGGGCATTTTCTTCAATAAAGGCTACCCAAACAGACTTAAGGATAACTTAACACAGAAATCAGAATACCAATGCTAGCAAAAACTGGGAAATACCTTGGTATCCCATTGGATTGGGGACAATCTAAACAAGACATGTTTGCTTGGATACTCAGCCGAGTCAATGCCAAACTTGATGGTTGGAAAGAAAGTTTTATCTCTAAGGGTGGAAAGGAGATTCTTATCAAGAGTTTTGTACAGTAATCCCACAATACGCTATGTCAATTTTTAAGATCCCTATTTCGCTTTGTAAGTCCATTGAAAAGAAGATTGCACGTTTTTTGTGGCAAAATGATAGTCGGAGAATTGGAATCCATTGGAAAACCGGAAGTACCGAAGACTAGGAAGAAGACGGGAGGTCTAGGGTTTCGAGACCTAGTGGCTTTCAATAAAGCCATGTTAGGTAAACAAGCCTGGCGACTAATACAACAACCTAATTCTTTATGGGGGCACCCTCTTCAAAGGCCTGTCTTTCCACTCTCATGACTTCTTAACAGCTTCAAAAGGTACTCGATCTTACTGGGGTTGGCGGAGCATACTAGTTGGAAGGGATTCCATTTTATCAAAGCTTCAATGGTTAGTAGGAGATGGAACGAGAATTAGGATTCGAGAGGACTGCTAGCTTCCTAAAGGTAAAATAGAAGGAATAGCTGCTACACGTGAACCTAAAAAGTTGCTGATCCGATTGATACAGAGACTAAGCGATGGAATATGTCCTTACTGGAACGTTTTTTGATGGTGAAACTATTGCATAAATTCTTAAAATACCTATCAGACCTGAATATATGGTAGACAAGATCATTTGGCCGTGCACACCCAAGGAGTGTTTACATGTGAAAAGTGCATATAATGTTATTAGACAGGCAGCTTCTACTACTACACTCAATTGAGCATCTTCATCATATCAACCAACACAAAGCAACTATGGAAGACCATATGTGACATCCCGATTTTCCAATTCGATTTCAATTAAATAAGTCGCATTTCATCTTCGCATCTATAGCTTTCTTCTCCGAGTTGGCCACCACGAGATAACTAGTCTATCGATGAAGCCGTTAAGGAATCTAAACGCAATAAACTTGAGAATTCAACCAGAAACGACTATTTGACCGTGCTAATCTGCAAGGGTCATTACGGCATAGATCGATTAGAGACCGGAGATAGGTCGATTCAACATAACCATGTAATATAATGTGGGTGATTCCACCTAATTGCACGATTCTTGTTGATTGGCACTAGACTGATTTCTATGTTGTTTTGGTACCTTGTGTTCGTATTTGAAACCTTGAGATTTCTACGACAACCGAGAGTTGCCAATGTGTCGAAGATGCACTTTGTGGCTTGAAAATAATCAATTACAGGTCAATTGCACGAAAATTCCTAAAAGCTATCCGGTAGATTAGGACGCGCTAAAGTCGCGCCCATTGAAATCAACCGAGAAATTGAACCCGATTACGTATATTGGAAGTTCTGTCAAGTCACAATTCATTTTAGGAATGTCGACTCATCTCCAAAAGATTTTTCTACAAACCGAGATTTTTGTCGAAAAGCAATGTAATGCCGTTTTTGTTTGAGATTGTCGAGAGCCATTTTTAATTGAATCTTCGAGATGCAAGTTGGATCATTTGAGGGGGAAATGTCATGAGAAGGCCGAGGACATATGGGTTAATTTAATTGAGCTTCAATTAGATGGAATTGATTTAGAATTGATTGAATTAAGTGTACAAGATTTCATGCCATGGCGGAAAATGAAATTAAACCTATTGGAAGAAGTTGTGGAGGATTTGAGTTAGTGGAGTGTGACATCATGTGATGTCATGGTGGGGCCAAAGAGAGAGAGAGAGAGAGAGAGAGAGAGAACTGGTTTTCCTCCTTCTCTCTCCCTCTCCCTCTCCCGTTGTTGCCTCTCTCCCCCTCGTGTTCTTGTTGTGCGAAGGACCAGCAAGTCGAAGAAGCTGAAGACCAGCGAAGCCAAAGCTCTCGTTGCCACCTCTCGCCGCCGTCGTCGCTCACCGGCCGGAATCACCGTCACCGCTCAGCCTTCCTCTCTCCCTTTTGCTTCGTCCGACTTCTTATCCTTCTTCCTCGTGTTGTTCAAAGCCCAACAGATCCGGGAAGATGACAGAGCAGCTAGCAAGCTGTTGGACCACTCGCGATGCCTTTGCCATCGCCGTTTGCCGCCGGATCAACTGGCTCACCCATCGTGCTCAGTCGACAGCCCCGCGAGCTCCTTGCTCGTCTCGCACCCGTCTTGAGTCCAACAACATCCCGAGCTTCCGTGGCCGCTGTTCCTAGTCATCCTCCAGCCATGAGCCACCGTCTCACTGCCATACAACAACCGGAACCACCGCCTGGACCGTCGAAGCCCCGCTTTGCCCGTTTCCAGCAAGCCGAGTCTCTGGTTCTTCTTCTTTGTTCCAGTAGCCATTTTAGATCTGGTGGAGCTCCGCTAGAGCCGTCTAGCCCATCTCCGGCCACCGTGAAGCCCCGCCTGAGTCCAGCTCAACCTCCTTCGCCCATTCTCGACCCCAACCAGCCCCGGATCTGCCCTTTCTCCGTCCCAAACAACAACGGATAGAGAGTTAGAAAATGGATATCACAGCGAAGGTTTTTGGCCCATTTTTTGGCCGGCTTCCTAACCCCGGAAGCTAGGCCGCCTTTGAGTCTATCGACCCTCGCGGCGTCCTCGTCTCCAAAAAGATATCAAAACGGATCGCTAATCCAAGACCAAAATAATATATGGAGGCTTGCTCGTGGTAAAGGGGCGTTATCGGCTTGGTCTTCTTTCAAGATGGAAAGGATAAAATTGATTTCTTTTTTTTTATTCCCTTCCATCATTCCTTAAGTCTCATAGGTTTGATCCCGACTATATATATATTAAATAATAAGTGTAAGTAATGGATAATTAAATAAATGAGACTTATTCTTCTTTATCTTTCTACATGAAATATAGAAATAATGCTTCAATAGGAATCACACAAGGGTAAATTGATCAAATATAAACCTTTGGTAAAATGCCCGTTCGTAACATAACCCAACAGATAAAGTACAGCATTTTTGCCATGCTACTAATTAATATTTTGACTTGCTCTGCTATTTTGACCAAGCTTGGCTTCTATATTCTATTTAGTATTTCGATTTAGTTCGATTCTATTTATTCTATTTTGTCGGTTTGAGCCGTTCAGCTCGTTAATCGGGTGAGTTTATTCTCTAATTCTTGCTTAGTGAGTTAATGATGCTCAAGGAGTGTTTAGATTAATCTAATTAGGTTTATGTGATTAAATTAGATTATTTTAATGTAAATTAGATTAGTTGTATGATTAGTTTAATGGATGTTTAATTAGGGCTAATTGTATGTTTAATTTAGTGTAATCTTGTTTAAGCCCTAATTAATTATTTTCGAATTTATAAATATTATTTTATTAAATTATATTATTATAATATAATATTTAATTATTTAATTTTCGGAATTAAATTTAATTATTTAATAATTTCAAAATTATGCCGGGATGGCTACGTTAGAATTTCACGCCGATCATAGCAATGCGGTTGGTTTGTGTTAATTATATGTTTAAATTGAGAAATTGAGTGACTGATGATTATGGTTAATAATTCCAAAAGTGTGGAATTGAGTGATATTGATAAAGTTGTGGTATTTAACTTGAAAATACCGGTGTTGGCTTTTAGCATCGTAATTGGTTTGTATGACTAGTTTGAATCGATTGGATTGATTGATTGATTGAATTGAGGTATGAGTTGGTTTATTATTGAATTATCAGCTTTGGCGAGCAATTGGTTTATATATGTATCAACTTGTGTGAGCATCATTGTTAGCTTGTGTGAGCACTGTATGTCAGCTTGTGAGAGCAATGCTCATTTATCGCCTTATGAGAGCAATGATCGTTTATTAGCTTATGAGAGCAACAATCCATATATCAGCTTGTGCGAGCTATCATCTATGTAGATACCAACTTGTGCGAACTATCATCTATGTATATATCAGCTTGTGCGAGCTACCATCTATATTAGCTTGTGAGAGCATTGCATCCATTTCAGCTTGTGCGAGCGTAATTGTATTGATTGATGAATAGATGGTATGGTTTAATAGATGATATGAATTGATAGATGTGTGGATCGTATGATATCAATTGGATTGACTGAATTGATAGACCGATGGGTATGTCGGTAGTTTCGCTTGTGCAAGCATTGTTGAATATGAATTGTATTAACGTGCAGGAAAGGGACTGAGGCGAGGTAAGTCCTCTATCCTATTTGTGTGGCTAGAGCGCCCTGAGGCGTATTTTCTTCCTAATTGAGTCTTAGAGGGTAAGACTTGTTGAGACATTGTCTCATCCCGGTTGTGGGATAATATTTCAGGTCCCTAGATGACGGTCATGGAGGACCGGAAGTCCTGGAGCTCGGAAGGTGGAGGTTGAAGAATCGGCGAACGTGTTTGATAAGTTGGTCATAGGACAATTCCCTAGTTGTTGAGCCTGTCTATTTTGTAGACAATCCAGTGTTGTATATAAACCTATGTGTTTATAAAATAGCTTGTATGGTTGTGATTGATTGCCTGCATTTTTATCCCAAGTTAAATGTTGTCAGGAGATTTATTTCGCTTCTGCATGCATAATAAAATTGAATGGGTCGGCGACGTGTCCTGGGAAGTTGCATTTGTATCGACTAGAGTGGGATGTGCGCATGCCCGAGGTTCGGGCGTGACACCATATGGAAAATCCAGATTGCTCCCAAACTTAAACTTTTTCTCGGTCTTTATGACAGAACGCCTTGCCCACTAAAGATAACTTATTTCTCAGAAAATTAGTGCTAACCCTACTTATACCCTCTCGCTCAACTAAACAGCCAGAGACTTGAACACTTATTTTTATGCTGCCCCCGGACCTCATAGGTTTGGTCTCACCCCACATCGTGTTTCTATACAACCAGCAGATATTCACCGCATAGAGGAATGGATCGCTACTCGTTTACAAAAAAACAAATCGTACTGGGTTGGAGCTGATCGCCACCCTATTATGGCAGATTTGGAAGTCTCGTAACCAATCCATTTTTGGTCAACAAAGTCCCGATCCCTTTCAAGTTGTTGCTGTTGCTCTAGGCCAAGTACGCACGACTGATATAGTCTCATCTTCGGTCCATGGAGTCGCTTCAAATCGCAGACGTCTAGATCCTAGCACCTTGTGGAGGCCCCTGATCGAGGAGTCCTAAAGATTAACATTGATGGGGCTTTTCAGCCAGGAAGCACCACCGGATCAATCGCCTACCTTTGTCGTGATCAAACTGGTACATTGCTTGAAGGGTTCACGAAGACCGTACCTGCGTCTTCGGCATTGCAAGTCGAGGTTCAAGCTCTGAATATTACTCTGACTCATTTGATAAACTCCAACAAGAATAGGGAGCTTCTCCTTGAGTTTGACTGCCTTGTGCTGGATGAAGCGGTTCGAGATCTTGCAGCATCACCATGGGAGATCAGACCCTTGATCGCCGAAGTTGCAGCTCTTCTCTCTCGTCTCTCTCATTTGCGTGTTAGGTTTTGCCAAGAGATGCCAACTCAGCTGCGGACTGGGCCGCAAAGGCCCAAAACAATGGTTCTTTGCCATCTAATTGGGCTTTGTCTCCCCCTGCTCCTTTGTTTGACATTCTAGCTCTCGATGCTTTTCAAGCAGAATGTAAATTTCTTTTCAGTTAATGCAATGCTTCTCTTTTGTCCAAAAAAAAAAAAAAAAAAAAAACCTAATAGATCAAGAGTAACAGTGGACGGTCAAGTATTGCGGATCCACTCGTTTCAGGAAAATTATTTTGTAGCTAGAAAATATTCTCATTAAAATACTTTTTCTAACAATCTGTGTTTTGAGTCCTTGGTCCAATGCCTAATAACTGAGGTTTTTTTAATTTTTATTTTATTTTTATTTATGATCTTAAGCACTGATTAGGTTCTATACGTTCATGTCACTTAGGAGTGAGTATGATCCATATGGTCCTATTATGGAGCTAGACTGGGGCTGGTTCCAGAAAATCTGGAATCAAGCGCTGAATCGACCCTACCTTAGAGCTGGGAACTCCCTATTTATATTAACTTCTAATTTTCAATTTAAGTTAGCAAGTAGTGATTTTAAGTACCGATCTATCTTTGGTCCGCATTCGAGACGGCAAGAGACCGAACCGAGAGGGAAACCGGAGAAATGAGAGACTGAGAGCAAGAGAACAGAGAGAGATAGGAGAAGCGGAACGGGAGGAAACAGCAGAAAAAGAAAGAGTGAAGCAAGAGCCATGAGTTTGAATTTTTAATCTGTATTATAAATTTATTTTGATTAGAAAGAGATGGATGTGGGCTCAGATTGTGCATGTGATTTTGTTCAGTTGCATGTCTTTGGGGGCTCTTAATATTATATTTTTTAAAGTTGTTAACTTACTATAGCTTTCTAAGAAAAATTTGGTGATTTGGTTCAAGACTGGTTCTACCCTGAAACCGACCTTGTAGGTACGGTTCCTAGTAGAACCGGTGGGTTTAAGGCTCAACCGTGAAATTTAATTGAACCTGACTGATCCCCAGATTCCCGATGGAATTATTCGACTGTCCTGGAAACCAATCTTGAACCAAACTGGCAAGGCCAATTCTGATGGATTCCCGAATTGAACGGAGACCGTTGCTCACCCCTATTTTCACTTACTAACTTTTGTGAGTCGATCTTTGACCGATAACTAGTAATTAATATGTATACGGCAGATTACAGGTAATCAATGGACAAACTCAGCGTAACTCAATTATTCAAAGTATAAGCATGCATGAATAACAAAATATGTAATTGACAGTCCAAGAATTATATCTGGCTTCACTTTTTCTACGACAGGAAGAAAGAGAATACGTATGGAAAGAAGAATCAAATCTATCTATGTGCTTAATAGAAAATTCTGAAATCTTCTAAACTCGATAGGCCCATCTCGATCTGGCTTTAAGGCTTCCTCAATCAATCCTCAGCGCTTAGTAGCCTCGTCGTCCCAACCTTCTTCCTCATTGCGCTCACAATCTCCACAGCATCAACTCCTCTCCCTATCACCACCACTTCATCTTGACGCTCTCCGTTGAACCCTACGAATTCCGTACCTGCGGATACAACGACGACCAACTTAATCCCAGTTATCTGCATCAAAAGCACTCACCAAGAAACGACAAGGCCAGAGGCCGGATGAGAATTGTGAAATACATAGAGAAAACGCATCGTAATAAGAGGTTTATGCAGTGTAGGGACAATGAGTCACCATGTGCTTGAGCAGCGATCTGCAATGCCTTGGTCCTGCACTTCCCGCATTTCATCTGGACCTGCATCACAATCTTCATCTGCAGATGTATGAAAACAGAACCATTTTAGTGAGACAAAACACACAAGAACACAGCTCCCCACAAAAGCAAGTACGCTCAGACCTTCGTACTGTCTCTCTCGTTGAGATTCTTCTGATCTAATTTGGCCGAGTGAAGACAGTCGCAAGAGCTTGGTTCGAGGATGAAAACGAAAGCTTTATTTATACGGGAGCAGATCACTGCCTGTCTGCTCCATTGCTTCAAGACCTCGACGCGCAAGACCTCGACGCGTACAGCTCTTTGTCTTCTACGTTAAGGCTTTTCGCATTATCTTTTGCAAGATAGTATGAACGAGATCTTCACTTTGACGCCATGTTAGTTAGCTTCCATTGCTTTGACCCAGAAGTTTCGGTGCGGGAGGTGGGTTTTTGCATGTGCCATTTATTTAGTATCATCGAAGGACCAAGACTTTCATGGAACGCGTCGAATACGAGTTCCAAAGTCATGAACTACATAAGTTCTCTCTTCGCCTACATGACATTCTGGCCTCCCGTTGCATTTTGATTGCATCCCAAGATCATGGAATTGTAAGACTAAATCTAAATAAAACCTAATCATTCCGAATTATTATTCACGGATAAATTCGTACAAAATTCGGGATCGATTTGCGGAAATGTAAAAATTAACATACCTCCGACCATTGATGAAAATTTGCAAATGCGGAAAATCTTAAAACCTTGGATGGATCCACGAAGCACGATTAATTTGCGAATGTGGAAACACCAATGTCCTGTTTCACTAGTCAATACCTCTCAAATGTAATGGTGTGTTTTCTATACTAATGGATTAGGACTAGACGACTTAACGTTTTGTTTCATTTCTTACATTACCAACATCTTCTATTAAGACCGTTATGATAACATATTAACGGACAAATATCACGTAATAAACATGGGTAATAAATTGTACAATAAATTAGAATTAATTGGGAAATACAAAATTGGGATCACATTTAGAATAATAAAATATATTATGACATTCTCCCACTTGATCCCAATATTCCATCAAATGAAATATTAACCCAAACCCACATAAACTTCATACTGAAATGAAACACATGAATCACGACGATGAGTAATCTTAGAACGAGTATTATCTTCTGTGTATCACAATGCATTTCACGAGCCTATATGTGATAACATAACTAAATGAATAAACCTTATGTTTACTCTAGGTCAAATGTAATTGTTTTTCTCAGAATAACTGAATGTATCCAATTGTATTGAAAAAACATTGCAAATGAATAAAAATCTCATAAATTCTTTCATATAAAGAAAAATTTACATAATTGGATCAGTGTCCATTCTAAATACATGATTCTTATAACTTATTGGTGGCATGCCTTTAAGAATTAGTTATCATCAATCTAATACTCATGTATTCTATGACCACTTTCTTCTCTTTAACACGTTCTTTGATGGCTAAATACTTGATGTTGATATACTTGCTTCGATTACCACTTTTTTTGTTTTTAACCATGAAAACTACGACTGAATTGTCGCAAAACATTTTCAATGGCCTAGAAATGGAATCCATAACTCTAAGTCACGATCTGAAACTTTTCAACCACATACCATGTGAGATGGCCTTAAAATAGGAAACGAACTTTGCCTCCATAGTGAAAGTGACAATCAAGATCTGTTTTGCACTTCTCTAAGATACAACTTCGCCACCAAACATAAAAACGTATCCTGATGTTGATTTACAAGAATCAACGTAGCTAGCAAAATCTGAGTTCGAGTAACCAATTATCGCCAAGTTGTTTGTTCATCTATACATAAGCATGTATCCCTTTGTTCCTTGAATGTACCTCATCACCTTCTTTGCGGTTCTCTAGTAGTCCATATCTAGATTACTTTGGTATCTTCCCAACATTCCTATAGCAAAAGCAATGTTAGGTTGAGTGCAAATTTAAGCATACATCAAGCTTCCAATGGTAGAAGCATATGGGTTGTTCTTCATTTGTTCCCTTTCAAAGTCGTTCTTTAAACACCGGTTCAAATTAAACTGTCACTCTTTACAGTGGATGTTATATTTGGTGAATACTCTTTCATTCGAAATCTCTCTAAGACCTTATTGATATAGGTTTCTTGATATAATCCTAATATATCTCGAGGTCTATCTCTATGGATCTTAATGCCAATGATATAAGACGCTTCACCCATATCCCTCATGTCAAAACTTTTAGAGAGAAATTGTTTCACCTCATATAAGAACACATTATCATTAGTTGCAAGTAAAATGTCATCCACATATAGCATAGGGAAACAAATTTTGCTCACTAACCTTCGATATATACATTGATCCATGACATTCTCTACAAAACTGAATGAAGAGATGACTTCATGGAACCTTAAGTACCATTGGCGGGATGCTTGTTTCAAGCTATATAAAGAATTTTAAGCTTGCATACCAAATACTCACTAGCACTAGAGAAGAATCCTTATGGATGTTTCATGCAAATCACTTCTTCTAATTTTCCATCGAGGAACACCATTTTCACATCCATTTGATGTAACTGCATATCAAAATGAGTAACCAAGGCTAAAATAATATGAAGAGAATATTTCTTGGATACATGAGAAAATATCTCCGTATAATTGATTCCCTCCTTTTGAGTAAGTCCCTTGGCAACAAGTCGACTTTGTATCTCTCAATATTGCCTAATGAATAATTCTTAATTTTAAAATCCATTTACAACCAATGGCCTTCGCCAACTAAATCCCAAACCTCATTAGATGCCATAAAACTCATCTCTTCTTTCATGGCATTATACCGCAAATTGGATTTATTATAACTCATGGCTTGTGAAAACATCTCAAGATCATTTTCAGCTCTAACATTATAGTTAGATTCTTGCAAATACACAATGTAGTCATTAGGAATTGTTGATTTCTTAATTCCAGTAGACCTTCTTAATGCTGCATCAACATTCTCCTAAGGAGTTTGTTATTTAACTATAAGCTCAATAGTATCCGGTAATTGCTAAACAGTTGGGTCTACTAGATCAATATCAGCAGTCATGGATCTTTAATGATTGGTTGTTCAACGGCTGATTGAATCAAGGGGCGTTGTAAACAACAACCAATCTAGTACCTAAGGTAGAAGGTTGAATATCTGAATGATCTTCTTCGGGAATAAGGCCCTTGAATTGATCACTCCCATTGATCATGTCATTCTTAAGAAATTTAGCATTTCTCGATTTCACAAATCTAGTGATGTGAGATGGACAATAAAACTTATATCATTTGGACTTTTGGCATATCCAACAAAAACCTACTCATAGTCCTTGCATCTAACTTCTTTTCCCATGAATTGTAGATTCTTATTTCAGACGAGCATTCCCAAACGCGTGCATGTCGCAAACTCGGTTTTCAACCTTTGAATAACTCAAAATGCATCTTTAGAGCAGCCTTGGTTGGACCTTAGTTTAATACATTCATTGTCATTTTAAGAGCCTCAGTCCGTAAGAACTTAGAAAGTGTGGAGTTGCTTTGAGCATACTTTGCACTATGTCCCATAATGTTCAATTTCTTCTTTCTATGACTTTCAGCGTTACCATTTTGGTTCGCAGAATTAGGCATAATGTATTGGACAATATTCTCATGCTCTTTAAGAAACTTCGCAAATGGACCAAGTGCTTGTCCATTTTCAGTGTATCTACCATAGTATTATCCACCTCTACCTGATCTCATGATCTTTATTTACTTGCCGCATTATTTCTCTACTTTGATTTTAAATGCCTTATAGGCATCTAGTGCTTCACGCTTATTATGAAGCAAGTAAAGATACATGAATCGTGAATTAATCATCTATGAAAGAGATGAAGCATCTCCGACTATTTGAGTCGATATGGACTATAAATATTTGTATGTATGATTTCTAATATTTTGATACTTCTCGTAGCACCTTTCTTTGACTTATTAGTTTGCTTTCCATTTATGCAGCCCATACAAGTGTTATAATCAGTAAAGTATAGAGTATTAAGTACTCCATCATTTACTAATCACTTAAGTCTATCTATGAAGATATGTCCCAATTTCCAGTGTTACAACATAGAAGAATTCTCATTCATAATAAATCACTTTATGCTAGCATTATCGTGAACGTGCACTGCATTATAAATAGCATTGTCTTGTAAATCAATTTGAAAGCGACCGTTAGACAAAATACCACTCCTAACAATTTCAAATTTATATAATAAACTGAATGTTGAACATAAACATTCAAAGGAGTATCCTAAAGGTATAAGTCTTGAAACTGAAATTAAATTCTTAGAGAAACCAGGAATATAAAAGGTCCTTTCTAAAATTAAAATAAAATTACTATTGAGAACTAATCTACATATCCCAATAGCTTCCATACGCAAGCATATCTTGTTTCTTAAATAGATGTTTTGTTTACTTCCCACTGGTTTCCGCTGATTTTGAAAACCCTGCAAGGAATTTGAAATGTGGATTTTGGAACCAAAATCAATCCATCAAGTGTTGTGACTCACATTAACCATATTAGATTCATAACAAACATATGAGAGTAGGTTACCTTGCTTTTTGAGTCGATCTTAAATTTCGCACAATCCTTTTTCATGTGCTTTTTTTTTTTTTTCTTTTTTTCTTTTTTCTTTTTTTGTTACATAAAAAATACTTGGGTTCCTTCTTAATGCTAGCTTGGGGAGGTAGAGGCATTTTACCTTTTCCTTTCTCGCTTTCCTTGCCCTTTATATTTATCTTGTGTTGCCATATGAGCACTTTCTCCTTTCTCCATTAGCAGCCTCTCTTCCTCTTGAACACAAATAATCATAAGTTCATTGATTGATCATTTAATGTTATGTGTGTTGTAAGAGATCTTGAAAGAGGCATACTCTTGTGGGAGAGTGTTTAGGATATAATATACAATAAAGGATTACGATATCCCTACCTTAAGATTCTTCAGGTGAGTTGCAATGTCTTTCATCTTCATGATGTGTTCATGCACACCTCTTACACTGGTAAACTTCAATGATTAGAATTTCATAATCGGTGTCATGGCATGTGCCTTCTCTGCGTAGACTTAAATTGTGCATCAATAGCCTCTAGCAATTACTTGGCATTGTTATGCCAAATGACTGAACCACGAATACTAGTAGAGAGTTTTGTCTTTATATAAATCACACTAAGACGGTTGGATCGCTCCCATTTTGCGTAAAGAGTATATTCAACTTAAGTGCTATTCTCAATAGGTCTAGATGGTTCGTCGACGGTAGAGCATAATCAAGATCTATGCACCCCAATTTGAGAAGAACTAATTCCCTCCATTCTTTATAGTTATTTCCATTAAGCTCGGGAACAATTATACCAGAACTAATCGTAGGTGGTAAAATTGCATCATAATCAAAGGAAAACTTATGTATCAATATATTTGAGGCAAATAAACTTAAATCATATTTTTCTAATATAAAACATGTTATAAAATACGAATCACATAATATCAAAAACTACATGTGGGCTAAGTTTCTAATTTAAATAGACTCATAATTATTTTATGATGAAACTATCAAATTATATTCCATTCTTTAATCCCTATGGAAAAATTAAGAAAGATAAAATAATATTCTATCCTAATTAATTTCATTAATATATTGAAAATTCCTGTGGAATAAAATTCATAATATTAATGTGACTAATTACAATTATTATCTTTGACTATATGTGATCCAAAGGCTCTTAATGTATATAATTTAATATAATCAAAGATGCTGTGACTAATAGTTAATTAATTAAATATATGCATATCACTAAATATTTAATTTCACAAGAAAATATTCACAAAATTAAATGTAAAGGAAAAATAGTAAAATCACATGTAAAAGGGGTAAGATTGGAATTTAATGCCCAAAAGGGCAAAATGTTGTAAATTTTCACGCCCCGAGAGAGCAAAACCAGAATTTTATGTGACTAGGGTAGAATTGCAATTTTCCTTAATGCGGAGGGCAAGATCATAATTTTAGTCGGTAGATGGCAGAATCGCAATTTTGCAAAAAGCAGAAGGGCAAAACCGCGAAAACATGCACGCGTGCTGGTCCCTTTCTCGGGCATGTGCAAGGGGCTTCTCTTCTTCTGCCACTACTCTGTCGCGACCAGCTTTGTTCTGCCGCTTGGGACTTCTTCCACAGTCCACATTCGACCAAATCGATCAATGAGTTTTAAAGAAAATGCCAGGACGAACGTATAGTTTCAAGATCCCACAAAACAACCAACAAATTGACCTGAATTAAACCTAAAACGTTATGTCCTAAAACCCTAACCATCAAAAGTTTCACCTCTTAATTAACCTCCGACAATCAGTAATATGCTGATTAATCTTAAGGGTTTTTCTTCCTAATGGCGGTGTGACCTTGCAAATCTGTTATCGCGTGGTGGGTCGCCCGAATTTGGTCGGGATTTGAAATTCCGTTCCAAGCCATAAAAGATCTAAATTTTACCCATACATAGTTTAGTGAAAACATACAAAAATTCCAAAATTTTCGCCAAGGTAGAGACTATAAACATGCTCATATACTAACTGTAAGACTAAATCTAAATAAAATCTGATGATCCCGATTTATCATTCACAGATAAAATCATACAAAATTGGGAATCAATTTGTAGAAACGTAATGATCAACAAACCTCGAGCCATCGTCGGTTGCCGGCTATACGGGGGTTCCCAGGTCATCAAAAAAAAAAAAAAAAAAAAAAAAAAACCTCGAGCCATTGATGAAATTTTGCAAATGCAAGAAACTTTAAAACCTTGAACGGATCCACGAAACATGATCAATATGCGAATGTGGAAACACCAATGTCCGGTTCTACTAGTCAATACCCCTTAAATGTGATGGTGTGTTTTTGAAGTGATAGATTTGAACTAGACGACCTGATGTTTTATTCAATTTCTTACATTATTAACATCTTTCATCAAGATCGTTATGATAACATATTAATGGGCAAATATCATGTAATAAATTTGGATAATAAATTGTGCAATAAATTAGAATTAATTGAGAAATACAAAATTGAGATCACATTTAGAATAATAAAATATATTATAACGGAAATAAGGTCATGCGAAGGGCCGAACCAATCTCACTTTTTACGCCCATTAAGGACGAAGAATTTCGATTTGGTTGCAGGCGAGATAAATAATTTTAATTTTGAAAAAGAGATGTCGCACACTTATCTGACGTGGCAGTGAGTTTTTGTCGGTTGTACTATGTATAAAGGTCGCGGGGTGAGGTGGACAAAACGACGCCATTCTTCTTCTGACCTTTCTGTGTTTTTCCCCTTTATTTTTTCTGTTCTTTCCTTCTTTCCGCTATTAGAACTCCTCTTGTTGCTCATCATCTTCAGCCTCTCGATTGCCAAAAGTTGGATCTCAAGCCTACCCGCAAGCCTTTGGGCTCCTCAATTCTGATGCTCCAACTATGTATCCTGCTCATGACCCTCTAATGAAATGAAATGCTTCTTTTGCACGGACTTAATGGATTTTTTGGCAATAGTTTGGTGGATGTTTTTAAGTTTACTTCTCAAGGAGAAAGTTCATATTTGTAATGTTTGGATTACTTTTCCGAAACTATAAAAGAAAATTGTAAGGCTACTTGACAATGGCTGAGCGTTTTCTCGAGAGCTAGTGAAAATAAATTCCAAAAGTCTCTCGAACTAGTATTGTTATGACTTATGTATGACAACATGTAGCAAGTCCCCACTTGCAAGCAGCTATTCCAATTTAGAAAGGATAAGAATTATGTTTATTTCGTGAAAATTGATGACTTAAAATATAATTTTTAAAAAATGTTCGTTTATTTTGTTTGAAATAATTAGTTGAAAAAATAATATTTTCATAACCGACAACTTAAAATAATTTTTAATATCTTAATATATTAATGAACGATGAAAACATTTCCTATTCATTCATTTTAGAGTGACATAAGCGATCATTTTATAAAAATAATTTTCGAATCATTTAATTTTCCACGAAAGAATCTTATCCAAAGTCCATGAAGCCAATCCATTTTTGGAGATACAAGGGCCGACAAAGAATTGACTGATCCCTAAAATGATTGAAGCAGGACCTACCGATAGTGACTACTGTCCACCACCATAGAAAATAAATTAGACTTAGACACAATCTTAATCTTGGATTGGAACAAAATTGAGTCCTCCTATTTTGATACTTGAGTACCAAAATTGTCATTGGAGAAGGAAAATTCATTCACAATTAATTTTGAAATAAAAACAACCTTCTCTATATTTATTTAAATTACCATGTCAAAAAACGCGATGATTAAGCACAACACATTAGTCTTAGATAAGAGCTGCATGTAATGCTATCTTGATGCCATATTTGTAGATTCCTTTTACACAGTCGGTCCCAAAATGGGAAAGATCTCTCTCACTTGGAATCAAGACCTAACATCACATGGAAAGCCTGAAAGCCAGCGTCCACATAAGACCACCCTGCATTACGCGTCTGTCTTCTCTTCCACTGATTATCACCATGTTATCCAGAAATCCTGCAAAGAATTTGACCTTTAGCGTAAAGAAAAAGGCCACTTTATTGTATGAACTGATAATTATATTGTCATGGACCGACCCCAGATAATTTATTAAGATCAATATATATCTTGTATCATGCATATTTGGCTCTTGTGGAATATGGAAATCAACGTCTCCGGAGGGTTTTTTTTTTTTTTTTTTAGAAAATGACAGGAGCACAAAATTCCAACAAATAATGTAGCTGACAATATTGGACACGACATCACTGTACGTACCATCCAATTTTAACCTGAATATGACCTGAAAGATGAGAATTGGAACCTGGAAGTAGGGCAAAGCATCTAGTCCGGTTCTGTATGATCCATACGAAACATCAAATCAATCGTTCATCTTATTATGTGGAAGCAATCTGTCAAAAAAGAGTTTGCAGAGCGATCAAGAAAGATCGGAAAGTGTGGAAAAGAATTTTGTAATTATTGCATATTCCAGAATAAAAATTGCATGAGATATTTATTAATTTTTTTAAATGATTATTTATGGAAAATATCAATTATAATCAATGTAAAATCTGCATATTCGAGAAAGGTATATGAACATTGAAATAAGGAAAATCAATGAAGATATGGAAAATCTTCTAATTATATCTAATATCCTTTTGAACTCATTGTGACATAAAAGAAGCCAAATGAAATTTGGAGAAAAGATTCAAAATGATATATGTGCTTTAGTAAAAACACAAGAAGTCTGATCAATCAATGAAATGAAAACAAGATAAGCAGTGTCACGAAACACGAAATATCATATAAGATGACGGTCCAATAAGTAGGGTTGAATGAAAAATTGAGCAACATTATTTTGAGGGCATAATTACCTCTCATCAATTCAAGTGGAAATACAGGGCCCTACTGGTTTCTTTATCATTTAAAGCTAGATTATATTGCTAGGTTAGAATTAGTTCAACATGCATGCAGGAGTTGTAAGTTCTGATTCTAAATTCTCTGGAACTGGGCCCTTTAGGGTTCACTTAGAGGTTTTATCCTTCGATTTGAATCACCGGCCTATGTTATCCCTTAAGTGGGAAGAAGCAAAAGAGTATTGGAAATACAAAAATAGAGAGGAGAGAGAGGACCAATTTAAGGGCGAGGCCGCAATGTGGTAAGGTCTTAAAGCCCCACCACGCTTCTCTAAAGTTTATGTGGACCATTTTGCAAAGATTTTCAATCTGAACCGTCGCATCTATGCATGTTGTTGAGAAAAGCTTAACTCATCCACAAATAACAAGAAAGAAGCGTACACACAATCCTGGAAATGTCGTGCATATCCTCTTAATGAAGACCAGCATGTCAAAGGATGGAAGCTAGGATAAGTCTTCTTGGCTAATGAGCAGTGAACGAGAAATTAAGTCAGTGAAATTAACGACTTATCCTGGCTTGCTTCCTTTGACATGCTGCTCTTGGCTAACGAGGAGTGAACGAGAAATTAAGCCAGTGAAATTAACGACTTATCTGAGGATGTTGATGACCGGGGCTTGCCTGCTTGTAATGGGTTATGTATGCATTAGGGCCTGCATGGCTCCCCTCATGCCAACTAAGGAAGTTGCCAACTCTGTCTTTGGCAAAAGCTGCTTCTTAGATGGCATTCAGGGAGCCAGGCAAGTCCAATTTCAGATTACCCAGCCCAAACATGACATTTTCTTTGAGCTTGATAGTCAAAACCTGCAAAGCCATGGGTCATCTTGTCACGTTTATTATTTTTTTTCCTTTGATCCTTTACCTATTTCTGAAATAACCATAGCATCGCATCACACATGACTCGAGTTCTTGGGAAATCGAAACTTGGGATGATACTAAAGCTCGATGCACTTACCTTTGCCCTTGGAGATTTCTAGCTTCCTCGGTTGGGAGCTTGGTCCATCGAAGAGTCTCCTTAACCTCTTCGCTGCTCTCTCTCTCTCTCTCTCTCTCTCTCTCTCTCTCTCTCTCTCTCTCTCTCTGCCTGCTTGGGAACAAAGAGGAGGAGTAATTTAATTTAAAGGGAATGGAAGAAGGCAAGGACAAGAGAAAATCCATGGAGGAGAGGGCATACAGGTCATATATACAAGGCCGCAGTGCGGGGCTTTTTCCTTTTTTTTGATTCTTGTTTTCTTTTTATATATTGGGCCAAATAATAATTCCATAGATAGAGTCAAAAAGTGCTAGGCTTCGGCAGGTACCTATTTTGGATTATCTTTACGTGCTACAGGGGATTATAGAATCACACTCTTATTTAATTGCTAATTATAGTACACAAGAAAACGGATTAATCGTAATTTGTACATGATAAAACATCTATATTAATAGCGAAAATTTGCATGAATGTTGCATGACCCACACAAATTTCATCTTTTTGTTGTTTGTTTGTGGTCGGGTATAACTTTTCTTAGTGTTTGAGGTGTACTTATCCTTTTCTTTTCAACTTTTCTAAGTTTTGTGGTTGTGTATTTTCCATTGGTCCCATCAATCATGCTTAATAAGAAATTCGTTCGACTTTCAAATCACTATTCTTATTTGATACGGCAGTGATGCAATGAAATTTTCCTTATTTATTTAATTAACAAGCACTCCTACAATATATATATATATATATAATCAGGATGCCAATTAACAGAGGAATATTAGTTAAATTAACGGCATTTGATGATTTCGAGATGGAACCAAAGACCAGTTAATAGGACAACGCCAGCTCTATAAGGGGAGGCATGGATGCTTATTTGTCAATAAGCTTTCAGGTTGACCACTCAACAGTGTCTCATCTCTTGCTTTATTTCCTTCATGACAGTCCATGCATGTTCTATGTGATTTCTTTTCTGAAGCACATCAAACCCCTGCTAATACAAAAAAACATAAAAAAAGGTCAAGACTGTCTTCATCTGTTGAAGTAATTTGAGAAAGTAATATCCTGATTTATTCTTTCATCTGCATGTTACAGAGGATATGGTGCGATAAGATACTTGAAACCCTCACTTTTGATTGTATCTTTCGTTTGTTAGGGAAGTTTTGCTTCTAGGATTAAGTTTATGCTTTGTGCCTCTAGGGTTTCAGAATTTAATTTATAGTGTGTCAAATTTTCACAATCATAATATTAACAAGAAGGTAATTTGAATAATGTAGAATTTCATTATAATTTTTCGTAAAAGAGTTTTTATTTAGACGGAACAGCCAATAAGTGCTTATCTTTCATTTAAAAAATTGGGCTATGCATTTCATACTCTAGGTAGGTAGGTGTCCCCTCAGGCACAAATTTGTTACCATCGAGGAAAATTTTTAATAAAGCATGGCATAATAACACCACAAAATTCAAACTTCTATGCCAATGATACATTAATAGTAAACTAATTCTACTGGTCCATCAAGTGACACATTTACCCCAAATGGCTTTTTAAACAATGTCATTGTGGGAAAGTTAGATCCGAAGAAAATGAACTGACATTGATAGTAGGGTGAAATTAAATCTGCTTCTTCTATCTCTTCCAAATGACGTAATTTATAAGAGCGTGCAATGTAAACTGGGCCTAAGTTTTCCCAGCTGAAACCCCACTGTTTTGACAAACATGTCCTTAAGCCCAGTTACAGAATTGGGGCAGCATGTTACTTACCAGTCCTTTTTTATTTGCTTCTTTCAATGTTCTGGTTTTATTTTCTCTTCATGTTCGTTTATCCTTGGCAATAAATTGTGATTTTTGTTGCTATTTGCTTTTACTGCTGTATGCTGAATTATGTCATCGATAGTTGCTAGGAGTCAATGACTTGTATGGTTTAGGCAAATGATCCAGATGTTTGAGATGCGAACCATTATTGATGAGCCCGAAAACTAGCAAACTGATTCAGATGAGCCCATCGTTCAAGTCCCTTAGAAGGATCTCTCTATTGACGAGTGCATCTGATAAGGAAAATCGTTATGTTCTTAGTAGGTTGTTTTCTAATTTGTGATCTACTAATGGATTTTGTCGAATAAAAATCACTTGTTTTTTAAGTGACAAGCTTTCTTCGAAGAATGTACTGCTTTCTGCTTTAGTCGAATATTGAGATTGCAAAAATTTGAATATTAATCTCTAATTCCACTTTATAATTATGTTACTCATTCATAGTTTTTCTTAGGATCTAGTTAACAAGTGACAAGAAAAAAAGTTAGATTCTTAGGGATTTGACACTACACAACAATGATGATGGGAAAGTTGAAAGTGCTATTTCATCCTTGATCTGAAGTGGTGCAAGGGAGATTGACAACACCGTGACGACTGTGTAGTGACAACAAACATTGATGGAGGGGGTGTTTGTGTAGTAAGAATTCCAGTGTTCTTGTGTGTGGGTATGCAACAATAGAAGAAGTATTAAGTCACTTATGTACATATAGGGAGGCCCATAACTATAGACAAGAAAATTTAGGAAAACTTCAAATAAGAGCCATAAGTGTTTTTGTTTTTTGAAATAAAGATCTAAAATGAATCTTATTTTAAATAAAAACATGAAGTGCCTTCATTTTTTCAAATAAAGATTTGAAATAAAACTTGTTTCAAATAAGAGTTTGAAGTGGACATATAAATCTCCAATAATAGCCTAACCTCACTGGTGGAAGGACATTTTTATCATTTATTAAAAAAAAAAAATTCCTTATTCTCCTTATTTTCTTCTTCTTTTCTTTTTTTCTTTTTCCTCTTCCCTTCACCAACCATGGCAGAGACTCATAGACTCGGCAAGGGTTGCCCATGCCAAATTTAGCGAGGGTCGCCCTTGCCCACCCAGCCTAAGCGAGGCGACCCTTGCTTGACACTAGTGAGGGCAACCCTCGTTGGATTCGATGAGGAATACCCTTGTTAGATCCGGCGAGGAATGCCTTCACCCTCGCCCTCGTATGTGCTACCCTTAGTTGATATCGGCGAGGAAACCCTCACCTGAGGTTGGCCAAGGGAGGGAAGAGGAAAAAGAAAAAAAAAGAAAAGAAAAAGAAATTTTTAAATTTTAAAAATATTCTTAGAATTTTTTGACTAAAATTCCCTTCTTCGATGGTTAGAATAATTTAGACAATTTTGCCACTTTACATCTTTACTTGAAATAATATTCACTTTAAGCTATTATTTGATAAAATGATAGTATTTCAGGCCCTTATTAAAATTTCCAAAAATTTATGCAAAAGGAAAAATTGAAATTTTTTTGTATATTTCGATGATACTAATGAAAAATATATTAGTCTATTTATATGCTTTATTAAATTTCTATATAAGGTAGTCAAATCAAGTACAATCAATCAAGATATGGACAATTGGGGATATGGAAAATCTTTAAATCTATGCACAATCACAAAAATTTTGAAAATATCATCAATAAAATAAAGTTGACAAAAATTAAAATAAAATAAAAAAGAGTTTAGAACTGAATTAACATCCATATAGTAAGTTGGGACTGATTAGGTAATTTTTCCAAATTATAGTATTCATTTGATGAGATGATCTGGTTTCGCAAATATACTCTGCGCTCGATACGTTATGTAGAATCTGTGGATCCGAAAATTCTGAGACCTGACAGCCTTAATATGATAATTAATGGCGTATGAAGACTAAGCAATCCTTTTTGGATATTCGAGACAAGGGCCGTAGACATGAAAGAGTATACTTCCCTCAAATCTCAATTGCTTCTCATTTTGGACCCCTCATCGCAAATTATAGGAATGTAAAAGCCAACACTGGAATGATTTAAGTTGTTTTTTCCAATGTAAAATAATGGCTTGCAGTCTTGGCAACTCTACCAATTTTCCGTGAGGTATATACTTGTCTCAAGTTGTCTCAATTCCTCTGCCAAACATGAGCGTGCAGAAAATATCTTTGTCTGTTCTTACTCGTGACATATAAACAAACAAAATCCGAATCAGAGACCATTACGAAAGGCCTAAGTAAAACATGTTCAAGTAGCTAATTAAAGGATTTGATTAATAAGCACCTGGTCTGAGTCATTATTTGGCTAGCAAAAAAGGGATTAGTGGGTGTTTTTATGATTTGTTTGGCAAGTTGCACAAGCCCTACAATATGATTTATTTTGCAAGTTGCACAAGCCCTATAATATGATTTGTTTGGCAAGTTGCTTCTGCAGAAGTGGCTTGAGAAACAAATGCGGAATAGAATAAGTCAAGGAACAAAAGTGTAACTATGAGAAACAAAGTATTATTGTGACCAAATTTCTAGTAATATGCAATGGTGCGAGAGCTTTCATAAGGTAATAAGTGAATATGAGGAGAGAGAGAAGATTTTGCATGAAAGAAAATTTATAGTGGTTTGGCTAAAAATAAGTCTACATCTATTCTCTCTTAGTGATAGCCTACTGCTTTGATTTCACTAGTAAGTCAAAGAGAAATTATAGTAGTGAGTGCTACTTATTCACAAGCACTTCTTCTCAAAGTTGGTAATGCTCACACACAAGCTAATAGGGTCACTATCTCGCACTAATACTCTACTAACACTTCTTAAATGATTGCAATCGTAAGCACTCTGAACACCATAAAAGATTGTGAAGCTATCTTGAACATTAGAATTGTTTTCTCTTGATAAATCTCTCTTGAGCACCTTGGTCTTCTTTAGTACTTCTTGGAATCCAAAACTTCCCATTGGACAAACTCCGTTAGAATCAATCTCCATACTTAGCTATTGGACAATTGATGAAAAGATTAAGGTAGCCGTTAAAATAAAACAATCAAAGATCCTGTTGATTTGGTCATCCATACAAGCAAATCTTGTTTTCCATATGTGGAGTTATTCAATTAAAAAAAAAATGACTTTTTCTTCAGGAAAATCTTCCAATGCACCAATCAAATAAAAATCATTTAATTTTTACTTTTTGCTTACTCTTTAAAAGACATCAACAATCCATCCGAATTAATCATTACATATTAAGTACAATTGTATTTTCTCGTTGTTCTCCCAAACTAATGAATTTCAACACACAATTATTAGTTTGGGAGGACGGGAAATGTCTTACGTTGCATCCAAAATATCTCCTTGTTAGAGATCTATTTTTGGAATTGACGAAAAAAATGTAGGAAGAACGAAACAGAAAGTATCAAATTGAGGTGTGTAGACGCTTTCCTTAAATTGATGCTATTCCCACCATATTGCCTCCTAACCGGAGAAGATCCCAACGTATGGGAATTTCCTAATGTATTTCGACACCATGTCATTGGCACGGAATTCATTCCTCAAGCAGTCATTTTTTCAATTGACATGTTCCCTCCACAACACAAGGCATCCTTTCAATTGACCCTGTCAGTGAAAACAAAAAACAAAGTTAGTTGGAATACTGAAAATGAGCTCAAGTTGTCGCATCGATCAAGGTGCTTTAGTGGAATTATGTTGTGTAATCCCCGATTAAATCATTGAACAAGTTCATGTGGGCTATTTATAAATCATGGCAATGACCTTGGTCTTTAGTTTACTGTAATATCCCGTGGGCTGACTGGGTACACTGACCCTGTTCTGTTTCACGGAACATGAATGAGATCATGTCGGTGAAAGAGAAGCCAGTGATTCAGCCCAAGGTTTTACTGGCTGAAAAGAAAATGACGTACCACAAGGTTCCCGGCAATTAACCTAAAGAGACGACGTATTCGAATAAAAGAAATAAATGACTTATACACAGACCATGTAAACAATATCATCGCTACCATTGTTCATGCGAGCTCCAGAATTAATGATTGAGATAATATTGTTATGTGTTGTATAGCAATATGCGTGCGGTGACTTCTCTAACATTACTACTAATGATGACGTAATATAACAGCATGATAAAATTGTATTCAACTTTTCTGAGCAGTGGACTAAGCTGGAAAGTGATTCCTCGTATTCCGGTTATGCACCAACAATTTAGTAGAATAGGTGGTGCAGAGGTTAAAAATATTGCGGTTCCCCATCAGGTTAAAAATACAACTGGGGAACATGCAAGACATTACCGAAAGGAGAAAGAGAATCATTTGAAAAATAAGAGAAGGGGCTTTGAAAGGGGAGGAGAGGGAGTAAGATGATTTAAAACATTTTTTTCTTGCATGAGGAGCGGCTGCTTGATAGGACTTCCGATTGAATATATTCTTTGAGGTAATAGAATTAACGACTATTAATTTCGTACGCTGATTTTAATGGTTAGCGATATAGATATCTTCCGTGCTATTAAGCTTCATTACATATTGATAAATGTAAAAAAGATCGTTGGTTTAAAAAAAATGATAGGTAAATATATTCTTCGAGGTAATAGAATTAACGACTATTAATTCCGTACACTGAATTTAGGGTTAGTGATATATATATATATATATATATATATATATATATATATATATATATATATATATATATCTTCCATGCTAATAAGCTTCATTAAATAATGATAAATGTAAAAAAAGATCGTTGGTTTAAAAAAAATTATAGGTAATTTTTTTTTCAAGCAACGTATTGGTAACTTAACTACAATTTTATGAAAATTACAATTTTTTTTATAACTTGCATATTACCAATTTTTGTGCTAACTTATTGAAATTCATTTAGGTAACTTACCTATCGTTAAATTTACTAATTCTAACATTAAATTATTAACATAAATTAAAATGAATTATCAACTGTTTTCAAATTAAATTACTAACCACTTTTTTGTTATGAAGTCTCTTTTGAATTACTTACCAACGTCTAATAGTTTTTTACAACGTACAAACCTTTTTGTTGAGCCATCAAGTTTTGTTGACTTGGTTAACAATCCCTTAAATTTATAAATCGTTTTAGAGATGACCAACCTAAATTAGTGCGACTCACTCAATTTTCTCTCTTTAAATTACCATCTAGTATTTGTTGACATATCTCATTTGAACTACGTTTATTTGTTACATTTTAATATGCCAAGTTTCCTTATCATTTACAAGCTTTATTTGCCTTTCTTAACAACACAATAGATTTACAAAAAAATCTTTTAGAAATTGCCAGGAGTGACTTACAAACTCTTCTCCAGTCAAATTACCAACTAGTTTTAGATTATCAACTCTCATTTGAGTTACCAAGTTTGTTTTCTTTTTTTAATACCAACTTTTCCCATGTTTTACCAATTTTCATTTGCATTTCTTTATTACACAATATTGTTGACACCTAAATGTTGACAATCTCATTTAGTCAAAAGGAAATTAGAAAACAACCTAACCTTAAGCATGAAGACGCTGAGCTTAATTGAATTATCTGGACTAAGGCTTGCAAGAACGCAAAATTTAGCCAAGCTCATCGAACACATAACATGGCACATGTCCTAAACTAGGAAACATTATGTTCTTGTGTCAAACTGGAAGTGGCGAGGCATATTATATCACAAAATTTGGCAATATGGAAATATGATCAAGAAAATGCACTAGTTTCTTATGTTGGACATATTTCATGTTCTCTTAATCCATATTAAGAAATTAAGACAGTTCTTATTCTCACAAGAGTGCCCTGATCTCACCCTCTATAAACATGCTTTCTCTTCAACTTAAAGAGGGAGAAAAAATAAGAAAGGGAGGGGTTGAATATTTCAGAGGTTGGCAATATGGAAAAAGGAGGTTCACGTTCATAGAATAAGAGAAGAGAAAGCAGAAAGAAAAAGCTCAAAACTGTCATCTCCTTCGTTGTTGCACCGTGCACTGCCGCGCCCCATGTTGTGCCTCGCGCCATTGTCCTGCCTATTCCTGCATTCCGATCTCACGACGCGTCATGCCCAACTCCTGGCACCGCGCAGAACACTCCCCATCATTGTGATCAGCTTGCTGCCAAGCTCTCACCGCGCCTGACGATTTTCTTTGTAGTTTTATCGGAGCGTCCAGCGGTTCCCACCATTCCAGCCCGCTCCTGCAATCGCCAGAGAACAGCCATCGAGATCCAGCAACTCCAAGGCGTCCCTACGGTACTTCCGGTGGCCCAACGCCCCCATAGAAACCTGACCAAGGCTACCGGCCCTCAAATGAACTCCTTGAGTCCGCAAGGTTTCTTTGTAGGTTTTCCGGCAAGCTGTTCTAGTCATCAACCGCTGCCTCTGCTCCTTTGAGCTTCCCTACCGTGCTTACCAAATCACAGCCACGCACAGCAGCCTCGCCATCATGGCAAGCTTGCTGCCTTGTGCCAAGATTTTCCCAAAGGTGAACCCCAAGAGGGAAGCTAATGGATAATAAACTCAAAGACTTAAGCGAACTCTCCCAAGCCCATACCAACCGCAACTTTAGAATTTTAATTAAATTAACTTAACATGCAAAATCAATTTATTCATAAGTCACAGATAAGTAAAGTATGGCAAACATTTTAGTTAAGCGAATAAGAGATCCATGGATATAAATTTGATTACACTAGATAAATCTACCACTCCTTTAGTACCTTTTCTCTTTATTGTAGGCACTCTTGATCAATTTTAACTTAAGCCACTAACATGCAGGAAGTGATAATGCAGGTGCACAAATAAGACAACTAACAATCAAAGCAGTAAATAAATTGCTATAGATAAAGCAAGAATATAAATACCTCAAGTAAGCACTTCCCATGACCATGCGAATTGATCTTATTTCCTTTTCTCAAATAACTAAGCATAAATAATTATCTTTGGGGATCATACCAATTACTTTCTATACTCCCTATGACCAAAATTTCCCAATTACTTCTCAAAAAACGACTTTCCCAATTTAGGACATCAATGTGCATAGCACAAGTAATTTCGGCCACCATGGAGGAATTACAGGCTCATCAAAAATTGAGCTCAACGCCTCTCTGCACCAATCAAATGCAAGTTATAGGCTTAATTAAAATGTCTTAATATCTATATGCAATTTAATTAAGTTATTTATATAGTACTCTATTGACACCTAAGTTTTGACAAATCAGTTAGTCATTTACGATATAGAAACTTAGGAATCAATCCTGGCTCCTAAAAAAATATATTAGTTAAATTACAATATTACATATAGGTATTAGAAACATGTTTCATTAATAGATAAGTTCGTAAATGGCATTAAAATTGGACCAGCAGTGAATCAAAGTTCTGAACATAAATTGATTGGACAAAACCCGTGAAAGAAGCAAATTCGGCCAAGCCGATTAGATACCTATGCTGGCCGAAAATTGACAAGGAGGGAGAGTCCTATTGAGCTTTAATTGAACTAATTTCAACTCGCAGGAGTTGGAATTAGTAAAAGGCCTTGAAATTAGAATCCATTACCTTTGAAAGGCCAAAGTTAAGCCCATTAGAATAAAGCTAGACCTAGTTCTTTCACTGTATAATCATATGAAGTCTTTTACGATTAGTGGGGTTCACAACAATTGACAGACGGCCAGTAGAGAGAGAGAGAGAGAAGAGGAGCCCTTTCGCACGGAAGGACAAGGAGAGAGAGTAGGCAGGTTCTGCAGAAGGAAAAAGCGAGAGAGTACATAGAAAAAAAGAAAGAAGTCTTCTCCGTTCATTGTGTAGTCCTCGCGCCTGCCCCCACGCGCGCGGACATCTCACCAGCGCTGCCCTCTACTGCTCCGCGCTCGTTCTTGCCAACGTCCATCCACGCTGCCGCTTTGAGCCTTAAACATTTTTACCTTGTACCAATTTAGTCATTTCTACCAATTATTGCCAGATTTTGCTGACTAGACTTCGGTGGCTCACGTGGCCGATCAAGATCGACGTTGATAACTTTTAATAATTTTTTAAATATTTTTAATATTTTATTTTTATTTTTATTTTTATTTTTATTTTTACTTTTTCCTTTTTTCTTCTCCTCCTCCTTCCTCCATCAAGTGGCCGGACCTCGTGACTGACCAAAGGCAACAGCCAGCGAAGTTGAGGTCAACCTCGTCGGCCACCTCGCTAATGGCAACAAGGGCGGTCTCCCGTCGGGCCGGCGAGGCTCGCCCCAACTAGTTTTAGCGAGGTCGAGCCTCACCCATCGCCGGTGAGGCTCGACCTCGCCAGCTTAGCGCAAGGCCGACCTATGCAACCTCACACTCACAGCCACTAGCAAGATGGTCGATGAGGTCGACCTCAATCTTGCCGGCTATCACCTCTAGCCTATTGTCAAGGTTCGACAACCGGTAGGAGGAAAGAGGAGAGAAGAAAAAAAGAAAAAGAAAAAGAAAAAGAAGAGATTCAAAAATTCAAAAATATTAAAATATTATTAAAAGTTATTCATGTCAACATCGATCGAGCCATGTTAGCTAGTTGGCACCTCATTAGTAAAATCTGATCAAAATTGGCCACAAATGACTAATTCATCACCAAGTAAAAATGTTTATGACTAAATCGATATCAAAAAATATTTAGAACTAAATTGGCACAAATGCAAATAGTTTAGGTCTTTTTTAATACTTCTCTCTAGTGATTGCATATTTAGGTCTTTTAATTAAAATTGTATGCTATGTTAGAATTAAGTCATGTTATATGTCATATGTCATTAGAATAGTACATCAAGCATGTTCACCTTGAGTTAGAATAGCATATCATTAGTCTTCACTGAAGAAAACCCAAAAAGAATTAATTAGAATTGATGATGATTGGAACTATTGTTTAGCAATTTATTAACATGGTTATAGATTTTTTTGCTTTGACGTATACCTGACTTTGGTATCAATGTATCTAAATGTCACTAGGACCAGACATCATATTACAAATCACATTAGCAAAATGTACGGTTCCGCTAATCTCAAACCCCAAATCCCAACATTTGAGGACCCAAAAAAGGTGGTTTTTTTTTTTGGGTTGGGGGGGGGGGGGCGAGGGGAAGAAAGAAAGGTGGGTTTTAAAAAGGGGGAAAAGTGGGCAATATTTTTTTGATTCTTTCCATCTGTTTCCACGAAGAAGATCAGCTGTTGCGAGAGCAAGATCCCCGACGTCTCCAAAACAGGCATTATGTACATGTGAACTAGTGATGGAATAAGTGTTCTTTCTCGATATCCCCTCACCTGCTCCGATTTGCGTTATTCTTTTGTCCCCCTCGTATAAAACAAGAGTACTATACTCTATTCACACTTGGTCACACTATAATCGAAACCCCAGAACCACTTTTTTTATCTTTCGACAAAAAAAATTCATCATCAATTGATCGCATCTTTTGGCTACCCGAGTGGAAGTGTCGTCATTAAAAATTTAGCAAGCGGTTCTAATTAAATGACGCATGTGCTTTGGAGTTAAATAGTTAAGTCCCAACTGTAATTACTCTGTCATCTTTCTAACCAAGTGGGCCATACAATTTAATTAAACACTTTTATGAATGCTTCACATAAATTCCAAGAAACACATGTGCGCACTTTTAATTATTTTTTGACGGTGGATATCATCTTAAAGTTAAGTAAAGATATTTTTTGAGACAATGCTAAATAATTTACAAAGTTCATCGCTTGCAACCAGTCACATTACTTAGTATACTAATTTTGTTGACCGAGATGAACTATACCAAACCATACTCTTGTTTTTGATAGCTTTAAGTATTAGAGAACGATGGGATGATTTATCTTTTTTTTTTATCGCAATACCAACATTGCAATGCTGACAATCTTGTTCAAGAGTAGATTAATCGCAACAAATTCTCGTTGACAAGCTAAATCTAAAATTCGAGATATGATGAAACCTTCATTAGGCATAAGGTCCCAAGGAAAAGACAAAATTCACACAATTTTGACTGCGTGATCAATCCTTTGTCCAGAGTACATCTATGAGCCAACATAGTTGAAGATTTTGCCCCAAAGTATGCTGGGGCATACTCTATTTTTTATTTTTCAGCCCTTAACGAGAAATAATATATAAAAAGAAAAAAATGAAGGCCATTTAATTTCAACAAAAGACCCACACCCAAGTTCCATAGCCTTGGGTCCACTATCCTGATCATGATTTTCCTACTCCCATAGGGAAAGATTCATTACCAGCTAAAGTTAAAGTTCCATCAAAGAGCGTTTATCTCAGAAAATAAAAGGTTTTTTCGAATCACTTATAGCAAAAGAGTACAGTTATTTGGAATCGAACAAACCTTCTTACTTGCCAAAACATTTGCGGCAAATTGAAACTGAATAGAATGATGCAAAATTGCAAACTCAGATACAAAATACAGACGTTTCAATCCCCTTAAGATATCAATTTGCCTCTGCCCTGTCAATAAACTCAAAGAACACTTCATCATGACGAAGACACGGAACAAGGAGGCATGTCCTTTGGCGGCGGACGAACCTTCTGATGTTTTTTCTTCCCATCTCGGACGATGAGGACTGTGTCCATTCCCCAGCTCGAATGGCGTTCTAAGTGACAGTGCATGAACCACACTCGTACAAGCACCCGTAATAGACTAATGTGTCAATTATACATCTATATACAAGTTTAAATCCATGCAAGCTATATGTTTCTATGCGTTTCTACCGATGAAATTGTAGTACCTGGATTATCGGCTTTGAATCTGATCGCTGCCCACCCGTTCTTGGGCAGTCCGACAGTGTTAACATAAGGCGGATCCACTGTATTATACTTTGATATTTCGGTCTCGCTGAAATTTCCATCACCCATCCCGACCACATAAAAGCTGTACCCATGTAAATGCATTGGGTGATTCTCTGCTGCTCCGAAATTGGTTCCCTGGAATCTTATTTCAACCTCTTCATTATAGTCAATCTTCAACACTTCGGTAGTCACATTGGCAGCTTCCCCTAAAGCCGAAACATTCCCAGTGAAGTCGAACAAGGTAGGTGGTTGATCCGGAAAAGTTCTGTTGTAGACTCCTTTTATATTGCTGCACACACCACAAACACAATGATATAGAGACATGTAGATGTTGATTTACGACTTACCCTTAAAAAATCGAAGGTTTTTTGACCCGTTAAATTAGCTTTGATTTGGGGAATATTTCAACCCAAATCAACCCCACCGGTTTGAGAGAGCAATCCTACCAAATAGGATCAAAATTGGTAGGTCTAGCGATTTACGTACTTGTAGTATGCTTGGAGAACGCTAATCGATGGAGCTGAAAAACTTATGTTGTTCAAGCTTGCCGAATGCATAGAGTCGTTTGGACCGGTACATGTTTGATTAGCTAGACATGGCTGCTGATTCACGGACACCGCGATCGTAATGTTCCTAGTAATTTTGGTTGGAACGCTGGAAGGATGTTCTTTACTATTCAAACTTCTCAATTGAATAGTGAAGTTTCCAGCGTCACTCTTATTAGTAAAACCTGGAAGCTCGGGTAATATGGGAGTCTTCAAGTGGTTATAATTGCCATTGTATTGGAATATTCCCTGTGTGACATTTTTGTTGGATGGGGCATTGGTGTCCACGAATGGACTGAAACGCATGTAGTAGCGACCAGGAGTTTGGTTCGCAGTGACCAAAACATCCATCGTTTGACCAGGAGTTATCATGAGGTAATTGGTCTTAAGAGGCTTTAGATAAGCTCCATCCATTCCAACCACGGTGAGATTGTGCTTGGCTATGCCAAAGAACATCTCTTCGTTCATCCGAGTGGATGATCCGAAAGAGATATGTTTTTCCGTGCACAACAGTTTTGTTGTACGCCGAACCTGCAAAAGGTAAAAAAGCGACATATCAAATATTATCGAGGAAGATCTTGAAATTACTAGTAATATATAGCGATCGTCATTAATTAGTATTCACAAATAATTGTTTTGCAAGATATCATCACCTATAAATAAGGCATTTTCTTTTTATATAAATAGCACATATCAAACTTACGTATATACTAGAATTCTTACCGTTAGAACATGAGTAACTATCTCCTGGTTGACCATTAATGGTATAGGCCACGGACAAGTCTGTATCGCCTCCGGATTCAAGAGCCTCGTCGATTATGGCCTTTGTATCTCTCGTATACCATTCAGCTACATGCCAATCAATAATTTTGTTAAGAAAAACAAACCAAACTATTAATGTGTGTGTGTTTTTGAATGAGTGAAAAACTTATAATGTCAATTAAGTTAGGTGAAAATAGAATACCAATCACGATTGTGTGCTCTTGGTCAAACTTGTAAGGGTACATTTTTCCATAGGCGGGCATAATGATGAGAGGACCGTGTATAGTGGCTCGTGACCAATCACTGTGAGCATGCCACCACAATGTGCCTTCTTCCTCGGTGAGTACAATTTTTTGAAGAAAGCTCGAGTTCGAAGGGATTGGGCATTGCGTGATGAACTCTGGTCCGTCGGACCAGGATATCTTATTTGTCTCACTCCATGCCTGCAAGTGTGTGCGACGTTAGGGGAGAGGGAGGGGGAGAGAGAGAAAAAAAGAAAGGGTGGTGATTTTATTATTACCAGTGAATAGTGATTCCATAAGGTCCTATGTTGGTGACGTTAACATAAATGGTGTCGCCTTTGCGAGCACGAATCTCTGGCCCAGGAAATAAACCATTCACTGTCAATATGGTCCTAACCGTTGGTCTCACACAACATCTTAATAGGTGTCTCCTTCACCTGCAACGAAAATCATCCATTGACTCTAGGACCATTATACCCATAATATAATCTCTCCTTTTTAATTGATGCAGAATCCTTTTGGTGCATCATTATCTACAAGTGACAGTAATTGACTCAAAGGCCTGCATATGGACTTTCTTCCGGAATAAAGACTCCAAATAGGGTTGGAAACCAGATTGCAAAAGAGTAAGTAGATAAATAAAGCGACTGCAGATAATTGAATGTAGTTTGGTATATGAATGCTGTACTACTTGGCCTCAAGCATAGTCCAAGCTTTAGCTAGCTGAAGATTTAGATGGGAAGATCATCGTTGATAAAAGGAGATTATTGTGTTGAATACACTAATAAGAGAACATTTATGAATTATGAAATCATAATCAATTGTAATGCCTCAATATAGTCTAACTTGTAACAAATGCACAAATACTCACTAAATGTTCTATATGTCCCAGAAAAGACACTTATAGAGCTCAAGAAGGGGATGTTCCTACTCACCACGAAATCATAGAAGAGGACTTTGCCTTGAGCCATGCCAAAGAGCAGGCTCAAAGTGAGCGCAAACCGTAGAAATGTTCCCATCGTCTCTCTCTCTCTCTCTCTCTCTCAACAAGATGCAACTGAACTTGTACCAGTCACTTGATCCAGAAAGGAGACTTGTGTTATGCTCAGTCTCTTTCTTCTCAGTCTCTTTCTTCTTGTGACCTTCCCCTTCCATTGAAGGTGGCTATTTGTAGGGAACTTCTTGCAAAGTCTGATGGTGCCTGTCTAGTCAGTCTCAGTCGGCGCCACGTGAAAGCGAAGCGGTCTTGGTAGCTCACAAAAAGCGTGTCCCATGAGATAATAACAAATGCAAATTGAAGGAAAAGAGCAATCGCCTTTCAAAGGCTCGAGTTCATTTTTTTTTTTTTCCGCCGTTTCCACGAAAAAGAAGATTGATTGAAGAGCGTCACAGAGGAAGGAGGTGACAACTTCTCTCAACTTTACTGTCATGTCGGCAAAAAGAGAGAGAAAAAGAAACATTATTTTACGTGCTCATCCCACTGCTTGAAAACTCATTAATGATTCCCCTTTTGTTCTTTTAGGGAGACAGCGGGCATCAACGTTTTCTTGAACACAAAGTTGACCAGTCTCTTGTTACCACTGAAATTTATCGTATGGTAAAGAGAGCCTCTAGAAGTCAAGAGATATTCAACAGAGAAAATTGTATCTTTCATTGAAAGAAAGCACAAAAGAAAATGCCTTTTCTAATGGTATATCAAATACAAAAAGAGAGAGATAACTCATGCAGAATTCTAGTTAATGTTGCACAGTTGCTCTAGTCATAAAGGCAAGTTGTGCCTTTAGTTGAATAAATAATCATAAGATTTTATGCCAACCATCTTATCGGCATCACCTCTTATGTAGTGCCGATGCCTAATATGTGATATTTTCTTTCATGTAAAGAATTTTTCAGAGCATCTGTCCAATCAATTTCAACAACCAAAAAAGCAAATAATCAAACATTTTTTCAATATGACTTCCTTTTAATATCAAATCACTTCTTAAAATGCGCGATTGTCTATTGTCTTTAGAGACACTCTTTCAATATGACCATATTCTAAAGTGTCTAAATACTTCCCTTCTATTTTACCCAAAGAATGTGTAGTTTTTTTTTTTTTTTGTCAGAAAAGAATGTGTAGATTACTGAAGTAAAAAATAGAGCAAAAAAGGTATCATCCTTCAGTACCTGAAAAACATGCTCAAGCGGTTTTATGCTGGATTTGATTAATAATCACGCAGCACAAATCATATTTGACCGGGGATTAGTCAGTGATTAGTGGTTTATTCGGTAAGTTGCGCATGCCCTGCATTCTTATAATGTGATTCTGACTAAATAATAGCTAGGATCTATATAATCGGACGAAACCCAAGTGGTCAACTTTCACAAAAATCAAATGGACCCCCGATAGCTGGGGATGTTCTAAAATAAGGAATTCTTCACTCACAAACATCTTTCGACCAAACATGCCCTAAAAAATTGACCATACTTCTATGAGACCCTTCACTTTGAAACTTGGTGATTGCGGGTTATTTTCCCAATATAATAATCAATTAATGCCTCAAGGAAAAGAGTTTGATTTCCTACTGTCTCTCTTCGTGTTATTTTCCCCTGCACACAAATATGGGGAATGTTATTTACATGATATGCCTGACATATATTTTTGTACATATAACAAAAAGCTCGGGTACAAACTGTTTCCAAAATGTAAAATTTTGGCATAAATATTGGTCTACAATGAGCCTCGAGTTGCAAACGTCCACAAACCTTCAAGGCATATCTGGATAGACTTTTTTTTTTTTTACTTTTTTTTTTAAAAGCACAGACGTGGGGAGTACCTGAAAATTTATAAAACACCCTGCAAGACCCATGAACTAATTAAGTCAAGATCATGGACCTTAGCAAGGAATCTTAGCCATGACAGTTTGCTTGCAGTATGACCTCTAATTTTTAACTAGAAATTCACCAATGCTTCGATCAACTAAAAATCCTCTAGTTTTTACGTTTTGCCTTTTGTTTTATCTAAATCTTGCAATGGAAACACTTTGAATTTTTCTTTTTAATCCCAAAACATCTAAAACTTTCACAATATATAAATTTGACATGTGAATTAACATATAATTTTTAAATTTTAATGATTGTGTGAAATTCGGATATCATTTCATATTTTAACATGAAAATAAAGAATTGCTATTTTCTTTTAAAATGCAAACAAATAATTGTTTTTTTTTTCCTTGAGAGGACACCACATCAGTAAATTTAGTAGTCAATGGTCTTAGAGGCCAGTCGTCAAACGCTCTACCCTCGCCAGTAGAAACTTTATACACTTCCGACCACACAACATCACAATCCATCCAAATAAATTATCGCATATTAAGTATTGTATATTTTCTCGTTTTCTTCCAAACTGATGAATTTTGACGGAAAATTTTATTATCAGTTTGGGAGACGAGAAAGTCTTAGGTTGCATCTAAAAATATCTCCCTTGTCAGAGATCTACTTCTATCCGCGAATCAATGAAAGAAATGTAGGAAGAACGAAGGAGAATGTATAGGTTTGAGGCGTGTAGACACTTTCCTTAAATTGATGCTTCTCCCACAATGTCCCCTCCTTAGCTGGAGAAGATCCCCATCCGATGGAAGTTTCCTAATGTATTTCAGCACCATTTCGTTGGCATGTCATTCGTTCTTCAGGCAATCATTTTTTCAATTGACATCCACTGCCATACAAAACGCCCTTTCAATTGACCATACAATCACATGATTATGAGAACACGAAAATGAGAACAAAATTATTTGGGAAGATTGAAAACGAGCTTACGTCGTTGTGTCGATCAAGGTGCTTTAGCGGAATTATCTTGCATCCAATTAGAATATTAAACAAGGTCGTGGGACAATTAAAAGATAAGCGCAACATGGCCAACCTGTTAATCACAGTAGCCCTTGTCGCATGCGCGGCAGTGACCTTGTTCTTTAGTTTACTGTAATATTCCGTGGGCTGACTGAGTACATTGGCCATGTTCTGTTTCATGTAATAATTATATCTGCCATATGGGCACGTTTTAGGGTAATAATGGAGAACTCAACAAACTAAATGAGATCATCCTGGTCAAAAAGAAGCCAATGATTCAGTCCATGGTTTTACTGGCCAAAAAGAAAAAAGACCCACTCCAAGGTTCCCATCAATTAATCTAAAAAGACGGAATATTAAAAAAAAATGGAAATCAATGACTTATCCACAGATCACGGAGACCAAATCATCTCTACCATTGTCCATGTGAGCTTTAGGTTTTGGTAATATAGCATTATCACCAATGATAACGTGATATAATGACAAGATAAGCTTTAGTAGACTTATTGGCAATTCACAAAGCCGGGATATATTCTATTCAACTATTTCAGTAGTGGACTAAGCTGGAAAGTGATTCCTCGTGGATCGATCCCCCCTAGTGTTGAACCTGGCGTGCAGAGAAAACTTGTCCACCTGCTTTGTTTTGTGAGTGGTTGAACAAAAGAGAGAACAATCGATGTGATGCGCAATAATTAAGCAATGGCATTTTTAGGAATCACCTTTTCCCTGGACAGGTACTTTTGCTAGTCGTGTATTACAGATATGCACCAATGATGCAGCAGAAGAGGTGGCGCAGGAGTTAAAAATGTAGTTGTTTTCCATCAGGTAGAATGATGATCCTGTTCCTAGAAGGTGCTCATTTCTGACCCGCTAAAACACCTGCGGAACGGGCATCAATTAGCTTTGGTTATAGATTGATCAAGAGGAATCTAGCTGTAGCACTTTAGACAAAGGCTCGCTCTGACCATTCTCAGTTGATTCCACCCACATAGATCCAAACGAAAGTTAGCTATGCAAATAATTAAGTAAAAATGATTAATTTATTAACTTTTAGAAAACTCCTTTTTCTACCCAAATGGGCCTCCTTGATCTCAGCTGCTCGTGGACCATCTTTTCCTTCCCTCCAACTTATTTGGTGAACAAATCAAAGCAAAAAGTTTGGCATCCTTTACTTTATCATGGGACTGCACGTGAAAATTAAAAAAGAAAACTCGCATGGAGCTCTTGCAAAAAGAATAATATGCACATGCTAAGGGTAGTACAATTAATCATCTCTTGTTTATGTGTGTTTGCAGTAATAAAATGTTAATGCATAGTATGCGAGTATGACAAACGAAGGGTTGCTGATATGAAATTGTTTAAATATATCATATATCGCTTGACTGTGAGATTCATATATTCTTTATATAAATAGGATGTTCCTCGACTTATTTACCTAAACTTTTGGGTTAAACATTTTAATATAGTGTCAAAGCCAATTTCTGCCCCCAATTTATTCCATGTGTGTCTACTATATGTCATTCTTAATTCATCTTACACGTTAGAGGGATTATTGAAATATATCTCTATCATATGCTCTTATATACATGTGCTACCCCTTCATCTATAAGTTTAAGTTATTATGTTGGACTTTCTAATGAAAAATAATGGATTGAGACGACTACACCTCACAGCATGAATATGAGTGAGAGTAGGGCAAGAAATTAAATTGGTGAAGGAAAAAAACAAAAACAAAAACAAAAACCTACCTCCTGGCACCTTAACATAAAAATAGCCGATGGACACGTGTCAAGTCGAGACCTTATATAAATGAGAGCGTGAGGTCGTTGCGAAGCATAAAGAATCGTGATAAAAGCAGGGGAAGCAGAGTATGAAGACGATCCAGACTTCCCTGCATTTAAGCACGATAGAAAGCTGAGCAGTACATGTACATACCTTTGGGAGCATGGCACTAGAAAAGTACTGTGTACTTTCCCTCGCCGTCAATATGGGTCCTCAACATCTTTTTAGTTTATTTATCATTGTTAGGTTAAAGGTGAGCAAGCCCCAAATTTAGGGTTTGTCATGAGGTTGACTTTAAGAGCTATTGTCATGGAAACAAGACATTGCCTGAAAGAAACAGGAAACCATTTGGAAAAACAAGAGAGAAGGGGTGGAGTGGGGAGAAGATCATTTTCTGAACTGAAATGATGGTCTATTTTGACTCGCAACAACCTCAGTGAGAAGCAGTGAACTTTGTAAGACTTTTGAATTTAATAAATTTGCTTAGATAATAGAAGTTCTCATATTTAAGTAGTTAAAAAGAGCGATTATCTATATCGTCTATAGAATCCAATGTTTTGTGTATTAATAAATTTCAAAATATATTGACAAATATCAATAAATTTTTAGTTAAAAGAAGGCATAAAATCCAAAAATCTTAAATTATGTGCATTGTGACACATTTACCCTAACCCATTTTTGTATGAAGCCAAAACTCCCAAATTTGTACCTATGACACATTTATCCTCCATCAAAATTATGTTAATAAGCATCATTAAAAATCTACTTACATGGATAACGAAAGGCAAATGGTGTTGACATAGGGCTCACATCACAATAAAATAAAAATGGCA
Source organism: Eucalyptus coolabah (assembly GCA_014182585.1). Lineage (NCBI taxonomy): Eukaryota > Viridiplantae > Streptophyta > Magnoliopsida > Myrtales > Myrtaceae > Eucalyptus > Eucalyptus coolabah. The sequence continues at coordinate 63,927,270 of CM024624.1, forward strand.
ATAATATCATCGGACAAATCTTTGATGGAGAGTAAATGTGTGACACAGATACAAGTTTAATATTTTTGATATCATAAGAAAAATTTTAGGATAAATGTATCACAATAGGTATAGTTTGGAGCTTTTGATATTATAAAAAAAAAAAAAGTTCAGGATAAATGTTTAACAAGATTAAGTGAATACCCAAAATCGTAGTCATTAGATATAATTTAAGGTTTTTGGTGGCTTTTTTTCTCAAAAAATGATAAGTGACCTTTCTTTCTTGGGATTATTGGTGAGATGACAAATTGCAGAAAAATTCTTTTAGAATTCGTGTATGAGAGAGGTAAACGATTGAAATGATGATGGTGAGCCCCAATATACATGCCCTATTTGGCTTCCTTTTGACGCCAAGATCTTAAAAGAATTTGACACTTAACTCTTTGAGATTTGAGAACATGTGGCAATTTACACTTTCTTCTTGTGGCCAAGAAAATGGAAATATTCAGAATATATCTTTCTTGTCTTTCCTTGCGACCAATTTTTCAAGAGGAAATATGCACTGTCGCTCTTCAAGTTTCACCCATCCGCCTAATTTAGATCACCCAGCACATCAAATCAAGGATATTAAATGGGTTGGCCAAATTTGTAGTTCATGTGGGCTCATTAAAATGCTCATAATATGACATTTATAATGTTTTTTAAGGGATCGGAGTCAGTCAATCCTTATTTTTTTATACAATAAATAATTAATGGGGTTTTGTCAAAATATTGGTGTCATCAATCATACCCAATTACTTTTTAAATCAAATTAGAGTTAGTTTCAAATTTTTGTTAAAATCAATTTTTGTTAATTTTCGTTGAAGATACCGTTGCCGATGTCGATTGATCCTAATTGACTCTTTGATTATAGGGAATATTTTATGTACATCTTTGGGATATTGTCTATATTTTTATTCCTTTATTATTTTAGACTCTCTGTATTATAAATAGATTGTAATTACATATTGAAAGGAATATAGAAAAGCAATATACAATTCTCCCAAATCCCAAGCTTTCTACTTTTCTGACATGGTATCAGAGCCTCCCGCCTTGGCCTAGCTTTCGCAACGCCTTCTCAGGGAGAAATCATGTCAAAAACTGAGGATTCAACTTCCGGCGTTTCTGTGGGGATTGAGGGAAATCCACAAGTCATCCCTGCAGAACAACAGATGAATCCATCAGAAAGTCAAACAAGCCTCGTGCGGCATCGCACGGCTCAACACAGGATTCAATCCTGGAAATCCCCCACAGGACCATACATTCGGTGGATACCGTATCAATCCAACCAAATCAAGGAGGTTCGACACAGAATTCACCTCAAATCAACCCCGGAAGGATCGGTGGGCTAGAGGAAAGCTCATCACACATACCTGGAGCGGGTCCTGGATACGGGGCGAACTGGTCCTTCCCGGGTCAGAGTGGTTCGGGTCCTGGGTATGGGGCGAACAATCCTTACCCGACCTACGAACCCGATTTTTTTTCCTTTTACAGGTCTCGACGGTCGACGGAACTTGAGACCCGCGTACACCACGACCGCCGACGGACCGAGTTGCGCCTGATCTCCCGGTGACTCTCGGGACCGGAGAACTACTCTTTGTGGTCTCGCGAGCTCCGACGAGCACTTGTGACCAAAGATAAAGACGGTTTTTTGGATGGCACCGTCCCGATACCGTCCGATGAGCGGCTTGCACGACAATGGCGCAAGTGCAACCAACTTGTCCGAACCTAGGTTGGAAATTGTCTCACGGCGAAGGTTGCGGTCGGAGCACCACCGACCGAAGATGCAAACAAATTTTGGGAAAATTTAAGGGAAATGTATGGCAAGCTCGATAGAGCAAAAATTTTCACCCTAATGCGGGCATTATCATACCTCAAGCAAGGAAATTTGTCGATCTCGGCAATCTACAACAAACTCTCTTGCCCTATGGAATGAAATCGACATGACGAGAGGAGAAATTAGAGGGATCCGAGGCGACCTTAGCTCAATCCGGGCCATGAGAGATCGGGAGAAGGTTACACGGTTCCTACTCGTATTAAATGAAACCTACTTACCGTTTCGGAGCGAGATCTTGGCCATGGATCCGATCCCGCCGCTCGGCTGCATATACTAGCTTGCGGTTCAAGAAGAATCCCAGAGGCTGGCATCGTCCGAGTATGTGAAGAGTGGCGAGCGCGTCGTTCTCGCGGCCAAGGCTTCATCAGAGCAGCGGCTCGGGTCTTCAAGGTCCGGCCATGGAGGTTTTTCAAAAAGGGCAGGGACGCTAGGGTTTTGGGAGGAAGAAGATGAAGCTTTTTATATATCTCAAATGGGCGGCCAGGATCATTTCGGGAGATCGGACGGCTCGGGCAACTCGCGCGGATTGAATGGCCGAGATCCAATCTTCGGATCCGACGGTGGAGGTAGCTCGCGCGGATTGAATGGCCGAGATCCAATCTTCGGATCTGACGGTGGAGGTTCTTTTGCGCGATCGGACGGCTCAAATTTCGCCCTTGCAGCACCGCGATCGGACGGACCATCAGCATCCGTTTTAAGGTGATCCAACGGCCCAAACTTGGCCATGTCTTCGACCAGAAATAGTTCAAACAAATGGAAAGGTAAATTTTGTGATTATTGCAAAAACCTTATCATACCAAAGAAAATTGTTGGAAATTGCATGGAAGACCGGGGGAGAAGAAGGAGCGAGAATTTTCTATTAGAAATTCTATAGCAGCAAATGCTAAGGTGAATCAGCCCATCAGTAATGACCAACTCCAACAAATCATGAGGACTTTAAGCCAGATGGGCATTCAAGAAAAAATGCTAGCTATGCAGGTATTTCTCATTGTTTGAACTGCAATATTTCGAGCAACGCATGGATTATTGATTCAGGTGCTAGTGACCATATAGTCTGTGATGAACGGTTCTTCTCTAAATTAGAAAAATCCTCAAATCACAATTCCGTTCGCCTCCCGAATGGTAGTGATATTTCAGTAGATAAAATTGGGGATGTTAAATTGAGCTCTTCCATCACACTAAAAATGTCCTCTTCATTCCAAATTTTCAGTTCAATCTCATTTCGTATCCAAGATTTGTCAAGACAATTTCTCGGGTCATTTTCGATTCGACACTTGTCTCTTCCGAGGCCCCTTTGACCGGGACACGATGGGCTCAGGTAGGAATTTCGAGAGACTTTATTTACGGACGGCATTCCCAAAGAATTTTTCATTCAATAAGAGCATCTTATGTAATGCCAATCATAATAAAGATACTTTTTTATCTCATCAGCGTCTAGACCAGAGCGCCATTTTTCCTCATCCTAAGTGTCCTATATGCCCATTAGCTAAACAATCTAGAATGTCTTTTCCACAAAGTACATCGTGTGCTACTAGAGCCTTCTCTCTATTGCACATGGACATTTGGGGCCCATTTCACACCCCTCATCGTGATGGGTCGCGCTTCTTTCTTACTATTGTAGATGATAATACTCGAGCAACTTGGGTTTTTCTTATGCAATCCAAAGCCCAAGTTCTTTCACATCTCAACAATTTCATTGTCCCGATCAAAAATCGTTTAACAAATCCGTACAACGGGTTCGTGCCGACAATGCACGAGAATTCTTTAATCATGAATGTTCTTCATTGTTCATTTCCATGGCATTCTTCATGAAAGCTCCTGTGTTTATACTCCTCAACAAAATGGGATTGTAGAAAGGAAACACCGTCATTTGTTAGAAGTCACTCGAGCTCTTAAGTATCAAGCTTCAATTCCTGAAATTTTTTGGGGAGACTGTGTGGTCACAGCAGCATATCTGATCAATAGAATGCCATATCAAATTTTGAGTGGAAAGACTCCATTCGAGTCATTGTTTGGAAAACGTCCGGACAATCGTCATCTTCGTGTTTTTGGATGCTTATGCTATGTCTCTACCACGGGCCCTCGGGACAAATTTGGTCCTTGTGCCCTTTCTTGCGTATTTATGGGATATCCTACCCTTCAAAAAAGGATATTTGGTTCTTGATCCATCAACTGGCAGATTCTTTGTCGGCGAGATGTCACATTTCATGAAGATGTCTTCCCTTTCAAAGATAGGCTACCATCATATCAGCATGAAGATCCCCCGACATCTTCTCGTCCCTTTCGCATGAAGACGATCCTCCACAAGGATCAATGATGATGCTTCCACAAATGATATCTCCTATAGCATCCTCAAGTATCGATGCACCTATCAGCTCAGATGGGGACAATGCAATTTCTAGTGTTCCTTCATCAAGTACACCTGAAGGACCTAATTTTTTGCAAGCCAATGTTCCAGGGGATGATATCTCTGCAGCCTCACAAATTGATGTTCCATCTGAACCAACTAATCTTCGGCGATCAAGACGCACAGTCCGACCACCAACATGGACAGCGGATTACGTTTGTTCATCGTCAAAAAGACGTGGTACACAATACCCCATCTCCTCTTATGTCAGTTTTGCTAATCTCTCTCCTGAACATAGATGCTATGTTAGTAGAATTTCTGCACAGCAGGAACCTTCCTCTTATGATGAGGCTGCCAAGGATCCTCGTTGGCAACAGGCTATGAAAGACGAGTTACAAGCTCTCATCGAAAATGAGACTTGGGATATTGTACATCTACCTCCCCATCGTCGACCCATAGGATGCAAATGGGTATACAAGATCAAATATAAAGTAGATGGATCCATTGAACGTTACAAGGCCAGATTGGTTGCGAAGGGATTCACACAGAAGGAAGGCTTTGACTATACGGAAACTTTCTCTCCGGTTGCCAAAGAAGTCACCGTACGGTCTTTTCTTTCCATTGCTGCCATCCGTGACTGGCCCCTTCATCAAATGGACGTTCACAATGCTTTTTTACATGGAGATCTTGAAGAAGAGATTTATATGGATATTCCACCGGGATTTCACAAACAGGGGGAGGGGAGTGTGTGCCGTCTTCAAGAATCCCTATATGGACTCAAACAGGTTCTCGTCAATGGTATGCCAAGTTCACCAATGCACTTACAACTGCAAAATTCCAGCAATCTAAGCATGACTATGCTTTATTCACATGGAAACAAGGTATGTCGTCAATCTATTTACTTATATACGTTGACGATATACTCATTATGGGAAACGATGCGCCTGCCATTGAGAGATTCAAGGAGTATTTACATTCTACATTTCATATTAAGGATTTGGGTTCTCCCAAATACTTTCTTAAGGATAGAAATTGCACGGTCAAATAAAGGCATTTGTCTTAGCCAACGGAAATTTGTCTTAGAAATTGTGTCAGAAGCGGGTTTGTCGGGATCTAGGCCGGCTGTTATTCCAATCGATTAGAATATCGATTAACAACAGTGAATATGACAAAGGGTTGTCACACCGTAAACAAGGATCCTTTGCTTAAAGATCCTTCACTTATCAAAGACTTGTTGGAAAGCTTATTTATTTGACCATGACTAGGCCAAACATTTCTTATGCAGCTCAGATTCTTAGCTAGTTTATGCATGCTCCGAAACAGTCTCACATGAATGCAGCACTGAAAGTCATAAAATACTTAAAAGGGTGTCCTGGATTGGGAATATTGCTGTCTCGAGACAACAATTTGGAGATGACAGCATATTGTGACACAGATTATGCTACTTGTCCCATGAGTAGAAGATCAGTCATAGGATTCTGTATAAAATTAGGGGATTCTCTGATTTCATGGAAGACAAAGAAACATCAACCGTATCTTTATCATCCGGCGAGGCGGGGAATACCGAGCAATGGCGAATACTAGGTGTGAGATAGTCTAGATAAGAGGCCTCCTTCAAGACCTTGGTGTACAGATAAGAGAGTCTACTGTCTTATTCTGTGATAATGATGCTGCAATTAAGCTTGCAATGAACCCGATTTTCATGAAAGGACAAAGCATATAGAGGTTGATTGTCACTTCATTTGAGACAAGATTCAGAGTGGGGTGATCAGAACAAAAGAGATAAGAACAACAAAGCAACCTGCAGACATTTTTACCAAAGCTTTATGTCAGAGGCAACATTTGTATCTATTAAACAAGCTAGGCGTCTTCGATGTGTATAGACCACCAAGCTTGAGGGGGAGTGTTGAAGATACCGTTGCCGATGTCGATTGATCCTAATTGACTCTTTGATTATAGGGAATATTTTATGTACATCTTTGGGATATTGTCTATATTTTTATTCCTTTATTATTTTAGACTCTCTGTATTATAAATAGATTGTAATTACATATTGAAAGGAATATAGAAAAGCAATATACAATTCTCCCAAATCCCAAGCTTTCTACTTTTCTGACAAATTCCATTGACATCAGCAAATTTGTTCAAATTTTTATGCTTATATATCTTCTATACTGGAACGTCCAAATTCGATTTGTTCTTTATGTTTATGGCCCAAAAAAAAAATTGTGATGTTCACTTTGCAAAGATTGTGTTCTTTTTTTCGATGAGCAGTAAGCAACAACGGATTAATATAAATTTTTTTCTTGCGTAAGATGACTTGGAATTCTTAGTACAACACAATATATCAATTAATTTAGTCAGATCATAGTCTGACCAAAACCCTACTTTTTTTTTTTTTTTTTTTGACAAGGACCAAAACCCTACTTGAACGAGAATCTCATGTGCCGGCTTGGTCTGCGACATCCCATGGCCGATCCGTACAGGCAGCGCCACTGATCTATGTCTCGACAGTCGACGCAGACAAATTAATAGGTCAGAGTATGGAGAATATCAATTTTGGACAGACTAAGGTCCCTTTCATTAAATCTTGCACGTTGCATTTAAAAAATTAGGAAAATTTTCTATTATATATTCCAAGGGGTTCCTCTTGTTTTTGGTTAAACTCAGTGCAGTCCAAAATAAATGGGTGTGCTCGCGTTGCATAGTACTGCAGCTTATATGTTAGATATATATTAACTGAAAAAGTGCACGCAGCATAAATTGATAACTGGCAATTTTCATTATTTATGTGCATTTGAGACATTTAGACGTGTCAAAAATTGTGCGAATATTGTTGATTATTGTAGAGTGGTTATAAAATGACAGTAGACAAGTCCTTATAATTAATGAATCAGTTTATATCGCGTGTCACTGTCATAATTACCTTCAAGATATCTTTTGGATCTTATGGGCAATTACGAGTTTCTAGAATTATATGTTTTCTTTCTGATCTAATTGTTGACTTGTTGGTCAATCTGTCTAGCTTCGGATCATAGTTTGAATTTGAATCAAGCATGAGATTTATCTTTTGACATATGCTTATGGTACGCCGCGATAATCTGTGGGAGCGAAAAGTCACATAAAGCAAAAGCAAAAGCAAAAGCTATTATTCTCTGAGATTTTTAATGTTACCAAGAATACAAATTAATGGTAGGTGAGAATTCAACATTGCATCGAAATTATTTATAATTTATATGCTCCACGAGATTTTTAGTTACGAGGCTAAACAAAAGTTTTTCAACACATTTTCTAGAGATCCATAAAAATTCTATAAACAATTCATAGAAGAAGAGCGGGAAGTCTCGATAACCATGATAAATTGTAAGTATCGGTAGAGCCGTTAAACGGGTGGGTCGGGTCGGGTTTGGGTCGGGTCATTAATGGTCCGACCCAAATTGACCCATTAACCCATTTATGACCCATTTATGCTTAATATAAATTTTTCGACTCAAACCCGACCTGATTCATACCCAATCCATACCCGACCCGACCCAACTCATCTTAATAAATTACTTTCATATTAACAAATTTAGAAAAACTTATTCCTATGTTTTTTTTAAAGATTATATTATTAAAATACTTCCAAGCTTTTATATATATTATTTTTTTTTAAAATTGTATTGCTAAAATAGTTTTATACAATATAAATTTAATGGACAATTTTTATAAATTTTAAAATAATTATTTAAAAAATCGAATTTAATTATTTTTTTAAATTAAATTTTTATTTATTTTTATTTTATTTTTAAAATATAATTTTCTTTTTCTTTTTCTTTTTCTCTTTTATTTTTATTTTTCTCTTTTTCTTCTCCTTCTTCTTCTTCTTCTTCTTTGGCCGGCCGGCCACGACGTCGGCTCGGCGGCCCAAGACCCACGGGTGAGCCTCGAGCTCGCCGACGCCGACGAGGCCTCCGCCTCGCTTGGATTCGGCGAGCTCGAGGCTCACCGTGTCGGTGAGCTCGAGCTCGCCCCTCATCGGGCCGGCGAGGCTCGAGCCTTGCCCGACGCCGGCGAGCTCAAGTCTCGCGGATCTGCGAGCCTTGAGCTCGCCAACGCCAGGCAAGGCTCGAGCCTCGCCCGACACCGGCGAGCTCAAGTCTTTCCAATCGGCGAGGCTCGAGCCTCGCCGAGCGTCAACTAGGCCTCCGCCTCGCCGGATCCGGCGAGCTCGAGCTCGCCGACGCTAGCGAGCTCGAGGCTCGCCTAGCCGGTCGCCGGCCGTCGCGTGCCGGCGGCGGAAGGAGGAAGGAGAAAGAAAAAAAAAAGAAAGAAAAAAAAAAGGAGAAAGATAAAAAAAAAAAAAAAAAGGAAGAAAAAGAAAAGAGAAAATAAAAATAAAAAATTATAATTTCGATTTTTATAAAGTTAAAGAGAGAAGGGAGGGATTATAATGTTTTTGTTAAAGATGAGTTTTCAACCCAACCCATTTAAGACCCACCTATCTTAAACCTTTAATTGTGAAACCCATTTAACTATCTTTTGTTATAAACAAGTGACCCATTTATGACCCATTTTAACACCTCTAAGTATCAGAAAGAAATTATAGTTCTTATAGACTTTGGAAGGGATAATTTTGAATGATTAGTTATCGTAATTAATTAAAAGTCAAGTTCACTACGAAAAGTGAAACAAGTGGAAGGTTATTGAGGATTATTAAGTAGGAAGGGGTTGGGCGTGGAAGAAAGATAATTTTCTGAATTGAAATTATTTTCTATTTTGATTGGAAAAAAATTCACTAAAAATCCTAAATTATGCACACGATGACACATTTATCATCAATATTTTTTCATGACATAAAAAAATTCACAAACTTATACTTGTATGACATATTTATGCTCCATCAAAATTCTATCAATGAGAACTCCTAAAAATCTATCTACATTGACACCACAAAAGTAAATAGTATTGACATGGCTAAAAGAAACTTTATTTTTGGTTGAAAAAATCATCTAACGAAACCTTGAAGGAGAATAAATGTTTCATATAAGTACAAATTTAGAGTTTTTATGTCACAAGAAAATATTTATGTTAAATGTGTTGCAATGAGTATAATTTGGAATTTTGATATCATAAAATAATGTTGGGATAAATGTGTCATATGGGCATAGGTGAGAGTTTTATGACTTTTTTTCCCATTTCGATTTGATTCATTTTCCTTCACAAGGAGCGATTGATTGACAGCATGTCTAATTGTGATACATTTGCTAAGGTCATACTTCTCTAGTTTAAAAGAACAATTATCTATTACCGACGTTGAATGATATGATTACGTGTTAAAATTGCAGATTTCTTGTGCCGGTAAATTTCAATAAATGATGATAAATATGAAACAACCACTGGTTAAAAGAATGATAAGTGAATTATTTTTTCCGAGTAGCATGTTGATCATTTAACCATAGTATTATGAGTATAAGCTACTTGTTTATAGCTTATAGATTATCAATCTTTATGCTAACTTACCATGTGTTATTTGAATGACCTGCTAACGCTTGTAACTTATTAATTCCATCATTATATTACCTACCTAAGTTAAAATGAATTATCAACTTTACGTAAACAACCTAGTTAGTGCCACATCATTTTCTGGCTTGGCATTTCAAGGGAGAGTAAGGCCACGTAAGCACGAGGTGGACGAATCACATGTTGACGCGTGGCAAGAAGAGCTGCATCGGTGGTTGACTTGCTTGGGCCAGAAAATATTGGTTGCCCTAGACACGTTAGCTTTGCACTAGTCCACTCAACGTCGTCCCCTCTCCCTTTGTTAATGTCTTTACTTTTTTCTTCATTTTTCCTTTTTCCTTCTTCTTCTTCCTTCCTCCTTCCACTCTGTCTCTTCCTTTGTTAATGCCTCTGCCTTCGCCTTCTCCGTTGCCTATGCCGACCCTGGTCGAACTCAAATCTGTTGATCCGAGGTCAAGCTGACCTCTAAATCACAAATTTAGGGCTTACTCAATCTTAGATAAAAAAAAATTAGGCTCAAATTCGCCGGCGGAACTCGAGCTCGACGATGCAGGATAGACAGCGGTGAGGTGGTGATGTAAGGCGATTCGCGGGATTAAGCTGATAGTGAGTCTTAGTTGAGGCATTTCCTTCCAGGCGAAGTGAAAGGAGGAGGTTTTCACGGACTGAAAGCACTGAAAGTAGGAAGAAGAAGAAGAAAGGACAAAAAGAAAAAAGATGAGAAAAAAAAGTAAAAACATTAATTGAAGAGAAAGAGAGGGGATGCATGGAACAGTGAAAGCAGGAAGAAGAAGAAAAAAAGTAAAAACAATAATTGAAGAGACAGGATGGGAAGGTACATGACAAGTGGGTCCCAAATTGACACATGGCGGAGGTTGAGTGGACTAGTACAAAACTCACGTTTCTACGCTTGGACACCCAATATTTTCTTGGGCATTTGAAACCCCACATAGAGTGAAACCTAGTGACGGTCGTGGGGCTCGGTCTTGACGTTTTGGTTCCAGAAGATTCTTACGGTCTCGACTGATTTATGCAAAATCTGTGGATTAATTTATTTTCGTATATGTTGGTCATGAGAATTGAATAAATTCTATTGGCATTACCTGATTGGAAAAATCAGAATAAAATGTACAGACTGAAGTGTGTGTCTTTTTACTGTACATTAGGGACTCACATTGTACAAAATGTCAGCTCAAATTGTCTGAATAATATCCGATCGAGTGGGAGTCCCTATGCGACTGACATTTTCTACAATTTGGTTATTCAGCGGAAACGAAAAGACCGGTTGATTTTATATTTTTGCATCTAATCAACATGTCTAAGTTAACATGTGTAAAAAATCATTGAGTGGTGTGCTGGGCAATGAAATGTCATTTTATTCTCTCAACTTTAATTTAGTCTATGGCAGTCTAGACTACGAATATCGAAACGAAAGTTGAGTGGTGATGTTCATTTTCTAGCAATTTTTTCTCTATGAATTTTTTATAACTTTATGGATTATTAATTTTAGAGCGAATGGATCATCATGCAAGAAATTCGAAAAAACTTTGGAGGGAATTTGTTGATTTTAATAAGTTGATGTATGTATAAATTATTTATAAAAGGATTCATGGATAATCAAATATTTGACGTATCTTCGAAGCGAATGCCTTTTTACCTACAAGATGTTTTGGGTCCATCAATAATTTGACGAATTATTAGCTATTGACTATATTCTTCTTAATTTTCGTTTTAGGCTTAAATATAGCGTTGGCGCTGTAGAATTGCTATCGGTACTTGTGGTTGCGAGTATGTATATCGATGGTTTTACGGAATAGGATGTGAATTACATGCATAAAAAAGTTCTATGCTCATTGATATTCTTCCACTTTTTATTTGGAAATAAAAAATATATATATAGGAAAATTACCCAATTAGTCCTAAACCTATTATACGGACGTTAATTCAATCATAACATTTCAACTTTACTAATTGAGTCGTAAACGAAGAACTTACCAAAAAGTCTTAAATATATTGCATATGTGCCAATTCAGTTTTAAATCTTACAATTTGGTCAATTTAGTCTTAAAATTTTTATCAATTAAGTCATTCTCGCCAATTTTGATTAGAAATCATTGACATGGATGCTAGATATCTTATGTGGTACAGTTGACAATGACTTCGACGATGTTTATAATTTTTCAAATCTTTTTGAATTTTTTTTTTATCATTTTGCTGATGACAATTATTGCCGACCCTTGTTAACTACAATAGCCTTGCCCCAGACTAGCGAAGTTGCAAAGGCCCATACCCAAACCTGGCAAGGGCCTTCGCACCCTCGCCCAAGGCCTTTGTAACCAGCGAGGGCCTTGCCAACGACCCAACCACCATGTGACCATCGCTAGCTACAATGAAAAAAAGCAAAGAAAAAGCTGTAATGAAATGCAAAATTCAAATTAATGATAAAGAATTCAGCAAAAATTTAAAGAATTGTCTAGATCAATTTGGATCATGCCATGTAAGATGCATAGTGCTTGCATCAACAATTTCCAACCAAAATTAGCTGAAATGACTCAATTGGCAAATTGTCAAAATGCTTATGACTAAATTGACCAAATTAAAAATGTTTAGAACTATTGATAAAAGTGTAATAGATTTAAGATTTTTTTTTGGTAATTTTTTATCCTAAATCTTTGTGGAAAATTCCAATGTATTCCTTCGTGTCAATTTTCACTTGAATCACTAATGTCGCGGTACAATCATCGTTGATTGTCCAACGTTGCATATCGCGACATCAATGACTTCCAATAAAATTGTTAAGAAGAATTACTTTAGAATATTGCGCAAAAGTTTATGACTAAATTGACAATATGTTATACTATATGCTTTGCTACAAAATGTTAGGCAAATGCAAAATCAGTAAATTTAATAAAGAGGATATATGTAAACTTCACGTTGGACTCAAACGAGATGATCTTGCCTCGCTGGAAATTTGATCATGAAACCATTTAAATAAGAACCACTGTTTTATTTCCATTATATTTGATCCACTCAAATGTACACGTGGCTTTATTGTAAGTGCAATTCACCTTGTGGTTGATTGGTCTTTGGAAGATGCCTCACTGAATTACATCAAGATAGCCAAATATTAAAATTTAATGGATAAATGCACCAAAAGTCCTTAAACTTACCACAAAAATTATAATTGAGCCTTAGAACTTTCAAATGGTATAATTGAGTTTTGTTAAGAGAAAATGAAAGGGGAAACACAAATGTGCCAAAAAAAAATCTAAGAAAAAAGGATTAAATACGAACCTCCAAATAATTTCAAAGCTAGAATCAAAGCCGAAATGCGAACCCAACAGAGGAGAAAAAACAATAAAACTGAAGCTATTCATAAAGTCGGTCGGTTGTGCATGTTCACGAAGAAGATTAGCTTTTGCAAAGGGAAAGAAATGTGCAACGTCGCTTGGGCCCCTTCCAAGATCCGTTTCCTCAGAGAAGATCAGCTTTTGCAAGACAAAGGTCCCCGACCTTCCTAGAATATTAGTGTCCTTTTTGGGTATCTACCTAACCCCTCCCCTCCAATTTGCAATATTCTTTTGCCAGCCTCTTACAAAACAAGAGTATAAATAATTTATTCACACCTTAGTCACACTATAGTTGGAACCCTGAATGTTTGTCTTTTGACAATGTTATTCGTATGGACTGGAATGATCATAAATGGACCACATATTTTGGCTAAATAAGTGGAAGTATCGTTATTAAAATTTAGCAAGTGGTTGAAATTAAATGACGTGTGTATCTTATAGTTATTTGATTAAGTCCATCTGTAAAAGTTGGCAATATAATTTAATAAAGCACTTTTTCTAGGCGCTTCTAATGACATAAATTCCAAGAGACACATGCGTGAACTTTAGTTTTTCCATGGCAGTCGATGTCATCTTAAAGTTAAGCGAGCAATTTTATTTTTTTTAATATTGAAAAGAATTTACAAAGTTTTTTTTTATTTAATTCTTTTGGTCGTGACAATTTACAAAGTTCACTACTTTATTGAGCTCAAATTCGACGTCTGCAATAGAGAGATCAGTTGGTTGCATTGCAATTTAAATGGAATCCGAAGGGTACTTCTACTAGAGCTTGCGACCATGGCCACTTGAGTTTCACCAAATTCAACCATGGCCGCTCAAGCTTGACCGTGTTCGACCAAAATAAATGCTTGAGCATGAGCGCGGCCATGTGAACTTGGTCATGAGCTTGTTTTTGGTCAAGATTGTACTTTTTTCCTTCTCCATAGTTCATGTTCCATTTGTGTTAGTCGATGCTTTAAAAAATCTCGAGTATCCGCCCAATTTCTCCAATAAAATCCTATTAATTTCTCTTGTTGATCCTTTTGGACCCAATTTTGATATACCCATATTTTTGGTAATTTCTTTCATCAAAATCAATCTGTGCTTTTAAATTTAATTTTTTTTTTTTTTGTACTGTGGCGTTTAGTAGACGTCACGTGTCTGTAGAAAGTAATAGAAAAATCACACCAACATTTCTTTTAGCCAAAATAGATGGAATTAGCAGAAGGACTTCATTGTATCAATTTGATAAAGTTTTGAGACTGGATTATAATAAGTTTTAGGATTTTTGAGACACTTATCATAAAAATTTAAAGACGGAGGTGGAAATTGAGAAAAGACTTCATTTGACATATTCATAAGATCAAGGTCGGATGTTTATGCTCAGAAGAAGATCAGCTTTTGCAAGGGGAAAGAAATGTGCGATGTCGTTTGGGCCCTTTCTACAATCTGTTTCCACAAAGAAGATCAACCGTTGCAAGACAAAGGTCCCCGACCTTTTTAAAATATTAATTTTGTACTTTTGAACTAATGATGAAATGAGTGTTCTTTTTGGGTATCTACTCAACCACTCCCCCTCCAATTTGCAATATTATTTCCCACCCTCTTATAAAACAAGAGTTTATTCACAACTTGGTGACACTATGGTTGGAACGCAAAAGACTTATCTTTTGACAACTGGAATGATCATAAATGGACCACATGTTTTGGCTAAATAAGTGGAAGTATTGTTTTAAAATTTAACGAGTGGTTGTAATTAAATTAGGTATGTATCTTATAGTTATTTGATTAAGTCCAACTGTCAAAGAAGGCAATATAATTTAATAAAGCACTTTTTATAGGTGCTTCCTAATGACATAAATTCCAAGCAACACATGCGCACACTTTTAATTATTCTATGATAGTTGATATCATCTTAAAGTTAAGTGAGCAATTTTTTTTAGAATAGTGCAGAGCATTTACAAAGCTTTTTTATACTTTTTTGGTCCGAACAATTTATAAAGTTCACTGCTTATAGATGTCGCGTTATCTAGTATACTAATTTTAGTGATTGACGATAAATTATAGCAAACCTACTCTTGTTTCTAGTAACTTAAATTATTATAGTTATAATAATAATCACGCCGACAATCTCGTTCAAGAAGTAGATTTAACCGCGACAAATCCGAGCGGACAAGGTCAATCCAAAGTTCGATACGTGACGCGACCTTCTTTAGACACAAGGTTCCAAAGAAAAGACAAAATTTGCGCAAATTTTCAATCATGTGATTGATTCTTTATCCCGAGTACATTTAATAGCCTAACATCGCAATCAAATTGAAGATTTCCTACAAAGAGCTGATTAAAATTAGTTGATTATTTTAAAATAACTTCTCTTGCCAACAATCATCCTCATCCATCCACGATGATGTTCAACTTATTATTTTGATGGGTTGTGAACAATCATCGCAACTTCCAGTAGCTTTCTCTTTCGGCATAGAGAATGTGATATGATATCTTCATTCCTCCTTCCGTCAGCTGAAGAGATCCCATAAGAAATATTTCCAATTTTATAAACGAATTCAAAACCGATTTCCATCATCCACACCTCCATTGAAGAGCTAACAAAAAAAAAAAAAAAAAAAAAAAAAAAAACTTATCTAAAGCATGTCAAATTGGCATCGCAAGTTGATTTATTTACGTCAATATCGCAAGTTTCATCGACTCCTTCCATGTCAACATCGCAAGTTGGCATCCATTTTGGGCTTTGACGCTGTTAACTACACGTGCTCTTTTACACATCAAATTGATTTATTTATAGGATTTTTGTATGACATATTATTATTAACTGATGGTGAATGGTCCTTTTAGTCAATATCATTGAATATCTGGCCTCTATTGATGTACAAATAAATTTTTTATAATTTACGGCACAAAAGAATACATTATTTTGAATCGAACATAAACTTTTCACATGCCGAAACATATGTTAAAGTCAAAGCTTATTTCAATGATCCAGAATTGAAAAATTCGCCACGCAGTAGCGATGATTTATTTCCATTGGTATATCAATGGCCGTTGCCCTAGCAATGAACTCAAAGCAAACAATATCCTGATCAAGACACTGAACAAGGAGGCATGTCTTTGGGCGGGGGCAGCACCTTCTGATGTTTTTCGCCCCATCTCCAACGACAATGACCGTGTCCATCCCCCAGCTCGAATGGCGTTCCAAGTGACAGTGCATGAACCACACCCCTACAAGCAGCCATAAAAGTATAATATGTCAAATGTATTCATATACAAGTATAAATCCGCGCAAACTACATGTTTATATGCGTTTTTATTGATAAATTATATTACCTGGATTATCGGCTTTGAATCTAATGGCTGTCCACCCATTTTTGGGGAGTCCAACGGTGTTAACATAAGGTGGATCAATTGTATTATACTTCGATACATAGGAGTCGCTGAAATTTCCATCGCCCATTCCGACGACATAAAAGCTATAGCCATGTAAATGCATGGGGTGATTCTCTGCTGCTCCGAAATTGGTCCCCTGGAATCTTATTTCGACCTCCTCATTATAGTTAATCATCAACACTTCGGTGCTCACGTTGGCAGCTTCTCCTAAGGCTGATACATTCCCGGTGTAGTCGAACACGAAAGGTGGTGTATCTGGAAAAGTTCTGTTGTAGACTCCTTGGAGATTGCTGCGCGCACCACACAAACATAATGTTATAGACACATTTAGATGTTGAATTATGCCTTCGCTTTATGAAAGGGAAGGTTTAAACCCTTTAAATCGGTTCAATTTGAAGAATATTTCAACCTAAATCAACTCTATTAGTCTAAGATACTAACAAATATGATCAAAATTGGAAGGTCTAGTGATTTACATACTTGTAGTATGCTTGGAGAATGCTAATCGATGGAGCCCAAAAACTTATGTTGTTCAAGCTTGCCGAATGAATGGTGCCTTGTGGACCGGTACATGTTGTATTAGCGAGGACATGGCTGTTGATTCACGGACACTGCGATCGTAATGTTCCTAGTGATTTTGGTTGGAACTATAGATGGATATTCTTTGCTGTTCAAACTCCTCAAATGAACAGTGAAGTTTCCAGCATCACTCTTGTTCATAAGACCTGGAAGCTCAGGTGACAAAGGAGTCTCCGAGTGGTTATAACTGCCATTGTATTGAAATATCGCCCTCGTGACGTTGTAATTGGACGGGGCATTGGTATCCACAAACGGACTAAATTCCATGTAGTAGCGACCGGGGGCTTGGTTTGCAATTACCAAAACATCCATTGTTTGACCAGGAGTTATCATGAGGTAATTGGTCTTAAGCGGCTTCAAATAAGCTCCGTCCATTCCAACCACAGTAAGATTGTGCTTGGCTATGCCGAAGAACATCTCTTCATTCATCCCGAGTGGATGAGCCGGAAAAGATACGTTTTCCTTGCACAACCGTTATATTGTATGCTGACCCTACGAAAGATTTGAAAAAAAAAAGCACCATATTAAAAGTATTGCTATAGATCTTGCTTAGATTTAAGGAATAACAATTTTGCAAGATCCCATTTCATTAATATGGAGTAAAAAGGTTTCATTTCATTACCTATGAATACGAGCTTTTCTTTTTAAAAAATAGCATATATCACACTCATAAGTACACACTAGAATTCATACCATTAGAGCATGGGTAACTATCTCCTGGTTGACCATTGATGGTATAGGCCACAGACAAGTCTGGATCACCTCCAGTTGCAAGAGCGTCATCAATTATAGCCTTTGTATCTCTTGCATACCATTCAGCTGCGTGCCAAATTAGTTTTGTTAAGAAAAAACAATTCAAGCGATTACTTGTGCATGTTTGATTAAGTGAAAAACTTAATTCTATCATTTAAGTAGAATACCAATCACAATTGTGTGTTGTTCATCAAACTTGTAAGGGTAGTTGGTGTCATTGACGTGGCAAAATGATTATAGGGCCATGTACGAGTAGCCCGTGTCCAATCGCTATGAGCATGCCACCATAGTGTGCCTTCTTCTTCAGTGAGTATGACTTTTTGAAGGAAGCTTGAGTTCGAAGGGATTGGGCATTGCGTGATGTTCTCCGGGCCATCAGACCAGGGATACCTTATTTGTCTCACTCCATGCCTGCATGTGTGGACAATATTAGGAAGGACAGAGAGGAGGGAGGGTTAAGGGTGGAGGAAGGGTGGTTTTATTTTTACCAATGAATAGTGACTCCATAAGGTCCTATGTTGGTAACATTGACGTAGATGGTGTCACCCTTGTGAGCACGGATCTCCGGTCCAGGAAATAAACCATTCACAGTCAATACAGAGCGATTCGTCTCGCACAACATCTTAATAGGTGTCTCCTTCACCTGCAACAAATAAAAATCATCCTTTAAAATTGGACCATCAAACATCTTAAGTAATCTCTCTTATTAAATTGATGCCGAAGCGTTTCGGTGTACCGCAGCCTACAAATAACATTAACTAATTTAGGGGCTGGCGTCTGCACTTGCTTCCAGAATAAAGACCCAAATGGGTTGGAGATCACTTCCCAAATGAATAAATAAATAAATAAATTATACAACTGTAAATATTTAGGGATTACTACCAAACTCTCAAGAAGATAAAATCATCAGAAAAATGCATGTAGTTTTGGTATATGAATGCCGTAATACTTGGCCTGGAGCATAGTCCAAGATCTAACTAGCTCCAGATCTAGATGTGAAGATCTACAATAACATCTACAAATCATGAGATCGTAAAACTTGATGCAAATGCGCCAGTAGTCGCCAAATGATCTGTATGGCCCAAAAAAAAAAAAAAATACTAAAAAGTGCTCAACAAGGAGATGTTCGTACTCACCACGAAATCATAGTGGAGGACTTTGCCTTGAGCCATGCAAAAGAGCAGGGTCAGAGTGAACCCAAACCCTAGAAATCTGCCCATCGTCTCTGTCTCCCTCTCTCTCTCTCTCTCTCTCTCTCTCAACAAGACAAAAACGAACTTGTACGAATCACTTGATCCAGAACAAAAGAGGGGACTTGTGTTTCGCTCGGCCTCTTTCTTCTTGTGACCTTCACCTTACATTGAAGGGCGCTCTTTATAGGGAACTTCTTTTCGTATTAGGTTCTCTGTCGAGATGCTCGCTGTCTGCCCCACGTGAAAATGAAGTCGTCGGATTTCCCGCAAAGACACGTGTCCTCGACATTACAGCCAATAAAAGTTAAAGAAAGGAAAAACCAGCATTTGTCTTTAAAAGGCTCGTGCTCATTTTTCCCGTGTTTCCACAAAGAAGAAGAAGATCGGCTAAGGAGCGCTGCTGAGGAACGAGCCGATGAACTTCCCACGACTTACTTAGTCATGCGGGCAAGAAAGGAGAGAATTTAAAAATGCATTTCTTTACGCGCTCATCAACTGCTTCAAGACTCATTACCGATTCTCCTTTTGTTCTTTTCTGGAGACAATCGGCGTCAACGTTTTCGTGGAGGATTGCTCGTGAAAGAAGTTCCACAGCCACTTCCCCACGTTGTTCTTGGACACGGGTTGACCAGTCTCATGATACTTTGGAAAATAGAGCCCCTAGAAGTCGAGAGATATTCGGTGCAGCAGAGAAATCGGTATTTTCCAAATAAAAAGAAGCATAAAAAGAAAAATGTTTCTCCTTGTCATTTACCGAACACAGCAAACCAGGAAAAAGAAAACTCGTACTGAAGCTTAGTTTAAAGAGCCTTCTCAGAGCATATGTTTCGGTCAGGTTCAGCAATAAAAAAACTGAACTTTCTTGTAACATGTTTAAACAAAAGTTTTACAAATCGAATCACTCCTTATAGTGTACGACTATCTTTTGACAAACTCTTATGACGTGACAAACTTTTAAAGCGTGTAAATACTTCTTTTCTCTTTGCCAAAGAATTTGTAGATTATTGAAGTAAAAATAAAGCGCATATTACCATTCTCCTGAGGATATCTACCAATTTTCTATGAGATCTATATGTTAGGGGTTTACCTAGACCGAGGTGTCTCAATTCCTTCCCGAAACAAAAACGTGTACGAAATCTCTCTATTGATCTTGTTCTTGATATACAAGCATCCAAAGTGGATCCAGCTTAGAGACATTACAAAAGGCCCTATTAATATATGTTAGAGAAGCTGACTATATATGATTTGATTAATGACACGTGGTGTGAATCATTAATTTGACTAGGGTTTTAGCTGGTGCGTTTATGATTTTGGGAGTCTACTAGAAATAGTGCTTTTATAAAAGTACTTCCCCGCCCAAAGAAAAAAATTTCAGAAAAAATTAGTCCCGTTAAAAGCACGCCTACTATAATCAATCACATTAGAAAGATCAATTAGAGCATAACACATTGATTATCTAGCAAATAATGTGTACCAATCCGTATATCATATCTCATTAAATAATATAAATCTGCCATTCATGATATGTTTGAGATAATATTCTATATCAAAAATGTCTATAACCACACAGTCCATATTATTTATCAGAATACTACATAAAATTTCATAGAGTTGAGCCTAAAGTTGCCATAAGTGCTTCAAGTTCTAACGAAAATGCTAGCCTAACAATGCCGTAAGTGCTTCAAACTAATGGTGCATTTTGAGCCTTTAGTATCACTTCAAAAGCAATAGGCTACTGAACATTTATTAATTAATTTAGCTTAATCAGAACAAAATTGCAAGCATTTTATGGAAGAGGGAAATGACCAATTTTGTTCCCTGCACAACAAAGACATCATTTCATGCTCGGACAAGAAATCCTAAAACACGCTTCGCACCACAAGCGCCATGATTACAATTTCATATTTTCCTCGGACACATACAATGTTCCAGAGCACCTGTGAGAAGGAATGGTTTACCTTTTAGTTAATTAAGGTGCTGCGAAAATTTCAAAATTGCCGTAAGACTAATGGAACTTATTATCATGACAAAAGAAGAAGAAGAAAATACCCGAGCTTATCATCAATGCATATGGTAATAAGACATCTTTATGATATAAACTGGAGTTTACCATGGCGATTATATAAAATGTTGTTATTGTTATTTAGGAATGTGGAGGAAAGATTATTCAAAGAATTAGTAGCATCAGTAACATAATCAAGAACCATGGGCCTCAGAAAATGTGACATTCTAATTAAGTTTTGAGGATATAAATCCTCACAAACGTTCTAATTTATTTGTGAAATTTTCAACTTTCAGCCAAATTAATGGAGTGGTTGCTCTCCTATCACATGGTAATAACAACAAGAAGGCAAAACAAAGTCGGGAAGATTGAAAATGTGCTTACGTTGTCTTATCATCAAGCTTGTTCTTGTGGAATTATCTTGCGTAATTGCCAATTAAAACATTAAACAAGGTCGCGAGGGGCAATTAGAAGATAAGCGTAACGTGGCCAACCTGTTAATCCCTATAATCGGTGATTAAATTAATTTGTGGCCTGCATCGAAGGGACCTTGTTCTTCAATTTATTATAATATACCGTGGGCCAACTAGGTAAAGTTGATCATGTTGTGTTTCATGTAATAATTATATTCGCTGTCTGACAGGCCTTTTCGGGTAATCGATGTAGAACTAGACGACATAAATGAGATCATCTTGATCCAAGAGAAGCCAATGATTCGGTCCGAGGTATTGAAAAAACCTTAGACAAGAAACGGTGCATGAAAAAGCCGGATCCTAGGAGGGCAGATCGACTGTGGAAACAACAGGTTTCTGGTTCAGTAAATGGACGAACTAGTTAGCGAATCAGGTCACTAATCACGACTAGGGTTTCGCTTCTCAGCAATTGTTGTGTAGAGATTTAACATTCCCACTCTCGACTCAAGCAAAACATTGCATGACTTATATAGAAATTATAGAGACCAAATCCATCTCTATTATTGATTATGTGAGCTTCACAATTAATAGTTGAGATGGTATTGATTAGCGTGATCTATAGAAACATGCATGCGATGACTTTCATAGACGTGTAATATTATATCAAGATGGGCATTAAATCGCTGTTGTTCTTTGTTGCTCCTTTTTACCCGCTAATGCACGTATGGAACGTGCATCGATTAACTCGCTTAGAGATTGATCAAGAGTAGCCTAGCTATACCACTCTAGATGCATGCATGCTCGCCCTAAGCATTCCCTGTTGATTCCAACCACACTGATGTAAACAAAAGTTATCTAAATAGTTAAGTAAGAAATGATTATTTAATTTGTAAAAAACTCCTTTATTTACCCAAAAGGATCTCCTCGATATCAGCTGGTCACGGACCACCTTTTTCTTGGGTCAAAATCATATATTGCACAAAGCATGGCAACGCGTCTAGCACTCCTTCACTTTATTGTGCGTGCACGTGGTGTTGCTTGTTCATCGTCCCTATAGGCTACGCAATTATAGATTCGGACGTTCCTGGCGTTGAATAAGCGAAATCTTGTCACACATAAGGGATTGCACGTGAAAAAGAACTTGCTTGGAGCTCTTGGGAAAAGGAATAAAACCATGTGCTAAGGGCAGTAAAATCATAGATCTTAGGAAATATATTGTTAATAAATGGTAGAGGAGGACAAAAGAAAGGTTGATGATATAACGTAATGGATTCGCAGGTATATGGTGTTTTTTAGCGTTGTGCATGAAATTGGCTTTCATTTAGAATTATAAATCGAATGAGTGCAAATGGAATAATTAGTATATTCGCTCAAAATGCATATAATTAATTGCTTAAGCCTTCCAATGTGTTTCCTCGGCTGGGAATATATAGTTAGAACCGAGCGTTGCTGGAGCACAAGATTAGAGTTCATAAAAGTAATTTACAAGCGGAAAGAAGCGTGATTTCAGTAGTCCTGTGCGTCCATCGGCACGCGAACTAAGCTCGGCTCTTTTTATGAAATGGGGTGCATCCTATTCATAACTTGGCCATAATTTATATTATGTGGACTATATAAAAGACTTACGCGACATAACGAGTGAGAAGCCTGGTACACAATCGTATACGTGCAATAATTTGTTATCTATGTGGGAAGTGAGCAAGTTATATTAACTAGGCAAATGAGTTCTACGTGCACGCATGTCAATTAAGGGCATATAGGCTACACCATACGACATAAGTAAGTAAGAGTGGCATACGAAATTGAATTTGTGGAACACAAGACAAAAAGCTTACCTTCTGGTATTATAGCATTAAATGTAGTCGATTGACAACTGTGAACTCAAGACCTCCATGAGATGAAAGGGAGGCTATTGAAGAACTTCTGTGACTTGTCCGTTTGATACATAGAAAGGATGAGTTCCATGGATACATTTCTTATTCTAACTTACTGATACTCACATTCTCTGCACTCTCAATTAGTACAATACATTTTTTCTTGCCCTGTACCTAGCAATACCCTCAATCCAAATGAGAACTTAGATGAAGCCTTTTAAGGACTTACTTAGATCTGATTCGATCGACATGTGTGAACTCAAGACCTGTATGAGATGAGAGTGGGGTTATTGAGAAGCATGATCTGTTATGATAAAAACGACCGAAGAGGAGAGCGAAGAAGATCGAGGCTTCACTGCATTTATAGACCAACTAGAGAAGCAAGCAGTACATCCGCAAACCTTGACGGGAACAAGATGTACAGTGTACTTTCCCTCACCGTCACTTCCAGTCCTCGACATCTTTTACTTTAGATAACTTACCATAGTTAGCAATTTCCAGGGCAAAGGGTAACAAACCCAGGAATTAGGGTTTGTGTTCTAGGTTGACTTTAAGAGTAATCCTCCGATGGTCGTTTCTATTTTAACAATTTCCTTGACAAAAATAAATATGAACTTTTGTCCGTACTAGTAAATTCCAACAAGTGCTAGTAAATGTCACAGAATTATCGTTAAAAAATGATACATGACCTTTTGTCCTAGTTTTTTTCCCAGTAATTAGTTGGTAATTTGCCCCACCATTATTGAAATTGCTAATTATTTTTGTGCTTTGCAAATTACCAATTTTTATACTAACATATCAAATTTTATTTGGATAAGTTACTAAGTTTTCGACTTAATTAATCCCTAATATTAAAGTACCAACCTAACATAGGAAAAACCACCAACTTATATCAAATTAAACTACCTTAAGTTATAAGGTCTTGGTTGAGTTACTGGCCAATGTTTAATTGTCTTTATAATATGAACGTATCTATTGAGTTCTCAATTTTTTTTCTTCTTGGTTAGCAATCTTTTAAACTTAAAATCTACCTCGACGACGTAGGTTGTCACCGAGACATCTGGAACCTCAGTTCTAGGTCGATCTACGATTGACTCCCTCATACAGTTTGATCCAGGTGATCGTGGTGATATGCGCTTGGAGCAACGAGGGGTTGCGATCGAGAGCAAAGGTGCAAATGACGAGATGTGAGCTAGGCTGGAGGCAAGTGACGAGTGATGTATGACAATGGTAGAGTGAGAAGGCCGACGAGGGCGGTGTTTTACAGCCGAGAGACGGGTCTTTGGTAGGCTGAGTGATAAAGAAAGGTGCTGTACACGCACAACGGTACTTTTGTCACATGATTTTCTTAGGGTGTGTGTGGAGTTAATTTGGGTGTGGAATCCAAATTTTATTGAGAGACAGAGAGAGAACGGATAATTTTAATTATATTGAACCGAATTTTGTGGCGAAGATAATTTGGTTAGTTAACATAAAAATAACATGTTTTAGCCAAATAGGGTGTGGAAATGGCAACACCCTTCCTTATACATTAAAATTTTTTGTTTAAAAATTTTCACATCCATAAAGGTGTGCTCTTTTTGCTAGTAATACAAAGATTTTAAATCAAAATAGAGCTGTATCTGTTCAAAAATGCATATGGCAGTCGGACACCTATCTGCTTTAATCTCTGTCTAGCTTTAACTCCACAGACATCTGCAAACTTGTTCTAATTATAATGCCCATATACCTGTATACTAAAGTATCCACCTCTGATTTATTCTTTATGTTTTATGGCCCAAATATATATATATGTATGTATATAGAGTCAGGAACCATTTTTTCTCTTTTGTTGATCACCATCAACGATTACTTAAGTGGTTGGATTCACTAATACATAATAGGGCTAATACCCTAAAAAACCCTAAACTGGTACACTTGTGACAAATTTACCCCAAACTATTTTTTTGACCATGAAAAACCCCAAACTGGTATATCTGTGACAAATTTACCCCGACCGACTATAAAAACCTTAAACCGATACATTTATGACAAATTTACCCCAAACTAATTTATTTGACTGGAAAAAACCTAAAATGGTAAATTTGTGACAAATATACCCTATGCTAAATTGAATTAATACCAAAAAAAAAAATCACAAAAATTGTAAACGGTGACAAACGGAGCTTAAAATCCTAAATTGGTATACCGGCCAACCGTCACATGTCATTTAACTTAATAATTTGAGATAAAATTTAACAAAAACTAACAAAGGGTAAATTTGTCACAAGTGTACTAGTTTGGGGTAAATTTGTCAAATGTATACCAGTTTTGGGTTTTTGGTGGTCAAAAAAATAGTTTGGGGTAAATTTGTCACAAGTGTACCGGTTTGGAGTTTTTTAGGGTATTAACCCTACATAATATGATATTTTCTTGGGTAAGTTGACTGGAATTTTTAATATAAGTTTATATATTAATTAAGTCGGAATTGTAGATCTGACTTGGTCTCTGATAACGACAATTTATACTGACAAATGTCTAGGCATTGACAAATTAAAATGTGGCAATATGGAGAGTACGGATTTAAAAAAGACTACGGTCTTTTTGTATTGGCCCTAGAACATTAAACGCTAAACCCTGATTTTCTTTTTTGCTCAACCTCTTACCAAGGAAACTATTTTATTATTTCCTGAAGCGGCACATATTTTGAGGAATGCCTCTTGTTTCCATGGCAAACCCGATGCAGTCCAACATGGTTTGGTGTGTTCACATTGCACGATGCCGCAGCTTATATTTTAGACATATATTTCTCAAAGGAAAAAATTGCACGTGGTATAAAGAAATAAGTAATTGCCGGTTGATTAGTTGTCATTTGTCAGGATTTGTGTACATTCAGACGTTTAAATGCGTGGATGTGATCAGAGATATGTCCAATCGATTGCATGAGAAGGACGGTCTCGGGCAGGAAAATAGCGCACGAATTTCATTTAGGTGCGTTTGTTTGCGTTTCTATTTAAAAATTATTTCAGGAACGAAATAGAAAAAAGTGTTTCTATTTCGGAAAACAATTTTTGAACAAAAAACGCGTTTGGTAAACTTGTTCCGGGAATAAAAAATAAATAGAAACACGTTTGGTAAATTTGTATAATTTTTTTATTTCTTTTTTTCTATTTTTTCTATTTTTTCTTTTTTTCTTTTTCCTTTTTTTTTTTTCTTCTTTTGGCCGGCCGCCGCCTCGCCATGACCGACGACCGGGCGACGAGGGCTGGTGGCCTCGCCTGGCCGGGCGAGCTCGAGCTCGCCCCGATCCGGCGAGGCCGAGCTCGCCGCCGGCCGGCGAGGCGCGGCCTCGCCGGGCCACCGCCGGGAGACGCCAACTCACCTGATCCGGCGAGGCCGAGCCTCGCCGGCCGGGGCGAGCTCGACCTCGCCGGATCTCGGGCGAGATCGAGCCGCCCAAGCCAACGCGAGGCCGACCCTTGCCCGGCCACGGTGAGCCTCGCCGTGGCCGGGCGAGGCCACCGACCCTCGTCGGCTGGTCGCCGGCCATGGCCGAGGCCGGCGACCGCGAAAGAAAAAGAAGAAGAAAATAAGAAGAAAATAGAAAAGTATTTCTCGATTTGTTTCGAAATAAGAAACACAAATTTGTTGTTTCTTTTTTTTTTTTTTTTTTGTTTCTGGGAACAAAAGAACAAAAAGGAATAGAAACGCACCCAAACGTGTTTATGTTTTTTTTGTTCCCGGAACAAAAAAATAGAAATTTTTGTTCCCTGAACAGAATAGGTGCCACCAAACGCACCCTTATTGGCTGTGTTGGTTACACTATATGTCATTGTCATAAATCCTAAGCACAAGTTTTTCAACACGTTACTAAGGATCCCCTAATGATTTGTTTACGTTGATGCATGAAGTGTTGGATAAATATTAGATAATATGTAAAATAAGATTTGTTCGAAATTTTTGAAAAGGATGGAAAAAATAAGATAAAATGTCTTACGCGCAAGCTTAAGGAAAATTCCATCATTCGAAGAATGTAACCCAATGCAATAGACTCGAGGACTATCCTCTCAAAATATAACAAACCTTCTTCTTTATTCCATTCAAAATAATAAAAGAAATAGAAACAATGTTATATATATCATCGAGCAAAGAAATTAAAGATATGAGAAGGGAAGGAAAATTCTCATTTTGATTTTATGTAGCTATTAACACCTAAATTTTGGCAATCAAATCATTTATTGCATAGAAAATTCAAGATTGCATAGGATATTTTGATTTTACGTAGCTATTGACGCATAAATTTTGGCGATCCAATCATTTATTGCATAGAAAATTCAAGATTGCATAGTATATTTTGATTTTATGTATCTATTGACACCTAAATTTTGGCGATCCAATCATTTATTATACAAAAATTCAATATTGCATAGCATTTTTTTTTTATTGTATTGGACTGATGACAGATAGGTTTGAATTGATAGTTCTAAACTTTAATTTGACAAGCTTCGAGCCAAGCCCATGAAGAGAGGGAATTAGCCCGAGCCCGTTATTTTCTAATAACCAAAAATTAACTTATGAGGAATGGCGATATGATGGTGGATTTTTCGTATATTTGTGCAATATATTCATATATTCTCAATAAGGACCGCACGGGAATGAGATATTGCAAGCTCATCTTTACAAAATTCAGAATTGGGAAAATTCTATTACGATCAAGAACTTTTGACAATATTCGGTCAATCTTTGGGTCGTTGGATGATCCAATGGAAAAGAATTTTTGCTAATCCTATGAATGTAAACGTGCGGCGACCGATTCTCTTGTTTGTAGGAAAGAAAAGTAATAAAGGAAAGAAAATTATGTGGATGGGTTACAATTTTTGCATGATCAAAGGTGGAAGGAAATTGAAAAAGAAATCATGTCTTGACCATGCAATATGTGATTTTGTTTTTTTACTTGGTGGGCTCCTTTCCTTTGCATATAAAAGGGCGCTCTCTTTCGATCGGGAAGGGGGTCGGCAATTAAAATCCAAGAGCACATAAAGATACACGTGAGACAAGAGACAAAGAAGAGAGGTCTTGCACATGGACCAGGAGAAATCGGGTGTGCAGAGCTTGAATAAAACTCACGGCCAAAACAGGGAGAACACGTGCTCTGCCACAAAGAAGATGGCCACTTTCTGATCACGTGGAGAGGGAAAAGAAAAGGCTCAGGAATTTCACCACGGATCTTCCTCAGTAATAATCTCTCCGTAGCATGTCCAACGAAGTTCTAGCGGGTTCTTTCTTTTCTTGAGACAGCATCGCCAATCATCCGACATCGAGAATCCAGTCCAGTGTTGACGAGATCCAGAGCCACCTCGTGAACTATCACAGCTCACCGTCGCCGTGTTAACCCACAAGTCCACTGACCGCTGCTCGCCGTCCCCAAGAGCCTGTTACCACTCGACACCGTCCCAACGAGTTGTTGCTGCCTACGCTCTTTGCTCCACGACATCCTAGTTGGCCGTGGGGCCTTGTCGCGCTAGCCGACCCAACGCGTGTAAAGCCACTTCACTCGCTGATGGTCCGTGACCAACCCGAGGCATCTTGTCTCTGTTTTGCAGGTCCTTAGTCGAGTTCTTGGCCGTGCCAAACTCACTGACCCGACGGCTAGTCTTGCCCGTTAGCCTTGTCGGTGCAAGCTCTGCCATTGTTCACCATCTATAGAGGTGATGGCGATCCCAGGTCCGATTGCACAAAGTCCAAATTTAGAAGCCAATATTCGGATTATGTAAAAATTTTGTCTAATTTGATTTTCGAATATTCCGTTTCCTTATTTAACATATTTCAATACACATGTTTGAAGTCCATGATATATAGTTCGATTTCATGCCCGAAATATGATTCGCACCGTGCATGGAAAAATCGACAATCCGATCTCACACTCGAGATACGATTTGTGATTTTTTTGTTAAAATTGGCCAAATCTCATACGTGAAATACAATTTGTCAATATACCATATGGATAACAATCATATCTTGCCTGATTTGTTGTTATGTTGTTTGAATTGATTTTCTTTCCACAAAAGAAAACCCAAAAATATATATTTGGGCTAGATTAGGTTCATATTAGAATATTGCTTGTTATAAGGTTAGTTTGCATGTTTAGAATAAGAAATCTATTTATTTCGAAATTTTTAAATAAAAGTCCCCAAAAAAAAATTAATTTAGGATGTTATTTTTTTCTTTCATTAATTTAGATTGCATGTTTAATTATTGAGTAATTTAAATTTCGAAATTTAATTAAAAATAAAAGAAAACCTAAAAATTATCATGCACATGTCATGTAGAAGTAGGTCATCCATTGCATGTCATATAAATGTGTAAATGTTATAATAGTTGCATTAATCTTATCCTATTACTAAATTAGGTCATTTAATAAATGTTGCGTGACATATAGTTCGCATGTTAGGTTGCATGTTGCATGTCATTTTAGTTAAAATAATTTTGTACGTCATTGCATTGCATTGCACGTAACTTCTAGGCTTCATTTAAATAAAAAAAAATCTTGAAAAGGCTTCATTTAAATAAAAGAAAATCGTGAAAATATAGAGTGATTGCGTGTTTATTAAAAATCATATCTAGGACTGTTAATGTGAATTATAATCTAACATTACATATGCTTTCGTTATTATGAGGTAAGTCCCATAATATATTTAGTGCTTCATTTGGGTGTTAAATCGGTGATTTGCGTACCCTTACACGATCACCTCACATGTTAGGGAAGTAAATTAAAATCAATTCAAACCGCCTACAATACATTTTTTTTTTCCGAAATAAAAGAGAAGTGTACGAAAATGGCGTTAGAAAAATTTAGCATAATCAAGTCCCCAAACTCACAATCTCTAATTCGCAAAAGTAAAGTAAATCTCTCGTTACTTTACTTGGTTTCTAATCAACCCACCAAATATAGATTAGTAGCGACTCTTAATTAAAAAATCATTTGCATGTTAAAAACATGAACCTAAGTCGTGAATTGTTATGGGCTTGAGAGAGCTTAAGCTAGGTTTAGGCTTAATAGTCCATTAGCCAAACGCTAGGTAATGCACCCGAGGTTAGGTCGCGATAGTATCTTTTCTTTTTTTCTTTTTTTTAAATTGTGGTTAGAAGTTTCATTTTATATTAAATGAAAGAGAGAGCCATTAAGAAACCGCTATAAATCAATTGGTAGTTAGAACAATGATGACTGTTATAAGTCGTGATAAAATAATGGAGGATTTATGAAAAAATAAATCAAACGTTACAAAACCATTACAATGCCACTATAGATCAATGACGGACAAAAACCATTACAAATTAATGACGATAAAAAACATTATAAAAAAAATATTTTTTGTAACTTCTATAAAAGCTCTTGCTTTTAAATATTTCTAGACTATTGAAATAACTAACAACCCCTCAAATTTTTCAAAATTTTTGAAAAGAAAAATTTAGAATAATGATGGGTTGTTAGAGTGTAATGCATCAGAACTAGTAATTGTTAGGTTATAATCCGAACCAAGAAAAAATGATATATAATTCAAGAAATCATTGGTAAAGTTTGAAACTTCTATAAACTAAGAATTTCATTTTATGAATTATGATTTTCTCCAATCACATTACACTCCTACAAATATTATCATTCAACGTGATTTTATGCTAGTAGGCCATGCACACGGCTTAGTTCATTCATAAGTGCTCTAAAAGATTATCACCAATAATTCTTATAAAAGCGGCCTCACTCTACATTTATATAAGTGATTCTGATTCCATCAAGTGTTTTCTACAATTAAATACTCCACTTATAGTGATTATGGAAATTATTAAGAGTTTAACTCAACCGCCTTTTCATTATAATCTTATGTTGACCTAATTTACTGCTAGCTATTCTAGCTCTCATCAAAATTACGCTTATCTTCAACTTGCACTAGAATCGGAGCACAATCAAAATATCCACATGATAGGTAATGCGAGATTGATAATGTTATCTCCATCTCACACGAGAACCGAGCACAATCAAAATATTTGAGATTGATTCAAATATTATTAATTCCATTGGTCAATATATATTTCTTAAGATTTTTCTAAGTATATGTGTATAGGAGTCATCACCGATTGTTATACATAATTCAAAAACTAAAATATACAATTCTTATATCTTCTCTATTCTCTATTTTTCTACATCTTTATTTTTATCTTGGTATGAGAGCAGAAAAAGGCGAAAGCCTATTAATTCAAATATGAGTTAGTCAAATTCTATCTCTTCGCGCAAACTATTGTTCAACAACACCAGCCTCCTACTTCAAAACCCTTCAAGTACTTCGATTTCTGGACAGATCACCCGGATTTTAAGGCCATTGTGTGGTGTATGTGGGATAGCCCGGTCAGGGGTGTTCCTATGTTCAAGTTAGTATCCAAGCTGAAGATGTTTAAAGTTCAACTCAAACTCCTCAACCGGACGCTTTCTCTAACATTTCGGCTAGAACGGCCGAGGCAAGAGAGGCCCTCGAGCCACCCAAACAAATCTTCAATCAAACCCGTCCAACCTTGTGCTTGCCGAACTCGAGAGAAGCCAACGCAGGAAGTTTGTTGATTTGAGAAACCATGAAGAATCCTATTATAGACAAAAGTCGAGAATTAGATGGTTGAAAGAGGGTGACCGAAACACAACTTTTTTCACCATTCCGTAAAAGGAGACAACTCACCAACAAGATCCTATCTCGTGAAGGACCCCTGGGTGCTATAATTACTGATCCGTATTGGTGCCGCAAGTGTTTATAAATTATTTCTCTTCGTTGCTTTCCCCTCATGAAGCCTTAATCAGGCCGTCTCTCCAAGAGGTGGATCGGGTCATTCGACAACCGCTAGCAGCTGATCAGATTCGCTTCCTCACCGAGCCGGTTTCTAATGCGGAAATCAAGACCACTCTGTTCTCCTTAGCCAAAGGCAAGGCCCCTGGTCCTAATGGGTTCTTGGCTGAATTCTACAAGACCAATTGGGAAATTGTAGGCCCATTGGTGATGGAGGTGGTTCATGACTTCTTCCGAACCGGTCGGTTGTTGAGAGAGGTAAATGCTACCATTCTTGCTCTCGTTCCTAAAGTTCCCAATGCTAGTGCTGTCTCTGATTTTAGGCCGATTGCATGTTGTAACACATTATATAAAGTGATTACAAAGATCCTAACCAATCGCATAGCAGCGGTCTTAAATGATTTGATAAGTCCATCTCAAAATGCGTTTGTTAAAGGAAGGAGAATTAGAGATAACATCCTCTTAGCCCGGAATTGTTTGGGTTTCATCTCCATCCATATTTGCCTAAGTGTGTGGTGAAAGTCGATTTTCATAAGGCATATGACACGGTAGATTGGGAGTTTCTAGAACTTGTTCTTTCGGCTTTCCACTTCCCGTAGAGAGATTTATAAAGTTAGTGATGGCTTGCATTCGTACACCTAAATATTCCATATCTATTAATGGTGATCTCCACGACTTCTTTCCGGAGGTCGTGGACGAGGCAAGGGATCCTATGTCACCATACCTTTTCACATTGGTTATGGAAGTGTTTTCTGGATTATTGGTTTCCCGAACTGCGAATAATGAATTCAAGTATTACCGGAGATGTAAGCCGGTTCAACTAACGCATCTATTCTTTGCCGATGATGTGTTTCTCTTCCCATGCCGACCGGTCTTCCATATCTATGTTGAAAAGAGGCCTGGATATATTCTCTTATTGGAGTGGATTGTTTCCTAACAAAAATAAGAGTGAGATCTTCTTCTCGGGAGGTGATTCGTCTATTAGGAACAGAATCCTCTGGGGCATTTGGTTTCCAAGAAGGGAAACTTCCTGTTCGCTACCTTGGGGTTCCCATTATCTCTTCCAGTTGAGTAAGGCTGACTATACCGCATTGACGGAGCGTATTACCGCTAGGATTCAATCCCGGGCGCATTGTTTTCTCGTCTTTTGCGGGGAGGAT
This sequence comes from Eucalyptus coolabah, assembly GCA_014182585.1. Taxonomy (NCBI): domain Eukaryota; kingdom Viridiplantae; phylum Streptophyta; class Magnoliopsida; order Myrtales; family Myrtaceae; genus Eucalyptus; species Eucalyptus coolabah. Next base: position 63,960,483 of record CM024624.1, read on the forward strand.
GCGATTGATTCGTTCGAGTGCTTCATTCAATTCAATCATTTTGTGCAAGTTTTTTCTCTATTCCCTCTTCGGTTTCGTCGAACATTGAGCGGATTATGAGGCAATTCTTATGGAAGGGAACGGCCCTTGGGCGAGGAGGGGCCAAAGTGGCATGGGAAGATGTGTGTCAACCGAAAATTGCAGGTGGCCTCGGCATTCGAATCTAAAAGATTGCAATAGAGCTTCTATGCTCAAATTCATATGGATCCTTTTCACCGACAAAGAATCGATGTGGTGCCTATGGATTCACTCTGTTTTCTTGTCTAAAAAGAACTTCCGGATTATATCTCAACCTAGGACTTGTTCTTGGGCGTGGAAGAAAATACTCCAGCTTAGAAATTACTTCCGAACTTCGTTCATGTGGAAAATTGGAAATGGGTTGTCGGTGTCTTTATGGCATGATTATCAAGCTTCCATGTGGCCCTCTTGATGGCTTTGTTCCTCCCTCTTTCGGGGACGGTATGCGGCTCCCAGTTATGCGGTGGCTGCTGATTTATACACCCCATTGGGCCATTCGTTCAGGGAGTTGTTGATCAGATGGGGCGTCTCTCTACCCTTGCGGGCGTCGGACAATGACAGGTTTATTTGGTGTGGTGATCCTTCGGGCTCCTTCTCGGTTGCATCTGCATGGAACGCCTTAAGAGCAAAGAAAGATTAGGTGGAGTGGGCTTCTCTTATTTGGGATAATGATGTAGCCCCTCGTTATCAATTTATTCTTTGGCTTATATCTCGAAACCGGCTTCCCACGCAGTGATGCTTTTAAACTATGGCCGCATTGATTTTAATGTATACGCCTTTTGTAGTGAAGTCCTGACTCAATCGATCATATGTTCTTCCTAAGTGCCGCACTTCGGGTTCGCCGGGCCTTCTTTTTGGGCCGCTGTGTAATTTGCCGTGGAGGAATAGATGTTGGAAAGAAGTTCTCACCTAGGCTAGGAGATTCCCTTACCGGGAAGGACTTCTATCACAGATAGCTCGATTCTCCTTTGGTGCTTTGTGTCATCTCATCCGGAATACGAGGAATGCGATCATCTTTAGGGGTGAATCCTTGGAGGTTTCGGCTCTTAAAAATCATCTCGTCAAGGTGGTTAGAGACAAAGCCCTCACATTCATGGATGTTCGCCTTCTCCGAGGATTAGAAGACTGCAGAGGGGTGGGGTTTCGATCCGCTCATCTTCTCTACTATAGCTGAACCTCTTTAGTTGCTTCTCATTGTTCTTAGGCTTCTCCGTTCTTTTCCTTCGATAGAAGGGTTTGAGGTCTCGGTCCGCCTAGTTGCCTTCGGGTTGGGTTGGTTCTTCTCTTTGAGTTCGTTCTTTTGCCTTTCGGCCTTTTGTCGGATCCCATTCACTCTTAAGTCTTTGAGAGTGTATGTTTTGATCCGATCTTTGTATATTTGTCCAAGCTCTATATATCTATTACCTTTACCAAAAAAAAAAAAAAAAAAAACACCAGCCTCCTACTTCACTTAAAAGCAGTAGGTGTACTTTATCTTTTGTCTTTTCCTTCTTACCCCATTTTTGACTTTTCGCTTTCTCTTTTCTTTTGTCTTTTCCTTATTTCTTCTCTTTTTTTTTCTTCGTGCGGTCTTCTTCTAGAAGGCCCCTCTGCAAATGTCAGGCTTAACAAAAGAGGAAGAGACCCATTTTGGGTGCGTTTGAAAAATTTGTTGAAAAAAATCATTAAGAAAATGTAAAATGCTTGACTTAAAGAAGTTTTTCAAAATGTAAAGTATGTTTGGTAAATCTACTTGTAAAAGTCTATTGTAAAGTATTTTTGAGCAAACTAATGTTTGGACAAATTAAATTTACAAAAGGCTTTTGTTATTAAAAAAAGAAAAAAAATGCAGAGAGAGTTGGCCAGCCAAAGCTTCGCCGGTTACCGCCAACCAAGGGCTTCGTTGATCACCATTAGCGAAGAGCTAATAGTTGCCGGCGAAGGCGGCAGTCCTGCTAGGGTCACCGTGTGACGAGGGTTGTGGCAACCCTAGCCGTGCCGTCGCGCGACCCACCGCGTCGCAGGTCACACTCCATGACCCGGGCGACCTTCGCGACCCGGATTTAGGTCGCAGCGAGGTCGTGGGTCACCGCGACCTCCGTGACCTTCGTGACTTAGATTTGGGTCACGACAAGGTTGTGGGCTGCCGAGGTCACGACAATAGACCTCACCGTAGGTGACCTCCGTATCCGGGTCGAGGCGACATTACAAGGTGGCCCGGTCGCCGCGACCTCGCCGACCAGCATTTGGATCACGGCGACCGACATCGCTACGACTTAGGCTACCGACGGGACTCAGATCTAGGTCACGGTAAGGTCGCACCACCCAGATCTGGGTTGTGTGACTGGTCGGTGACGATCGCCAAGGTGCCGCGACCATGCCGACCTCTCTCTAGCCCGTTGCCGACCAATCACAACCTCACCGGCCAACATCTGTGATTGATGAAGAAGAAGATGAACAGTGGCATCGGGCCTTTGAAAATGCCGAAAGCCCAAGGCAGCCTAGGACCTGCCTTGTGCTTTTAGCCTTTGGAAGGCCAGCGTTCATTCAAGGCAAGTCTCAAAAATATTCCCAAACACCAAATATTTGAGCAAATGGGCTTTGGATACCCAAAGCTACTTGGCAAAGCTGATGCCAAATGCAACCTTTGTCTTTTCTCCTTTTTTTTTTCTTTCAATATTTTTTCTTCCTTCTCTTGTCTTTTCTTTTCTTCATTCTGCAGACCGCCAAGAACCGTCACCCGTGGAAACCGTCACCCGTGGAAACATGACGCATGCCGAGAGAGACCACGAAACAAGGATATACAAAGCAAGGGATTGCATTGGAAATTTACTGAGACGCATTTAACAAACCACGAACGCCAAAAAATGGAAGGAGGACCAACGAAAAGCACGACAAGCGCATACGTTAAAGTTAGGCATTTCATCAAACGCATGGAGAGCACCGGCTAAGACGCTGTTATAGGCCCATCCCAGACTGGAACTCATGCCGAAATCAACAGACAATGGACAAGCGAGACCCGACCTCAGTACGGGCACGAACGAAACACAGCAAGTCTTGGCCTTAAACAAAGGACACGATCGTGCATCTAGCTTAGGCGTTTCATCGAGCACATGGCGTGGACCTCCAGGGCAACGAGCAGTGGCTGAAACGGGACCTCAATCGAAGACCGGGACAAACGGCATGGGACGAACCGCGACTTAACAACTAGAAAGCATATGACATGGTTGGGGTCGGAACTTATACGAACTGAACGACGGAGGCTTCGGGCGCCGGTCCTTGGCGTGCTGACCAGCCTCCCCTTGGCCGAACCGGTCTCTCATCTCAGCACTAAAGGCGTGCCCCATCCGTTACTGGCCTACTCCTCTCTCTCTGCCATCGATCGTCCTCCGTGCGCGCGTCGACAACCTCTGCGCACGTGAGTTGCTGAGAAGGGAAGGAAGGAGAAAGAATAAGGGGCACGCCCTGCCCCTGTGGGCTATTTTTTTTTTTTTTTTTTTAAATTATCAGAAAGTAGGGTAAGAGAAATGGAAAACAAAACTTAATAGATGCAAATAATATTAATACCCACATCATGCGAAAATCCTTTTTGTTAGGAGTAAATTCGTCCATAATTTTCTATGCAAATTAATCTTGAATATTGAGTCAAAGTTTTGAGTATTAACAAACTCCTTATGTTTTATTGCACGAGTAAGAAAGCACCATGGTAATAATATCAAATAGATAGATATCTTGAAAATTTGCAGTACTTAATTCACAAAATAGATAATCCCCACTAGCTAAAATTAATTATCATCCTTGGTCAGTAAAACGAAGTAATTGATCCAGCCATTAATCGGTTCCACTGGTATTCACTTTTTCCATGTCAAAATCGCAAGTTGGCAAGCATTTTTGACTATGACGATGGTTCTCACTTATGTTCTCTTACATGTTAAAGTGATATAATTATGCCACTTTATGTTTTACGAACTTATTAAGATTGGATAGTGAATGATACTTTTAGTCAACATCGTTGAGAATTTCACCTCAATCGATTAAATTTGGAGTTAAGGTTGAAAATGTACCAAATACATTTCGAATCATTTTATCAGACAAAAATACAATATTTTGAATCAAATAACTTCTTGGTTCCAAACATGTGTTACAATTGAAACTTTTAAAAATAATGCAAAAGTGCATAATTCGGTACAAAATACAGATGATTTATTCCCATTGGGATGTCTACAGCCTTTTGCACTGGCAATGAACTCAAAGCAAACAACATCCATATTAAGACACGGTACAAGGAGGCATGTAACTGGGCGGTGGATACACCTTTTGATGCTTTTCCTTGCCATCTCGGACAATGAGGACTGTGTTCATTCCCCAGCTTGCATGGCGTTCTAAATGACAGTGCATGAACCACACTCCTGCAGCCACTCGTAAAAGAATAAATAGTCAATTATGTGTTCATATACAAGATTGAATTAACGCAAAACTAAAGCCAAAATGGTAGATACATGATAATAGATGCTATTCATTTGCAAACAAAAATGATATGTTTCTATGCATTTCTATTGATGAAATTATAGTACCTGGATTATCGGCTTTGAATCTGATCGATGTCCACCCGTTTTTGGGGAGTCCGACAGTGTTAACATAGGGCGGATCCACTAGATTATATTCCGATACATAGGAGTCGCTGAAATTTCCATCGCCCATCCCAACGACATAAAAGCTATAGCCATGTAAATGCATTGGGTGATTCTCTGCTGCTCCCAAATTGGTCCCTTGGAATCTTATTTCGACCTCCTCATTATAGTTAATCATCAATACTTCGTTACCCACAATGGCAGCTTCCCTAAGGCCGATACATTCCCGGTGTAGTCAAACACGAAAGGTGGTTCATCCGGAAAAGTTTCGTTATAGACTCCTAGAAGATTGCTGCACACACCAGACAAATATAATGTTATGAGACACATTCAGATGTTGAATATGCCTTCGCTTTAAGACAACAGAGGTTTTAGCTAGTTAAATTGGTTTGATTGGAAGAATGTTTCAGCCCGAATCAACTCTATCAGTTTGAGAAGGATATTCAATCCGAACAATATGATCAAATTTTGTAGGTTTAATGATTTACGTACTTGTAGTATGCTTGGAGAATGCTAATCGAGGGAGCCAAAAAACTTATGTTGTTCAAACTTGCTGAATGCATAGAGCCATCTGGACCGGTACACGTTTGATTAGTAGGACAAGGCTGCTGATTCACGGACACTGTGATCGTAATGTTTCTTGTGATGTTGGCTGGAACCGTGGATGGATGTTCTTTGCTATTCAAACTCCTCAACTGAATAGTAAAGTTTCCAGCGTCACTCTTATTGGTAAAACCCGGAAGTTTAGATAACGTGGGAGTCTCTGAGTGGTTATAAGCGCCATTGTATTGGAGTATTCCTCTTGTGACGTTTTCATTGGACGGGGCAGTTGTGTCCACGAACGGACTAAAAACCATATAGTAACGACCGAGGGTTTGGTTCGCAGTGACCAAAACATCCATCGTTTGACCGGGAGTTATCATGAGGTACTCCGTATTAAGCGGCTTTAAATAAGCTCCATCCATTCCGACCACAGTGAGATTGTGCTCGGCTATGCCGAAGAACATCTCTTCATTCAACCCAGAGTGGATGATCCGGAGGAGATACGTTTTTCCTTGCACAACTGTTATATTGTATGCTGAACCTACAAAAAAAAAAAAAACAAACAAAGCACACCATATTAAATAGTACTTATGGAGATCCTAAAATTACTCGTACTATATATCAATCATCATTAATTAATTTTGAGGCATAATAATTTCGCAAAGATCTCATTTCATTAATTATAGAGTAGTAAGGTTTTATTTCATTTCCTTTGAATAAGACCTTTTCTTTTATATTTATAGCATATATAGACACACACACTAGAATTAGTACCATTAGAGCATGAATAACTATCTCCCGGTTGACCATTGATGGTATAGGCCACGGACAAGTCTGGATCACCTCCAGATGCAAGAGCCTCGTCGATTATGTCCTTCGTATCTCTTGCATACCATTCAGCTGCATGCCAAAATATAATTTTGTTTAAGAAAAACAATGCAAACTGTTATTTGTGTGCGAATGTGTTTGATTGAGTGAAAAACTCATTCTTGAAAGTTAAGTTAGTTGAAAGTAGCATACAAATCACGATCGTGTGTTGCTCGTCAAACTCATAAGGGTAGTTGGTGTTGTTGACGGGCAAAATGATTATAGGACCATGTATTGTGGCACGTGACCAGTCGCTGTGGGCATGCCACCACACCGTGCCTTCTTCCTCGGTAAGTTTGATTTTCTGAAGAAAGCTTGAGTTCGTAGGGATGGGGCATTGCGTGATATATTCCGGGCCATCGGACCAAGGATACCGTATTTGTCTCACTCCATGCCTACACATGTGTATAGTATAGTATTAGGGAGAGAGAGAGAGAGAGAGAGAGAGAGAGAGAGAGAGATGGTTGTATTATTACCAGTGAATAGTGACTCCATAAGGTCCTAAGTTGGTGACATTAACGTAAATAGTGTCACCCTTGTGAGCACGGATCTCCGGCCCAGGAAATAGACCGTTCACAGTTAGTACGCTCCGATTTGTCTCACATAGCATCTCAATAGGTGTCTCATTTACCTGTAACAAAAATCATCCTATGAATCTTGAACCATTATACCCATAAAATAAGTTGCCTTATTAAATTGACGCAAGGCCTGTAGCTGAACTTTCTTATGGATCAAGACTCCAGACGGGGTTGGAAACCGCCTCCCAAAAGAGTAAAATGCATAAATCATACAACCGTAGATAGATTACTACTAAACTCTCAAGAAGGCGAAATCTTAAGAGAAATTGCATCTAGTTTGGTATTTAAATGCTGTAGTGCTCGGCCTCGAGCATTCTCCAAGATTTAACTAGCTGAGAGATTTAGACATAAAGATCATTGTTAAAATAAGGAGATTCTTGTATTGAATACACCTGATGGGATCGTGGTCAACTATTATGCCTCTGAAAGAGGCTAAAACTGGTAACAATCAAATGCTCTGAGTAGTCACTAAATGTTCACCGAGGGAATGCTCCTACTCACCACAAAATCATAGAAGAGGACTTCGCCTTGAGCCATGCAGAAGAGCAGGGTCGCAGTGACCGCGAACCCTAGAAATGTTCCCATCGTCCCTCTCTCTCCCTGATACAAAATGGAACTTGTCCTAATCACTCGATCCAGAAGGAAAGAGGAGACTTGGCTTGTGCTCTGTTTCTTTGTTCTTGTGACCTTCACCTTCCATTGACGGGGGCCTTTATTAAAGGAAACGTCTTTCAATGTTTGGTGATGTCTGACTATACGGTCTCTGTCTGTCCCCGCATTAAAACGAAGTCGCCGTAGGTCCCACAGAAACACGTGTCCCATTGCATTACGGCAAATGGAAATTACATTAAATATGAGCATTTGAAATTCAAAGGCTTTTTGCCCGTGTTTCCGCGAGGAAGAAGAAGAAGGTTGGTTGAAGATCACCGCAAAGGAACGGGCTGGATAACTTCTTTCAACTTGTTTAGTCGTGCCGGCTAGAAAGAGAGAACCTAAAGGCAAACGATATCTTACGCGCTCTGCTTCAAGATTCATTAGCGATTCTTATTTTGTTCTTTTCTGGAGACAGGAGGCGTCCACTTTTTTCTGGGAGGAATGCTCGTGAATGAAGTTTCACATCCCACATGTCATGTTCCTGGACACAAGTCGATTAGTCCCCTGTTTCAGGGGTGAACAGAGTCGCTAGAAGTCGACGCTACAGACATGCCGCAGAGAAAAATGAAAGAGTGAGAGAAAATTGCTTTTTTTTTATTTATATAGTTTGCCGACCAAAGAAAAGAAAAAGAATAACTCGTACAGAAAGTCCAGCTAATGTTCTAGGTGCCCTAGTCATAAAGGCAAGTTTTGCCTTAGGCTTGGTTAGTTTTACAAAAAATTAGTGATATGAATAACACTTGAATCAGTTATAAAATAAAATGAATGGACGAAAAATTCTTATCATTGACCAACATTTTTACATATAAATTGTTATTAGTAATGATAATATTTTTTATCGATTAATTATATCAATGGATATAAGTGATTATTCTTTGAAAATATTTCCTAAATAATTTATTTTCTATGAAATAAATGATTTTTTAAATTTAATGAATAATCACCGAAGTTCATGCGGACTATCTCATCAGCGCCACCTATAATGCACTACACACACTTCCCATGATGTTTCCAGAGTGCCTTTTCAGTCATCTTCGAAACTTTCCAACTTTTCAACGCGTAACTTTCTTGTGGAATGTGCGAACAAAAATTTGACAATTCGAATCATTCTTTAAAATGTTTGATTGTCATTGGAGAAATTCTTTCAAAGACAACCATCTTATGATGCCTGCAAATGCATTTTTTCCCACAGAATGTGTAAGTCATCGAAGTAAAGCATTTTCCAAAATTTCATGGAGTAAATTATTTTCTCCAAAAGAAGAAGATGATGCAAATTGCAAAAAAAAAAAAAGGAATGTGAAAGTATATTTGGTTTATTTTGCCAATGCGAAATAATGGCTTATTGTCATGGTACCTCTACCAAATTTCTACGAGGTCTCTACTGAGGGGTTTTACCTAAGACCAAGCCGTCTCAATTACTCCGTGGAACAGAAGCGGGCACGAAAACTCTTTTTCCGATACTTACTCTTGACATATAAGCACACATAGTGGATCCAGATAAGAGACAACTACAATAGCTCGAGAAAAAAACATGTTCGAGAAGGTCAGTGCATTATTTGATGGATAAGCACGCGGTTGGAATCATTGTTTGACTAGATGAGCCAGGATCTTTCTTTTACATGGTTAGACGAGATGCCTGCGGTCAACTTTCTTTGCAGGCCGTGGATCGGCAAGGGATGATTCACTCACAGCATTTTTCAACAAAAACACGGTCCACGAGATTGAGGGTTTTGTTGTTTATCATTGCTTCATAGACGTGAAAGACCGTTTTCGAGAAATTTAAGTTAATTTCATAAGCATTGCCGGCAGGACATTAACATTAGAAAAACCCTTAACCACCCTCGTGATATTAATGCATTTGTTATGAAAACCCTTCACTTTGAGACTTGGTGATTGCACGGTACAGATTCCCAACTGAATCATCAATAAATGCTTTTGTACATATGATAAAATGCTATGGTACAAACTGTTTCCAAAATGTAAAGTTTTGGTGTAAATTTTTAGTATAAATATTGATGAATATCAATTCTAAAGAGTCCCGAAGAAAGTAAACCGAGAAACTCAAGCCATGAAGGGACAAGTACCGATTGATTCTAAAAATTGCTCATGGTAGCATGAGCTACTTTGGACGGTGGATTGACCAATAAAGATGAAAGGAAAGGAAAATTGTGTGGTCCACATGATTAATACTTCAACTGTGAACCTCTAGATGTCACATCTATAAATCTTAAAGGGCGTGTCTAGATATTTTTATTTCTATCTTTTCCGCTTCTTTTATGATCTCTAGCTAATTAAAGATTCATTAAACACAGGCTAGATCTCATGAACTAATCATTTCCAATCCTTTGGCCCATGCAAGGGCCCTAATCAAGTGTAATTTGCACACATTTAGCGGAATCCAAATATGTATCCCCCAGTTTCCAGCTAAAAATTTCCTAATTACCCCCAATCAATTGAAAATTCTCTAGTTTTTACCTTTTTCTTTCTGCATAATCTAAATTTGCGATGGATACCTTAGACTTTTTCTTATTCCAAAATATCTAATACTCTCACAATATACAAATTTGACATGTAAACTCACATATAATGTTTTCATGATTTTCTAAAAGTTGGATAGAATTCAACACATAAACAAATAATTTTTTTTATTTCTTGAGAGTACACCGGTCATCACAGCCTTTACACTTTGCTAATAGAAACATACACGGACTCCCGATTGCCCCAACATCAACAATTTATCCGTATGAATCATTATATACTAAATATTGGGTATTTTCCTATTTCTTCTGAGCCTATGAACCTTGGCACATAATCATCAATTTGGGAGGGCGGGAACGTCTTATGTTGCATCTAAGAATATCTCCCTCATCAGAGTTCTGCTTCGACTGGTTAATCGACGAAGAACAGTACCCAGTGTATACGTTTGAGGCGTGTAGACACTATCCTTAATTTGATGTTGTTCCCATGATGTTGCCCCCATAACCGGACAAGATCCTGCTCCTGTGGAAGTTTCCTCGCGTATTTCGACACCATTCCATGGTCATGTAACTCACTCCTTAAGCAAACACTTTTTAATTTACATAATTCCCTGCAATGCACAAGGCGTGATTTCATGTTCGTACAAGAAACCGAAAAACACGTTTCTCACAACACGAGCGCCATGTGTGGAGCTTCGTATCTTCCTCGGATACAAACAATGTACCAGAGCAGAAATGAGTAACAATGGTGCACCTTTTAATTAATCAACGCGCTACGAAAATTATCAAAAGTATCGTGAGACTGATGGAACTTATGATCATGGCAAAAAAGAAAAAGAAAAAACAACCCGGAGCTTAATAGCAAAGCATATAATAATAAAATATCTTTATGATGTAAACTGGAGTTTACCATCGTGATTATATAAATCTTTTTTTATTATAAATTGGGAATTTGGATGAAAGATTATTCAAAGAATTAGTAGTGTCGTAATGTAAAAAAAACCATGGGCCTCACAAAATATGTGATTTTAATTAAGTTGCGAGGATATAATTCCTCACGAATATAAATAATAATAATAATAATTCCTCACGAGTGTTCCACTTTTTTGGCATAAAATTTTCAACTTTTAGCGGAACCCCACCAGAGTGATTGCTTTCTGAGTCTAAGGACACTGATGATCGTACTATCGCATGATAATAACAATGCGAAGACAAAAACAGAGTTAGCTGGGAAGATTTAAAATGAGCTTCCGTTGTCGTATCATCGAGCTTGTTCTCGCGGACTTATCTTGGGTCATCATTGATTGAATCACAGAAAAAGGTCATGTGGGGCAATTAGAAGATAAACATAACAAGGCTAACCTGATAATCACTATGGTTGAGGACTAAATTAACATGTGACTTGCATGAAAGTAACCTTGCTCTTTAGTTTATTATAATGTTCCATGGGACGACTAGGTACAGTTGATCATGTTGTGTTTCATGTAGTAATTATGTTTTGCTACGTGGGCACGTTTCTAGTGTAAAGAATGCAGAACTAGACAATGTGAATAAGATCATGATGTTGAAAGCAAAGCCAATGATTTCGTCGGACTTAGTGAAAAAACCGGATCCTAGAAGGCCAGATTGACTGCAAAAGCAAAGGCTTTCGGTTCAGAAAATGGAGGACCTAGGCAGGGAACCGGCTTAGCGGTCACGACTAGGTTTTGCTTCTAAGCAATTGGTGTTTAGAGGTCAAACATTGTCACTCTTGACCCAAGCAAAACATTGCATGACTTACATATAGATTATATAGATCATTCATCTCTACCATTGATTATACAATATCCACAATTGATTGATTGAAATAGTATTAGTGTGTGTTATGACTTCTCTAGCACTACCGCAAAATAAGCTTTTAAAACATCGTTGCTCTTCATCAGGTCAAATTATAATCCTATTTCTAGAATTAGCTCGTTTTTCACCTGCTTACACACGGATCAAACGTGCGTCAGTTAGCTTGCTTAGAGATTTGATTAAGAGGAAACTAGCTCTAGCACTCTAGATGCGTGCGTGCTCGCTGTAACCATTCTTTGTTGATTCCAACCGCATAGATGTAAACAAAAGTCGTAAAAATAATTGATTAAAAAAGGTTTAATTAATGTGTCAGATATCTCTTATTTCTGCCCACATCGATCTCCTCTTTCTCCGCTGGTCATGGACCACCTCTGTCCTCGTCGAATTTATTCAGCGCATAAAGCATGGCAAAATGTTTAGGATCCTCTACTTTATCGTACGGGCACGTGGTGTAGGTGTCATACCATTATTAATTCAGACGCGTCAAGCGCTTGAATGATTGAGTCCTTTTCTGACAGAAGGGACACCCCTTGAAGAAAGAGGTTGGGGGGGCTCTTGGAAAGAGGAAATGAAAGCACATGGTAAGAGCAGCAGAGTCATTCTCCTTATGTTGGGATTGCTTAAAGTAAACGAGCAAGAAGAAAGTTTGGTGTGAAGTCTAGCCCATAATGGGATCTTTTCTCCTCCACCGCCCTGTTGGATTTGCTTTGTACTGACATTATGCTTTATGGTGGCACTTTTGGTTGATATCAATCTACGGTCCTCTGTTTTCGTCAAAAAAAAGAAAAAAGAAGAAGAAGAGGAAAGTTTGGTGTGCCAAACAGCCAAAAAGGACAAACGAAAGGCTGATGACATGCAATAATGGACGATCGGCATAGTGAAGTCTATGATGTTTTTAGCATTGTATTTTATATGAAATGATGAATCGAATAAGTGCAATCACTCCAAATGCATAAAGATATAGAGAAATTGTCTAATCAATTTAAACATATTGTACAATAAGCAATTCAGTCATAAATTCAATTTTATGTGAAATTTTAATATTATCATTTTGATTAATTGAAATTGAAATTGAAATTGTAGTGATGTGCCATGTAAAACAATCAATGATAATTGAATCGCTACGTTAGTGATTGCCGGAGAAAATGGACCAAAAGAATTACATTGAAATTTGGTGCGAAGATTTAAAAATAAAATGGCTATTTCGGAATTATCACTAAAAGAACTACACCAGAAAGAAACCCAGACGATATCCAACAAGCCTGCTTTAGGTAAATAAGCCCACAACTGTAAAACAGTCCTCTATATCTACTGCACAATAATAGAGTTGATAAAGGGTAGTTGGCAAGCGGAACGAAGCTCGATTTCACTCTTCTCGTAGGGATTCTATGTAAGACTTCCGCGATCCAATGAGTGAGAAGCCATAGTACAAAATCCAGTACACGCAATAATGGCCCATGGATTTTGTGCGCGCGTGCTTTAGCTAGGGATGTGTCGGCTATCCTACTCGACCTGAATGAGTGAGATGGAGTAGCACAAGAGATTGAACTAGTGGAAAACAAGACAAAATGCTTACCTCTTGGTTCCATAACCCACGGTGCAATCGATCGATATGTGTCTATTCGGGAACTTCTTCTATAAATGGGAATGGGAGGTTATTGAGAAGCATGATGTGTTTGTGATTGAAGGCCTGTTAAACTACTTTGCAAGAGTTGATTCATCTCTTGGCTTTCCTGACTTTTGACTCTTGGGAGCAAAAGATCATCCGTCGATGAAAGAGCTTGCCCGAGGCATTCGGTGGAAGAAGGGAGTGAAGAAGATCTAGACTTCATTGCATTTAATCACCAACTTAGAGAACTAAGCAGTACATGTGCAAACCTTTAGGAGGATGAGATGTACTACATAGTGTGTACTATCCCTCGCCGTGACTATGAGGCGTCAAGATCTATTAGTTAATGTCATATATCATACTTATTAATTTCTAGGAGTTTAGGTGAGAATGGAGGGCAAACCCTAAACTTATCCTCCGATGGTCGTTTCTATTTTTAGCAGTTTCTTTTTATATATATTCTATACACGAATATATTTTTGCCATGGAAACAAGACATCACCAAAAAGAAAAAGGAAACTATTTATTTTATGTGCAGAATTTTATTATTCCATAACAAATGAATACGAATTTTTATCCATGCTAGTAAATTTCAATAAGTCCTAGTAAACGTTAAAGATTTATTGGTTAATAAATTGATATATGATTTTATTTTTTATTTTTGACTTTTTCCAAGTAACTTGCTAGTAACTTACTTAGACTTTTGAAATTACCATTTTTTTTTTTTTTTTTGGTAATTTGAAAATTACCAACTTTTGTACTAACCTATCAAATTTTATACGGATAGCTTTTACGAACTTTTCAAACTTATTAATCGATAATAATTAGGCACCAATCTAAATTAGGATAAACTCCCAACTACGTTAAAGTTATCAGGTCTTATTTGAATTATTACCAATGTTGAATTGGTTTTATAACATATGAATTTTTCTATGGAGTTATCATTTTTATTTTTTTGTTAGCAATCCCTTAAATTGAAATCTCGCTTGATGACGTAAGTTGTCGCCAAGACCTCTACAACCTCAATTCTAGGTCGATCTAAGGTTGAACACCTCATATAGCCTCAATCTGAGCAATCACAATGGCTTGACATCCCGATTTTCCGGTTACTATTTTCAATAAATTAAGACGGGCATTTCGTTGGCACGCATATAGTTCTTTTCCTTGGTCGGCCACTCATGTGAAAACTAGTCTATCGGGTGAAGCCGTTAAGAGTTTTAATGCATCGACTCGAGAATTTGATCGGGGAGAGACCTTTCGGCCGAGCTAATCTGCAAGGGTCATTACGGCACAAATAAAAGTCGATTAGAGACCTGGAGATAGGTCGACTCGACGAGGCATGTGATCGGGTGTGGGTGATTCCACCCGATTACACAATTCTTGTCGATCGGCACTGGGCCGACTTTTCTATCGATTGGGTACCCTGTGTTCGTATTTGAAACCTTGAGATTATGCCGACAACCGTAGGTCGTCAATGTTTCAAAGATGTACATTGTGGCTTGAGATGATCAACCACGTCAAGTGCATGAAAATTTCTAAAGGCTACCCTAGGTAGATTGGGTCGGCTAGTATCGTGCCAAAGTGAAATTAACCGTGGAATTGAGATCGAATTCGAAATTGAAAGTCCGGGTGTGTCACAAATCATTTCAAGATCATTGAATCATCTTTGGGAAAATTTTTCATGCAAGCCGAGTTTTTCAGCAAAATAATCAAGAAATGGCTAATTTGGCTCGAGAAATTAGTAGACCCGCTTTTGGTCGTACTTTTGGGACTTAAGTTGGTTTTATAGACAAGTGAAGATGTGAATTAAAGTGTGGTAACATTGAATTAATTTTATGGGCTTTAATTTAATTCAATTGGAAGAGAATGATGAGAATTGAAGAAATGGGACGAATCTGAATTGGACCCCGGCGGAAAAATAAAATGGACCCATTGGAGGAGGTTGTGGAGGATTGGGTGAGTGGAGTGTGATGTCACCCATGATGTCATGGTGGTGGGCCATTTTGTGGGATTTAAAGAAAATGAGAAAGAAAGAAAAGAGCCCACACTCCTTCTCTCTCCTCCCTCTCTTCTTCTTCTCTCTCTCGTTGGCTTCTCCTCCATCTTTTTGTGCGAAGAACCAGAAAAATTTGCAGAGAAGAAGAAGGAGCAGCCATGGCCGGCCACCCGCTCGCACGCCGTCGTCGCCGCCGCCGCCGTACGTCCGTCCCGCGCCGCCCGCTTGCGCCGCTGCTCTTCCCTCGTTCGCCGTCGCCCTCGTCCGCACCAGCCCGCATTCCAGCAGCTCGGGCCTTCGCCGGAGCTCCCTCCGCCGCCGTCGACCTCCGCCTTAGCCCGCCGGAGCTTTGCCTTGCCTCCGCCGCCCTTGGCCGCCTCAACCGGCGCCGGATCCGCCCATTCTCGGCCTCAAACCGCCATGGACAGCAACCCAGAAAAATGGGTATGCAGCGGCTTCGTGGCCCGTTTTGGCCGCCTTCCCGAGCCCGGATGCTCGGCCCGCTTTGAGGAAAGTCGATCCTCGCGTCGTCCCCGTCGTTTTGGTTCGCTCGGCTCGTTAATCCGGTGAGTTTAACTCACTAAATCTTGATTAGAGTGCTAATGATGCCCTAAGTGTGCTTAGTTTAAATTAAGTAAGTTTATGTGGGTGGATTAGTATATTTAATTATCAAGTGGATTAAGAGGTTGGTTTATGCTAAAGTGTGTTTAAATTAAAGGTTAAAGGAAGTTATTTAAAGTTAAGCCTTGATGTGACATAAAGGAATTTACTTTTGATTTATTTAAACATTTCGAAATTATTTAATAATTTAATAATATATCATTATTCGAAATTATTAAAATATGATTATTTAATTATTTTCGGAATAAATTTAATTATTTATTAAATTCCGAAAATTTTGTCAGACCCTAAATTTAGAATTTCGTGCCGGTCGCTACGGTGCATTCGGATTTTGAAATTGATGATGGGATATTATAAATTGAGTGTGCATTTCGAAAACTATGGATATTATTAATTAATTAATTTTCGGAATAAATTTAATTATTTATTAAATTCCGAAAATTTTATCGGGACCCTAAACTCTTAGAATTTCGTGCCAATCGCTGCTGTGTGTTCGGATTTTGAAATTGATGGTTGGATATTATAAATTGAGCGTGGATGATGAAAGATATGGATATTATTATTTAATTAATCTTCGGAATAAATTTAATTATATATTAAATTCCGAAAATTGTCGTTGGCACCTTATTTGCTCGTAATTTCGTGCCGATCTGTTGTGCATGTAGAATTTGAGTTTGATGATTAATTGTGGCAAATTGAGTGTGATTGTGATAAATAGGAATTCTTTATAGAATCCTAAGTGTGGAAATTGATGGGAGATTGGCCGTGATTAACCACCTATTAGAGGTCGTGCCCAGTGAGGCCGTGATTAACCACCGATTGGAGGTCGTGCCTAGTAGGGCCGTGATGAACCACCTATGAGAGGTCGTGCCTAATAGGGCCGTGATGAACCACCTAAGGAAGGTCGTGCCTAATGGGGCCGTGATTGACCACCTATTAGAGGTCGTGCCCAGTGAGGCCGTGATGGACCACCTATGAGAGGTCGTGCCTAGTGAGGCCGTGATGGACCACCTAATTAAAGGTCGTGCCGAGTGGGGCCGTGATTGCCACTGGTTATTAAACCTTTGTATAGGGCCGTAATTGAGAGCAATGATTGATTTGCTAGAATGACATGTAATCGGCCGAGTCGATTGATCGCTGAGACGATCCAAGTGGTTGAATTGTTTGATAATGTGATTGTGCCATGGTTGTTTGGTTATCATAATTGCACGTGGTTGGTTTATATAAATTGTGCTAACCCGCAGATAAAGGCCGAGGCGAGGTAAGTCTTCCGTGTGATGTGGCTAGGCCACCCTTGGCGTATTTTCTTTCTAATAGGGGTTTAGGGGTTGAACTTGCCGAGACGTTGTCTCAGTGGTTATTGAATAACCATTTCGGTTCTGTGGATGGAGCGCGATAGCTTTGGTTGGCCTTGAAGAGTTGGAGAAGTGAAGTCATAAGGATTGGAGATCGTGTCCGACTTGTAGGTCGTAGGATAACCTCTTTTTAAGAGCCGGTCTTTTGTAGATTTCTTTGGCTCTAGGTCTTCGCCCGTAACTCCGTTGGTTTATGTAAGTGATTGGTTGTGAAATTGTTTCCTGCTTTTCTATCCCGTATTTTTCATTGTCGGGGTTTTATAATACGCTTCCGCTTGTGCATTAAAAATTTGAATGGGGTCGGCGACACTACCTGGGAATGTCGCATTTGCATGACCATAGTGGGATGTTGGCGCGCTCGAGGTTCGGGGCGTGACACTTGCGCTTGATCTTGCGGACCGAGGGCTTGTGGTGAAGGGCAAGGCGCGCGCGCACGCGCGAGAGAGTCATAAATGTGAGTTGGGCGAAGGCAACTAACGAGTGATGTATGACAGTGGTAGAGTGAGAAGGCCGACATAAGCCTAATTAGTGTAACTGGCATGCATTATATAACATAAGCCTAATTAATTTTAGGTTTACATGTTATCTAAATGAAACCAAGATAACATTTTTTTGAACAAATTTATGAAAGATATGTATTATTCTAAAACTATATGCATTCTAAAACTAACATGCATCTGCCCTAATTAAAAGACCAAAAATTATTTGCGTTAAGCTCTAAATATGCGTGAGACAGTGATGACCAATGATGATTGATACTATCATGATGCATTGAAATACACATTAAGATTGGAATTAACCATGTCATTGATAATATGCTATTTCAAGGCCATCAAGGTTTAACTAATCCAATCAATCATAGCAAATCACATGAGAAAATATTAGGGTCCAACCTGAGGGATTAAAAGTTCAAGCCCTAATATGTATAGACTAATGCAAGAAAAATAAAATAAGGGAATCAAAGTCAAACTAAAGCATGGCATGATAAAGATTAATCAATCCTAAATATGCACTGCTACGAAATTCGACTTATCAAGACTTAACTAAGGGTCCGTTCGTTTTGCGGAAAATGGGCAATTCCCTAGGAAATATTTTTTCGAAGTCATTTTTCGGAAAATGACAATATTTACAGTGTTCGGTTAAAACCTGAAAATGTTTCAAAAAATATTTTCCAATGTTCAGTAAGAAAAATATTTTCCGCTTACTAGATTGGTGAACGCGAGCATCAAGCTTGAGGCTCGCTCGGATCGACGAGCACGAGCTTGAGATCGACAAGCTTGAGGTTCACCTAGTGACGGCCGATGACTAGCCAATAAAGAAAAGATGGGAAACAAAGAAAAAAAAAAAAAAAAAAAAGAAAAAGAAAAATGAAAGGAAATTAAAAATAATTCAAATTAAAAAAGAAAATTACAATTTAAAAATAATTTGAATAAAAAAAAGAAAAGAAAAAGAAGAAAGGGGAGGAGGAAGTGAGGATTTGTAGAGATGTGAGAGCAAAGAGATCAAGTGAGGAAAATGTTTTCCACTTTTAAAAAGTGGAAAACATTTTTCCCGATTTAGAAGATTTTTTTTTCCTTTCATGGAAAACATTTTCCTCGAGAATTCATTTTTTATGAAACGAACACCGGAAAACCGGAAAACGATTTCCCGGAAAATATTTTTCCGTAAAACGAACTGAGCCTAAAAGATAAAGATTTAAGCATGGCTTGATATCAAATGGCGTAGTAGGAGAACTTGAATATCTCTCTCTCCCCCTCCCCTAAAAAAAAAAAAGGTTCACGTTTTAAGAAAATTCATGAAAAGTCGAGCGGATATGTCAAGTTGCACCCAACTACATGAAATCTAATTGTCTAATACTCAAGCAGAAACTCCATTCAAGCAATCACTTCCTCACACCACGCAATTGCATCCATCAGAATATGGCCAGTTGGAACAAATCATACTCAGTCTAAATCAATTCTTAAATGGAAAAATTACCCAAATAATCCTAAACTTATTACATTTTTTTTTCCAATTTAGTCATAAACTTTTTTTTTCTAGTCAATTCAATTATAAACATTTTGCAATCGTATCGATTCAGTTCATCCACCAATTTTGACTGGATTTTTTTGTTGAAGGAGCCAAGAGAATAGTGGTAACTCAGCTTTGCCACGAAAACTGAGATCACTCGAAAAGGTGAAGAGGGTCTGGGTGAAGGAACCATGGAGGGTGACGATGCGACGATCGCGATCCATCGTGAAGGAGCGGTGGAACGTCTGTGAGGGCTGCCCAACATCAAGGACTAGTTTCCGGACGTCGAAATTGCCGTCGATAGCCAATAGAATTATTTTGGGAAGCAGCATATATTCCGAAGGACTCCTCTTGTTTCTATGGAAACTCGATGAAGTCCAAGATGGTTTGGTGAGTTCACTCTGCACAGTACTGCGGCTTACAGTTTAGACATATATTTCTTAAAAAAATAAAAAATGCACGTGGTATGAACAAATAAGCAATTGCCCGTAATTAGTTTTCAGTTGTCGTAATTTATGTTCATTCAGACGTTTAAATGTGTGGATATTATCTAAGATATGTCCAATTGACTGCATGAGAAGGACAGTCTCGGTCAGGAAAATATTGCACGAAATTTCATTGAGTATTGGAGGGTGATAATGAAACGATAGTAGACGAGTCCTTTCAAGAAATAAATCGGTTGCTATACGTTATACAATATTTCACTTTCATAAATCCTAAACAAATGTTTTTCAACACGTTGCTATAATTCCGTAAAGTTTCTCTAAACAATTTAGATAAGAAGGGTCGGAAATCTCAGAAATAAACTATAGTTCTTATTAATTGCAAGAGATTATTTTGAGTTATTATTATCATAATGAATATTAAAAGCCAAGTTCTCTAATTCACTCAATATATATATATATATATATATTTATGGGATCCACTTGATGATTTGTTGATGTCAATGTATGAAGTTGCTAAGATAAGTGAAAGAATGCTACATCATCGTCCACATCATGGTGAGACGACGATTCTTCACTATCTTTATATTAATAGTTAGTTTCAAACGCCGTAGATTTTTTACCTTCGAATATTTTAGGATCTTCGTTCAATTTGATTTCATAAGTTATGAAAGCTGCAATAAGTTCATCCGAATCGAAGAATTGAAGTATTTGAGCTTAAGGAATTGATATTTTCACGTAAGTCCATTCTGTTGGTAATGCTCGAAATATCTTGCTTTTATGATTCTCTTTTTTGTAGATCATGCCATGCGTGGCAAGTCTACCCATGATGTACTTGGAATGCACGAAGATTTCCTTTGTGTGTTCATGGGACTCTCCATTCTGAATGTCTTGTGATCTCCAAGCAATATGTTCATCTCGGTCTCTTTTAAGTATCGGTGCCTTTATAGGGCAAATCCCAAATTTCCTGCCGACCAAAAAGAAGAAATTATATTTAACTCAATAGGCGTTAAAGCACGACACAAATATGTACGACTTTTGATTTTAGACTATCTCGTTTCTTCCGAAATCTGTGTAGAATTAGCCGCGAATAAAGAATCAGCAGCTTAACCTCTTTGTTGGAATATATGAACCTCTTTCGATCACAATCCATAACGCATAGTCCGTGGATTGAATAAACATTTTCATCATGCATTTCGAATAAGTATAATTAGCTCCTTCAAACCTAGGAAGTTGAATAATAGAATGTTATTCGCAAATAAGCTCCTGTAAAGTTGCCCTAAAAGATTTTTTTGCTCTTGAGCAACTTGCTCCAATGCCAATTAAAGAGGCTACCACAACGATCAAAATGAGGTGAATAGGTTGTTTTAAGAAACCTAAAACATTTTCATGGAATGCTTGCAAAGACACTTGTGTAGAAACTTACGCAGATGCGGAAGATTTTAACCAACAGTCAGTAAAAAGATTTGTGCGACAAATTCCAGCTGAAACGATCAATCTAAACTTCGAGGAATTACGAGACCTTCATTAGAATAAGGTCCCAAACAAAAAGACCAAGTCACACAATCTTGATGATTAATTCTTTATCCGAATTACATCTATCAGCCTAACATCACAATCAAATTGAAAACAAAGAGCTGATTAAAGATAATGATTATCCTAGGACATACGACATGTTGAACTCATCAACTTGTTGCGTTGCGAAAGAGGCATCGCGACTTTTACTAGCTTTCTTTCTCAGCATAGAGTGTACGAAATGGTTTCTTCATTCCTCCGTCAGCTGAACCACATGGGAGCTAAGAAAAGCACTATTTTGCCAATCTCATAAACTAATACAATAGCCGGTACCCATCTTTAATACCAGAATAAAATTCTGATGTAAAGCATATCTTTGTATGTACGATCCATCAAGTTCCTCGACTAATCGTGCAAATACATTTCGAATTACTTATCAAAAGAAAATTACATTATTCTGAATGAAGATTACAATTGAAACTTATTAGAATGATCTAAAGTTGCGAATCTTCGATAGTAATATGCTTATGAACCCAAAGCAAACGGCGTCATGATTAAAGCCCAGAACAAGGAGGCATGTGTTGGGGCGGCGGAAGCAACTTCTGGTCCTTGTTTGGCCCCTCTCCAACGATGAGGACCGTGTCCATTCCCCAGCTTGCATGGCGATCTAAGTGACAGTGCACGAACCACACCCCTACAAGCACAAATGAAAGAATAATCTGTCAATTATGCATTCATCTACATGACTAAATTCATGCAAAACTAATGGCGAAATGGATAAGAAATACATTTTTCCATGCATTTCTCCTGATGAAATCCTAATACCTGGATTATTGGCTCTGAATCTGATCGCTGTCCAGCCGTTTTTGGGGAGTCCAACGGTGTTAATATAAGGCGGATCCACTATATTATACTGCGATACATAGGAGTCACTGAAATTTCCATCACCCATTCCGACGACATAAAAGCTATAGCCATGCAAATGCATGGGGTGATTCTCTGCTGCTCCGAAGTTGGTCCCTTGGAATCTTATTTCGACCTCTTCGTTATACTTGATCATCAACACTTCGGTGCTCACAAAGGCAGCTTCCCCTAAGGCCGAGACGTTTCCAGTGTAGTCGAACACAAAAGGTGGTTTATCTGGAAAAGTATTGTTGTAAACTCCACTTATATTGCTGCACACCACATGAACATAATGTTACAGATTGGATGTTGAATTATGCCTTCGCTCCAAGAAAATGAAGGTTTCAACCAATTAAATTGGTTCGGTTTGGAAAACGTTTCAACCTGTATCACCTCTATTGGTTTAAGAAAAATATTCAATCCGAACAAATAGGATCAAAGTTGGTACGTCTAGGGATTTACTCACTTGTAGTATGCTTGGAGAATGCTAATCGATGGAGTCCAAAAACTTATGTTATTCAAGCTCGCCGAATGCATAGAGCCCTGTGGACCAAGACATGTTTTATTAGTAGCACATGGCTGTTGATTCACAGACACCGTGATCGTAATGTTCCTAGTGATTTTGGTCGGAACTATGGCTGGATGTTCTTTGCTATTCAAACTCCTCAACTGGATAGTGAAGTTTCCAGCATCACTCTTGTTGGTAAAACCCGGAAGCTCGGGTAACGTGGGAGTCTCCGAGTGGTTGTAACTACCGTTGTATTGGAATATCCCCCTTGTGACATTGTCGTTGGTTGGGGCATCGGTGTCCACAAACGGACTGAATTCCATGTAGTAGCGACCAGGGCTTTGGTTTGCAGTGACCAAAACGTCCATTGTTTGACCAGGAGTTATCATGAGGTAATTGGTCTTAAGTGGCTTCAAATAAGCTCCATCCATTCCGACTACGGTGAGATTGTGCTTGGCTATGCCGAAGAACATCTCTTCGTTCATCCCCGAGTGGATGATCCGAAAGAGATACGTTTTCCTTGCAAAACTGTTATATTGTACATCAAACCTGCAAAAGAAAAGGTGTTAACAAACCGAGGAAAAAAGGAAAAGCTTTTCTTTTTGAAAAATAGCATATATCACACTCATATATACACATTAGAATTAGTACCATTAGAGCATGGATAAGTGTCTCCCGGTTGACCATTGATGGTATAGGCCACGCGCAAGTCCTGGATCGCCCCCAGTAGCAAGAGCCTCATCAATTATGGCCTTTGTATCTCTCGCATACCACTCAGCTACGTGCCAAATTATAGTTTTGTTAAGAAAAACAAAACAAATTGTTATTTGTGCATGTGTAAGTAAAAAATTTATTTCTGTGATTTAAGTTAGTTGAAATTAGAATACCGATCACAATTGTGTGTTGTTCATCAAACTTGTAAGGGTAGTTGGTGCCGCCAACAGGCAAAATGATTATAGGGCCGTGTACAGTTGCACGTGTCCAATCGCTGTGAGCATGCCACCATAGCGTGCCTTCTTCTTCGGTGAGAATGACTTTCTGAAGGAAGCTTGAGTTCGTAGGGATCGGGCATTGTGTGACATTCTCTGGGCCATCAGACCAGGGATACCTTATTTGTCTCACTCCATGCCTGCACATGTGGACAATATTAGGAAGGCGAGAGAGGAGTGGGGATCAAGGGTGGAGGAAGGGTGGTTTTATTTTTACCAATGAATAGTGACTCCATAAGGTCCTATGTTGGTAACATTGACATAGATGGTATCGCCCTTGTGAGCACGAATCTCCGGCCCCGGAAATAGACCATTCACGGTCAATACAGTCCGATTCATCTCACACAACATGTCAATGGGTGTCTCCTTTACCTACCACAAATAAAAAAAATCATCCTGTAAAACTTGGGCCGTCATACATCTGACACAGTCTCTCTTATTAAATTGATGCAAGAATCGTTTTGGCACATCCTTATTTACAGTAACATTAATTCATTCAAAGCCCCTAGCTGGATTTATTAACTCATTCAAAGCCCCTAGCTGAATTTTCTTCCGGAGTAAAGACTCCAAATGGGGTTGGAAACCGTATCCGAAAAGAATAAGTTAATAAATCACACGATTGTAGAAATTTATGGGATACTACTAAACTATGAAGAAATTGAATATAAGTTAATTCTTACATTGAATATTGTAATATGATAACATTTACGATTTATGAGATCATGGTTGAATCTAATGCTTCTAAAGGAGTCTAAAACTCATAACGAATGGGCCAATAGTCTCTAAATGTTCTATATGGCCTGAAAATGACACGCTTGAAGTGCTCAAGGACGGGATATTCCTACTTACCATGAAATCATAGTGGAGGACTTTGCCTTGAGCTATGCAAAAGAGCAGGGTCAAGGTGAACGCATACCCTAGAAATGTCCCCATCCTCCTCTCTCTCTCTCTCTCTCTCTCTCTCTCTCTCTCTCTCTCTCTCTCTCTCTCGGAGAACTTGTACCAATCACTTGATATGTTCTCTTTCTACTTGTGACCTTCCCCTTCCATGGAAAGGAGCAATTTATAGGAAATTTCTTTCAATGTTTAGCAGTCGCTCTCTCACTAGCGTGAGCCGCCGTAGTGCCCACAGAAACGTGCCCTTTGACCTCACAATAGATGAAACTTCAGGGAAGAAAAGATGATCATTTGTCTTTCGAAGGCACGTGCTCATTTTTCCGTGTTTCCACGAAAAAGAAGATTGGTTAAAGAGCACCGCCAAGGAAAGAGCTGATAAGTTTCTCTCGACTTACTTAGTCATGCCGGCAAGAAAGGGTGAAATTTTTTAAAAATATTTCTTTACGCGCTCATCAACTGCTCCAAGATTCATCACCGATTCCTGTTTTGTTATCTTCTCGAGACCAATAGGCGTCAACGTTTTCGTGGAGGATTGCTCGTAAAAGGAGAAAATGATGCAAATTGCAAAACATAGGAATGTAAAAGCGAGTTTGTTTTATTTTTCCAATGTGAAATAGGGGCTTATAGTCATGACTGCTTCTACCCGTTTTCGAAGAGATCTATGTAGCGGGGTTTTACCCAGACCGAGCTTGTCTTAATTCCTTGGCGAAACAGAAGCGTGCAAGAAATCTCTCTTCTGATCTTGCTCTCGACATGTAAAGCATACAAAAGTGGAACTAGATCAGACACTAGTACAAAAGCCCCTATAAAAACATGTTCAAGAAGCTGGCTACATGATTTGATTATTGAGACACGGTGTGAATCACTAATTTTACTAGGGAAAGTCTGGTCGTTTATGATTTGTTAGATAAGTTGCACAAGCCCTACACCTCTATAATTGCCAGGATCTACATGATTGGTAGACATAGCACAGGGGATTATAAATCCATTTCTTAACCTTTATATTATGAGCTGAGTTTATATGAGTTATTCAAATTAAGTAAATGAGTTATAAATGAGTTTAAATATAATATGAGTATTCATCGAGTCATAAATGGATGTATAACTTACTTAAACTAGATAGACAGCTTCGCACTTTTACCTTTGTTTGCTTCACACTTTTACCTTTGTTTGGATATGAGTTTTCTTAAATCTTGGTTAATATTGAAGTATTTTAGAAATAAACGTTATTAGGTATTGTTACTAAATTTGTATTATATGTAAATGAGTCAAAATGGGTTAAAAGGGTTTATTTGGATCAAATCATTTTCAACCCAATCTAACCCATCTATTTGATGGGTTTAATGATTTAAGGGATATTCAGCACAGAAAAATGAAAGGATAAGAGAAAAATATTTTCTTTTTAAATGGTTTATCAAATATAAAAAAGAAAAAGAATAACTCGTATGCAAATCTTGTTGATGTTCTAGGTGCTCTAGCGAAAAGGCAAGTAGTGCCTTATTGCACTCGCTATGCAATGCAGACACCTTGACATGTGACATTTTCTCTTGTTCAGAGAATCTTTTGAGAGCATTTGTTTAGTCAACTTCAGCAATCAAAAAAGAAAACTTTTAATTTTTTTAAAGAGGTGACTTCCCTATGACGTGTGAATAAAAATTTTGCAAATCGAATTATTTCTTAAAATGCATTACTGCCTTTTCAAAAACCCTAATCTTGGTAAGCAATTTTTTTTTTTTTGGCCAAAGGATGCCTAGATTATTGAGGTAAAAATAAAACACAAAAATCACCATTCTCCCGTATCCCAAAAAAAAAAAAAAAAAAAAGGTCAAAAAGGAATTTTGAAAAAAAATCATCTTCAATTTTCTCCTCACTTTATACTTTACTGTCTCTTTTTCCTTTTCCCCAATTTCCATTATGGCACCCTTAGATTTTCTATGCTCTTTTAAGCTCCAATGTAGGGGTGTGCATAGTACGGGTGGGTGGTTCCCGAACTAGAACTGGGAACCATTCGCTAAGAACCGGTTCTAAAAAATTGGAATCGGGAACCGCCCGCTAGTTGCATGGATCCACCCGGGAACCAAACCACCTATGTCGATCCGTTTCCCGAGTGGATCCATAGAATCGATCCAACCTCCGCGCATTCCCCTTTTCGCCCTTCTCACATCTACTTATTCCGCTCTACCGACCATGGTAGCTTTATTCTTCTCAAGCATTGTGGCAGCGGCGCCGTGACCCTTGCACTACTTCCGTCCCAACCACCACCACCATCTTCGCCACTGCCTCCATCGTCTCTTGCTCCTCCCTTGAGACTAACAATGAGGAGGACGGCAAGGACGATGAGCCATCCTTAAACTTGGAGTTCACCCTTGTCCTTGAAAATGAGGACAATGAGGGGGAGGCCTGAGGAGAGGAGGGAGGAAAAGGGGAGGTAGAAGCAAGATGAGCCCAACAATAAAGACGACAATAGTGACAAGTGAATGCGAGGTGGCAACAAGGATGACGACGACGTGGAGAGAGAGTTCAAGTTCGAGGTGGGGAAAGAGAATCAACTCATTATTTCGCCGAGTTCGGACTAAGACTCGAAGGGAGATGAGTAGATCCGGAAGTGAATTGGAGAGGAAGATTAAGCTTGGGGAGATTTTGAACTAAGAGAGACGAGATAGAATAGGAGAGTAGTGAATTGAGACAATATGATGATTGGAGCCCTAAATTTTAGATTTGATAATTTCGAATTTTTTTAAATTTAAAAATTAATATATTATTATAATATAAACGGTCCAGTTCAAATGGGTGGGTGGGTGGGTGGGTGGGCGGATCCACCCATGGAACCGGAATCGAACCGGACCGGTACCCACCGGTTCCCATGAATTGGAATTGATAACGGACCAGTTCTCTTAAGAACCACTGGTTTCGGGCGGTTCCGATCTAGTTTCGAGCGGTTTCAGTCCGGTTCGGTCCGGTTCTAGACGATTCGGGCAGGTCTCGATTCTTTTGCACACCTCTTAACGTGCATGTTTTCTTTTTCCGACATTTCATGGTGCAAATCATCTTCTTGAAAGAAGAAGAATGTGCCAAATTTGGAGTGCGGTTCATGTTATTTGCCCAATGTCCAATAACGACCTACAGTGATGGCTGCTTCTCCCAAATTTTCTCTGGAGGTGCTGCATATTTTGGGTTTTCCCTAGATTTGATTGACAAGCACACTGTTTCAATCATGAGGTGACTACGTATTAGTGGGTTAGTCTAAGATTCGTTTGGCAAGCTGCACAAGCCCAATCCTCACCCTTGTTGAATTACTTGGACCGGATTGCAGCCAGGATCTACGTAATTGGACCAAAGACATCTGGTCGGCTCTCTTTACCGCAATTAATGGACCCCCCGACAAGCCGTGGACGTTTTAAAGCGAGGGAAAATTCACTCAAAGCATTTTTCAACACGACTTGCCTAAAAGTTGACCATGCTGTTATTAACGAAGTAATCGAATAATAAAATAAATAAATTAATAAGACATTAAATTTACGAGGTTAGATTTGATGTGATTTACTTCATGGGAGAGCGGCATGACATTCCACTGTAAATCAAGTATAAAATAAAAATTATAACCACAATCGAGTGACTTTCAATGTTTTCCAGCTAATGATTATACTCAATAATGCACACTATATTTAGCCCACACAATTTGTCGTAAAATAATCTCCTAATCTCATAAAAGGGTTACAAAAAATCTTAACAAAAATTATCCAATCAATCCTGAACATGCTATATGATTGTCAATTTAATTTTATATATTTCAATTTTATTAATATATTCCTCAATTGTGATAGGAATTCTTATATAATTCTTCTCGCCGCTTGTTGCCAAATCGCTAACATGATGATTTCATTATTGCCAACCTTCCTATATGATATGATTAGCAATTTAACACATACAACTCAATCGCTAGCACATCATTTTCTCTAATTGTTTTCTTACTTTTTCTCAATTTATCCTTATTTTTCCTTTTTTGTGCTACTGTTCATCTTCTTCCTTTCTAGGTTTTTTTTTTCTTGAAATTAAGGGAAATCTTCACAAGCAAAGCTAAAGGAGTAAGGACAAGGGTAATCTTTATGAGTGAGAATTGTAGTCTATGAGCTTCATGACAGAAGGTCAAGTCGCGATGACAGAAGGTCAAGTCGCGAGAGTAATATATTTTTACGAGACCCTTCACTTTGAAACTTGCTATGTGGTATTTGCTTAATAGAATCATCAACTAATGCCTCAAGGAAAAGAATTCGATCTCCTACTTTTTCTCTTCTTGTAATTTTCCCCATATGCAGAGAAAATATTATCTCCACGATATGCCTAACATGCACTTTTGTACATATGAGAAAATGCTAGGCTACAAATTGTTTCCGAAATGTAAATCTTTGTTAAGTGTTGTCCAATAATTATTTTAGGGCCTGCATGGAATTGTTCTTTATTTCTGTTCTTGAACATTTTTTTTGTTTTTTTGTTCATGGGAACAAAAAAGAACAGAAATGCGTTTGGTTGCGTTTCTGTTCTTTTTTTTTTTTGTTTCCGGAACAAAATAGGAACAAAAAAGAAACAACAAATTTTTACTTCTTGTTCCGAAACAATTTTGGAGAAACGTTTTCTCTTCTCTCTCTTCTTCTTCTCTTCTTCTTTTCTTCTTTTTTTTTTGGCCGGTCGCCGGCCTCGGCCATGGCCGGCGACCGCCGTCGAGGGCTGGCGACGCCCGAGGGTCGGCGACCACCGGAGCGTCGCCGGGGCGAGGCCGAGCTCGCCCAGCCATGGCGAGGCTCGGCCTCGCCGGATCCGGGCGCCTAGCCAAGGCGAGGCTCGACCTCGCCCGCGCCGGCGACGCCGAGCCTCGCCGAGGGCCGGCGAGCCTCGCCCAACCACGGCGAGGCTCGGCCTCATCGAGGGCCGGCGAGCCTCGCCGTGGCCGGGCGAGGCCGCCGGCCCCGCCGGCCGGCACGCCGGAGGCCGGGGACCGGTCAAAAAATAAAAATAAAAAGAAAGGAAAAATGAAAAATAAAATAAAAATGTTTTAAAAATTAAAAGAAACAAAAAAGAATAAAATTTACCAAAAGTGTTTCTATTCATTTTTTATTCCCTAACAAATACCAAACGCGTTCTTTTGTTCAAAAATTGTTCCTCGTAATGTAAACACTTTTTTTTGTTTCGTTCCCCTGAACAAAAAGAACAGAAACGTTACCATTCGCACCCTTAAAATCCTAAAAAACAATAACACTAAAAGCTCAAGCCATGAAGGGACGGACAACGACCGACTCCGAAAATTGCTCATTAGAGCATGACTTAATTCGAGCGGCCAATTTGCCAATAAAGACGAAAGGAAACAAAAATTGTGTGATCATGCAATTAATGCTTCGACAATGGACGTTGAGATGTCACCTCTGCAAATCTGAAAGGCGTGTCTTGATAGACATTTTGGGCGCATTTGGTAACGTTTCGTTCAAAAACTGCTTTGGGAATAGAAATAGAAAAAAGTGTTTTACTTCCTGGGAACAATTTTGATCAAAAGATGCGTTTGGTAAACTTGTTCCGGAATAAAAATGAATAGAAACACGTTTGGTAAATTTATGTTCTTTTTTTGTTTCTTTGAATTTTTAAATATTTTTATTTTATTTTTCATTTTTTCCTTTCTTTTTTATTTTTTATTTTTTCGGCCGGCGCGTAGGCCGCGATCGGCCAACGGGGCCGGTAGCCTCGCCCACCACGGCGAGGCTCGCCAAAATGCTTGGCGAGGCCGAGCCTCATCGTGGTTGGGTATGGCTCGGCCTCGTCGATCTGGGCAAGCCCGAGCTCGCCCAACCAAGGAGAGGTCGAGCCTCGCCGGGCTAGTGACGCTTGGCCTCGCCGGGTCGGCGACGCTCCGGAGGTCGCCGACCCTCGCCAGCGTCGCCGACCCTCGATGGCCAATCGCCATGGCCGAGGCCGCCGACCGGCCAAAGAGAAAAGAAGAAGAAAAGAGGAAGAAAAGAGAAGAGAGAGAAGAAGAAACAAGAAACAAAAATCGTTTATTCAAAATCGTTTCTAGAACAAGAAACGATTTTTTTTTGTTTCTCATTTCCGTTCTTTTTTTGTGTTCTCGGGAACAAAAAAAAAAAAAGAACAAGCAAATGCAACCAAACGCGTTTTGTTCTTTTTTTGTTCCCAAGAACAAAAAAACAATTTCTGTTTATAAACCAAAAAAAAAAAAAAAAAAAGAGTGAAAACATGCAGGCCCTTTACATTTTACTTTTTTGTTGATAATCTTGTGACACGAGTGCAGAGATCCAGCTATTTAGAGCTTTACATATATATTTTTCATGATTTTCTCAAATTTCAGTAAAATTACAAGTTTTGACATGAAAAATAATTTATTTTCACTTTTAAAAACTGCAAACAAGTTTTTTTTTTTTTTTTTTCCTTCCTTGAGAAGAAGTTACATCCATAAATAGAAAAGTCAAGACCGGTCATCACAGCCTCTCCACCTCGCTAGTGGAAACTTTTATACACTTCTAATTGCACAACATCAACGGTCAATCAAATGAATTATTACTTATTAATTACTTATAAACCTATGTAACTTTCGAGGAGAATGAGTGATCTAAGAAATAATTTCCTAAAAATAGTTATTTATATCACTTACAAAAATGAATAAATATAAGAAAATATTATAATCATTCACATAAATATTTAAACATAAATTATCGTGGATAACGACAACATTTTGCAATGACTATTTATTTCAGGTGAAACAAAAGATCATTTTTAGCGAAATCTTATCTAATTTATTCATTTTTTTCATGAAATAAATTGACTATAAGTATTATGTATTTTCTCATTTTCTTTCCAACTGATGATATAATTAAATATTAAACCATACATTCATTTAATAGCTCAAGTTTTTAGAACAATTGGCAATGGTCCCACGAAATTTCACATGGTATGATCTTGAGTTCAAATCTTTCAAAACCCCCATTGCCTCCTCAATTAAATATGTCAATGCTTAGTACTAATAAAAAAAATCAGAGTAAGCATAAGGGGGAGCATTAAAGTAATTAAATATTAAACTATATATTTATCTAACAGTTTAAGCTTTTAGAATAGTTAGCAGTGGTCCCACAAATTTGACAAATAAACTTTGACACGTAATTATCAACTTGGTAGGACAAGAATGTCTTACATTGCATCTAAAGAGATCTCCCTCGTGTGAGATCTGCTTTTGGCGACAAATCAACAAACAAACATTGGAAGAATGAAAAAGAAATGTTTATGTTCGAGGCATATAGACACTTTCCTCATTACCATTTCATTGGCAAGTAGTTTATTTATCAAGCAATCATTTTTCAATTGAGATGTTCCCTTGTGTTCACGTCCATCACATGATAATAAGAACGCGAAAGCAAAAACAAAGTTAGTTGTAAGATTGGAAACGAGCTGGCCTAGTCATATTGGTCAAGCTTGTAGTATTGGAATTATCTTGCGTAATCGCCAATTAAATCATTAAAGTAGGTCATGTGGGGGCTATAGAAGACAAGCGTAACATGGCCAATCTGTTAATCACTAAAATCATGGACTAAATTAACTTGTTGCCTGCATGGCAGCGACCCTGCTCTTTAGATTTATTACAATATCCCGTGGGCCGACTAGGTAAATTTAACCATATTCTGTTTCATGTGATAATTATCTTTGCTATAATGACACGTTTTACGGTAAACAATCTAGAACCTGACGATATGAATGAGATCATCCTGGTTAGGGGGAAACCAGTGATTCAGTCCAACGTTATATTTGCCCAAAGGTAAAAAGATCCACTCCTAGAATGCGGGGAATTAGTCTACTGAGACGAAATCAAAATTCCTTTCTTAACTATGAATTAATTAAAGAGAATATGACTTTGACAAGAAACAGTGGCGTGCATGAACCGGGTTCTAGACGGCCAGATAAAAAATGGAAACAGCCGCCTTACGGTTCAGGAAATGGAAATGGACGAACTAGGTAGTTAACGGGCTTGAGTCACCACTAGGGTATTGCCTCCTAGCAGTTGGTGCTGAAAGATCATGTAAATTAAGCTCATCTCTATTATTAATTATGTGGGCTCAACAATTAACAATTGAGATGATATTGGTCTACATCATTTATAAAAATATGCATGGAATGACTTCTCGAGTATTATCACTAATGATGACGTGTAACATATTAATAAGAAAAGTGATCTTTATAGGCAACTAGATAAGCCTTAAAGCCTTTATTAGATCAATCCCTTCGAGGTGGTAGCAGAATAAGCATTAGCACGATCCCAATAGGCAATTCAAAAGGCTGTGATATTTTCTATTAAATTAAAAAGAGAAAGCTTTTCCACCTGAAATAAATAACTACGGAATCATGAAAATCACTTTTTCATGGACAAATAGTTTTGCTAGTCTCATGTTACAGATATGCATCAAAGAATCAGTAAAAAAGTTAGTGCAGAAGGTCAAGTATTGTCGTTTTCGTCACATCGATTGATGATAATCCTATTTTTCTATAAGTTGCTCACTTTTGACCAGCTGATACACGGCGAAACGTGCATGAATTAGCTTTGCTTAGAGATTGAGCAAAGAGGAGCCCAGCTCTAGCACGCTAGATGAAGGCTCATTCTAACCCATTCTCAGTTGATTTCGACCAGATAGATGGAAACAAAAGTTACGCCAAATAATTAAGTAGAAAGGAGTAATTAATTGGTAAACAGATCTCCTTTTTCTACCTAAAAGGATCTCCTCGATTCTAGGTCCCAAATTATTTATTGGATGAATCATGGCAAAATGTTTAGCATCCTCTACTTTTTTCTTTTATTTTTTGATTTTCTTTTCTTTTCTTCTTTTTCATTGTGTCGTCACAATAAAAAAAAAAAAAATTAAAAATTAAAAAAATGAAAATTTCAACCAGAAAAATCTAAAAATTTGCAAAAAAAAGTTATTTATGTCAATGGTGATCGTGTCATATTAAATTATTGATATCTACATCAACAATTTCTAGCCAAAATTGATTAAAATGACTACACCAACAATTCGTCAATATATTTAGGATTAAATTAATATAATTGAAAAGTTTAGGACCAAATTGGCCCTTGCAATAGATTTAAGATTTTTTCTTGGTAATTTTCCCATCTCATGTTTACTCATGTTTTCAGTATTGAAAATGCATAAACTTAGTAGAGGAGTAAGAAGAATGCTTGCTGTGCCAAAGAAGAAAGGTTGATGATGTAGAATAAATGGATTGGCATGGTGGAGTTCATTATGGTGCTTTTGGCCGTGTCCCACCGAATGGAAATAAGTGCAATCACTGCAAACGCATTAGAGGTTGACCCACTTGGGGCGATGTTGAAATAATTGGTTAAGCATCTTGAACAATGTTGAATTAGATGATACTGCCAGTTTGTTGCTTTGCATGAAGATAGACATCCTAATAGTAGAAGAACTGAAATAGTTAGATTTTGTTTGGTGAGGAATATTTAGTTGGAACCTAGAACTCTCGTACAAGGAGGAGTGTTGGCATAACCAAACCATAAAAAGATGAGTTCAACAAATTGATATGCATTAAGATTAGTAGAAAATGAACTACACAGAGCTTAAAGGTAGGGAAAATTATTCAATCAATCATAAACTTATTATACGGATGCCAATTTAGTCCTAAACTTTACCCAAAATTCTAATGTAATAATTTTGGCTAATTTTGTTGAAAATCACTAACATGGTAGTATGTCGCATCGAGACAGCCAACAATAAATAAATTGCCACTTTAGCGATTCATAGCAAAAATTGACTGATTAGACAATTCATCCCTTAAATGCAATATTGAAAAATTTAGTATTGAATTGGCATATGTATGATAGGTTTAGGATTGATTGGACAATTTCACCTTTAAACTCATGAACAACCATGCGACATTTCATATTTGCATACGTTGTCTTGACTATTCCTCAACATTCTTGTCATCTAATGATAAGAAAGCCTACTTCACGTAAGTAAATCCATACAAGTAAAATGTTCCTCTGTCATTGTTGCACAAGATTAGAGTTCATAAAGAGTAGTAATTCACAAGCAGAAGGAAGCTTGATTGCCCTATTCCAGTGTAGACTTTATGTAAGAGTCACGTGATATAACAAGTAGAGAATCCCCAATGCACAACCTGGTACTTGCAATGATGACTTTGTCTATGTGGGCAATGGTTAGGAGGCATTAATTGTGCATATGGATTCTGTGTGCGCACGCTCCAACTAGGAATGTATTGTATACACTATACGGGATGAATTAAGTGAGACGAAGCCGCACAAGAAATTGAACTGGTCGAAACCAAGACAAAAAGCTTACCTGCTGGTCGATGGATATGTGTCAACTCGGACCTCATATAAGTCGAATCGAAGGATATTGAGAGCCACGATGTGTCATTATAAAAGCAAGAGCAGAAGAGTGAGAAGATCTTCAGACTTCATTGCATTTAATCACATTAGAAAACTAAGCAGTACATGTACATGCCTTTGGAAAAATGGTACTAGAAAGTACTGTGTACTTCCCCTCACCTTCAAATTGGGTCCTCAAGATATTTAATTTAATTCATCTATCATAGTTAGCTTAATAGTGTCGCGACCTACCCCCTAGGGAGGGAATAAGTTTAGGGGTATTGCTTAAAAGATGGGCCTATGGTTCATGATTAGGCACGAGCTCTTCTAAGCCCATACCTCGCGTGATTGAGATGTTCGTAAGAATTTTGTAATAAGGAGTCGTCACTAGCCTATTTGAGTTGGCTAGAAACCAAGGAGACATGAGGGTATATCTCATTTTGTACGCAACTGAGAGAACTTAGAGTCGGGGACTTGATTATACTAATTAACTAATTAGTGCCATTTCGTACCTAATATTGTTCATTTTAGAAAGAAATTTTGTCAAGCAGTTCGGATTAATTTTAGACAAATCTACTAACACGTGAGATGATCATGCAAGTACGCGATCATTAAAATAACAGTTAGCAACCAATGAAAGCGTTTAAATAAAATGCATGAGAGAGCAAATATTTAACATTAAGGAGAAGATAAATGCTAATATTAACTGGACTAAAGGGATTAAAACAACAAAAGCATGCAAACAAGAGTAATTGTCTTTGAAGACAATTGAAACCCTAAGATAGAGCCCTAAGGGCTTACTCAATTTTTAGCACTCTTTAGAGTTAAGAAACTCCCACTTTTTAAGAAAATAGCTCGGAAAGTTCGTTTTTAAAATTTTTCAAATGATACTCTGAATTTTCTGACATTTTTAATTTTTTTTAATTTTTCTATTTTTTTGAATTTTTTAATTATTATCTTTAGAAAAACTTGAATTTTCAATATTTTTTGAAATTTTTTAATTTTTTTAAAATGGTTGAAATTTTTAATTTTTCTGAGTTTTTGAATTTACGGAAAAATTTTTAATTTTTTTTATTATTTTTCGAAATTTTCGATTTTTTTGAAATTTTTTTGAATTTTTAATATATTTTTTATACAATATTATTATATTCAGGAAATACGGGTTCGGACGCTAAACCCAATCCGGCCCGCTGATCCGATCCGAGCCCAGGTCCTACCCACGTCGGAAATTTTTTTTTAAAGATATATTTTCCTTTCCATTTTTCTCTTTTTGTCTTATCCTTGCTTTGTCTTTTCTGCTGCTCCATCTTTTGCAGTCCTCATTCCCGAAGCTAACTTCTCTTTGCGATTGCTCTCTTTTTCCCTATTTCTTTTTTTTTTTCTTTAACTATTTGCTGCACTTTTTTCTTACTTTTTCTTTTGTTTTTAATTTTTGTTTTGTTTTGTTTTGTTTTTTTTTTTTCCTATTATTCTTCCTCCCCTTTGGTCTTCTTCTCCCTCGTGCATCCCCACTGCACGCCCGAAGTCTTCTCTTCCCCAAAACACGGCCTCATCGAAACTCAGCCAAACAACAATGCAGCTCGGAACAACCGGCGATCCTTCCACCGCCGAACTTCCATAGGCCGCTAGTTGGCCGGAGATCATCACCGTTGCCGGAATGCTTCCAGCTAAAGATTAGATTTTTGAACTCCGTCGATTCGAGTACTAACACCGGCATGAGCAAACAACGCGATGGAAGGGACTCAAACTCGAACAAAGACAATATCACAGCAATGAACCTCGCAGAAACCATTTCCAAATCTCATTTTGACATTTCATCAAAGGCATAGAATGCACCAGCTAAAGGGAGGAACCAAGCTCGCCCAGGGCTATTGTTTGGACCAAGCAACAATCATCGACACACAAACAATATTCCAAATCAACTCAGAGACAGATCACATCAAATTTAACATGGGTATGAACTCAAGGACGATAAGGCTCGGTCAAGACCAA
Source organism: Eucalyptus coolabah (assembly GCA_014182585.1). NCBI lineage: Eukaryota > Viridiplantae > Streptophyta > Magnoliopsida > Myrtales > Myrtaceae > Eucalyptus > Eucalyptus coolabah. The sequence goes on from CM024624.1 coordinate 63,997,333, forward strand.
CTAACATGCTCGAACTTCATTCAAGCATCCCCGCAAACAGTTGGCATGCGCGACTCGAACGAGAGATTTCTGACGCGGTCGAGACTCAAACATAGCCCTAAGTTCCTATCGAAACATACCAAAACGCACAACGAAATCAACGAAGGACCAGCGGGACTGAAGCTCGCGTGAACTAGTCGGTCGTGAGCTCCGGTCCGACACCTCCTAAAACGGGGCACCTACGGTTCGGAAGGCTTACCCAGTTTGGATGATGAGCAACGGGTGGATCTCAAGAAATGCCAAAACGCTCTCTCGTCTCACTCTCTCCCTCTGGCTCGCCCTCCGTTCTCTCAGGCTCTCCGGTCTCGCTCAAGCTCTCTCTCTCTCTCTCTCTCTCCTGGACTCTCACCGAAGAGTTCCCACCTACGTGTAAAACTAAGGCCTAGAATCTCTTTGAGCCTGAACCAACCCAAGCTCTCTCAATCAACCCAAAAACCTAAATCTCGTTAAACCTACCAAGCCCATTGCTGACAACTCACGGCCATTTCAATGCTAACTTCTCTCATGACTATTTGCACACACTTTTTCCAGTAAAAGGAGAACGCCCATGGATTTACAAACTAACACATTCGATTTTCAAACAGCAAAAATGCATGGCCGTAAACTCGAATCTTAGGTAAACAGACCGGGACTGAATGAACTAAAGTCAAAAGTTATGACTTTTCTAAAAATTTTATGTTTTGATTTGAAAGACCCTCTTCGAACGAGGACGCAGCTTCGCTTAGGCATTATCACAAACACATGGTAGTCGGCTAGAATGCATAGCACGGAGACTGGTTTACACAGTTTTCGTTCAAGCGTTTCATCGAGCACGTAGTGGGCAAGAAGTGACGAGAACGACGCTGGCCACTTCTTAGGACTCGAACCCGGACCTAGACACGAGTGAACACAAGGAAACGCTCAACATCAAACAAATTGACTCAGCTGGACACAATAAACTCAAGAATCAGAGAAAACTCGCTTGGCTATTCTATTACCAAAACAGGGCAGTGCCAACAGGTTCATGGGGATGAGTTTCAGTCATAAACCCCTACTCGGCTCGAAGATGGCGGCGCGAAGGCCAGTTCGAGATGAATCGAACTTCAGTCGACCGCCTCGCGATATCTCCGAGCCGAGATCCTCGGGAATGAATGGTTTGAACCGAAAGGAAACACACCGGAAATGCCGAGATTTGGGAACGAAAAGTCTTGCCCTCGAGGGCGTTAATCAGAAATATAGTTTATTTCAGATCTTTGCAATTTAAGATGGTTATCAAGATTTTCCACCCGTCTTGTGTATATTGTTTAGAGAATTTTTATGGACCTTTGCCTCAACTTATTTTGTAAAAGTAAATGATTGGAAAAATATTTTTCTATAATTGTATCTCTTGAAATAATTAGTCAATTAAAATATTTCAATCATGTCTAAATATTTTCGTGGAAAATAAAAATATTTTTCAATCATTTATTTTTGTAATCGAAAAGGTGATTATTTTAGAAAAATAAATTTGTAATCATTTATTTTTTTGTGAAATAGACGTGATTTTTTGTTTAGCCTCAAAACCACGGCTATTGTGGCCTGTGGAGTATACAAATTATAAACAATTGCAATGCCAAAAATATGAAAGTCGAATTCTCACCAACCATATTCTTTGTTCAAACTTCGAACTGATTTATTAATTACGAGGACTTGTCTACTTTCACTTAAATATTACTCTGCAATATTCAATGAAACTCGCACCGTTTTCCTGCCCCAGACTATCCTTCTTATGCCATCAATTCGATATAATGTTATATCATGAGAATTGATAAATAATTGCTACTGAATTTTTATTATTTTATACCACGTGCATTATTTAAAAATATATCTAAAAGTATCAGCTGTAGTACAATGCAACGTGGACACACCCAATTAATCGGGACCGCATCAATTTTTACAAAGAAGCAAGAGGAATCCCTCGTAATGTATGCCGCTTCCGGAAATAATAAATTAGTTTCCTAACTTTATACATGCAACGCACGTCATTAATTAAAAAAAAGGGACCTTATTCTATTTAATTTGTCATCGTCCACGCATATATCCGTGACAGGTATTTAGCATAGTAATACTCTGACTTAATTAATTGAGATATTCGCCTTTTACTAAAAAAATCCATGTCATCTTACCCGATATATATATATATATATATATATATATACATATATATGTATGTGTGTATGTATGTATGTATGTATGTATGTATGTATGTATTCTGTAGTAGTTCCATCCAACCATTTATTTAATCGTTTCTGAGTAAACATCGCAATTTTGTTTTGGGCCATAAAACATAAACAATAAATTAGATATAGGTGTTTTAATAAACAGATATATGGGCATACAAATTAGAGAATGTTTGCTGACGTCAGTGGAATTAGAGCTAAACAGAGATCAAGGTAGAAATAGATCTAATTTGATTCAAAATCTCAATAAACATTACATTTTACTAATTGTTAATAATAAGAAATATAATTATAAATTATATCTATGAGATTTTGTTGGACCATTGCCAAAGTGATAAATTTAAAAAGCCAACAATATTATGTTATTCTGCAAAATTTCCTATAGATTCTAAGTTAAATCAACTTTCCAAAATTTGTTTCCAAATATAATTATCAAATTCTTATTTCTTTGTCAAAATCTCCTTTTTTTATTTTTATTTTTATTTTATGTGCACGCAAACTAATTTGGTGGAACCAACCTCAAGTTCTACTTCTACATACAAAGTGAACTAGCAATAAAAATAGCAAAAACTGACGTATTTTGGGAAAAGGAAATTGCAAGCAAGATTTATAAAGGTTCGGCTTAAATGTGCATGCTCCTCCGATCCGACTCTAATAGCCAAAATAGGCTGAATTCAAGTTGTACGCCAAGTGTATAAATACCACATTGTTACAAGTATAGAACTTGCTATCACAAAAACCTGTCCTTTCAGAGCAACCTCACTATAGATTAAGTAACTATTGGAGTCTTGAATAGTTGTTCTCACTACCTAGCACAAAAGTCAATAAATTCTCAACCGTACCATAAACGGCACTTTTAAGTGTTTACCAAGAGTCCATTGCACAATTTCTCATTCACCTAGACAAAGGCCTTTTTATGTACAACTTCTCTCATGTCTTTAAAAATGAGTTTCTCATTCTTACTAATCATAGGAGCAACAATTGAATGGAAATTACAAGCTTATAAAAGAGACGGACTATAAAAATCTCTTAAAAGTACTCAAATTCTCTTGTTTTTTTTTTTTGCTCTTTTCAACTATTTATCTTTAGGCCAATTCTCTCCTTTTTATAGAGCTCCAAATTTGAATGTTGCTGTTGAACCTTGTAGCCATGATGTTTGTCTCATCCTCTTTGAAAATCTCAACAAAATTCCTTGGAAAGCGCAACCCTGCTTTAATTTTGTTTTGTCAATCATGATCATACCATTTCACCAATCTCTTGAGTGAATTAGCTCATGAGTTTGGAAATGCCTTTTCACACATTCAGATCTGTTTTGTAGAATCTAGTTTGGTTCTACACCCTTATGCAATTTTCCAAATATAACAAAATTGGACTCATAGGTTTGAAGAATCTAAACCTACCTTCGCATGGCATTTAAATAAACTCATAAATCATGATACAATTAATGAATTCCAACGTTAGTAATTTAATGTTAAAACCGATCAATTTAAAGCATTAGTGAGTTATACAAATAAAATTTGATAAGTTAATTCATAAATTGGTAATTTGAAAATGACATAGAAAATGGTGGTAATTTTCATAAATCTATGGATAAGTTGATGACGAGTTACCTGGAAAAAAGAAGAAGAGTCAGCTATCATTTTTTTAATCAACAGTTTGTTGACATTTACCAATACCGATTAAAATCTACCAGCACCAAAAGAAATCTTTTTTTTTTTTTTTCGCAGGAACAACAAAAGTCCATGTAGGAAATATGAGTACTTTTAATATCTCAGCAAATGCTCAACAATCAGACGTCTTATAAACAAACCGCTTGTCAAGGAGAAAATGTCTTATTTTCCATGGCAGAATAGTTTCGTCTTCAAGAACATATAACAAAAGGAGAAATTGCTAAAAGGGAAACAACCAGCGGAGGATTGTTCTTAAAGTCAACCTAGAAGACAAACCCTAAATTTGAGGTGTGTTGACCATTAAGCTAACCATAATCAGTGTACTAAACAAAAAGATCTTGAGGACCCATCTTGAAGGTGAGGAAAAAGTACAGTGTACTTTCTAGTACGATGTTTCCAAAGGGATGTACATGTACTAATTTGTTTTCTTAGTGTGATTAAATGCAATGAAGTGCAGGTCTTCTTCAACTCTTCTTTCTCCTGCTTCTATCATGGTAGATCAGGCTCCTCAGTCACCTCGCACTCTTGTTTATATGAGGTCTTGGGTAGGCACATCTCCATCCACCATTTTGCATCTTATGGCAACAGAAGGTAAGCTCTTCGTCTTGTTTTCCACCGGTTCAAGTTCTCGGGCTATCCTATCTCCACTTATCCATGTCGTGTGGTCCAATTGATATGTCATTAACTGATGTGCGCACATGGAGAACCAATATGTGCAGCTTATCCAACTTGCTCATCGCCTAGATAGACAAGCCGATAATGCACACCATGGCTTCTTAATCACATAAGTCTCACATAGAGTCTGCAATGGATTGTGCCTTGGATATAAATTCAATGCACCCACTTTCATAAATGTCTTATTGTTAGGATATTCGTCTTCATCCAAATCGACACGCTGGTAGCATTATCGACTTTGGCATCATTCAAAAGGGCTTAAGCAATTAATTTATCGTTTTCCATTCTTCATTTTCCCCGATTAGATCGACATCTCGTGTGTTTTGAGCAAATATGTTATTTATTCCATGTGCACTTACTTGATTTATAATTTCATATAAGATTACACTTCTTTTGTCAATCCATTTTTCATATCCTCAAACTTTTCATTTTTCACTCTTCTTGAGCACACCCAAATCTTCATCTTGCTCTGCTACCATGTATTAACATCTTAGCGCTGCAAACATGCAAAAACATACGATTAGTAACTGTCCCACTGTTAAATATAAGTTTATATATTAATCAAATCGAAATTGTAGATCTGACTTTGTGGCATCCGAGAATCCCAACCACACCAATTAAGTAGACATGGAATAAGAGAGGAATTTGGACATTGGTCAATTTAATTTTTGTGCCAAAGGGATGGAATTCGGCCACACATGAGGGACACGCCTGCTGAAAATTGAGAGTAAAATTTTGAGGAGTTGGACTGCACACGAGAACTTTGCTTATATCCTTGTATATGAAGCAAATTGACTATAGGGATATCAAATTGATTTTTGTGGAAACCAAGTGCTTAATAATTGTACAGAAACTATGGGCTTATTTTTCAGAGATTGTGGGCCATTTGGACTTTAGCCACAAAGTTTCGGGCCCAAAGCAAGCCCAAGAGGCCCACAAGGCCATCGACCGAAGGGAGGAGAGAATCAGATGGAGAAGGCCACGCCACCTCCTACATTTGTCCTCTTGATGAAGCCACTTGTCTTCCTCTTGGAGCCAAGTGTCTCTTGCATGCAGAATCTAATGATTACTAGCTAATTAAGAAATTAAAAGAAAGAGGGGGAGGCGGATTGATCGAGAGAGAACCACCGACAGAGAGAGTGAGATTGAGCGGGCGAGCGAGCGAGAGAGAGGAGAGGAGAGTTTGAGCAAGAGAGAGGGCATGCGAGTGTGGGCTGTGAAGGGGGAAGAGGAGGACCATCTTTCGCCATGCACCAGCTGCCACCATCGACGCCGCCTAGCTTCGCCGTCAATCGAGCCGCGCCCGAAGTCCTCAAGTCATTGTTTGCTTGCTGTGGTTGCGTTGGACTTAAGGCAAGTGAAGTCCATTGATCTACATTATGCTGTGCTGTGGTAGTCTAGTGAAATGTGGTAGATCTTGGAGATGTTTGAATCTTGATGCTAGATGTTGGAATTTCGAAAGTATAGGAGTAGTTCTTCAAGCTAGCAAACTGTTTCATGGAAAAACAGCTTGACTTTTGGTGACTCCGTGAATTTTATGCGATTATCCAGTTGGAATATGATTTTGTGTCCTTAATGAAAGTTGTAGATGAAATCTTGAGGAGTAACATAATAAAATTTGAGAAGAAACGGACAAGTATTGGTTAGTGAAACGATTTTTCTTTGAAAGTGTTAAATCTGGAAATCGTTACCGAGGGTTAGGGAGAGTTATAGTGATTATAGCTCACGATATATAATGAATTTGACTTTGAGTTCTTCACAAAAATTTTACCTCTAGGTTTTATCTATAACATATTAAAATTTCAGAATTTTCTGAGTTCATTTAGGGGTTATACCGAATTTTCTATTAAAACTGTGCAATAGTGATGCTTGAAGTTTTATGGCTGTGATGCATGGACCGTTGCGATTCATAAAAAGTTTTCTTGACTTGGTGTTCTCATAAAAACTTTTTCTATAGATCTCTTTTACAACATGTTAAATTTTCAGAATTTATTAAGATAGTTTACTAATTTTTCCAAGATTTCAATTAGTGGAGTGCATTCTGTTTTATCCAAGAAACTGTTTTATTTTAAGAATAAATGGATTGCGTTGTAAGCTGAAATGTCTTGACTTGTTATTTATATAATAGATGTGGTGACATTAAGCATATCATATGGCATCAAATTTTATTTTCAAAATGAGACATATATGTAAATATATCATGATGTTGATGATACCGTCGGACCCTTGAGTCAACGATGCCTCGAGAGTTTCGAGATTCTCGGAGGTGTGTGCTGGATGCCCGGAGGTGTGTGTTGGATGTCCTCGGGAGTTTCGAGATACCCGAAGGTGTGTGCCGGATGCTCGGAGGTGTGTGCCGAAAGCCTTGTGACGCCAATTGGGGTACAAGATGCCTAGAGGTGTGTGTCGGATGCTCGGAGGTGTGTGCTAGAGGTCTTGCGATGCTAGGTTGGGTGCAAGAGCTAGGAGGGATGCAAAGATTGGTCCCTGGGAAAAATGAAATCCTTTTGAATATCAAAATGGGAAATAAATAATGTGCATGTGTGCATATGACAAGGTGCATGAATTGTCTATGAATTTGAGTTGGTACTATTTGGCATTGAAAATGTGGTCATGAAGGCATTGAATGGATCTCATGGAGATATATGCATGATGCATGGATGATATGCGCATTTCACATGAAATTTTGGTTGTCTTGCTTGTTGCATTGTGTAGTTTGATGGATCTTTTACTGCCGAGTGGTTGTACTCACCCCTTTTGGGGACTAACATTTCAGACTAGGAGTTATGTCTTTATCGCCGCACCCCGGTACTTTCTATGGCATATTGATCGATGTCGAGGTTGAGTGTACGGAGCATCATCACCTCGAGATACAGGGGTTAGTTTTTGTTTGTGTGCAGGTTCTGATTTTGTATAACGTTGGATCACCCACTGGCCATGTCACTCAAGAGTTCTTGTTTGTGCATATCCGCCATGACGGGGTTATCTTTGGGGATGCTGCCGCCGCCGCCAATTGACAGACTAGGTTGGGTGTGACTGAGCGCGATGAAGGGCAGATGAAGCTTCTTTTTGGATAGCCGGCACTGGATGATGGATCGATGTACATGACTGTTGTAGAGTCGAGTACTTTTGGTTATAGCCGAGCTTATAAAAGCCTTGGCCTTTTGATATACCGATTCATGATGTCCATCAAAGTTATGTAAATAAAAGTGTTCGGCTTTAACTTATATAAGGTGTGTAGTTGGTGTGCATTGCATTATCCTGTTGAGCATGGGGTAAGGAGATTTTGATTTTGCTTCCGCTATATGAACTTCGCTGGGACCGATTTAAATGATACAAACCCCTAGGATTTATGGAACCACTATAATTCAATGGTATCAGAGTAGCATGTTATTAGGATAAGTGAAAGGTAAGCGAACTGTGGCGACCCTAACGGATCGGGGGCCGTTTCGGGGTGCCACCGACTTGGTCTCTGATAACGACAATTTACATTGATAAATGTCTGGGCATCGACAAATTAAAATGTGGCAATATGGAGAGTATGAATTTTAAATAGATTAAGCTCCTTTTGTATTGCCCCTAAAACATTAAACCCTAAACCCTGATTTTCTTTTTTGCTCGACCTCTTACCAAGGAAACTACTTTATTATTTCCGGAAGCGGCACACATTTTGAGGGATGCCTCTTGTTTCCTTGGCAAACCCGATTCAGTCCAACATAGTTTGGTGTGTTCACATTGCACAATGCCGCAGCATATATTTTAGACATATATTTCTCAAAGAAAAAAATTGCACGTGGTATAAAGAAATAAGTAATTGCCAGTTGATTAGTTGTCATTTGTCATGATTTGTGTACATTCAGACGTTTAAATGCGTGGATATGATCAAAGATATGTCCAATTGATTGCATGAGGACAGTCTCGGGCAGGAAAATAGCGCACGAATTTCATTTATTATTGCATAGTGATACTAAAATAATAGTAGACGAGCCCTTTTATATGATAAATCGGTTGCTATTGGCTGTGTAGGTTATACTATATGTCACTGTCATAAATTTTAAACACAAGTTTTTCAACACGTTACTAAAGATCCCCTAATGATTTGTTTACGTTGATGCATGAAGTGTTGGATAAATTTTAGATAATATGAAATATAAGATTTGTTGGAAATTTGTTGGAAATTTGTTGAAAAGGATGGAAAAAAATAAGATAAAATGTCTTACGCGTGCAAGCTTAAGGAAAATTCCATCATTCTAAGTAGGAAATCCAATGCAATAGACTCTAGGACTATCCTCTCAAAATATAACAAAACTTCTTTTTCTTCCATTCAAAATAATAAAAGAAATAGAAACAATGTTATATGTATCATCGAGCAATGAAATTAAAGATATGAGAAGGGAAGGAAAATTCTCTTTTTGATTCTATGTATCTTTTTTTAAATTGTGGTTTGAAGTCTCATTTTATATTAAAAGAGAGAGAAAGCCATTAAGAAACCGCTTTAAATCAATTAGTAATTATAACAATGATGACTGTTATAAGTCGTGATAAAATAATGGAGGATTTATGAAAAATAAATCAAATGTTACAAAACCATTACAATGCCACTATAGATTAGTGACGGACAAAAACCATTACAAATTAATGACGATAAAAAATATTACAAAAATAATTTTTTTGTAACTTCTATAAAAGCTCTTGCTTTTAAATATTTCTACACTATTGAAATATCTAGCAACCCTCAAATTTTTCAAAAGTTTTGAAAAGAAAAAATTAGAATAATGATGGGTTGTTAGAGTGTAATGCATTGGAACTAGTAATTGTTAGGTTATAAATCGGACCAATAATTCATGAAATCATTAGTAAAGTTTGAAACTTCTATGAACTAAGAATTTCGTTTTATGAATTATAATATTCTCTAATCACATTCAACTCCCACAAATATTATAGCTCAATGTGATTTTGTGCAAGTAGGCCATGCGCGTACTTAGTTCATTCATAAGTGCTCCAAAAGATTATTGCTAATAATTCTTATAAAAGCGGCCTCACTCTATATTTATATAGGTGATTCTGATTACATCAAGTGTTTTCTATAGTTAAATACTCCATTTATAGTGACTATGGAAATTATTAAGAGTTTAGCTTAGCCACTTTTTTTTTAAAATTTTTTATTATAGTCTTGTGTTGACCTAATTCACTACCAACTATTCCAACTTGCATCAAAATTAAACTTATCTTCAACTCACACTAGAATCGAGCACAATCAAAATATCCACATGATAGGCAATCTGAGATTGATAATGTATGTCTTCTAAGTATATATATCATTGATCGTAATACATATTTCAAAAATTAAAATATACAATTCTTATATCTTCTCTATTCTCTATTTTTCTACATCTCTATTTTTATCTTGGTATGAGAGCAGAAAAAGGCGAAAGCCTATCAATTCAAATATGAGTTAGTCAAATTGTATCTCTCCTGAGCAAACTATCGTTCAACAACACCAGTCTGCCACTTCACTTAAAAGCAGTAGGTGCACTTTATCTTTTGTCTTTTCCTTCTTACTCCCATTTTTGACTTTTCCCTTTCTCTTTTCTTTTGTCTCTTCCTTATTTCTTCTCTTTTCTTCTTCGTGCGGTCTTCTTCTTGAAGGCCCCTCTGCCTGCAAATGTCAGGCTTAACAAACTATCGAACTCATGCCGAAATCAACAGACAACGGACAAGCGAGACCGACCTCAGTACAGGCATGAACGAAACACAGCAAGTCTCGGCCTTAGACGAAGGACACGAACGCGCATCTAGCTTAGGCGTTTCATCGAGCACATGGCGTGGGACCTCCTGGGCAAGGAGCAACAGCTGAAACGGGACCTCAATCGAAGACCGGGACAAACGGCATGGGACAAACCGGGGCTTAACAGCTAGGAAGCATATGACATAGCCACGGTTGGAACTTATACGACCTGAACGACGGAGGCTTCGGGCGCCGGTCCTTGGAATGCCAACCAGCCTCCCTCTTGGCCAAACCAGCGTCTCATCTCAGCATTGAAGGCGTGTCCCATCCGTTGCTGGCCTACTCCCCTCTCTCTGCCATCGATCGTCCTCTGCGTGCCCGTCGATGACCTTTGCGCACGTGAATTGCAGAGAAGGAAGGAAGGAGAAAGAATAAGGGGCACGCCCAGCCCCTGTGGGCTATTTTTTTTTTTTAATTATCAAAAAATAAGTTAAGAAAAATAGGAAACAAAACTTAATAAATGCAAATAATATTAATACCTACGTCATGCGAAAATCATTTTTGTTGGGGGCAAATTTTTCCATAATTTTCTATGCAAATTAATCTTAAATATTTAGTCAAAGTTTAGGTGTCAACAAACTCCTAATGTTTAATTGCACAAGTGAGAAAGCACCATGGTAAGAATATCAAATAGATAGATATCTTGAAAAATTGCAGTAATTAATTCACAAAATATATAATCCCGACTAGCTAAAATTAATTATCATCCTTGGTCGGTAATGCGAGGTAATTTAATGGACAATCAATCCAGCCATTAATTGGCTCCACTGGTATTCACTTTTTCCATGTCAAAACTGCAAGTTGGCAAGCATTTTTGGCTATGACGATGGTTCTTACTTATGTTCTCTTACATGTTAAAGTGATATAATCATGCCACTTTATGTTTGACGAAGTTATAAAGATTGAATAGTAAATGCTACTTTTAGTCAATATCGTTGAGAATTTCACCCCAATCGATTAAATTTGGAGTCAAGGTTGGAAATGTACAAAATACATTTTGAATCATTTTATCAAACGAAAATACAATATTTTGAATCAAATAACTTATTGGATTCCAAACATGTGTTACAATTGAAACTTTTTAGGATGATGCAAAAGTGAATAATTCAAGACAAAATACAGATGATTTATTCCCATTGGGATGTCTATAGCCTTTTTCACTAGCAATGAACTCAAAGCAAACAACATTCAGATGAAAACACAGTGACATCCTAAATTTTGACCTCGTCTCGAATATATGAAATGGATATTTTGTTGATGCACTTATGGTCATTTTACTCTGAGCTGGTCACTTACAAGTTAACTAATCTATTAAGTGAAGCCGTTAAAGGATATAAATGCGACATACTAGAGAATTCGATTGGAAATTGATCGTTCAACCGTGATAATCGGCTGGTCAATATGACACTGTTATAATTGATTTGTGTTTAGATATAGGTCAATTCGACGAAATCATGCAATTGAATTGTGGGTGATTCCGCATGATTATGAAATTCGCATCAAACGACACTAACCTAGTTTTTTTTTTTTTTATTGATTTTATAATCGGTATCTCGTAATTGAAACCTTGTGATTTTTACAACAACCAAAAGTCGTCAACAAGTCAAAGATGTACAAATGTGGATCGAAAATTATCAACCACGGGTCAAACGCACTAAAACCCTTAAAAGCTACCCGATAGGTTAGGTTGTACTAAAATCGTGTTTGGTCGATTTTAACCACGAAATCGAATCCGATTTTGGAAATTGGACGTTCGAGCGTGTCAAGATTCATTTTTAGGATACCGTCTCATCTTTCGGAGGAATTTTGTGGAGTCCAAAATTTTGCGAAAAATCAATTTCGGACAAAATGGAAAAGCATTGGAAATTCGGATGGGATGAAGAGTTAGCCATTTTGCTGTCCAAAATGGCTTATTTGTGAGTAAATTGAGCTAATTTCCCATTGGTTGGCAACAAGACTTATTGGTTGAAGACTTTGGGGCATTTTCATCATCATTTTGATATTTTGCAAGGTTTTTCATTGGCCAATGCTTTGACTTAAATGGTTTCTCTTTCTCTTCCTCTCTTTCCTCTCCCATTTCCCTCCTTTAGGCATGTGTGAGCCCCCTGTAGCAACAGACTAGCTCCTTTCTTTTCCTTCTACTTCTTCTTTTCATTTCTCTTCCACCGTCCAACTCCAGCAGCCCCTTCTTTCCTTTTATTTTTGCTTCTACTGCCCAACCCACTAGAACAACCACTGCCTCTCCACTTCTGCCCCACCATGGCCACATCCAATCGCCATCCCGACCTCACCGTCTGCACCATTAGCCCCCGTGACCAGCTGCTCTATAGAATCGAACCAGCCACAAGCCGTGAGCTTGTGGGTTGTTTTCCTTTGTTGTTAGAGCTCATTGTCAAATTCCAGTGAGTTAATTCTCTAATCCTTAATTAAGTTGTTAATTACACTTGGAGGTTAGATTATTGTTAATTAGCTTGATTAGATTAGTATTAAGTTATATTTGTCTTAAGTTGGATTAATGTTAATCTAGTATGGTTAGATTATCCTTAAAATGGATTAGTGTTAATCTAATTGGTTAGATTAGCACTAATGATAGTGGTTTAGTCCAATTTAGTGGATTTCCCTCGGATCTGGTCATTAGACCCTCGCCGTTTGCTATTTTTGTGGGGAAAAATGTGCTACGATTTTGAAATTACTTTCTTCTTGAAAAATTCTCTAAACATCTTTATCTATGACATATATTTTACTAATGATTTTAGGGATTTAAAAGAATAGGGTTTCAGCCTCGTTATTTGCAAAACAGAATCTCAATTTGTGTTGGAACTTGTGACCCTTTGGTGTTCAAAAGATTTTTATCAACTCTTAAGGTTCAATTTTTGAAAGATTTCATTCACAAAATTTTTTTCCTTATATTTTTTAGTTTAACATATTCACATTTCAACCAGACAAGTTTTGGACCTCGAACCAAGCTGGTTTTGAAAAACAGAATTTCTAGACACGGACATAGTTTTTGTAATAGTTTGAGCGATTTATTGCTCTTAATATATAAAGCTCTAGGTCAAGGTATTTTCATGAAAAATGTTTTTTTATATGTCCTTTATAACATATTCAAATTTGAGAATTCTCTGAACTCGTTTGGTTAGGTTTCTGGATTTAAAATTGAAAACGCGCGAGTAGCCCAATTTCTGTCAGTTAGGGACAATTGTGATTTTGTGGTTATTCTTGGTGTAGTGCTTGTTGGATAATGTATATTTGGTGATGTGGTTGACTTGTGACTTGCTTAGAACTTATGCGTGATGATATATGAATGGTTGTGTTATGGTGATGGTTTATTGTTATTGAAAAAGGTAACCTTATGAGCTTTTAATTAGAAAAAAATTAGGTGTCGGGTTGGACATCAAAAATTATTTGCTCAATAAGATAATGTGGTTTTAAACTAGGTGCGTGTATAGTTTGACGGATTAATTTTGAGTACGTGAGCATCTATGAATTAATTTCTAAACGTTTTGAACAAAAAAAGGGGGGGTTACAAAGGATTGTTTTCAAAAAGGGTGGTTGGATAAAGATTAGAAAAGATATATGGTGTTAGGTTTAGATGCCAAGTTTTATGTGCTCTATAAAACGAGGAAGTTTTATACGAGATGCGTGCAAAGTTTGGCAGGTTAATTTCAAATATGGGACCTCGTACAAATTTATTTCGGAAAGTTTGAACAAAAAAAAGGGGGTACCGGTGCTTAGATTAGTCGAGCTAGATAACCTTAGGTATATTGGCTTTCAGTACACCTAGACTACAACTTCTGGATCTTCTCGCAAGGCAATAAAGATAGATAGTCATTGTGAATACCGGTTGGAGCCAAGTTTTTCCTATTCGGAAGCATCTTTCCTAGCACCGAGGATCTCTAATCATTCGCCTATGGTGGTCAAGGTGGTGAACCTAGTGCTTCGAAGGAAACCCTTCAAGTTTTTTTATTTTTGGATGAAGCACCCAGACTTTGAGATAATCATGAAGCAAGTTTGGGAGGATCCGGGAGGGTGTGCCCACGTATAGGCTTGTTTACAAGCTTAAGTCCTTTAAAAGTCACCTCAAGTAGCTAAATAGAGAGTATTTCTCCAACATCTCCGCTAGGACATCGAAGTGGGGGGGGGCTTTAAAGATCACTTAGATTGGCCATCGGCAGGACCCCTCCAAGGTTGAACTTACCGAGTTGGAGAAGAATCAGCGCCTGCCTTCTTGGACCTTTGCTCCAGCAGGAGTCTTTTTATAGGCAAAAGGTGAGAGTCAGGTGGCTTAAAGAGGAGGACCACAATACAAAGTTCTTCCACCACTATGTCAATAAGAGACAGTTGAGAAACAGAATCTTCTCGCCATGGATATGTAGGGTAACCAAATCACTAATCTGTAGTTGGTCTAGCAGCATTTTGTTTATTATTTCTAGGATCTTCTCATGTTGCAGGATGTGTAAGGAAGGCCTTCGATTCGAGAGATCCGAGATATCATCCGGTGTCCATTGTTTGATGACTAGATTATTTCTCTTGCAAGGCCCATCTCTAACTTAGAGCTTTGGGACACTATTTTCTTTAGCCTGGGGTAAGGACCTTGGGCCAAATGGCTTCACAGTTGAATTATTTAAGGAAAATTGGGGGACGGTTGGACTTTTGGTTACGGTTGCCATGAGAGACTTCTTCACCTTGAGAAGGCCCTTAAGGGAGATTAACAATACCATATTAGTTTTGGTGCTGAAAGTTCCTAGTGCGACTATTGTCAATGATTACAGGCCTATTGTCTATTGCAATACTATCTACAAGTGTATTTCTAAGGTTCTAGCTACTAGGGTTGTTGCAGTGTTGAAGTATTTGGAGAGCACTTTTCAAAGTGCGTTTGTTAAAGACTGGCGGATCAGGGACAATATCCTTTTTGCTCAAGAACCTTTTTTTTAGTTTCCATCTTGAGCCTTATTCACCTAAGTGTACAATTAAAGTGGACTTCATGAAAGCCTATGACAAAGTTGATTGGACTTTCTTTAGAGTGTTCCCCTTGCATTTAGGTTTCTTGACCATTTGGTTCAGCTTATCATGACCTATGTTCGGACTCCTAAATTTTCCATTGCATTAAATGGGGAGTTACATGGGTTCTTTGCTAGTGGTTGTGGCCTTAGGTAGGGTGATCCTATATCTCCCTATTTATTTACATTGGTTATGGAGGTACTCTCCGGGATCCTTACTAAGTGTTCCTTGAAGCCGGAATTTAAATTCTTTTGGAGATGCAAGGTTACCAACCTCGCACCTTTTCTTTGTGGATGACGTCTTTTTGTTTTGTGAAGTCAACTTGCCTTCGGTGACTCTCCTCAAAGAAGGCCTCCAAACATTCTTGGATTGGAGTGGGTTACACCCAAACACGAACAAAAGTGAGGTTTTCTTGGTGGGGGCCTGCCTACCTTAAGGAACCAAATCCTTCTTGACCTTGGCTTCCATGAAGGGAACTTACCGGTATGTTATTTGGGGGTTCTAATTATTATGTCAAAGCTTCGGAAGACAGATTGTTGTGCTCTTGTTAGTCACATTACTGTGAGGGTGCAATCTTTGGCACATCGGCTTTTATCGTTTGTCGGTTGGTTTCAATTGATTAGGTTAGTCCTTCATGTTATTCAAGCTTATTGGACGAGTGTTTTCATTCTTCTTGCAGCTATGTTGGACCATATTGAGCGTATACTCAAACAATTCCTTTAGAAAGGTCCCGAATTGGGCGAGAGGGGGCAAGATTTCTGGGATGATGTTTGCCTCTTGAAGGTGGAGGGAGATCTTGGTATTCGAAGGCTTTGAGATTGTAACAAAGCTGCCATGCTGAAATACATCCGGCTTCGTTTTAAGATAAGGAGTCGTTGTGGTGCAAGTGGGTCCACTTGACTTTTTAAAATGAGTAATTTCTAGGTTGTTAAAAAGCCAACCTACTGTTCCCAGGCCTAGAAGAAGATCTTACAACTCGGGATGCGGATCCAACATGCCTTCTTTTGGAGAATAGGGGATGGCCTTTTAATGTCACTCTAGTTTGATAATTGACACCTTAGGGGTCCTTTGAACTTAATCTTTTTGGATTCGATCATCTATAAATCTGACCTTTCTATGTAGGCTACAATGGCAGACCTTTTCTCGATGATGGCTAGGCCATTTAGACGATGTTAGAATCATGGGAGTACCCTTTTCTAACCCCGTCTTAGGATCCGAATTGTTTTTGTTGGAGGGAGCACTCGTCGAGCCATTTTACAATTGCGATGTCTTGGGAGGCCATTGGACGGAAGAAGCCCCGGGTCCTATGGCATGCGTTCGTCTGGAACAATGCCATCATGCCTCGGTATCAAGTTAATCTTTGGCTTATGGCAAAGCACAAACTTCCTACCCAAGCTCTCCTTCGATCTTATGGTAAAATAGATAGTGGCTCTGTCCTTTTTGTAATGATATGCCGATTCTATTAATCATATGTTTTTTTGGGTGTCGTGTCATAGCTGCCATCGCTTTCTTTTAGGTGGCCAAATGCAATCTTCCATGACGTAATAGGTCTTGGGGTGAGAATTTCCGCTTGACCTCTACCTTGCTTTCGGGCAAGGATTTTTATAAGTGCATTGCCTGCTTTTCTTTTGGGGCACTTTGTCATATTATTTGGAAAAACAGAACAACGTACTTTTAGAGATGAGCCTCTTCTTGTCCGGTCATGAGGAACTATCTCTTTAAAGTTGTTAAGGACAAGGCTGTCATCTTTAGGAATGTGGAGGATTCCACATGGAACAGGAGGTTGTAGCGCAACCGGGGTATTGACTCAATTATCTCCACTTTTGGAGATCTTGATCAACCTATTTGAGGCTCACTTGGCGCTGGTCGCTCTCACCCGTACCTCTCGCCCCAAGGCTGCTGCGGCTTGCTATGGGAGGTGTCATCTCTCCCGCCCTAGTGGTTGTGTTTTGGTTGTATTTGTTTGATTGTTGTTCATGTCGAGTTAGTGCTACTTAGTCTTTTCTAGGTGTGTAGCTTCCTAGCCGGTTAGCTCTTTTACATCTCGGCATCCTTCCACTCATAGTGATTTAACTCATCTTGAGTGTAAGTTTTGGTGCCCTAATCTTTTGTACATTTTGGTCATTCCCAATATACTACTTATTCCTACCAAAAGAAAAAAAGGGGGTGCCAAGTGAATTTTAAAAAGGGTTTTTGGTGTTTTGGCTACATGATGGAAACTAAGGATCAAGAAGATAAAATTTCTACTTCTCTATTTCTTTATTTCTTTGTTACTCGAAATAGGTTTGGAACAAATCCATTTGGTAACGCAGTTTGATTTTTCTATTTCGGAACAGATTTTATTCCAAAAATAGATTTGAAGAAGAAATCGAAGCTAAAATTTTTAACTTCTCAATTTCGACCAGAAATCAATTTTTGTACCAGAAATTTTGTTATGCAAACCCTAAGAGTTGGCTTGGTTGATGATGTGCCTGCATGGTTAAGTTAATTAAATGGTTCAGTTTAATTCAATGTAATTTATTTAACTGTAATTTATTTAATTAATTATAATTAGGGTAAATTGTGACGAGATAGCCGTTTATTAAAATTTTACGCTGATTATTGTGGTTGAATTTATATGTGAAATTGACTGCTTATATGTGAAATTAAGTGTTTGATGGTGATTGGCAATTATTATTACAAAATTTGATTTATGGTATTTAAATAGAAAAAAAAAATACTGGGTGTTGGTTTTTGACGCCGAAAATGTTTTATGCACTATATAGAATTGTGGAATTTTGAAATGGCTAAATATCACATTTTATGATTCAATTTAAAGGTGTGACCATGCACAATTATTTTACCAGGTATTTTTAATATATAAAAAATTGGCCAAATCCATTATTTGAAATGGAAGTATTTGAGTACAAAGCACGATATTCTTGGCCAAGCATGGATGTGTGTGTGGTCATCATCAAAACCCGTCCTGATGCATTCATACGAGATGATGCTTGATTAAGTTCAGATGCCCTTCACAACATATGCTTGTCATAATGGAGGCTGGGCCAATGATCCTTCGGGAATGCCGTCTAGGTATAGACGTTGTCGTGTCTGACGAAGCGGGATGACACCCAATTATGTTGAATGACCACCGACTGTTGAGTTGGCTATGGTCATGGGGTCGCAAATAACCGAGACACGCCTGAATGATTGAGATAGACGTGTCTGATTATGGGACAAAATTGTGTGGCACGAAATGGGACGTGTCATAATGGTTTGGCCTTATAATCGGGACCCATGTGATTGATTGATATATAGAAATGAGGTGTTCCAGTTATTGATTTACATTTGTTGCGTTCGTAAATGTATATGTGGTATACTAATGTGCAAGGAAGTGTTGAGGCGAGGTAAGTCCTAGATGGTGCATGTTTATGATGCCTCTGTGTGAATTTTCATCTTAATCGGGGTTTAGGGTTTTGACTCACTAAGATTTTATCTTACCCTGTCGTGGGCTAACCTTTTTCAAGGCTGTAGTGTGGAGATCTACTGAGTGCGGATGTGATGGGTGCTTGATACGGTACCTTTTGGATGGCCCTGCCATTAGTGAAGTTTAGGGTGATCCTGATCCTTGAGGATTTTGAGAGGGTCGGTTGGAAGTTGCGAGTGTACAGACTTGTAAATCATTAAGTTTCCTAGGGACAACAGTGGTTAAATGAATCAGTTGTTTTCGGCAACTTTTGTTTTGATTGACTATCCCTATGTGTGTTTATTGGCTAGGGGTTTATTTAATTCGTTTCCGCATGTGCTTAATTGTTTAAAAAAACTAATGGGTTAGCGACGCGTCCTTGGACGTTGCAAAGTTTAAATCGACTGTCGAGGAAAGTGCGCATGCTCGAGTTCGAGGCGTGACAGACACGGTACAAGGAGGCATGTAACTGGGTGGTGGATACAACTTCTGATGCTTTTCCTTGCCGTCTCCGATGATGAGGACTGTGTCCATTCCCCAGCTCGCATGGCGTTCTAAGTGACAGTGCATGAACCACACTCCTGCAGCCACCCGTAAAAGAATAAACAGTCAATTATGCATTTATATACATGACTAAATTCATGCAAAACTAATGCCAAAATGGTAGATACATGATAATAGATGCTATTCATTTGCTAACTAAAACGCTATGTTTCCATGTGTTTCTACCGATGAAATTATAGTACCTAGATTATCGGCTTTAAATCTAATCGATGTCCACCCATTTTTGGGGAGTCCAACGGTGTTAACATAGGGTAGATCCACAAGATTATAATCTGATACATAGGAGTCGCTGAAATTTCCATCGCCCATCCCAACGACATAAAAGCTATAGCTGTGTAAATGCATTGGGTGATTCTCTGCTGCTCCCAAATTGGTCCCTTGGAATCTTATTTCCACCTCCTCATTATAGTTAATCATCAACACTTCGGTACTCACATTGGCAGCTTCCCCAAGGCCGATACATTCCTGGTATAGTCGAACACGAAGGTGGTTCATCCAGAAAAGTTTCGTTGTAGACTCCTAGAAGAGTGTTGCACACACCAGACAAATATAATATTATTAGACACATTTAGATGTTGAATTATGCCTTCGCTCTAAGACAATAGAGGTTTTCGCTAGTTCAATTGGTTCAATTGGAAGAATGTTTCAGCCTGAATCAACTCTATCGGTTTGAGAAAGATATTCAATCCGAACATATAGGATCAAATTTTGCAGGTCTAAGGATTTATGTACTTGTAGTATGATTGGAGAATGCTAATTGAGGGAGCCGAAAAACTTATGTTGTTCAAGCTTGCCAAATGCATAGAGCCGTCCGGACCAGCACACATTTGATTAGCAGGATAAGGTTGCTGATTCACAAACACCGTGATCGTAATGTTTCTTGTGATGTTGGTTGGAATTGTGGATGGATGTTCTTCACTATTCAAACTCCTCAGCTGAATAGTAAAGCTTCCGGCGTCACTCTTATTGGTAAAACCTGGAAGTTCAGGTAACACGAGAGTCTCCGAGTGGTTATAAGTGTCGTTGTATTGGAATATTCCTCTTGTGACATTTTTGTTGGACGGGGCAGTTGTGTCCACGAACGGACTGAAAACCATATAGTAACGACCGAGGGTTTGGTTTGCACCGACCGATACATCCATCGTTTGACCGGGAGTTATCATGAGGTACTCAATATTATGCGGCCTTAAATAAGCTCCATCCATTCTGACCACAGTGAGATTGTGCTTAGCTGTGCCAAAGAACATCTCTTCATTCAATCCGGAGTGAATGATCCGGAGGAGATACGTTTTTCCTTGCACAACCGTTATATTGTACGCCGAACCTACGAAAGAAAAATAAAAACAAAACACGCCATATTAAGTAGTACTTATTGAGATCCTAAAATTACTCGTACTATATATGAATCATTATTAATTAATATTAAGGCATAATAATTTCGCAAAGATCTCATTTCATTAATTATAGAGTAGTAAGGTTTTATTTCATTACCTTTTGAATAAGATCTTTTCTTTTGTATTTATAGCATATATCACACACACACACACGCGCGCAAGAGCCTCATTGATTATAGAGTACCATTAGAGCATGAATAACTATCTCCCGGTTGACCATTGATAGTATAGGCCACGGACGAGTCTGGATCACCTCCAGATGCAAGAGCCTCATTGATTATGTCCTTCGTATCTCTTGCATACCATTCAGCAGCATGCCAAAAAATAATTTTGTTTAAGAAAAACAATGCAAACTATTATTTATGTGCATATGTGTTTGATTGAGTGAAAAACTTATACTTGAAAGTTAAGTTAGTTGAAAGTAGCATACAAATCACGATTGTGTGTTGCTCGTCAAACTCATAAGGGTAGTTGGTGTCGTTGACGGGCAAAATGATTATGGGACCATGTATTGTGGCACGTGACCAAACACTGTGGGCGTGCCACCACAACGTGTCCTCTTCCTTGGTGAGTTTGATTTTCTTAAGGAAGCTTGAGTTCGTAGGGATGGGGCATTGCATGACATATTCCGGGCCATCAGACCAAGGGTACCGTATTTGTCTCACTCCATGCCTACACGTGTATAGTATTAGGGGGAAGAGAGAGAGAGAGAGAGAGAGAGAGAGAGAGAGAGAGAGAGAGAGAGAGATGGTTGTATTATTACCAGTGAATAGTGATTCCATAAGGTCCTAAGTTGGTGACATTAACGTAAATAGTGTCACCCTTGTGAGCACGGATCTCCGGCCCAAGAAATAGACCGTTCACGATTATTACACTCTGATTTGTCTCACATAGCATCTCAATAGGTGTCTCATTTACCTGCAACAAAAATCATCCTATGAATCTTGAACCATTATACCCATAAAATAAGTTGCCTTATTAAATTGACGCAAGGCCCGTAGTTGAACTTTATGGATCAAGACTCCAAACGGGGTTGGAAACCGCCTCCAAAAAGAGTAGAATGAATAAATCATACAACCGTAGATATTACGAAATTACTATTAAACTCTCAAGAAGTGAAAATCTTCAGAAAAATTGCATCTAGTTTGGTATTTGAATGCTGTAGTGCTAGGCCTCGAGCATACTCCAAGATTTAACTTGCTGAGAGATTTAGATGTAAAGATCATTGTTGAAATAAGGAGATTCTTGTGTTGAATGCACCGATGGGATGGTGGTCAACTATAATGCCTCCGAAAGAGGCTAAAACTGGTAACGATCAAACGCTTTGAGTAGTCACTAAATGTTCACCAAGGGAATGCTCCTACTCACCACAAAATCATAGAAGAGGACTTCGCCTTGAGCCATGCAGAAGAGCAGGGTTGCAGTGACCGTGAACCCTAGAAATGTTCCCATCGTCCCTCTCTCTCCCTGATACAAAATGAAACTTGTACTAATCACTCGATCCAGAAGTAAAGAGGAGACTTGGCTTGTGCTATGTATCTTTGTTCTTGTGACCTTCACCTTCAATTGACAGGGGCTTTATTTAAAGGAAACGTCTTTCAATGTTTGGTGATTTGTGACTACCGTGGGTCCCACAGAAACACGTGCAAATGGAAATTACATAAAATATGAGCATTTGTCATTTAAAGGCTCGTGCTCGTTTTTCCCGTGTTTCCACGAGGACGAAGAAGAAGATTGGTTGAAGATCTCCACAAAGGAACGGGCTGAATAACTACTCTCAACTTGTTTCGTCGTGATGCGTGATGGGGTGAGTGATTCTAGAACGGATTTTTCAGAGGGGATTTTTGTGGTTAAGTGTATGGAGTATTGTATACGAGGAAGAAACGAAAAGGAATAAGAAAAAATAAAACGATCTCCTCCCAAGGTATAAAGGCCTTGCCACCAACCGAGGATGAGGATCAGGATCTACGAAGCTCACCACCAAAGCCTACAGCTTCCACCAGCCAAGGATAAAGGACTTCGAGATAGGAGAAGCTCACAACCAAGGCCTAAAGATTCCACCATCCAAGGATAAAGGGCTTCTTGGCTCACCACCAAGGAGTGATTTATGCTCCAAGGATAAAGAAACTGAATGGAGTTATCCACTCTCCAAAGGAATTCACTCAAGTAGAGGAAATCTCACCATTTTCATTCATGAAATTCGTATCTCTTACATTGGATAGTTTTCCCCTATTTATAGGAGGATTTTAGCCTTAGGAAATATTAAAAACAAACTTTAATGACCTAGGAATTGAAACGTTTGACTCTTGAGCTACATAAAAATAAAAACGGCTAGGAACTTAATAAAAAGCCTTTACAATCACGGGAACTAAATGCTATAATAAAAAGCCTTTACTATCACGGCAACTAAATGCCATAATAAAAAGGCTTTACTATCACAGGAACTAAATGCCATTTAATCTTCGGCCTTCCACATTCTCGAACCGTTAGCTTTTCGTGTTCTTGAACCTCTAGCCTTCCCAAAATTCGAGCTCCTCCTTTGACCAGAAAATAATCCTTTTGAAGCTTCTTCAATTGGTCATACAAGACATCTAAAATGGCCTCCCATTGATATATATTGATATGCCACAAATTAATTAACATTTTTCATTCAAAGTGATCCATCGAAGCACATAATGCCCAACTTCTTTATTGGCTTGGATAAGCATAAATGGTTCTGAGTTGGTCCATGGAGCTACGTTGGATGCTTCTGCATCATCCTCCCCGGGTTGTTTGAGATTTGTCCTCAAATCTAGAAGGTTTTCATCCTCCAAGTAAGGAGAAAGATCTCCCACGTTGAATGTTGCCGAAATTGCAAACTCTCCTGGAAGGTCAATCTTGTAAGCATTGTCACCAATTCGCTGAATAACTTTAAAGGGACCGTCAGCTCTAGGCATGAACTTGTTCTTTCGACGAAATGGAAATCTCTCCTTCCTCAAGTGAAGCCATACAAGATCACCCGGTTGAAATTGAGTCTTCTTGCGATGCTGATTAGCTTTCTTCTTGTAAGATTCATTGGCATTTTCAATGTTGGATCGAATCTGCTCATGGAGCTTCTTCATTGATTCAGCTCTTTTCTTGCCATCAAAGCTCACTTGAGAGTTAGACGGAATTGGAATCAAATCAATGGGTGTGAGAAGATTAATTCCATACACAACTTCAAATGGCGATCGACCAATAGTATAACTTGGCGATCAATTGTAAGCAAATTCAGCATGCGCAAGCTTTAAATCCCAATCTTTCAACGATTTACTCACCATACTACGAAGAAGAGTGGTTAGAGTATGATTTGTTACCTCCGTTTGGCCATCCGTTTGGGGATGACAAGCTATGCTGAATAAGAGCCTTGTACCAAGCATTCTCCATAGAGTCCTCCAAAAGTGGCTTAAGCACTTGGAATCACGATCCGACATAATGGTCTTTGGTACTCCATGAATGCGGATAATCTCTTTGAAATATAATTTAGCAATATGAGATGCATCATTAGTCTTGTGACATGGCACGAAATGAGCCATTTTAGAGAACCGATCAACGACCACCATGATAGCATCTTTTCCTCTTTGAGTTCTTGGTAGAGCCACGATGAAATCCATGCTAACATCTTCCCAAGGCTGCAATGGTACCGGAAGTGGAGTATACAAACCTTGATGGAAATGGCTTTTTGATCTATGACAAGTTGCACACCTTGAGATGATAACATGCACATCTCTACTCATCTTTGGCCAATAGAAATGCTCTTGAAGAACCTCAAGAGTTTTGTTAATCCCAAAATGACCAGCCAATCCTCCACCATGCGCTTCTCGAATCAGCAATTCGCGAAAAGAACTCTTCGGCACACATAATTGATTTTCTTTAAAAGAAACCCATCTTGCAAAGAATATATACCTTGAACTCCCGCTTGCAATTGTTGATGATAGAAGAGAATTCCGCATCTTCAGAATAAAGTTCTTTCATTGATTGAAATCTGAGAATCCTAGAGTCCAAAACTGCAAGCATAGAATATCTTCTCGATAAAGCATCTACTACAACATTAGTGTGCCTCGGTTTATATTTTGAGACGAAAGAAAAGGATTGAAGAAATTCTACCCATTTTGCATGTCTCGAATTCAGCTTGCATTGGCCACTAATAAACTTAAGCGCCTCATGATCAGAATGAAGGACAAATTGCTTTGGCCTCAAATAATGACTCAAATGATCAAGAGCTTGGACAATGGCATAGAACTCTTTGTCATAAGTTGAATAATTCCTCTTGGAATCGAGATAACTTCTCGTTGAAATATGCCAATGGTTTTGTGCTTGCACCAGAACAGCACCAATACCAACTCCGCTTGCATCACACTCAACTTCAAATACTTTATCAAAATCAGGAAGTGCAAGAATAGAGGACTCGCAAAGTTTTTGCTTGATTATGTCAAAGGCGTTTTGAGCAGCCTTTGTTAATTCAAAAGCACCATTCTTCATGCATTCAGTTATAGGAGCCATGATGGTACTAAAGTTTTTAACAAAACGTCGATAGAAAGAAACAAGTCCATGAAAAATTCTTACATCAAAATGGACGTTTCGGAACCGGCCAAGTCTTCATAGCTTCCACCTTGGTTTGATCAACAGAGATTCCATCTTTGGAAACCACATAACCAAGAAACACAATGCTCGGAGAGAAGAACTCACATTTCTCCATTTTAGCATATAGTTTTTGATCTCTCAAGACATTGAAGACTTGTTTTAAATGAGAGATATGCTCCTCCTCGTTCCTACTATAAACAAGAATATCGTCGAAATAAACAACGACAAATCGACCAATAAAGAAACGAAGAACCTCATTCATAAGTCTCATGAAGGTACTTGGAGCATTAGATAATCCGAATGGCATAACCAACCACTCATAAAGGCCACCCTTGGTCTTGAAAGCCGTCTTCCATTCATCTCCATCTCGCATTATGATTTGATGATACCCACTTCGCAAATCTATCTTTGAAAATACAGAAGAACCATATAATTTGTCAAGCATATCATCAAGTCTAGGTATAGGATACCTATACTTAATGGTGATGTTGTTGATGGCCTGACTATCAACACATATTCGATATGTACCATCCTTCTTAGGTACAAGTAGAGCTGTAACAGAACAAGGACTCATGCTTTCTCGAACGTATCCTTTGAGGATAAGTTCGTCGAATTGTCTTTGCAACTCCTTTGTATCCTCCGGATTGCATCGATAAGCTGGCTTGTTTGGTAGCGAAGCACCGGGGATCAAATCAATTTGATGCTCAATACCTCTTATGGGAGGTAATCCAAGTGGTAAATCCTCCGGAAACACATCTGCAAATTCTTTCAACAGACAATGCATTTTTAGATGTATGGGTCACACCATCTCACTCTTTTTCTCGACCAAAAGCAAAGCAAATATATTATTTTGTTTGCTAATGGCTCTCTCAACTCGTGTCTCACTCAAGAACAGATTTTCCTTACAAGTGTTTCCCTCCATAGGTTGATTATTATGTATCGAATAAGGACGCAATGGTAAAAGAGTAATGCATTTTTGTTCCTTATGAAAAGAGTATGTGTTTTTCCGACCATCATGCATAGCATTTATATCAAATTGCCATGGTCTACCCAATAACAAGTGGCATGCCTCCATAGGAACCACATCACATACAATCTCATCTCGATAGTTCCGCCCAATCGAAAATGCTATAAGAACGCGTTTGGTTACCTTGAGCTCATTCCCTTGATTGAGCCATTGGAGCTTGTATGGTTAAGGATGTTTCGTTGTTGGAAGCTTCAACTTGTCGACAAGAGATGTCGAAGCAACATTGGTGCAGCTCCCACCATCGATGATCACCGAACACACCTTTCCATTAATAGTGCAACGCGTGTGAAATATATTCTCCCTTTGCTCTTTATTAGAAGAAACTTCAACATGCAATGCTCTTCGGATGATCAACAGCTCACCATCATTGGCTTTCTCCACAACTTCTTCTTCCCGATTAGATTCAGAAATATTTTGGTCTTCATTATCATCAGCCTCTTGAAGCGCCGAATTGATCTCCTCAATTTCTTGAAGAGTCATAACTCTCTGATTTGGACAATTTGCTTGTAAATGCCCAAAGCCATGGCACTTAAAGCATTTCCTTGCATCACCTTCAAACTTCTTTTGGACTTCTTTGGAAGGCTCTGCATTCTTTCCCTTGCCTCTGTCTTTTGTCGATGAACTCTCGCCCTTGCTTAAGGAAGCACCCTTAAAATAGGATGTCACCTTTATTGAGGTTCTAGAGGAAAACCTCTTGCTCTTCAATTGTTTCTCGACTTTTATGGCTAACTTGCATACGTCTTCAAAGGACCAATACGGTTGAAGTTCAACCATATCAGCAATTTCTCGATTCATGCCGCCAAGAAAATGAGCGATGGTTTGCTCGGGAACTTCTGGAACTTCACTCCTCATTTTGAGTAGTTCAAACTCACGAATGTATTCTTCAACGCTCATCCCCTGTTGTCTTAGGGAGTTCAGTTTGAGGAAGAGATCTTGCTTATAGTTGTTGGGCAAGAACCTCTTCTTCATCAACTTCTTGAGTTTTTCCCAAGATGTGATTCGGCCTTTTCCTTCCCTTGCTCGTTGGTGCTTTAGATTCTCCCACCATAGAGAAGCATATTTGGTCAACCTTAGGATAGCAACCTTACATTTCTTCTCATCCGAATAGGATTTGAATTCAAAAATTCGTTCGGTTTTGTGTGTAGCCAATCTACAAAATCGTCGGGATTAAGATTACCGTCAAACTCGGGGACCTCCACTTTAATGTCTCTTTCATCCTCCTTATGCCTCCCTCTCCGTCTTCGTCTTTGAATTGGAGATTCAGAATCACTAGAGTGCAGAATTGTTCGGTTATCTTCGTGGACTCGGAATCACCATCAGAATTTTGACGAGATTCGGAATCGTCATGCCGATGCCGTTCATTGGGACGCCTTGCTGGTTGTCCTGTTCTCGCCGGATTCTCTAAAAGATTGAGGACTTGCTCCATTTGTTGTTGAAGATTTTGGATTGCACGATCTCGCCTTTCGTTGTGCGCTTGCTCCAAAGTCAAGCCTCTAGGAACTTGTTCATCCATAAGGAATTTGTAACAAAAGAAATAAAGGAATCACTCAAATGAGTTGAACCTTGATCTCTAATACCAATATTTTGATGCGTGATGGGGTAAGTGATTCTAGAACGGATTTTTCAGAGGGGATTTTTGTGGTTAAGTGTATGGAGTATTGTATATGAGGAAGAAAAGAAAAGGAATAAGAAAAGATAAAACGATTTCCTCCCAAGGTATAAAGGCCTTGCCACCAACTGAGGATGAGGATCGAGATCTACGAAGCTCACCACCAAGGCCTAAAGCTTCCACCAGCCAAGGATAAAGGACTTCGAGATAGGAGAAGCTCACCACTAAGACCTAAGATTCCACCAGCCAAGGATAAATGGCTTCTAGGCTCACCACCAAGGAGTGATCTATGCTCCAAGGATAAAGAAACCGAAATGAGTTATTCACTCAAAGGAATTCACTCAAGCAGAGGAAATCTCACCATTTTCATTCATGAAATTCGTATCTCTTACATTGGATAGTTTTCCCCTATTTATAGGAGAATTTTAGCCTTAGAAAATATTAAAAACAAACTTTAATGACCTAGGAATTAAAATGTTCGACTCTTGAGCTACATAAAATAAAAACGGCTAGAAACTTAATAAAAGCCTTTACAATCACGGGAACTAAATGCTATAATAAAAAGCCTTTACTATCACGACAACTAAATGCCATAATGAAAAGCCTTTACTATCACAGGAACTAAATGCCATTTAATCTTTGGCCTTCCACATTCTTGAACCGTTAGCTTTCCGTGTTCTTGAACCTCTAGCCTTCCCAAAATTCGAGCTCCTCCCTTGACCAGAAAATAATCCTTCTGAAGCTTCTTCAATTGGTCATACAAGACATCTAAAATGGCCTCCCATTGATACCTATTGATATACCACAAATTAATTAACATTATTCATTCAAAGTGATCCATCGAATCACATAATGCCCAACTTCTTTATTGGCTTGGATAAGCATCAATGGTTCTGAGTTGGTCCATGGAGCTACGTTGGATGCTCCCGCATCATGTCGTGCCGCCAGAAAGAGAGAGGACCTAAAGGCAAACGATATCTTACGCGCTCAACAACTGCTTCAAGATTCATTACCGATTCTTATTTTGTTCTGTTCTGGAGATAGGAGGCGTCCACGTTTTTCTGAGAGGATTGCTCGTGAATGAAGTTTCACATCCCATCTGTCAAGTTCCTGGACACAAGTCGACCAGTCCCCTGTTTCAGGGGTGAACGGAGCCGCTAGAAGTCAACAGATATGCCGCAGAGAAAATTGTATTTTATCCAAAAATGAAAGAGTGAGAGAAAATTGCTTTTTTTTTTTTTAATTAGTTTGCCGACCGGAGAAAAGAAAAAGAATAACTCGTACAGAAAGTCCAGCTAATGTTCTAGGTGCCCTAGTCAAAAGGCAAGTTTTGCCTTAGGCTCGGTTAGTTTTACAAAAATTAATGATATGAATAACACTTGATTCACTTACAGAATTAAATGAATGGACGAAAAAATATTCTTATCATTGACCAAAATTTTTGCATATAACTTGTTATTAATAATAAGAATATTTTTTCGTCGATTAATTATATCAATGGATATAATCGATTATTCTTTGAAAATACTTTTGAATAATTTATTTTCCGTGAAGTAAATTTAACTTTAAGTTGAATGAATAATCACCGAAGTTCATGTGGACTATCTCATCGGCGCCACCTATAATGCACTACAAACACTTCCTATGATGTTTCCAGAGTGCCTATTAGGTCAACTTCGAAACTTTCCGGCTTTTCAACGTGTGACTTTCTAGCAGAACGTGCAAACAGAAATTTTACAATTCGAATCATTCCTTAAAATGTCTGATTGTCTTTTGAGAAACTCTTTCAAACACAAACCATCTTATAATGCCTTCAAATGCATTTTTTTTTCCCAAAGAATGTGTAAAGTATCGAAGTAAAGCATTTGCTAGAATTTCATGGAGTAGATTATTTTCTCCAAAAGAGGAAGATGATGCAAATTGCAGAAAATAGGAATGTGAAAGCATATTTGGTTTATTTTTCCAATGTGAAATCATGGCTCATAGTCATGGCTACCTCTACCTAATTTTTACGAAGTCTATACTGAGAGGTTTTACCTAAGACCAAGCTGTCTCAAATACTTCATGAAACAAAAGCAGGTACGAAATCTTTTTTTCCGATCTGACTCATGACATATAAGCACACATAGTGGATCTAGATAAGAGACAACTACAATAGCTCGAGAAAACATGTTCGAGTAGGTGAGTGCATTATATGATCGATAAGAACGCGGTTCGAATCATTGTTTGACTAGATGAGCCAGGATATTTCTTTTAGATGGTAAGACGAGATGCTTGCGGTCAACTTTCTTTGTAGGCCATGGATCGGCAAGGGATGATTCACTCACAGCATTTTTCATCAAAAACACGGTCCATGAGATTGAGGGTTTTTGTTGTTTATCATTGCTTCATAGGCGTGAAAGACCGTTTTTCGAGTGATTTTAGTTAATTTCATAAACACTGCCTGCGGGACATTAATATTTGAAAAACCCTTAACCACCGTCGTGATATTAATGCATTTTTAATGAAAACCCTTCACTTTGAGGCTTGGTGATTGCGCGGTACAGATTCCCAATGGAATCATCCATAAATGCCTAACATATGCTTTTGTACATGTACATTTGATAAAATGCTATGATTCAAACTGTTTCTGAAATGTAAATTTTTGGTATAAATATTGGTGAATATCAATTCTAAAGAGTCCCGAAGAAAGTAAACCGAGAAACTCAAGCCATGAAGGGACAGATACCAATTGATTCTGAAAATTGCTCATAGTAGCATGAGCTACTTCTTTTAAAGCATGTAAATACTTATTTTCTCTTTTGCCAAAGAATTTGTTGATTATTGAAGTAAAAATAGAGCACAAATATTACCATTCTCCTGAAGATATCTACCAATTTTCTAGGTGTCTTAATTCCTTCCCGAAACAGAAACGTGTACGAAATCTCTCTATTGATCTTGTTCTTGATATACAAGCATCCAAAGTGGATCCAGATCAGAGACATTACTAAAGCCCCTATTAATATATGTTAGAGAAGCTGACTATATATGATTTGATTAATGACATGTGGTGTGAATCATTAATTTGACTAGGGTTTTAGTCGGTGTGTTTATGATTTAGGGACCTACTAGAAATATTGCTTTTATAAAAGTACTTGCACGCCCAAAGAAAAATTTCACAAAAAATTAGTCCCGTTGGAAGCACGCCTACTATAATCAATCACATTAGAAAGAACAATTAGAGTATAACACATTGATTATCTAGCAAATAATGTGTCCCAATCTCTATATCATATCTCATTAAATAATACAAATCTGCCATTCATGATATGTTTCAGATAATATTCTATATCAAAATGTCTCTAACCACACAATCCGTGTGATTTATTAGAATACTACATAAAATTTCATAGAGTTGAACCTAAAGTTGCCATAAGTGCTTCAAGTTCTAACGAAAATGCTAGCCTAACAACGCCATAAGTGCTTCAAACTAACGGTGCATTTTGAGCCTTTAGTATCACTTCAAAAGCAATAGGCTACTGAACATTTATTAGTTAATAATTTAGCTTAATCAGAACAAAATTGCAAGCATTTTATGGAAGAGGGAAGTGAACAATTTTGTTTAATTTTAAAAATATCGATATAAAATCTGTTCCATATGAGACAACTTCAAGTTCACGTAGCAAAGTTGAAAAGCAAAGTTAATTTTCAAATAATAAATTAGTGGAATCCTAGTCGACGGGATTTGGATTTTGATTTCCCAATAAAACAGACAAAACCTAACAATTTCCTTGGAATAATCTGGGGGTCAAGGCTGCTGTTTCTGCTGTTTCTCTTGGCGGAGTATCAATGCAGCTATCTAATCCTTTTCCCATGATTTATTTTGAGATT
Organism: Eucalyptus coolabah; assembly: GCA_014182585.1. Classification (NCBI taxonomy): domain Eukaryota; kingdom Viridiplantae; phylum Streptophyta; class Magnoliopsida; order Myrtales; family Myrtaceae; genus Eucalyptus; species Eucalyptus coolabah. The sequence continues at coordinate 64,029,215 of CM024624.1, forward strand.
TTGCTAATATAATAGTCTCTAGATTACTATAAATATAACAATTTGTTATGAGTCACAAAATCTTAAAAGAGTGGATTTTACAACAATATATAATTATTTATTATTTAACTTTTTTGTGATCTAGAATAGATTGTTATTCTCATCGTAGATTAAAAACTATCACCTAATCATTTGTTTTTATTTTGCAAGTTGCACAAGCCCTGCACCTTTATAATATCTAGGATATAGATGATTGGAGGAGTATGCAAGTGGTCAACTATAATCAATCACCTTAGAAAGAACAATTAGAGCATAACACATTAACTATCTAGCAAATAATGCGTCCCAATCCCTATATCATATCTCATTAAACAATACAAATCTGCCATTCATGATATGTTCGAGATAATATTCTATATCAAAAATGTCTCTAACCACACAATCCATATGATTTATTAGAATACTACATAAAATTTCATAGAGTTGAACCTAAAGTTGCCATAAATGCATCAAGTTCTAACGAAAATGCTAGCCTAACAATGCCATAAGTGCTTCAAACTAACGGTGCATTCTGAGCCTTTAGTATCACTTCAAAAGCAATAGGCTACTGAACTTTTGTTAATTAATAATTTAGCTTAATCAGAACAAAATTGCAAGCATTTTACGGAAGAGCGAAATGAACAATTCTGTTTTGTTTTAAAAATATCGATATAAAATCTGTTCCATATGAGACAACTTCAAGTTCACGTAGCAAAGTTGAAAAGCAAAGTTAATTCTCAAATAATAAATTAGTGGAATCCTAGGCGATGGGATTTGGATTTTGATTTCCCAATAAAACAGACAAAACCTAACAATTTCCTTGGGATAATCTGGGGTCAAGACTGCCGTTACTCTTGGCGGAGTAACAATGCAGCCATTTAATCCTTTTTCCATGATTTATTTTGAGATTTTGCTAGTATACAGTCTCTGGATTACTATAAGTATAATGATTTGTTATGAGTCACAAAATCTTAAAAGAGTGGACTTTACAACAATATATAATTATTTATTATTTAATTTTTTGTAATCTAGAATAGATTGTTATTCTCACTGTAGATTAAAAACTATCACCTAATCATTTGTTTTTATTTTGCAAGTTGCACAAGCCCCTCACCTTTATAATGTCTAGGATATAGATGATTGGAGGAGATGCAAATGGTCAACTATTATTAATCATATTAGAAAGAACAATTAGAGCATAACATATTGATTATCTAGCAAATAATGCGTGCCAATCCCTATATCATATCTCATTAAATAATACAAATTTGCCATTCATGATATGTTTTAGATAATATTCTATATCAAAAATGTCTCTAACCACGCAATCCATATGATTTATTAGAATACTACATAAAATTTCATAGAGTTGAACCTAAAGTTGCCATAAATGCTTCAAGTTCTAACGAAAATGCTAGCCTAACAATGCCATAAGTGCTTCAAACTAACGGTGCATTTTGAGCCTTTAGTATCACTTCAAAAGCAATAGGCTACTGAACATTTATTAATTAATAATTTAGCTTAATCAGAACAAAATTGCAAGCATTTTACGGAAGAGGGAAATGAACAATTCTGTTTAGTGTTAAAAAATATCGATATAAAATCTGTTCCATATGAGACAACTTCAAGTTCACGTAGCAAAGTTGAAAAGCAAAGTTAATTCTCAAATAATAAATCAGTGGAATCCTAGGCGATGGGATTTGGATTTTGATTTCCCAATAAAACAGACAAAACCTAACAATTTCCTTGAAATAATCTGGCGTCAAGGCTGCCATTTCTCTCGGCGGAGTAACAATGCAGCTATCTAATCCTTTTCCCATGATTTATTTTGGGATTTTGCTATTATAACAATCTCTGGATTACTATAAGTATAACAATTTGTTATGAGTCACAAAATCTTAAAAGAGTGGATTTTATAATAATATATAATTATTTTTTATTTAATTTTCTGTGATCTAGAATAGATTGTTATTCTCATCGTAAATTAAAAATTATCACTTAATCATTTTTTATTTTATTTTGCAAGTTGCACAAGCCCTGCACCTTTATAATATCTAGGATATAGATGATTGGACCCCCCCCCCAACAGGCCGTGTATCTCCTACAGCACGGGTGATTCGATCATAGCACTTTTCAACAAAACATGGTCTAAAATATTGAGGGCATTCGTGTTACATCATTGCTTTATATAAGTTAAAGATTATTTTTCAAGTGATTTAAGTTAATGTCATAAACATTGTCACACAATATTAGTATCCATAAAAATTTTAAGGGAAATCTCCAATAATGTATGAAGTGGGGTCGGTTTTTGAAAAAATGGACCAGAGTGAACCTTGTTCATATACGGCCTCGAAATGTCCAATTTGTTCTTAAATAAAGCCTGGAGCTCCCTAGTCAACCTGGTGATTCATGAGCCAATTAATTCTAGACCTTTGGCTTATTCATGGGAACTTAATTTAGAGTAATGGATACGCAATTGATGAAATTCAAACATAAGACCTTTAGTTCCTAGCTGAAAATTTCCAACACCCGAATCAATTGAGGAAAATTCTCTATTTTTCCTTTTTGTCTATCGCTTAATTTAAATCTTGCGATGGACACACTTTGACATACCGTAAAACATCTAAAACTCTCACAATATACAAATTTGACACGTAAATTCGCATATAATTTTTTCATGATTTCTGAAATTTAGATAGAATTCTAAATTTTGACGGAAAAGAGGGGTCTTTTCTGCTTTTTATAATAAACAAACAAATAACTTTTCCTTTTCCCTTGAGAGGATGCATCATCGATAAATTCAAAAGTCAATGGTTCTTATTGATTGGTCCTCACGGCCTCTACGCCTCTCTAGTAGGAACATTTGTACACTATTGATTGTACAACATAAATAATCCATCCAAATCAATCATGACATATCAAGTATTGAGTATTTTCTCTCTTTCTTCCTAATTGATGAACTTTGATACATAATTATCAGATTGGGAGCACGGAAATGTCTTACATTGCATCTAAAAATATCTCCTCATCGAAGATCTGCTTCTACCGATGAAGTGACGAAAGAATGTACGAAGAATGAAACTGAATGCGAATAATTTGAGGTGTGTGGACACTTTCCTTAAATTGATGCTGTTCCCTTGATGTTGCCTCTGAAACCGGAGAAGATCCCTATCCCATGGAAGTTTCCTCGTGCTTTTCGATACCATTTCATGGGCATGTAACTCACTCTTTAAGCAATCATTTCTAAATCGACATGTTCCCTGCGCAACATAAGACATCATTTCATGCTCGGACAAGAAATTCTAAAACACGTTTCGCACCACAAGCGCCATGATTGCAACTTGATATTTTCCTCGGACAAATACAGTGTTCCAGAGCACCTATAAGAAGCAATGGTTTACCTTTTAATTAATTAAGGCGCTACGAAAAATTTCAAAATTGCCGTAAGACTAATGAAACTTATTATCATGTCCTAACCAATGATAAAATCTTTGTTAGGGAGACTGAATCCGAATATTTTTGTGAGGAAAAACTAGATAATTACTGGGGTAGTTCTTACATTACTGGAAGAACTTTAGTGTCTAAGATTGAAGAGTTTGCATCAATGTCTATGAGAGCAATGACAGTGATAGGTTTGACAAACTTTGAAGTAAAGATTTTCACAGGAAAATGTAGACAATGAGTTTGGCTTGAAAATATATCAGTGCTTTGTTTTGAAGAAGTGAGGGATATGTGAAAAAAGGTCTTCAGAGTTTGAATTCAAATCAGTCTCACTGGGAGTTTGATAATAATGAATGACGCAAAGAGTTTGTTCAAACGGTTCTTCTTGTGTAGAAAATAAAGATTTGATATCATCATTTTAAAGAGAAATACTAGTTTCAATCTCTATATGATGTATCATATGGTTCTGACCTTTTCTTTCTTGGGGTAATTTTTTGCAAAATGTCCATTTTGATTGCAAATGAAGCATCGAGTTGATTTCTTGTGGCCTGAGCGATCTTTCCTTTTCAATAAGTATCGTCATTTCTTCTTCCTTCGGATGTGCTTAGATCCATGTCTGTATTTCTTTATCCAAAGCTTCTTAAAGTGCTTATTTTTTCTGGAGGATTTTCCATAAGAGCCATCACAGTCTTTCTTGGAACATTTGATCTTTAGCTTCTAACGAGAACAAGCTATATCAAGTTCTCTCGTTGTCTGTGAGATAAGTTTGGACCATTTGACGCTTTAAACACAAATCATCAAGACACAAATGGACTTTTTGTTGTATTTCTCCCATCGGAATATCCACAATTCTCCTTTGTCTGTTGAGAAAAGATCTCTTAACTTGTTGGGATAATTCTTTGGGGATAGAAGTCAAGAAAACTTGCTTCAAGTTTGGATCAACTCTAATACCATAGAAGAGCTTAAGCATTTTCCAATAATGCTTATCGAGATGCCTTTTCTAGAGAGAACAACATTTTCTTTTGAAGAATTCTCTCCTTTTAAGCTCATGGAGATCAGAAGGTTTTCCAATGAATGTCACGCCCCGATCCTTGAGCATGCGCCCATCCCTCACTGGTCAATTAAATAACGACGTCCCATGATGCATCGCCGACCCTTTCATTTTAATACGCATGCGGAAGAATATAAAATCCCGAAACAATAAAATAATGGGATATGAGAGTAGGACTAAAAATCTCAAACCTGAAAAACCAATACACTTATATACATTGCAAACCATAGTGCAAATATATACAAGATAAACTACCAAGCCAGGTCCTAATCAAACAAGTTCACAAAACAAAGTCTACAGATAGGTGTGGGGTTTCAATCCTCCTCTGGATCCTCCTCCGGGTCCTTTTCTTCCTCGACGATCCCTCCTTCTTCCATGCTCTAGCTGGAGCCCATTGCTAAGTTCTCCGGAGAGTTAAGATCATCACCAAGCTTGGGATCCTTCGCATCTACCACTAATCCACTCTTAGGATCTGCTGTCCCCTTCCCGAAAGCAACCTCTAAAATGTATAGAGATACATCAGATTCCATCACAAGACCCACCATTCGTCTATCATTGTAATGGCGATACCACAATCGGTATTTGTGGGGCACCTTTTGGGTTCACCCACATCAACCCAGACGGTGGATTTTACCAGTACATATTCTAAGCCTTCAGGGTGATGGTGTATTGGAATGTGATAACCTATCTCAATGATTTCCTTTGGTATACCAAAATGCTCGAGAGGAGGTGGAGGTGCTACCATCTATGAACTTGAAATGTTGTCCCATAATAGGGTGAGACTACGTCTCAGCGAGTTTTACCCCCAAAGACTCGATTAGGAAAAAAATACGCCCTATGGGCTGCCTAAGCACAACATAGGTCGGATGACTTACCTTGGCCTCAGTCTCTTCCTGCAAGTCAATTAAATCAATAAATACTGACAAACTATACCATCCAATCAAATCAAATCGAATCATCGATTAATCGACCTAATCGATTACATGTCACCACGACCTTCCCTTGGTCGTAAATTCAATACTATTTATAAGGTCCTATTTATTTAGAACTACTCATCCAAAGCTGATAGATTAGGGCCCCTAGGTCATCATAGTATACTATATATGCTCGCTTAAAGCTACTAATAAATTGCTCGTCCAAAGTTGATAATATGGTATACTATATATGTTCATCCAAAGCTGATAAATTATGGCCCCCTGGCTAAAATAGTATACCACTCCAATCATATAGCCAATTTATTATTTTTATCATACCTGATAAAAATAACTGTGTGTGGGTACATGGTTGGCTTTAGTCAAAAAAACATAATTTCACTTTCACAATTCCCATCATTTTATATGGTCCACCAAAATATTTTTGGCGTTGTAAACCGACGCTTGGTTAATTTTCAATCAATTACTGAAATTAAATCAAATTAGGAATAAAATCCTAAAATCACAAAAGGCAAAATTAGTACAAATTAAAGCACAAATAAATAAACAGATTGCACCACAATAACCAACATAAAATTCTGGTCACCGGCTATCCCGAACTAATTTTTGAAAAGTAAATAATTAATTAAATAATTACGAAAATTAATTATTAAATGCAATAAATGCATACTTAGGCCCATAATGCCTAATTATATGCTGGAACGGGCTCGAAAGATTTCCAAGACTCGTTAAATAAATACTAAAGTCTATTTACTCGCTAATTACACTAACTATCCACCTAATCTAGCTTAACTTAAACTAATCAACCCTTAAGCGTGATTAATCTACTAAGCAATGATTAGTGAGTTAAACTCACTTGTTCAGCGATCCGATTGGCTCAAATCATCGGGGGACGCAACGGGCTCACTTTTCTCCAAAGCACGCCTAACTTTTGGGGTCGGGATCGACCTTGAAACGAGTCCAAAAGCGGCGGAACGAGACCCACTCCTTTTTGTTCGACTTGGGTTGAAACAGAGGGCAACAAGCTCACTTTAAGGCGACAATGAGCTGAGGAAGGTTGAGAGGACTAAATCGGGTTCAAGCGAGGACTCATGGTGGTCGAAGGAAGCTCTAGCAGCAGCTCATGGTGTTGGACTCGCGCACGAACAGCCAAGGATGACGGCGAGCCGGGCGTGGCAAGGCGAAGACACCACGGTGAGGCGTGGTGGCGTGTGCGGGGTGACGAGCTTCGTGGGTAGGCGTGTGAGGTCCGGCGGTGATCCTGGCTTCGACGGTGGTTGCGACAGGCAGCTTATGCTCTTCGAAGTCTCGAACAACAAGGGAAAGAGGGAGATGGAGGTGTGGATTGCTGATGAGAGAGAGAGAGAGAGAGAGAGAGAGAGAGAGATTGAGGGAACAAAGGGGCCTACCAAGCCTTAATTTCTCCTAGCTTGTCCTCTTGACCATTCCCATTCACAGCTGCATCCCTTTGCCCAAAATCAGCCACCATAGTCCTTTTAGAAGCTCAGTTGAAGTGGTCCAAAGGTCATGGATTGAGGCATACAAATTTCACTTGGTTTTCTTTCAATTGGACACTTATTCTTGCTTAATTCAACAAAATTTAGTCTCACTAAAATCAACCGATACCTTATTGATCCAATTGGTATTTTTTTCACAAACTAATGCCTCTTACATCCTAAATTTGCGATAAAAAATGGTCACTAACTTTTTATGGATAAAAATGGCCTTATGACGGCTTTTTTCCAAAAAGTCTCGCTTGCAAAAAAAAATCTTCGAGACTGAGTCGACATTCCTAGAATTAATTGTAACATGATAGAACTCTCAATTTCTAAAATCGGACTCAAATTCATAGTTAATTTCAATCGGCGCGTTTTTAGCGTGACCTAGGTTACCCGGTAACTTTTAGAAATTTTTAGTACAAATGATCCGTGATCAATTTTCTTCGAGTCACAATGAACCGACTCGACATATTGGCGACTCTTGATTATCGTGAAAATCTCGAGGATTTAAATACGGACATAGGGTACCAAAACGATATAAAAATCAGTCTAGTGTCGGCCAACGAGAATTTTTCAAATTAGTGGAGTTGCTCACGTTTAGCCACACATTTCAGTCAAACCGACCTATCTCTGATCTATGATCGATTTTTAACTGTACTGTAATGGTCTCTAAAGATGAGCACAATCGAATAGCCAATTCCTAGTCAAATTCTTAAGTTCTATTGCATGGAAATTCCTTAATGGCTTCCCCAGATAGTCCAGTTGTCTTGAGAGTGATCAGCTTTGAGAACAGCCCTATAAGTGCGTCAATAAAATGCCCGATTAATTTAATTGAAAGCAAAAGTGAAAATTTGGGATGTCACAATGAAGAAATGATATAAAAGGGTAATGGCATAACCAAAGTAAGGTGAAAGTAAGAGTTGAACCTGGTCTTATTCTATCACAGATTGCCGCCAATGTTTAAGACTACTTGTAAACCTTGTGACGAAATGAAAAAGACATCATACTTGTCCTAATTGGTGAGAGCTTGGGCATTCAACCAAATATGAAATTTCTCAAATCTTTCTGGCCATTTGGAATAAGGAATATCATCAATAGTAAATAACTATTTAGACGAAGTAGACATATGTTGTGAATGATTGTTTGGCTGATTAACCTTCGGTTTCGGAAGGGTTTGATTCCACATCCTGGTCCTGATGATCGGCCATGAATATTGATGAAGTTACAGGTGTGATAGGAAATGAATCAATGGCAGGGACTGAGAAGGATGAAGAGGACGAAAATGATACCGACGAATCTAACTTAGTATCCATTTGAAAAACTAGTTCTGATGGAAAAGCTAGTTTTGAAGGAAATAGAATATGATCTTTAGGGATGACAGGATCAGTGGCAGGATTAGGCTGTTTCTCCTAATTGCCCAGATCTCTCAAAAATGATTCTAATGGATTCAACAGCATCATTTAGTTTGGCTTTTCCTTTATAACAAGCGAGGATTCTTCATGCATCTTCTCTTTCCCTTATCTTTCCTTATTCCATCCAGTTCCTTGAGACGTTTTCGCATTTCCACTACATCGGTCTTATCTTTGGGTGGGCCTTCTCTGATAGCAGTAAAGATAGATGTATTCTGAGTTGGAGGAGGAGATGAATGCTCCGTCCACAATGTAGTCGAGAATGGATTAAAAGGATTGAATCTTCCATCTTCAAGGAGTTGGATTTGCCTTTTAAGCTTTCTATTTCGCCTTGGGACTTTCGAGATGGTGATACCTGAAATGTTGTCCTAATTCCAAGGCATGAAGCCTTTTTTATAAGTCCAAAAGCATCTTCTTGGTGGTTTCATTATATCTTCGAAGATCTTGTTGCACATTCATGATTTTGGAATCAGTTGCTTTGAACACATTGTTGTGTGCTAAAAGAGTCTCT